>OY987259.1:27511208-28711208 GCA_963920725.1 Rhamphomyia laevipes | reverse complement strand
ATAATTTTTTTTTTATTATAATTTTTATATATAATTTTATTCATATTGTTTTGTTCCAATAATTGATTAAAATCCCACGGTTCGCAATCTTCTCTTCCTTTTATAGCTATTTATTAATGCTGCTTTTATATCATCTGCCCCTAGTTCCTTTTTAAATATTATTGATGATTTATTTAATTCCAACTGAACGTTTTTTACCGTAAATATTTTACATTATTTTCTCCTTTTACTTTCATATCCATTTTTTAGTTGTTTCTTATTTCATTATCTTTATCAACTTTTTCATTATTTAGCTTTACATTAAAAATTTCATTACTATTTTCGACTACTATAGCTTCTATATTTTTATTTGCAGTACTACCTTCTTCAATATTTATATATTCTCCTTTAACTTCTTTTATTACTATTTTACTGCCTAAATTATTACAATATTTATTTTTCACTACTATTTTTAATGTATCATTTAACTTATTATTTCCTTCTGCGTTCTTTTCACCATTTTTCAAGTTAATTATCTCTTCAGGTTTTTCTATAATTATTTCATTATTTACTTTATTATATTTCCCAAACAATGTAATTTATTAATATTTTCTTTAGAGCATTTTGCTCTTACTGATTCAAATATTACTGTAAATTCTTTTACTTTATTCTCTCTCATGGTTTCAGTTTGAATTATCGCATGATTAATTAATATCGTTCTACAATTTTCTCATTTATATAACGTGAATTTCCCATGACTACTGCTGCTGGGTGCGCAATGTAGTTCAACGATGATGTTGGAATGTTAATTATGCAGTGATCCTCATTATGTGCTAGCAATTTATAGTTAGAAGAGAAACTCAAATCTTCCTTGTTTTTATTGATGCAAAAACGACTGGTATGACCATGAATACCACAAATAAAACATATTAAATTATTTATATTATCTTTTTGTACGTTTCTCGATACCCTAAAACAATTATTAAAGTATGGTGCATTTTTAGCAGAAAACTTATTTTGCGTGGAATTATAATTTTTTCTGGTGTTTTCCATATAATAATCATAATCTTCCCTTTCATATGTTATCGCTTTCTCAATTGCCATTTTCAAGGTTAAACAATTTTGAGATCTAATATAATGTTTCATCGAGTTCAAACGAAGTCCTCGTATGAAAGTTATTTTCGGAACCTTCATTATTTCTTCAATTAATATTTTAGCTTCTGAACTATAGTTATATTCAACCATTATCGCGTAAGCATCAACTTTTTGTAATAACCTGTGTCCAAAAGATTGTACAAATTCGTTTGATTCCTGATAACATTCTTGAATCTCTCTAGCTAGTCCTCGTAAATCTTTATATGGCAAAAAATAACTAATTAGAATTTCTTTTACTTCGTCAAAATTGTTAATTCTTGTATTTTAGAAAAGTGAATTTTCTTTGCCTCGTAATTTACTTCTTACTAAATTTGTTAAAACATGCTTTCTCCCCGACTCTTCAATTATGTAATAAGCTTCTTCAGCTAGAGTTAGAAAGTTCTGTAAATCTAAAACAGGATTATCACCAGTTCCGGAGAAATTTGGTGTATTAAAAAAAACTTTCAAAAGTTTCAACAACAGTTAGAAAACCGTTGTTAAGAACATACTCATTATTTTGACCATCGAAATTAATTGCCTGCTTTCGAAACATTTTAACGCGAATAAGACTTTACTTTCAATACTTAAAAATGCAACTTTATTTAGTTAATTATTTAAATCATTATATGATCTAAATTATAATTATTTTTATAAAAAAAATTGCTTCCATTATCTTATTTACTAAATTCTTATTTATATTTTAGCCTACGCATTTACCGGATAATTGATGAATATTCCATCTTACTGCGCCTTTCAACAAATCGTCATTTTTTGTGGCTAGTGATTACATTGCTGATGTACTGGAGAGTGTACTGATGACGACCAATATATCATATTTTTTAAATTTTATTGTATTGTTATTATAATATTGAATTTTTGATTGATTATATTTTCATTTTTTGTTTTGTACTTTTTCATCACAAAAAGGAATTTTTAATGTTTTATTTTACTTAATTTTTTCACTTATTGTCTTTTTTGACTCATTCTCTACTGTTGTTCTTTTTGCTTTTATATATATAAAAAAAACCACCTTTTAACATTCTACCGTATTTTTTTTATTCTTATTTTTTAAATAATAGTTTTTTATTTTTTTAAATTATATTCTTTAATACCGTGTTACTTTTTTTTACTATTTGGTTTATTTTTTTTATATCGTATATCATTACGACATCTTCGTACGTGCATTTAACCTTAAATTCTTTCTTTTGATATTAATTAATTTTTTTCTTTACTCTGCTGCTTCGTCTTAATCCTTCTCCCTTATCTTCTGCTTCTCTGCTTTATATTGTTATAAAATCCATTGGTAGAAATCAGCGACTAAGTTAACATTTAGTTCGTAGATTCCGTGCTGGAAAAACGTTGATTCGTACCAGAAAAACGTAGTCAACAACGTAGGGGTAGTCAACTAGTGAATTGAATGACCAACAATCGATGGATTTGCACCGCTTTTATGGGATTTAATTTCTGCAATTTAGCAAAAAACGGCCCTATGCTATATAATTTCAATACCGTTACATTGAAATTATATGGGTTGCTGGTGCATTAGTTTATATGCAATTCACCAATACAACCTTAATTTGGAAAGCTTTTTGGAGACTAAGTTTAGGCACATTTAGACTTTAATATATAAAGGCCTGATTAAACGCATGGTCTTAAAGGTCTGAATAGACGCATGGTCAACTTAGTTTGAGATAATTCAGTGTATTTATACACAACAGTATTTTAAAAATAATATGAAAATTGTAAATTATTAAATCTTACTTACTTAAACTTTATAAAAACAATAGTTACAAAATATACTCTTAGATAAAGAAACATTATATGTATTGTTTCCAGTTTTGATTATCCATTTACCTAAATATACTTACATTACTTATTAAAGATTTTCCACAAACTTATTTTTGATGTACCTCAATATATGATGAATAATTAAAAAAAAATAGACCAAAAAGGATCAATTAGAAAAATTAAAAATCACAAATTTTGATTTGTAACACTTCACAGGTGTATCATATAATCATTATATAATTTTCAATATTTGTTAAGACACCTTTAGAGTCTGGTTATAAGTTACTAATGAATATTCGCCGTAATATGATATATAATATTTTAAAAGTATATCCAAACACAAACACATTGGTGAAGTCCACCAATTAAATTTGATTTTCTTTTCATATTATGTTACCATTACCATACGAGCGGACCATATTTCTGATTATAAAACTAAACAAACACTCAGCAGAACTAGAAAGACGAACACATAGGTAAATACAGTGGCGTGTTGCGGATCTAGAAATCGTGACACTGAAAACTATATCTTGTGGAGCCTTTGGTAATTCAGTTAAAACAAATTGAAATAGCTTCAAATTTATATGCTTACATTTTTTTTTTAAACTAATATAAGAAGCTTTTTATTATTGCTTTCACATTCGTGAATTTGGATATAAATATACACAAATAATATTAGTTTTATTAATACACCCAGTAAGAGCACAGAATATCCTACAAAAATACTCTGACTATTCGCCCAGCGAATATTTTGCAAACCTTATCGCTGGTACATTTTTGTCTCGCTGGATGGTAAACTTATTTATATTAAAATGAGTTATACTTAAAGTTGTCAATTGTCTTGAAATGAACTGGCGATTAAAAAGTTTATTACTTGTTTGACCAACTTTCGTAATTATTCATTAAATTTTGTGTTATAGGATAGTTGTCATAATGTCCGGTATTATTCAACATTGGACAACCATTACATGAACGCACCGAATACTCAGTCCTCCAATTTTAATGTATATCGGATTATTTAAGATAATTATTATTAATTTTCACTGCAAATGCGTTTACTTTCTAATCTTAATGTGAATAGTAAGCATATCACGCATTTACGCTTACCGTAGACTTAACTCAGATATTCATTTGTACTTAATTCATTTATTTTATACGATAATAATTGACTTTAAAATCGTAAAATAAATTTTTAATGTTGTTTTATCCTGAAGTTACATTTAACTATGATACGCCACTGGCAAATATTTAAAATTACCAGCTAGAAAAATGAAAATATTATTTTTTTAATTATAATTAAATATATTTTTTTATGTTTCCAATATTTTGGTTTGTTCATATTTCTTTGGAGGCTGTTACTTTCCGTTTTTAACTCGCTATAATCTATTAAATTTTATTTTTTATATATAGGTACATTATATTCATGCCGATTATGTAGTTCGATTGGATTCGGTTTTATGGAATCGTTTCGATAAAATCGAACGTAGTCCATTATGCAGTTTGATTGGATAAAATTTAGTCAATTATGCAGTTCGATTTTATCGAACTGTCAAAAAAATAATCCAATATTCTTTGGATATATTTTTTTGATCGAATAGTCGTTTTTTCATAATTTTAAAGCTGTTTTTTTCGTTTTATTAAAAAGTTTTTTTATTTTATATAAATTATAAACCAAATAAAAAGTAGGTATAATAAATTAAATATAATTAACTTGAAACTTATGTTTCTATAGGAAAAGTGCAAAATCATATATACTACAATGCCTTCCTTATATTACTAAAATAATTTGGATAGGAACATTCTTCTTCCTTCACTATCGCTTGAATCAGCCCATATATCAATTGAATCCACTTTATTATTACCAAAACCACTTTGTTTAATTATTTGAAATAAAAAATTAGAAAATATACTTTTGACACAATCTTAATTGCCTTATCCCTCATTTACTTTGGCAGTACTAACAGAACTAGCTGTCACCCTTCGATTCGATTTAATCGAACTGCATAATAGGCAAATATAATCCAATCGAAGAACGATCGAAGCCTATCGATAAAATCCAATCGAACTACATAATCGGAATTATTATTTATATATTGACACTTATAAGAATTAATGATTATATATTTTAAATAATTTATTAAAGATTTTTTTTATTTTTATTAATAATTAATAATTTTTTTTTTTTTTTGTTTTTATAATATAGTTTTATTTATAATTTTTATGTATAATATTTAACTATATTAATTAAAATAATATTTTATAAAAATTTAATTTTAAAATTATAATTAAGATTAAAGTAGTACAAAATAAAAAAAAAAGGAAATTTAATCGAAAAAAAGAGAAAAAATTAAAAACGTGACAAAAAATATTTTTCATATTTTTTTTTTTTATTCAAATTTTTGTTTTTAATCTTTGTTTTTCTGCGATTAACCTTAAAGATTTAAATTTTTTATATTTTAAGTATAATGTTGTTGTTTTTTTTGGTACATAACTTAAATTTATTAAATTATATAATTAATAAATAATTTTGTTAATTAATTTGTTTTTTGTTGTTTTTTTTTTTGTGTATATAACATTGCCCTTAATATAAATAATTTTTGCTTGATTAATTTTTGTAAATTTAAATTTTTATATTTTTTAATATTTAATTACCTATGAACAGATTTTTGTTTTATTGTTAATTAATAAATAATTTTTTTGTTTTTTTTTTATATATTTTAATGATTTGCTTTTCAGATAACATTTGCTTCTTAAATAGATTAATTTTTAATTTTCGATTATTCTTCTTTTTTTTTTTTTTTTTTAACAAATTTACATCGTATTTTTTTTAGTTATTTAATTATTAATTATTAATAAATATTCGTTTTTGAAATATTTATTTTTTAAATTAATAATTTACATTTTAATTTTTACTTTTTTATTATTATATTTTTATCTAATATTTTTTTTTTGCGTTTGTGTTTTATTTTTTGTTTGTTTGTTTTTATTTTTTAAGATTGTATTTTGTTTTTTTAAATTTATAAGAGGAATTTTTTATATAAAAGAAAAAGAAAGAATTTATTTTAATTAAATATTTTATTATTAATTTATGTAACATAATTTACAACAATTTTTTTATAATATATTTAATTTATTATTTTTAATTTATTGTGTTTGTATTTTTCATTCTATTTATTTTTACGTAAAATATTTTCTAAATTTTAATAATAATAACATTATTTTTTAATTTTTATTTTTTTTGTAATTTTAAACTAATTTTTAATTTGGTTTGTTATTATTTAAATATAATTTTTAAAGATATTTATTTGCTTTATTGAATTGGTCATATATAATGCATAATAATATTTTAATTTATTCATAATAATTAATAATATTTTGTTTTTATTTTTTATATATATTTTTAAGGAATAAAAGAGGTGGGAAATGGAATTTTTTTAGCTTTTTTTTCTGTTTTTTATTTTTTTAATTTTTGTTTGTTGAATAATTTTTTGTTTTATCAATTATTTTGATGTTAAATTCTATTTATTTTTTATTTGTATATAGAAGTTTTTAATATTTTTTTTTTCTATAATTATATAAATTTTATTTACAAATATTTTTATGGTATGATTTTTGTATAATAAAAAAGCTAACGTTTTTTTATGTTTTTTTTTTGTTATTTATTCAATTAAATAATTTCCCTCCCCCAATAGATAAAAAAAAATAAATAAACATAAAATTTGTTTTTGTTGATTTCAAGATTGATTGTTTAATATTTTGACAGATTTTTAAGTATATATTTATACTTACAGTTCTTTAGAGTATAGATTGTATAATTATATAAATACACTCAACATTAATTTGAGTCACTTTTTATTTTTTTTTAAAAAAAAAACGTTTTTAATAAATTTATTTATTTAATTAAATTCATAATTAATTTCTGAATAAAATTAAAAATTCTTTGTTATTAAATATTTAAAGATCATGATTTCTTCTCTGTTGAAGATACTATTAATCCATCAATTGGTAGATTTAAATGTAATAAGGTTAGTTTTAAAACATTTATGCTGGCAGCGAATGCTTATGAAAAGATCATAGAGCTCCAATTAGCAAGACTAAAAGATTTGGATGACTTTTACGAAAATCTACTTACGAGTCACTGGATGATCGGAATAGTCACGATGATTACCTCGAAGTACGTAGTACATATGAGCGAGACTAAGTAAATATTTGACTAGACAGTCTCGAACTAGCGCGATCCATGTTCCTAGGTAACGTTGTACGTTGTATTGGAAAACTTTATGAAGTATGTATAGACTCTTGTATTAAAGAAACCAGAATCTTTGACAGAAATTTTTATTTGATTACGTAAAAAATAATGTAAAAAATAAATAAATTAAATCTGAAACTAAAATTTATAATTATATATTAAATTTTTAATTTTAAGTCTTTATATTTTTTGTAGTTTGTTTGTTTTATTTTTGTATATTGCTTATTTTAATTAAAATTATTTTGAATTAATTTTATTATATTTTGTTAAAAAAATGTCTTTTTTATGTATAATGTTTTTAAGCAGAAGTTTTATATATTTAAATATATAACAAATTTTTTAATATATAAAGTTATATTAGTTACAGAAATAAAATTTTCAAATATTTTGTTGTATAGATTAAAGTTTTACACGTAAAAATTACATTGAAGGCGAGATATTTTTTTATATTATATAAATATGCGCGTTTTAGGAATGAATTTTGAAAAAAAAAAATAACAAATGAATAAAATCTAAATGTGTTTTTTTTTATATAATATTTCATAAATTGATTTTTAAGATATCTGATAGATTAATATTTATTTGTATAATAATATATTTTTTATTACATTTTTGTTGCTTTAGAATTTTTATATATAGTTTTAGTTAAATATAGTTGTTAATTGTGAAGAAAATTTATAGAATTTTTAGTTTATATTAATAGCACATTATATATAGAAAATATTAGATATTATACACCATAAATATTTTGTCATATAATTAAAGGTGGTTTTTCAGTAGGGTTTTATCAGCCGCAACTTTAACGTTAAGTCAGAGAAGAGTAAAACTAATATTTGGTTAGGAAGTCGTGACTAAGTTGTAGCCTAAATATGAAATCAAATGTTACTTTAATCGAAATCATTTATTTTGTTCGAGATTGTTACCGATTTACGATAAGATTATGTAAAAAATTCCGCTAAATTTATACACTACTCAAAATTACTAAAACTAATTGTCAATCGGCTTATTAAATTTAATAATGCTCTAAATCGTAATTTAAAATGTATAATAAGAAAACAAAACTGATTCAATTAATAAACCACTTCTGTTAATGGCAGCATAAAAAAGCCACGGCTGATTAGAGACCACAAAGAAAAACCATCTTTATATTTTTCAATTTCTTTGTTTTTTTTTATTATTGTTGTTGATGATTATTGTAAATCCAAATTTTCTGAAAAATATTAAAGAAATAAAATTCAAATTTTAAATTTCGGTTTAAGACAAACACACAAAATTAAAAGTCATATGTCGAGGGAGACTTTAATGCAGACGGCAGTCTTAATTCAGTTTTTAAATTAATTAATTTTATTCAATTATTATATACAAATGCAAGATGCCATTTATAAATTTCTAGTTGAGAATCTAGAGGACAATCATAAAAATGTCAATTATATTAAACGAAGTTAAACTTTATATTTTAGTAGCTTCACTTTAAAAATTTAATATTAAATTTATTTTGAAATATTTACTTGAATTTACTATTATTGTCTATATATGTATTATATATACATGTAGGGTGATTCCGAAATAATTATATATATATACAAAAGACAATAAATTAAAATTAGTAAAATGGGCACAAATAGTAACCAAATATCATTCATATCATCTTGTCTTTAAATTATTTTTTTATATTTCGGAATTGTAACAAATTTGAGGTAATTGTAATATAATTTTTTAAGTTATCATAAATTACAAAATCACCCTGTTAATATGGTAAATTGATTAATTTAATAATCGCTGTAAACTTTCTAGGAGATTTTAAATAAATATTCAAGTTAAAATTCAAATAACAAAATTGCTATCGTTCACAACAATCCAGACAATTTACATCATTGTTACAACAATATTTGCATACCAAAACACAAAAGCTTTTATCTGTTAAAAAAAGCTTTTTTCTTTAATTAATATGTTTACGATATGTATTCGGAAAAAAAAACTTTTTTCTATAGTTTTTGAATTGTGTAGTTAATAAACTGAAATTTTTTTTTTTAATAAATTACAATAATTGTCAAGCATAAACATATTTTTATGTTAAAAAGCATTTAATATTCTCATCATATTTTATGTTTACAACACTAATCTTTTCTTAATACTGATTTACTGATACGTATTTTTTCTATAATGATAATAATTTTTAATATTTTCTGTTTAATTATGGTTTCTTTTACTTAATTTTATGTTAAACTAAGTGGATTTATATAAATTTAATAGAACCACTTGTACAAATTAATCTATTTTTTATATTTGGTATAACAATACAAAAAATTTCCTTTTTTTTTTTGCTAAATATTTTTATCCTATTCAAATTTTTATCTAAATATTTTTCTAAAATATTTTTGTTTTTTAAGTATTTTTTTATTTCTTATTTCCATATTTTACTACAATTTTAATTTACATTTTATTCAAATTTTTAATATGCTCCTCTATAAAATAATTAAATTTGTTTGAAGATTGTTTAGTGTTTTTCTGATGATATTTCGAAAAAGAAAAAAAATTATTATTGATTTGTATATTTTTATAGATTGTTAATGTTGTTATTTTGTTGATTTTTAAATATATATTTCCATTATTTCTAGTTTAATTTTCTTTTATTAAATTTTCTTTTTGATTTTAGTAAATAGGAATAAATAAATAATTTAAATATGATATGATTAGCTTTAATCTAAAGTTCATTATTAAACTGAAAAGGAAATAAATAGTACTAAGTAGTAAAAGTGAAAAACAAAATTCAAATATATTTTTATTAATACTATTTTTGTTTTTTAAACTATTTAATAATATATATTTATAAAACTATATTTATAAATATTTTGTGTTGTATTTGGTTTTTAAATAAACTCTATAAATAAATTAACTCAACAATTTTTTTTGTAATAATTTTTAATTATTCAAACTGCACAGGTTTAACAACAATTTGTTAAAGTTATTAAATTACATTTTTTTTTTAATTTTAAATTGTGGCAGTGATTTTCAATTTATATTATTATTATTATATAATATATTGATTAAATAATTATTTTTTAAATTTTTTTCTATTTAATATTAAGTGTATTTTTATTATTATTTTAATATATATTTATAATATCTAATATTTTTGTTATGTTGTCTAAATTTTAATGTTACAGATAATATTCGATGTTACAATTCCATACAAATTTTAATACCCAGCACACATAATAGATTTCTTAATCTTTATCCTGATAGAAAAATAATGTTGACATATGAAAGCTCTTTTTGTTGTTGTTAAGAATAGTTTTTATCTCTTTACATATCTTGTTTCTTTTATTGTGTATGGAATTGTTAAGTTAAAAGCTTATATTTTACAAGAACTTTTGTTTTGTTAATAAGAGCTTTTATATGTTAACATGTTTTTATTTGTATATAGAATTATTTGTTAATAAGAGCTTTTATACGAAAAAAAATATCGTTACAGAGAGTTTTGTTTGAAAGAGCTTTTATCTGTTTACAGTTTTGTTTGTATGAAATTGTAATATTTAGTATTATAATGTGGGTATAACAGATATGAATGAATTTAGTATTGTTTTTGTTGTTGTTGTTGCTTTGATTATTTGCGATTGTATATATATAGGAATAAGATGGAAAAAATTAATTATTTTAATTCGTCCAGACTATAATTGTAAAATATTTTTCAAATGCAAAACTGAAAACATTGAAATTGAATAATTGAATTAATATTTTGGTAGTTTCTATTTATACAAATTCCATTTATTTTTCTAGATTTCGACATTACAACAAAGAAATCAAAATTTATTAATATAATTCTAAATATATTATTATTTATTAGATTAGTTTTTTTTTGTGTAAAAAAAAACCGAATAAATACAAAATAAAATATTATTTTTTTATGGTTAATTTTTTTTGGAAAAGGATATTTTTAATACAAAAAAAAAACTACTTGCATGCAAAGTAAAATTCTATTTTAAAAATCAAAATTAGTTTTGTATAATATCTAAAAATATATTTACATATTTATTAATAATATTGAGAGGATTCTTGATTTTGTATAAGTGTTTAATAGGGGATTTTTTTTTTTATATATAGTCCCCCAAAAATTATGATTTTTATTTTGTATATAAAGGTTAAAAATAGTTTAAAAACTGAGCTATAGTTTTGTAAAATTCTAATTTTATTGGATTTTTGATAAACTTAAAAATGAATTTTATATAATAAATTAAATCAAAATATTATTATAGATTTTTGAATATGATGTATAGTAAATATCTATAATATAATCTTTATTTTGCGGTACAAAAACCAATACCCCAAGATTAGTAAATTATGCTAATTTTGCTGAAATATGAAATAATTGAAAAAGTTTATATATAAATATAATAATTTAATAAATTTTGCCTTTCCAATTATAATTCAATAATTTAATAAGAAACAAGAATTATATATATCATAAAAAGTTGCGATTATTTCTTGAATTAGGCAATGACACTTGAATCAATCATTCTTTTTTCAATATATCCAGAGTAAGGAAATTATTTAAATTAATTATGTCAACATTGGAAATATGGGAATGTAACATTGTAGGAAATTTAATAGATATAGAGAAGTATAAATTACATAATATATTTTTATTTTTAAACATAAATTATTCATAAATAATATTATAAAATTTGTTGTACCAGTCTGCAGAATATATTTAACTAGATCTGTTAATATTTGATATTGGAGTTTTAATCATTGAAATATGTATATTTAAACTGTCCTTAATTAGATAATATAATTTTTTCAGTTCATAAATTCGAAATTATTTATGTTAAATGAGTTTTAACATTTTCGGATTAATCTAATTATTTATGATTAATTCTTGTTTCTCATTAATTATTGTGCTAAATATTAATTGCAATAAAGAAGGCAAAATTATTCGGTCTTAAATACATATTTTTTTTTTATTTATTTGGATTTCCTTTTACTTACCTGTTTGAGTTTTTGTGTAAAAAATAATATATTTATTATTATTTAATTTAAATCATTAATTAAAAATAATTAAGATATTTATAAATTTAGTCCATCGCGCATCTTAAATATATTAAATATACTAACTATTTATTTATATTTATAATTTATTTTTAATTATGTATATTATTATAATCATTAGAAACGAAAAACTGGAAAAATATTTTTATTTAATTTTATGTTTTAATGCAGTACATATAAAATTATTTTTCCAATTTTAAGTTTTTAGTGATATTTTTTATTTATTTTTTTTTAAAAAAAATTGCTTTTAAATTTATTCCGTAGTTTTTCTTCTCAATTTCAATTGGTTGCCAATTTAGTAAATATCCGTCATTTAATCCAATATTTTTTTATTACCATTTTTTTTGTTGTTGTTGGAAATATCTAAATACTGCAACCTGCAACATATAAATTGATTATCCAAAAAACTAAATTGATTTTTGTATTTCTTTTTGTTTCGGTAAACATTAATCCGATATTTTCATAATTTTATAATAGGAATGAATGTACAGTAGAAATTATAAATATATCTTGTAGATTTTCTATATTTAAAAAAAGCTCTTGAGAAAACCGGCGGGTCCAGCCTAGAATATAGAAAAAGTCAATCAAATTTAATAAGATAAATAATGAAATTATAATTTACATCTTGCTGTTGTGCTTGTGTTTTCAGTTTTGCTTGAGCATTTTTTAAGGCCCTAAAATGAAATTTTATTTTATTTGGTTTTTGAATTAACAAAATAAAAAATAAAAATAAGCCACAAAGCAGAACTACTTGTACAGTAGTTTTATATAAATGAGCTTTTTTGAGTTGAATATTATGTTATTCTTTTGTAATTTTTTAAGAACAGTCTAAGGCTTTGGCTACAATTTATCGATCATTTCAGTATCGATTCGTTCAGTAAAGTTCAAATTTTATGTCTTCAATTAGATATTTATACCGCACGGACGGATAGTCGATAGTGAAAGCGTTAACAAAAGTTATTGTTTGTTTCTCAAAAAAACTCTAAACTTATTCTATAAAAATTTATTAATTCATACTGTTGCAAATCCATAATTGTCTTTTCCTTTGAATTCTGTTCCTCTTGTGACATTTGTACGAGCTGTAAAAGTCTTTCGGTTTCGGCTGTTGATTTTTCAGCTTGTTCTTTGGCAATGTTCAATTCTTTAGCAACTCTAAATTATTATTTTAATTAGTATATTTCATTATAAATATTTTGATAATAAATATAATAATATTTGAAAATCAGAGAATACTAACGATTCATATTGTCTTTGAACATCACCCAATTTTTTATTTAATTCACCAGCTGCTGCAGCTGTACCTCCAGCTTGTTGGAGTGATTTTTCTAATTGATCCATTTGTTCCTTCCTCTTTCTCAATTGTTGATCAAATTCAATTAGTTTCTTTTCTTTTTCTTCAATTTCTTTTCGCTTGGCTTCAATTGATCTACGTTGGTCCTCAATTAGTTTACGTTCTCCATCAATAGCCTTGGCCTGACCGTCTAGTTGTTTGCTAGCCTCTTCAATTTGTTTAAATTGCATTTCAAGTTGTTTACGTTGGGCATCATCGGGCGGTGGTTTAGCTACATTATTTTGTTGTTGTTGCTGTTGTAATTGAGCAACTGTTTGTAATTTTTTATTTGCATCAACGAGATCGATCTGTGGTGTTAAAAATTATAGAGAATCAAATGAAAATCTATTCAACACAAAGTTTTAATTATTATAAAATATTTACCTGTGATTTTTCTAGCTCTTGTACTAACATTTCTAGCTGTGCTTGCAGACGATCACGTTCAACATTAGATCCCTGCAATTCGGTACGAAGTTTTTCAATATCTTTATTAACTTCTTGACCTTGAGCATTTGTTTGTTGTGCATTCTGTTGAATTTGTTTTTGCATATTTTGCATTTGCTGAAGCTGCTGTTGTAATTGTTTTTCCATAACTTGTGTTCGTTTATGTAATTCGGATGCAGCTTTTTCAGCTTGATCGGCACGATTCTTTTCGCCTTCAATTACCTTACGCCATTGTTCGAGCTCTTCAGGACGTGGTCCCCCTGATTCTTGAAGTCGTTGTTTTAATACTTGAACTTCTTGTCGTAATTGCTGAACTTCTTGAGGATTTTGTTGCTGCTGTTGTTGTTGAGCTGGTGGTGGCTGACCATTTCGTAATCTTCGATTTTCTTCTCGTTGTCTTTGTAATTCTTGTTCTGCAGCATTTAATTCTTTTTGGAAATTTAATAACATATCTTGACTCTTTTCTAATTGTGATATTAATTGATCACGCTCCAATGTCAGCTGATTACATTCAGATTCAATTTTACGGAAAGCTTGTTCTAAATGTTGCATTTGTGCAGCATTATTAGCAGAAACTTTACCACCAGAAGCAGCTTGACGAATTTGTTCTTTTTCGACTTCAGCACGTTCTAATCTTTCATGGAGACGACTTAGTTCTGCAGCCATTTTTTCGAATTCAACACGTGTCGATTCATTAGCTTCTTGTTGTTTAGTAAGATGCATTTGCGCTTTTTCCAATTCTTTCGCTAATCGGCCCGCTTCAAGTTCAGTGGCATCTCGTTGTTGTATTGCTTTTTCTAATCTATCTCTAACGCGATCGATTTCTTTACTATCTGTGGGATTGGTTAGGCTACTTGCACTAGGACTAATAGATGTTTTTATTGCTGTTGATGTTTCACGAAGACGTTCAACTTCTTTCAATAATTTCTCATGTTTATCTCGCACCTTTTCACATTCAATATGTGCTCGTTCCAATTCGTTACGTTGTTTCTCTTGACTTGAAACAACTTTGGCAACGTCACTTTTAGCTAATTCCAATTGTAGTGTAGTTTCATGTAATTTAGATTCCAAATTTTGTATTTCAAGTTCACGTTGTTCAAATTTATCCTTTTGTTTTTCATATGATTCACTTTCGTATTGTGATTTACCACGTATTGTTTCTAATTCCTTTAGATTTTTATCTAGACGATCGCGTAATCTTTCATTTTCTTCTTTAAGTCTACGTGATTCACGTCCAAATGTATCACTTTCTTGATGTCGCCTCAATTCAGCTTGACTCTTTTCATAACGTTCCCGCATTTTTTCCAATTCCAAATTATAATGTGCAGCTTCTTCCTGAGCAGCATCTAAGGCAGCTGTCGATTTTGTATGAGTATTGTGGGCTCTATCCAGTTCATATGTAACACGTTCAAATTCAGTTTGTAAATTTTCTTTTTCACCTTGTGCTCTTCGTAAATCTGTTTGTAATTTATCAAAACGTTCACGTGTTGCTTCTAATTCTTCTCTAGCTTTCTCTTCCAATTCTTTGGATCTAGCTAATTGTAAAGCAGCTCTATCACATGCTTCTTGTAATCGACCAGATTCTTCTTGTAATTTACGTAAATCTTCTCTAGCTTTAGTTGCAATTAATGATGAACGTTCAGCCTCAACTTCAAGACGAGCTCGATCAGCTTCACATGTATCACATCGCGATTGAAGACGATATATTTCATTTTGTGCACGATCATATTTTTCCAGCATTTTTTCAAATTCTTTATTTGAATTATCCTTTTCATCAATAAGTTTTTGACTAGCATATAAACTTTTGTCAAGTTTTTCTTTAATAATTTCGATCTCAGTAACAGCATCATCTCGTTCCATCTAAAGTTTTTCAGATTTATGAATTGAAATATTTGTATTATAGAATACAGTAAATTGAATTTATTATAGAATAAAGTAAATTGAATTTAGGAATCGATTGTATTTATGTCTTTATTTGGCTACATCAAAGCATTTTTTAAATTTACTTTGTCGAAGCCAAGCAAAATAAGAACATAGCATTGTAGTAGCTAGTAGCATATAATTGTCGACTACAATTCCAAAATTCTTTTTTATTATAATCAGTAATAATATTATAATGTATTATACCTGTAATTTTTGATGCATTCCATGTGCTTTATCCCACCGCTCTTTAACAACATCCAGTTCTGTTTGTAGGGCATCCTTCTCTCGTTGTGATTTTTGGTAGAGTGTCTGTGTGGATTCAAAACGTTCTTTTAGAGTTTCCAATTCATCCGAAAGAGCATCTCTTTCTTTCTGTATACGAGCAAGTGAGGTCTATATAATTTTTTTTTTCGATCAAAAAAAAAAATCGAGCAAAACCAATAATCAAATAAAAAGTAAAAAAAAAAAAAAAAAATAGACACTAAAACACAACATCAATTTTTTTACAACAACAATTTATAAATACTTGTGTTTTTTCCATTTTTTCTTTCAATCTTTCACCATCATGTCCCAAAGCTTCACGTTCTTTTTGCATTCTGGCAGCGCTACCCAAAGCCTTGTCGAGCTGTGATTGAATATTTTCGAATTCGTACGTTTGTTTTTCTTTTTCTAATTGCATACGTCGGCACTCTGCGGTTGCTTTATCAAGACGTTCTTGCAAGTGATCAACTTCATTTTGCGCCTTATCTAGCGAATTTTGAAGTTTCTCTTGCTGTAACTGTGCCTTGCCTAAAGTAGCCTGAGTCCTTTCGAGTTCTTCTTTATTCTTTTCAAGCTCAGCGAAGGCCTAATTTATAAATATTAAATATACTTAAAAGTATTTTACAAATTATATTTATTATTTTTGCGAACTCCGCAGGATAGAAAGTATTATTTATCAGGCAATTTTTTTTAAGACACATTTCATATTTTTAAAGTTTTAAATTATTTTGACAATGAATATCTCAATGAATGTATCTGAACATCAAATTTAAGATTGTCTTTGCCATTGAGTTAATGGGATTAAAAAGAAATAAATGTGACTTCATTCAATAACACCCTCAGCGCCGGAGTCATTTACAATCGGGGAATCTAACTTGGAAACGGTAAAAGAATTCATAAATCTCGGTTGTATGATGATATCAGATGACATCAGTTGCGAAATATAGTATTCAGCAACCGATTATACTATATAAAATACTATCGTGTCAGTACTGCTACATGATCGAATTAAGACGTTCAAAGGAAGCAAAAATTGGATCAAATGAAACTATCTACGACTACAAAGTATAATCGCGAAGAGGAATACTAAATCTCCGAAAGGAGACAGTATAGAATAGAGGTAAGAATACTAAATATTTATGGAAACTGAAGATGGCATTGGTACGCCATAAGTAAGTAATTAAGTATTCCATCACAAGAAACTAAAGTCGCCCATATATATCATAATTTCGGAATAAATAAAACGGATAAAAAATACATCAAAAAATGTTTGCCTAATAATAGAAATAATTATTTGAGATACTGGAAGTAATGGTAGGGTTTATGGTAATGGTAAATTGATAATTATTTTAAGATATTGATATGCTATGGTACGGATACGGAAAGTGCTGGTTTTTTTTGTTTGTTTTAAATAATAAAATTACTTTGTCTCTTTCGCTGTGAATTCGTGTAACACCGCTTTGGGCACGTTCCAATTCTTGACGTAAACTTTCTTGTTCGCCTTGTGCATTTTCAAGTTTTGCTTTAAGTCTATAAACTTCACCTTGTGACTTTTCAACTTTTTCTTGTAAATCAGCAGCTTCTGCTCGAGCACGTTCAGCATCAGTCTAATATATAGTTAATTATTAAATAAAGAAATTTTAATATATTAATAATTTAAATATTTAATACGTTTTTTAAGTTAAATGAAGATTTATTAACTATAATTAAATTTAAATTTTTTTTATTATATGGTTTGTAACAAAAATAAAAATGTAACGTAATTTTAATTTCCTAAATAATTTTGGAGCGATTTAAATTACAATGTAAAATGGTTTTTTTTTTTAAATATATGGTAATAAATTAATCAATATAATAATTTTGTATGGTGAGAAATTTAATAAGTAATTATATTTTAATAAATTATGGTGATTTATTAAAAACTAAAAATTATATTACGTAAATTTTATTTAGTTTTAAATTTTTAATATTATCTAACTTTCCAAAGCCATACTTTGTGCAATGCATAAAATTATAAAAATTTATAAATTGTTTTATTTCATTATTTTTATAATTTTCGAATTATAATTGAATTTTGTTTAAAAATAAATATTCTAGGGAATTGTTAGTTAAAAGAGCATTTAAAAAAAAAAAATATATTATTTTGAAATTTTAAAGCGCACGCATTCTTTAATTTATATAAATATTATATAGAAAATGTCAAATATTTCATTGAGAATTTAATTGATTTATGATTGAATTTCATATTTCAGTATAGTCTTGTCAGACGCGGCTGCTGCTAGTAGGAGTAGGTTTTGTTTATATTGCTGTTAGCTGGTTTTCAGTACCGATTAATACGAAAAATCATCATGTTCGATATACTATCCCACATACACTTTTCCGACGCGGTAAAAACGCATATTATATATTTGTATAAACGAATTTAACTTTGGAGTTTTGTAAGTTAGATTTTTATGTTCGTTAATTTTATGTTATTAATACGTATTTGGTGAAAAATGAATTAAAAATACGTTTAAATCAAACTTAAACAACCAAATAAAAACGTAATGTGAACGTGACTGAAACCCTGAAACCCATCAAAAATATGGAACTTACATGCAATTGCACAATTTTATTACATAATTGCCATAAAACATATAATATATTTAAAATTTATACTGTAATAACATAATACTTAAAAGTGTGAACTGAACCAAGGCGAATTTCGAAAACGAAATGTCAAAATAAATTTCGCCATCATATATTCAAATGATTCTGAACTCTGAATGTGATTGATAATTGTCATTTTGAAATAAAATAAAATTTAATTTCTAAAAATGGGTTTCGATCAAGAATTTATCGAAGAGGTAAAAAAATATATGTAAATTGATTCACAATTTAAAGCAGCAGCATTCGCCATGATTTTTCGTCATGGTTGTGTTTATACAGAGCCGAGGCTGACAATGACAATAAACTTCACTGAAAAACAACCTTAATAATTATAATGGAAAATTTGGTATTATGAAATGTGATGTTAATAAAACTAAATATGTAATTATAATTAAATTTTGAATTTATTAAAGTACACAAATAGAAATTCACATTATACGCCATCCCAGGAATGTACAAAAAAAAAATGAAAATTAATTACAGATTGATTTTCTGCTGGTTATGATATAATTTATCAGCAAAATTTGATTTAAAATCATTAAAACACTTAGAATGCATGTTTATTAAAATATTAGATTTCAGATAAATTTACGACGTTTATGAGTATGACAAAATATGATGGGATTTGTGGCTAGAATGAATAAATAACATATCATGTGTACATTTTTATTTGATACTTGAAATAATTTATTATAGCTATGTGCATGCCACATAAATCTAAGTCAGAAAGTATAATTCAAAGAAAATTGAAATTTAGCACAAAATCGAATTTTATAAATTAGATTTTTAACAAAATGTCAGATAATGTAGTATAAATATTGTGATACGTGTTTTTCAAAATAAATATTCCAAATTAGATTCAATAATAATTTTTATAATATTAAATTTTATAACTATTTATATATATTTCGGTATCATCTATATCACCAAAAAAAAGAGTTTGAAACTATAAATTCGAATACAGGCAAATCAAACTAAATATGACCGATGGTGAAAAAGCTCAAGACGGTGAACATTATTGAGAGCAAAAATAGCAATAGCTAAGGGAAATCGCTTTTAAAAATTCAACTTAATCAAGAATCGGCCAATTATTTCATCGATTCTTCAATATGGGATTCTTAATGGTTTTGGTTGGTACTGTTAAAATTTTAGGATCATTTATGACATTTGTGCAATAACATTATAAAACCACGTCAAACTTAGAAAGTAATCGAAAAATCTAAATTTTTATGTGATAATATCAGATTTAATAAATTAAACCGTCAAACAGGAACGTAATTAAATTACAAATGTAATGAAGATAAATGATACCAGATAACATTAAAATAAAACAAAATTTTGTATTTACAATAACGTAACCTTTTCCTCAATAACGTTATAGTATAACCAATAGCGTTTTATTAACGTTATTTTTGATTTATAATTCTGACAATTTGTTTGCCTTTGAACAGTAAAAAATGACGAAAATTAGAAATATTTTTAAATTGCAATTTTTAAAATACAATATACAATTTTTTAAATGTGATCGAAAAATGTTGAATTCAAAATCAAAAAGGAATCGATTTTTTAGGTGTTATTTCTATAATAAATTCGAGCTATATATTAGAAAAATAGAAAATGTCAATTATGTTAGTAACATTAATAACGTTATAACATAATGTGTATAAATTATATGGTTATTTTTAACGAATGAGAACCAATTATAACGTTATCGAAACAGTAACTTTTGGAAAAGTTATTACTTCCCTGGTATCAACACAATGCTAAATGTTATCATTCTACCAATATATAATAAAAAAAATTTAAGGTGTTAAGGATAATTTAGAAAAATATTTAAAATGTGAAAATTTATCAAAAAAATTGTTTTATAGATTTCCGTATCATAAATAAATAGATTAATTTAAACAATTTAGCTATAAAAACTAAAATAAAAATATTATTAATCCTTTCGAGATTCGACACTTAAAAATATTAATGTGATCATCGGTACAATGAATAGTTCACGTGGTCATATTGGGGACAATCGGGATAATGAATAGTTGAAATGGAACTAATTATCCACCTCGAAAGCATTAATAAGACTAAATCAAAATTTGTGTATTTTATGTATATGTGTATATTTACAAAAACAAAACATCAAACGTGAATATATTTGTAAGATTAACAAAATTAATAATTTTTTTTTTGCATATTATGTGAAAATTTTATTTGTGTGTGTTATTTTGTGTGTTTGTGTGTATTTTATTTTTTCTTTATTATTTTATAAGATTTTGTGTCAAGTCAAGTAGGAGCAACAAAAAAATGTCCCTTTTTAAAACTAATATAAAATCAATTTCAATGGGCTATTATCCTTGCAACCACTTGATTCGATTATAAATAATTCATCCTAAAGATTTTTTTTATATATATAATTAACATAAATATATTTCAATTTATAAAAACTTGTTAATTTTGTTTACATAAATAATTATGATTTAAATGAAAATATATATACAAATTCATTAAATAGTTTTCTTTAATTTGTTAAAATTAATGATAATCATGAGACTATGTTTTGACAAAAAAAAATTTGAATTCAGAAAAATAGTTTTTATATATAACCAAAAGGAGGAATAAAAAATGAATAAATCAAAACTTTGGAGTGAATTATTACTCACAAAATTTTGTTCTGTTTCGCCCTAAAAAAATTAGATTAATAATAATAATAATAAAAAAAATAATATTTGTCGAAAAATTTAAAAAGATATTTTATTATGTAATATAATTACTGGATTAATATATAAAGAAATTTGTATTTTAATTAAATAATCAAAAATTTTAATAATTTTTAATTTTGTTATTTTCCTATTAAAAAACTGGAGAAGGTAATAAATAACACGTACACGAAATTTGTATATAAACCTTAAGTCGAAACCAGAATGAACGCAAAAATTAAAATAAAATACAAAATTCTGGAGAAGGACTTTAGTAATTCTATTAATAACTTCTCAAACTTAAAGAAGAATTAATTTAAAAATTAAAGTGTCCAATGAAAATTGTAAATTGGCCACTGAAAATGTTCCATAATACCATTTTTATAACCCCTGCGGGTTCATAAAGTACAAGTAGACCAAAACAGCTTTTAGATTTTGAATGAAGTTTATACCTTGAAACTGAGTGAAAGAAACCTTAAGACATTTTTGCACTTACAAACAATGAAATAATTACATTAAATTTATTTTTGAAGTTTTAAGTTTTAACCAGTGGCTAAATTGCAATGTGGAGGCTAAAGTAAATGTTTTTAATGACAAAACAGTAAATTTGGAGACTGTTCTTTAATATTATGTTGGCTTAAAGCTTATGTTTAATTATAGTTTACAGATAAATCTGCAAACTATTAGTTCAAAGATAAATCTGCCACTGATTTTTAACATTGATATCGAGATTCATTTTTACTTCATGGTTATCTTTTTACGTTCATTATGGATTCACTTTATAATTATTTTCCAGTGAAGTTTTTAGATTTATTTTTCGATTATAAATTATTTAAAAATTATAAATACTTTTTTGAATATATTCAATTAAGCATATAAAATCTAATTATTTAGTGATAAATTGTATATAAAATGTGTTTTTTTTTTCTTTCGGTAAATCTAGTGAATATATGCTTAAAATAATGATTCTCAAGCATAATTATTGTTGTTATATATAGAATAATGTTTACTGGATTACCTTCCCATGTTATATAATTAAAAATTTTATTTTTTTATAGATTTTGTATATTAGTTAATCAATTTTAGAATTATATTTTTAATTTTAGGTTTAAAATTGTAAATTATAAAAGAAAAATTATTTAATATTATAATTTCTTTTATACTTACTTGAGTTACACGAAGTTCAGCTTGAGTTCTACGTAAATCAGCTGATGCTTTATCAGCACGTTCTTGAGCTCTGTCTAATTCTTGTGATGTTGTTAATGTTGTGCGGCCGAAAGTCGTCTAAATAACAATTCAGAAAAAATCCTTTTTAATTTGATTTCTATTTAAAAGTTTAATTTAAAGATCAATATTTTTTGTAGATCAAAAAATATCATTGATTTTAATTTTTTTTAACCCTTTGATGATCACAGACGTTATTTTATGTGGCACAGGAATGCAATTTTCATTATTATATAATATAAATTTTGAAAACTGTTCTACTGCATAAATTAGAAAAGTGATAAAACTATTAGAAGAATCAGTACGATTAATATGACTCTTTTCCGTAAAGATGTAACACATATAGAATCAGAGATATTCCTTTAGAAAGTACTTTTGCAGAGTGGCCGTCAAAGGGTTAAATTTGAATTAATTGTATGAATATTGATCATTAAATTCATTAAAAATTATTATGATAAAAAATTGAACACTAACTACCTGTGATTTTTCTAGATCATGTCGTAAACGTTCATTTTCTAACTCTAAACGTGCAATACGTTGTTTTGTTGCTTCCCAATCAGCACTACTACGTCCAACTTCATTTGTAGCTTTGTCTAATTCAGCTTTTGATTTACCCAATTCACTTTGTGATGATTCTAATTTAACTTCTAAACGATCCTTTTCTGTAATAGCACGATCTAAACGTGTATTTAATTTTTCTACATCACTTTCAACAGAACGTAATTTAATTTTATAATCGGCTATTTCACGTTCATGTAATTCACGTTCTTCAGCTTTTTCTTGTTCGGCACGATCACGTTGTTCACGTAATTGATTCATTTGTTTTTCTTTATCACCAATAGCTTCTTCTAAACTAGTTAATGCACCTTCCGAATTACTATGATGAGCTTGCATTGCTGATAAACGTGCCCTAGCCATATCAACTTGATTATCTTTTTCTTTTAATAAATCTTCCAAATTTTCAATCTATAAAATTTTTTTGATAACAAACTTAAATAAAATTATAAAAATTTATAATTTTTAGTTTTTATTTTACCTTTCTTTGTAATACATTAATTTTACGATCTTTTATATCCATATGATCTTTAAGTTCAGTTAATTCATTATTTAAACGATTACGTTCTTGTACAGCTTGTAATGCATTTTGAGTTTTCTTTTCAATTAAACGATTTTTCTCCTCCAATCGAGCTCTTAATTCTTCGACATCTGTTTGTAACATATTGTAATGTTCTTCTTTTGCACACAATGATTCTTTCAATACAGCAATATGTCTTTGATAATCCTAAAATGATATTTAAATACAAATAATTAAAATTAAATTAAATTAAAATTTATGGTATTTTCAAGTTAAATTGAACTTGTACATTAATTTTTGTAATTATAGCCTGTATAATCTTAAAATTTGTGATATACGGAATAATTATTTAAAAACAGTTGATGCAATAAATAATTGTAATAGAAATAAGAGATCCAAATTCTAATTGAAGCAAAATATAAAAGGTCTCTGTTCTACGTATCTTCTCTCTAGTTTTCATCCTAAATATGTAACCTATCTAATGAAACCTTTGTATGGCGCATCTTTTGAATAAATCAGCATTCCTATATAATTGGCTGTACATGTCGTGATTATATCGTATTTTTGAAAAACCGTTCGCGGGGTTAATTTCCTTTCAAAAGACCAAACCAATATAAGTTTTTGGATCAATTAGTGTTTTGGATGAATTATTTCTGGTATCCTTGGATTCAACCGTTTATTGAATGAATTGATTTTAGACAAATTAAATTTAAAAAATATAGTATTACATCAAATGTTTTTAATGATTCCTCAAAGCATCAAAATTGTATCTTAGTTTGTCCATTATTTTTTCGAACCAACTAAAAATTATCAATTTTTATAATCCAGAGAGAAATTCAAAATTATTTTGGAAAAGTTTCAATTTAATTTTGGAAATATACTATAAAAGATATAATTGGATCTTACAGTTACCTGATGTTGTTCTTCTAATGTTTTCATTTTAGCTGCCATTGCCATAATTTCCTGATCTCTTCTTTGGATTTCAAGACGAAATTCATCCAACTTGAATCAATAAATTTAATTTTTTTTTTTTTTTTTTGAAGATGGTTTTTTTTTTATGTGTTTGCTCTTATAAGAATTATAAATGTGTAAGTTTTTTTTTTTTGGTTGGTATTGGTTTTGATTAAGGAAAAATTGTGTTTTATCACAAAAATAATTTCAGACTAAATTAGTGTGTTTGTGTGTATGTTTTGTAGTATTGGTTTTGTATTATGTATTTTTTATAAAGTGTTTTTTAAAGAAATGTTTTTTTTTAAGATATTGCAAATCAAATATAATGAAAAAAAATTGTCTGCTGTTGTCTGTAAATGACTTTAAAAAGATAACAAACATAAAAGGGGGTTAGGATTATATTTGTATGTATGAATCAAAGAGAGGGCGGAATGTATGAATGGGATGGGTTTGTTGGTTTTAGTGTATATGGAAAGTATTTTTTTATTTTTTATATAACTAAAATAAAATATAAATTAGAATTTTTTTATTTTGAATTTTTTTTTAACAATATTAATTGTATTATTTTTATTTATTATCAATATATTTATTTATTTAGCACAACTTTTATATATGATAGATATATTATGTATATATATATATATTTAAAAATTAATATTAATGTATATATATATATAAATATAAAGTAAAATATGTTTTAAGTCTTGTAAATTATTGTATGAATGTATTATATATAATTAATTATACTAAAAGCTAAAGAAAATAATTATTACATTTATTTAATGAAAATAATAAATGAAATAAAAAATAAATAAATATATTATACAAAATATCATATAAACAGTACCAAGTAGAATTAAAATACATAAACATAGCTCCTTTTTTTAAGTTTTCATCTATCAAAATATTGTATACAAAGTTCAATTGATCAGAGTTCAATTGTTGATCAATCTAAATAAAATATAGACAGAAATTAATTCTCTATCCAATTTCGAAGAAATACTTTTTTTTTAAAAAAAAAAAGTATTTGAAATATATTTTAGCCTATACTGGAAAAGTACCACCTAAAATTGGCAATCACCTGAGTATTGAAAATTTATGTGAAGAGATCACTTCTATAACCAATTTTAATGAAATAGATATTTAATATTAAACTTTAATCTAGACTTTTTTTGAAAAGTATTTCAAATACATTTTTCCTTCCTGGAAAAATATCAGTTTTTGTGGAAAATTATACTGAGTATAAAAATAGAAAGAAATAGAACTCTCAATTCTATATTCAATCTCTAGGGAATATTTAATTTTAGCCTGAAATTTAACTGGTATTTTTCCGAAAATATTTGAAGTACTTTTGGTAATATATGAAAAAATTATATTAAAATTTTCAGCTATGAAATGAGATTTGCATTGAATATTATTATAGGATTTATAACTGAGTGTATCAAATTGAACAATTTTGAACTGGGCGTAGCTATCTTTACTGTTTGGCCGATTTTATTAAGGTCATGGTGTATAAAAAAAGTTTTATGTAATTGCTGATGTTACAAAAGACTTGATGATTATAGAGAAGTTTTTTCTCTTCATTTCCCTGTGGAATTTTCAAGACTAGACTAACACTGTTTAATTGAATTTATAATTAAAAAAACACTACATACTTGAATACTCTGGTCAGTATCCCATTAGATGTACGCTATTTTTATAATTCAATTTTACTATAACTAGTTTAATAAACCTTATATTTATAACTATTTAAAGTGATTTATGTATTTTTGTATTACTGTATCGTATCTGAACATTCATCAATTAAGAATTATCTTAGGAATTTGTTATAAATTTACACTGTGAATTATAAAAATTAAGAGAAGGTTTAATTTTTGAGGTTATGCAATAACTTGAATATCCTGACGTGAGTCTCATCACTCTTGGTACTGTTATGATAATTGAAAAGAAAACTTTAAATTTAAATTAAAAATTATATTTTCTTTGCAATTTTAATACATTTATTTATATTGGCATGCAAAATAATTTGAGATATCTTGTTTTTCTGACAGACAATAATTAATCTGGTAAAATTGTCAAAATTAAATTGCCGGTTTTTGGTATAGTTTTTTTTTTTTTTTTGAAACAAACATTTTGAGTAAATTATAAATATATAGAAAAAAGATTAAAAAAAATTAAAAGAAAATTATAAAAACCATGATAGAAAAATATATCATGCAATTTTATGTGAAAATACAATTGTTTTTTTAATTTTATTTTTTCTGTGAATTTCAATGATTTACGATCAATTTTTAACTGGTGATTTTGTACAATAATACGAAGTGTTCCTTTGAGTGTGTAAATTTTTGTTTTAAATTGAAATTGAAATAAAAAAAGTGTGTTTTTCTGGTGTTACTCTAAATTATATTATTTAATTTTATATAATACTTTTTTTTTATATATTTTTAATTTTATATATTTTGAATCGATTTTTGTCAAATTTCTAATATATATATCGTTAAAATATGTGATTTGGAACATTTTCATTAAAATTGTAGTTAGCTATAACTTTTAATGAAGTTAATTGATTAGATATATTTTCTTAAGGACTATTTTTATTTAAATTTTCATGAATATTTTTTTTTTTAATATTATAATCTATGCTTTGACAAAAAAAAAGCATAATATTTTTTATAATTATATTATTATATATTTATATTTTTTTTAATTAGTCAATGGTTTTGCATATAATTTTTTTAATAATTGACAGCGTTTTGTATTTTTTTTATTTAATATTTTAAATGATTATATAAAATTGTCATGAATTTATTAAATTGATGGATGATTGATTATGGATGAGAAAATGATTGTTAATTTGATTGTATATATATATTTATATATATATTTGTTTAAATAAATAATTTATATATATAGAAAAATAATATTATAAAAGTTTATGAAATTTTTTATGGATTTATCAGTCTTATTGGAATATAAGTACTTGAACGATTTTGATGGTGTCTATATATTTTTTATTTTTAAATTCCTAAATTAAATAAAGGTATAATTTTTCAGTACAATCTTGTGAGACGTTGTGGCTTTTACATGTTTATTTTAACCAATCAGAAAGTAGAAAACATTAAATGAGATTAGTAATCACTTAAGTGATTAATATCCTTAACAGTTGGAATTTGTTATGGTTTATATAAAAAATTAACTTGAATTGATACGGTACTCTTTAGATTGTATTGTATCGGCTATCGATTAATTATCAGATCGTATCGGTTATCGATTAAGAATCGGTTTTTGACTATCGATTATATTTCTACTGAAAATTGGTTAAAATCGGCTGACAAGAATCTACTGAAAATAACCTTCAGGGAAATTATAAATGCAAAAATTATTTTATTTAATAATTTATAATTTATTTTCTTTTTAAAGATTATATAATAATATTCGATTTTTTTTTTATTTTATTTTTTTGCTCACAACCTATTAAATATTTTGATATGCCAGAAAGTACATACAAATATATATATTTAAACTAATTTATTATTATTATATATTTATTCTAAAAATTCTAAAATTTTCTAATTATATATTTAGATAATAATTTGTTTTAAATAAATGCCTTAAAATTTCATTCGATTCATCATCATCATTGTTTTTGTTTTGAAGTTAAATTCTCATAGTAACAATTAATTTTGTTTTTTGTTTTTCTGTTAACTTTTAAACTTTTAGGTTATATCAGATGAGCTTTTTTATTTTTTGATAGCTTGTGGTGTTAAATTTCTTAAAATATAATTAATTAAATTTTTTGTTTTTTGAAAATTCAGAAAACATAAAAAAAAAAATATATTTACAATTAATATTAATTAGTCCTAATCTAATAAAGAAATTTAAAAACTTTTTAATTGTTTTATTTATTTAATATATAATTAAATTCCATATAAAAATTATTAAAGTTTTTAATAAATAAAAAAATCTTTTAATTATCAAAAATTTGCCAGCGTATATTTTACATTAAACTTTTAGTCAAAATTGTCATGTTAATTAGGATTTTCATAAAAGTGAATTTAAATTTATTTGTGTAATATTCATAATGTTCGAGCTTGTTCGAGCTCCCTTGGGTTTAACAGTGTAAATTTTAATTATAATTAATTTATATCAGAGGTATGCAACCTTTTGTTGGATATGAAAACCTTCTTGCTGATGGTATTATTAGCGAAACCATATTTCTGGAAAAATCTTCATGGAAATGGAGATAGAAAGCTTTCACGCATTTATATAAGTCGTAACAAATCGTATAATATTCCAATTGTAACTGTTTTGTAGACGATAGTATTAAGTTCAAATTTAAAGTCAAAAATTCCGAATGTCACTTAAATTTGTTTTCATTGTGGAGGCATAATATTTAACAAATCGTTTAAAGGAAAATCGTTTTAAAACCGTTTTTTATATGTTATACGCTTAGAAAATTCTGACAGGATTTTTTAAATATTTGTTTAAATAAATTATTTTCGTTTAAATTTTTTTCAAAAACTTCTTATGGAACGCAAGATTGCGCGGAACACAAGTTGAAGATCACTGATCCATATAATTATGTGAAGCTTAAGATAAAGTTCATTTAAAGCTTGTCCTTAGAAAACGAAAAAATAATTTTAACAAATGTTTAAACTCTGGACACAGTTTTAACTGTGAAACTGAATTTAAAGGATTAAGATCGTACTGAAATTTAGATTTTTGTGAATAGATCTATTTTTATAAACGCCTTTATTGGTTTGTGTCTTTACTATATTTGCATTTACTTAATTTTCGATTAATTGAAATTTAAATTCACTTTTATTCATCCGATAAGTACAAACTCAAAAAATATAAAAAGCCAAAAAAATGTGATTTTAATTAAAAAACGCATTATAAAAAACAATAAAAAATAAAATGAAAACTTTTAATGAAAATTACTTTGATTAATTTATACAATTCGTTATCAAGTGATTTCAATATAAATTTCATTAACAATTTGAATTAATATTAATAATAATTTAGTGAAATATTTAATATAAGTTAATAAAAAAATTTTTTAGTACCTAATTTAAAAAAAAAAAAGTAATTAAGATTTTTTTTTTTTTTTTTAATATTTTTTGCTTCAATATTAGTCAATCGATAATGTATCTACGTCAAATTTAAAACTTACTTGTCTTTTAGTCTCAGGTTTATTGTAATCTAAATCTAGTTTCGAGAATGGTACTTGATACATTGATGATGATGTCGGATGATGATGATGATGAGACAAATGATGATGTGACGAAGATGGTTGATTTGATGGATTATCAAAATATTGACTCATATAAGCAGATGGAACACCACCACCAACACCAACACCACTGCCACTACCACCAATTTGACCAATTCCACTAGTAAATGGTTGTTGATTTTGATGTAAATGATATTGATGTGGTGGTAATTGTTGTTGAATTTGTTGCTGTAGTAAATGATGATTAGATGAATGAAGTAATGCAGCTGATGAATGACTTAAAGGATTATGATGATGATGATGATGATAATGATAAGGATATTGTTGCTGTTGATGTTGTTGTTGTTGTAATTGTTGTTGATAATATTGATGATAATTATTATAATTATTAAGTGCAGGATTTGATAAATGTAGTGTTGTAGGCATTAAATTACGTTGATGTAATAATAAATTTTGTGTAGATAATGGTTGAAATAATTGTGTATTTGTTTGAAGTGGTAGTGATGATTGCATTAAATTACTACTATTAATTAAATTATTATTATTTTGCATATTAAATGGATAATTATTATTATTATTATTATTATTATAATTTCTACTAATTATATTATTATTATTATACATATTAAATGGACGTGGTGTTGTATATAAATAATTTAAATGGGACGATGATAATGTCGGTTTAAGACGATTCATAAAATTTTGTTGATTTATTGTTAGACCACTAATTGGTTTATCATATCCAGTTGCTGCTGCTGTTGGTTGAAAATATAAATTTGGTTGTGACGAAAAGCTATTTGACATTTGCATTAAATTATTTGCCATTGTTGTTGGATCATTATAACCAAAATCATTAAAATTTAATTGTGGATAACTTAAATGTAATGGTAATTGTTGTGTTGCTGTTAATACTGTTGTTGGTATACGTTGATTTAATATTTGTGATGATCTTGATATTGATTTTGTAGCTTCATTTAATAAATTTGCAATATTTGTATTTGAATCATTTAATATATTAGCAGCTGTACTAGTTGTAGGGTTTGTTAAATTTAAATCAAACATTGCTGATGGTAAACCACTATAACTATAACGTCTCCGACGTGTTAATTGCGGCATTGGTGGTGGTGGTGATATTCGACCATATGGTGTTGTTGTTGTTGATATACCACTACCACCACCAATTGTAGTATCATATTGTAGTAGATTTGATAATGAAGTTGGCTGATAGAATATATCTGATGATTGATGATGATGTGGCTGATGATGACGATCTGTTGTAGTTGTTGTTGTTGGATAATATTGACCCAATAATGTATCAGATAATGGTGGACTACATCCTCCGCCAATTAATCCACTTCCTATACCGCCTCCACCGATCATGCTGTTGTAATCATACATCTGAAATATTTGATTTAGATATTTGGTTTTGGTTTTGTTTTGGTTTTTGCGTTGGGGGAAATTATCCATTTTTTTATTAAATTGAGTTTCTCACTCATTTTTTTTTTTTATTATTTAGATTTTTTTTTATATATATAAATATATTTTTCTACTGGGGTTTTATATAAAATTTATTTATATTTATATTATATATATATATATATAGATTAATTGCATTTTGTATAGTTTATAAATTCACTAAAACATCATAGATTTTGTCCGAACACTTACGGACGTGGCCCCATTTTTATTTGATTTTTTGATTTTTTTTTTCTTTTTTTAAAAATTATTTTTATATTTTCTTGTGATTAATATTTATTTTTGTTTTGTCATTTCCGTTTATTTTATATTACACAATATTTGAATGCCATTTTTCTGTTTTTAGTTTTAAAAAACAATTTTTTTTATGTAATTTTTTATTTACAAAAATTTATCAAATTTTTTAATTTTTTTTTAAGATTTAACGTATAAAAAATAGATTTTTTTAAAAAGAATTTCTTTATTTTTAATTTTTATTTTGTTACAAATTAAAGTTTTATAAAATATTTATTTTTAGTATTTTGAGCTGCCATAAAATCTTAAATATACCTACAAAAATATTTATGTAAATAATAATAAATAAAAAAAAAAAACTCTTTAACTAGGATTAAACTTAAAAATTATTTAACTAATTTGCCAGATTTTGGATTGCGGTTTAAAATAGATATAGAATATATAGAACAAGATTTAAGGATTTAATAATTTTATATAGAATAATCCCTAAACGGGCAATTTTTGCTTGCCACTAGTTGTTAACATTATTTTTTTTGACAGAATGATATTGAGGCCATTTTCGTCATATATTAAATAATTTATATGGTTATTTTAAATATCAAAAACTAATGTTGTTAGAATTTTGGCAGAATGATTTTGGCAATATTTTTTTTTGTCAAAAATCAAAAGTTTTTTTCACAATTCTTGTCATAATCTTTCTGTTAACAGATATTTTGATGATTTACTGTTACCAGTAATACTTATCCGCCGAATTAATTTAAAAATTCATCAAATGACATTTTGACAATATGATCGTTCGACAAAATTTTGACAATATTTTTCTGTCAAAAGTTCATTTGACGATTTATAATATATTTTTTTTTCTTCAAAAATTTAATTGACAACAAATTTACTGTTCACAGTAGGTTTCTGTCAATTTACGGTTGACAGTAATTATTCTTTAAATGAACTTTTGACAGAAAATGTCAAAAACTTTCTGCCAAAAAATGTTGTACATAATTTAACTATAAAGTAATTATTTTTAATGGATTAATTTAATGTTTAATTTTGAAAAAAACCAAGAGACATGAAAAATTGACAAAAAATAATTGATGTCAAAAAATTGACAACAAAAATTGGCCATTTTCGGTGTAATAATTTTTGATTTTAAAAAATTACATTTGCATTTGATATATTTAAACTAAATAACTTAAATAAAGGTGAATATTACTGTTACAGCAATTTCAAATATTTAAATATTTTAAATGATGGCATAATTATAAGTTCTTGCTGATTAAGTCCTTGCTGGAACAATAATTTACACACTCTTGAATTAGGTATAAGATTTTTATTACACTTATTACTGATAAATATAGCATGAAAGTGATTTTTTTAGAAGCTAAAATTAATGATTTTACTTTTCGTAGTTTTTTTTTCTCCGTAAATTATATGATTTTTAAGGAAGGATATGGAAAATACTTATTTATATGAAAATGTGTTTGCAAATCGTGCGTCAAATAACGAGCAAATTAATTTATATATACATTTTATGTATGGAGAAAAATAATTCTAATTCAAATGTGTTAAGAGGGTAAATAAAAAAAAAAAATTGTGATAAAAAAAATTTTCATTAATAATTTATGTACAATGAATTTAATGTTAATATGTTTTTTATGTTCCTACGAGAAAGTATTTTTTAATTTTTTTTTTATTAAATTATGTATTTTATGTTTGATGTTTTTTAATTTTTAATTTTTGCTTTTAAAGTAGCAGAATGTCAAATTTATTTAAAAAATTATTGCAAACTCGAAATTATTCCATTTTTATGGATCATGTATAAGTAAAACCGATTCAAATTTCCTTAATTCAAATAATAAAATTTAAAAAAAAAAAAATCGTGTGTGTAATTTTATGTTTCCTGTATTTCTCTCATGACATAATTTTTCAAAAAATATATTTTTTAATTGTAGATATTTTTATGAATTATTATTAAAATATATTTAATTAAAAATTAAAAAATAAAAAAAACAATTATTATTGTATATTTGTATGTGTATGTGATTTTATTATTGGTGTTTAAAAATTATCAAATATAATAATAAGTTTTTTTTTTTTCAATATTTTTATTTTGAATCAAATTATTAATTAATTAATTTTTATAGCATTTAATTTGATTAATTTATGGTATTAAATAATTTCAAAAAGAAGTTTTTTGAAATTTAATTCTATTTTTTTTTTTTTTGCATAATATTCATTTTATTAGTACTTTTGCTTTTTTAAAAAATTAATTTTTATTTAGCCAATTCCAGGAGCCATTGTTACCGATAAGTTTCGTCAAAAATCTTTTGAGAAATTTTTGACGAAAGAATTATTTTTGTAAAAGAATAAATTAATTTTTATATATAAAAAAAAATTATACAAATTAAATTTAAGAAAAAAATTAAAAGCAAGAAGACAAAACTTTTCTTCCAAGAATATTAATATCTGCAAGGCTAATAATTTGAGGTATATAGAAATCATTTGATGTGCCATGTATATACTATTAAAAAGGTGATTCGTTAAGTTACCAATACCAACATGTTAAATTTTGTTGATTTCTGTTAACGTTAGCAGAAAGAAATTATTTAATTATCAGTGATTTGCCAAAAAGTAATTAAAATACCTGTAATTAACTGAAGTGGACTTATTTTCATGAAATGAATAGAGGAATATGACCATATAGAATTATCCAGTTGGTACTGGCATATCATAATATTAGTTCAGATTACGAATTTAAGCTCAAGATTAACTAAACTAATTGTTTGATTTATTAACGTAAAACTTAAGCTCATTTAGTATCACAGTGTTCATTTTTCCAGAGCTTAGCTAAACCAATAAGAATTTGTAATAAATCGTGAATGATAAGGAGAAAATAAAATAATTTATATTGTATAGTTAGCTGCCTATGAACAATAATCTACAGCTACAATAAATTTTCGCTTTTTACACAGGCTATATCTTAATTTTGACACCACTCTTGGTACTTTTTCAATAAGACTAAGCTGTGGTCATCTTCCTCATAAGTTAAACCTTATTCATTTTCCATAATAATGGAAAAAAAAACTTTATTTAGAAACTTTAGATGCACGCATTTTATAAAATCATAAATGGGAAATGAAAAATAAGAAATTATTTTTTAGTATTGCAAATATTTCAGTTTCGTATCGAAAAATAAAAAACTGATTATGAGATAGAAGCCCAGAATTTAATAAAAATGTTATATTGTAATGGAAATTGCCTGGAACATAATATTTTCGAAATAAAACCTTGGATTATGATTTACCAATATAATTAGGAGTGCAGTTTCATGGTGAAAATGTTAAATGGCATCTTCATGAATTTTTCAAGGACATGGATAATATATAGAATAACATTTGTTATCATATAGGAAAGCTTCAAAGTTTTATGTATCATAAATTGTAGGAAATTTTGAATTTGTAAAATTATTTAAAATTTTACTTATTGAAAATATAATTTAAATTATTATTTTACTGTACTAAGAATCATTTTTGAAAAACATTTTTAATCCAGTGCCATTCACTTCAATTTGATAAACCCATAAATTCTTTAGACTTTGGGATGGATCACAACTTAGTAGTACGAGTACTGTGCCACCAGTGGTGCGAATGTACTACAGTTTTCGAAATACTGTTGTAGAAATTAAAAAAAAAATGTATTTCACTAAACTGCAATCAATAATTTATTTTTTTCCGTTTTTTTAACTCAAATCCCTACAGACACAGACGACAAATAGTTACATAATTAAAATTTTAACAAAAAAGGACCAAAAACTTTCAAGTTTGTCATTTCATAAAAAAAAAATTAGTTGACATAAAAGCTTTTTAAACCAAACATAATTTTACAATTTCAAAATTTTCAAATTATATATAATTAAATCATAATCACAAAAACAATTTTTTTATTAATTTTTTAAATTAAATTATTTAATTTTTTGATATATTCAAAAAATTTATTCTTTTTTTTATATTTTGTTAATTCTTTCGCCAAGTCAGTAACACAATTATATATTTAAAAAAAATTTAAATAAATTAAATAAATAAATTAATTAAAATATAAAATTTTTGAATTATATAAATAATGTTAATAAAATCTCTATAATTAATTAAATAAATTTTATTAAGAAAAAATATTCTTGGTAACAAATTTACATTAAAAATTTTGGCTAATTAATAAAATATTTTAATTTTTGTTATTATATACAAGAAAAAAATTGTATAAATTTTAGTGCACATTAAAAATAAAATCAATTTATTTAAATATAAATTATTATTAATTATATAAATCCATTTTTAAATTATTTTAATATCCTTTTTCAAAAAGATTTATTTAATTTAATGCACTTTATTCACAAAATCGAAATGAAAATTATTTGAAAAACAAGGCCAAAACTAGTCGACCTTGAAATTTGTTTAAACTGGGGATAAATACTAAAAAAAACAAAAAAAAATAAAAACCCTAGAAATTTTTTTTTTTTTTTTTTTTTTTCATTAATCCTTTTTTCTTTTTTATTAATATATATACACAAAATCGCACTCAATTTCATAAATGAAAATGAGTGTAAAAAAAAAAATATTTTAATCGATTTTTATCGTTGATTTTTTATTTGTTTATTTGTTATATTTATATTAAATTTAAAAATAGTAATTTTATTTATTTTTAAGCTTATTAACGTGTTTGAATTTTAAATAGTGTCATCAATTTATTATGTCGATAACTAAATTTTCTACCCAAAATCGATTCTCCATCCGACGAAATTGGAAATATATTTAAATATATCCGACGAAATTGAAGAAAATATTATACAAGTATAAATAAGAATTTTCTATTTCACTTTTATTTTGAATATTTTCACGTCAAGCTTCGTAGAAAAACTGAATTTTTACAATCCGGAAAATACACTTTTTTAATACACAACTAGGAAAAGTCAATTAAAGTTTTGACGATTTAGCTTTTTAACATATATATATATATATAAATAATTTCAAATGAAATTTTCGTGTGGAAAAACTGTAAGGAAGTTGAATTATCCACATAAAAATTATATGATCTTAAGATTTTGCCAGGGCAATTAAAATTAGTAGTTAGAACTATTTTAGTTAGAACTATTATTTTGAAATTTTCGAGTTTATTTCACGTTTTGGTAAAGATGGAAAACTAAAAAGCTTTTACATAATTTTTTTTTTCGTGTTATTTGTTAAGAATAGACAAAATTAAGGTTAGGTACTCACTCGTTTCTACTCTACACAAAATTTTTGAAAGTACAAAATATCCTCTTTCAGTGTATATAGGAAGAGGATATTTTCTACTAGCTATTTTACAAGAGTCATGAAAAATATGTTTATATATAAAGTCTATGTGTCTAGCTAGAGTGGTTTTATGTTTTATGCATACATACAAAGAAAAATATATATGAGCATATATATACAAATACATTAAAAGAAAATGCATAAAATATTTTATATATATATATATATATATATATATATATATATATGTATATATTAATTCCTGTCTTGTTGTATGTATATATATATTAATGAATATTTTGATTATATATAATATAAAATTGGAAAATTGTGAAAATGCATAGGTACGAATATTTTTTTTGTTGTTTTCGGTTCTTTATGTACTACTAAAATATAAAAGTTTATAAATCATGGATTTACTAAAAATAGTACAAGTAGATAAAAACAAATATTAAATGAAAAAAGCTTTGGGATTTAAATAACCACAAACTTTTCACACAAAACTCTTCTCCATAAAAATGAATATATGAAGATAATCTCTTGTATACCTTTAATTTTTTGTACCAGTGTTGCCATTTTGAAAGTATTATTTTTTTTAATATCGACAATTTGGGACATAAATTATATTCAAAAATATATTAATCAGTGCCCGGTCAAACAATGGAAAACTTATAAGTTTTGTAGGGTCTTTGGTTATTACATAAATTTACATTACATAAAAATTGATAAGAATTGAAATTGAAACAGTTTTAAATACAAAACATTAACTTTACATAGGGTTAAATACTGTAAATAGTGCAGAATCAGATAATCAGATAATCAGATTGAATTTGAGATTTTTTGATAAAAAAATATATGTAACATAAAGAAAACCCAACAGAATCAAAGTAATTATCACTAGTGTTCTACAAATAATGATGCACTGTCGTCATTTCCATCTTGTAACTATATAAAATTTAAGAAAAATTATCCGAATATAAAAATGTATCAATTTTCTATGTTCTTAGCGTTCTTCGTAAATCCTGAGTAACTACAAATTATACGGTAACACTGGTCTACACTGACTACTATCTTTCTATAATGTAAATTTATATTTTGAACATATTCGGCCTCTCTAATCAATTAAAGGTTATGTATTTTAAAGAGAATTTAATTTTCCGGAATGTATTTTCAAATATGAGAAAATATTCATATTAATGTGATTTTCACTAATCAGAAAACAAATTTCCATTTTTACAAATTTGATGTGACAGTTTTGATTTGTGTTATTTCGTAAAACAATTCAAAATAATTTTCATTACGATATTTATTTAGTTTAAAGAAAATTCCAAAAACAAAATTAATTACATTTTTCTTAGACCGATTAATTGATATATTTATATATATTTTAAAAATTATATTAATCGAATTTTGAATTTCCATTTAATTTTACGAATTATTCGATCAGTGATATATGCATTAACAAATTAAGGATATAAAAATATTAGATTTATATGGAATCCTTTATTGAATAATGTTTGTAATAAAAATTTATATTTAAAAAAAAATCATTTTCATGCTAATTGTAAATAAATTATTCATTTTTGAAAAGAATTTTTACTTTGAAAACATGCACTTGCAATTATATTTGAAAAATAATATGAATAAAAATTATATAATCAAAAAATAAATAAATATAATTAAAAAATTATTCAAAATATCCAAATTCAATAATTAAAATTTCAATTTAGTATGCTAATAAATAAAAATTAGTACAAAAATTATAAAAATTGTGTTTTTTTCATTTAGTTGTTTTATGTCTACTTTCAGTGATTTATTTTATTAGTAAAAAAAAAAATATTATTTATGATTATTTACATGCAATTTCATTGATAGTTTTTGAATTTACTTAATTTATATTATAAAAAAATTGTATTATTAAAATCTTTTCTTACCTGTTTTTGAGCCATTGCCTGCATTTGTTGAAACATTTGTCGTTCCTCTTCTTTGCCTTTTAATTTAATGAAATAATAAAATATGAAATAAAATAAATTAATTTACATCTCAACATAACTAAAAATTTATTAATTTTTATAGTTTAAAGTCGAATTAAATAAAACTAGGAAGATAATTGGAGCGAATATGTCCCAATTAACCACAGGAAAAATTGTAAATATATCGATTCGAAAAAATGTTAAGACCGAAATTTCTTACAATTTTAGTTTGCATATTAGTAAAGATATTATAAGTCTAGAAAACTTCGGTTTCTGAACAACAAACTTTGATTGTTAGTATACATATAATCTAAGTTACCAAAATTGGTTACCAGTTAAATTCTATTAACATAAAACTTTCTGAACCTACCATTATAACACTTAAGTACTCATGTGATTAAATATCAGTTTCGTTTTAACCGAGAACAATTGACCTAATGAACGAATATAAAAAACTGTCCGAATGTAAGTTTACCGAATATAAACAAATTTAACAATAAATAAATTTACAGGAAATTAGATTTTTGTATTTTATGAATATATTTGCAGTAAATGATTGACAAAATATATGCAAATATATTGGAAAATCGGATACATTTACTAAATTAATTAAAGTATTTATGATGAGGAAATTAGAATTATTATAAATTCATTTTATTTAAATTATGTTTCATTTTCGATATTGCCGACAGTAATTCATAATTTTCTTGAAATTTTATATTATGATAAATCCCGACAGTAATTCTTACGTTATCATGGAATTCTACCGACTGGGTTAAGGTTTTGTCTTTCAATATCATGAAAATTATTCGTTAAACCTCTAATTTATTTATTTTATCTTTTTTTTATCAAATTTAACTTTTACCTTAAACTACACAATTTCTTCTATATTACGAAATAGTATAACTAACACCATCGATTCAATAATGTTGGAATTAATAAAATTCTTAAAATCTGTTATATAGTCTTAATTAAACTATTGAACTACCAGATTTGAAAGAATTCTATCGCGTATAAGCAAATTATGGGATTTCCATCACCATTGCATACATGTTTGCATTACTCCTAAGGTAAATGAGATGGAATTACCAATATTTGCCAACAAATCATTGACCAATAAATTAATGTTCTACAATTTGAATATATTTATATAGTATTAATATCAGATGGTAATTGCTATTACTGAAATATTCTATATGCTCTATTTTGTTGTTTCGTGAAGTCTTTAGTAGACGTTATCGTAGCCGACATTGTCTATGGGTTTCAGGGTACCTCAATATTAATGAAATCTATAAAATTTTGTCTAATTAAAATACTCTTAGTTATTTTTGAATTCGGATAGTGAAAATATATTAAATTTATAATTAATATTTTCTTTTCTAGAAATTTAAGAATCCTTTCTACATTTATATAAACTAATACCACAAGAATAACTATTAAATATGTATGTATATGTATTTATTATGTATAAAAATCTTACCCATTCCTTTACTTTGTAACATTTCTAAAAGTTTTTTAATGCTTTCATCGCGTGCAATTAAAGTTTGTTTTTGTGTTTCGACACGACATTCTAAATCTTTAATAGTTTCCCGTAAAATTCCAATTTCTCTTTGTAAATGATCATTTTCAGCATAAATTGCTTCCATTTGTTGTTGCATTTCAATATTTGGTTGACGCATTCGCATTCTTAGCTCTTCCTCTAGTTGACGTACTAGCATTGCTTGTTTCTATATAGTAAATAATAATAATAATAAGTAAAAGAAATAGAAAATTTTCTAAATGCTGTTTTTCGGTTGGAAAATATGAATTATTATACCTGATTTTCACTGCTCAATAATTTCAATTGATCATTTATTAAACTATATTTGGCGCTTTCTTCTTTTCTCAAAGCTCTTTCCTTTTTCAATTCGGGTGACCAAAATGTTTTTATACTGTGCATTGAACTACCTAATTTTTGATTTGTTAGTTCTAGTTCACGTTTCAAATTACCCAATTCACGTTGTAAATCAGTATTTTGATGTTGTAAATCACCCAGATATGCCCGATCCGATGATGGTATAACTAAAAAATTTTTTTAAAAAAAATTAATGATGTCCTTAAAATTATGATTTATTTTATTTACCCATTGGATTTGGACTTTGTCGTGCTGATCTACCATATAATTCATCTTCTAAATATAATCCACGTTCTAATGATCGATCTCTAGAACGATCTCTTGGTTCACGAATTGGTATAAATTCACGATCATGTGGATCAACTAAACCGCCGCGATCAAGTGATTGATATCTCGTTCCTATATATTTTATGAATGTTTATATTAAATGTAAAATTAGCAAAACAAAATTTTAATTACGAGGATAGTCCATTGCATGTGCCATTGGTGGACGACTTGCACTTCTACTACGATGGTGGCCACCACCAGCTGGACTAACTGGTTCATCCATGTCTCTATAATATGGGCTGCCCATTGCTGCTGAAATAGAATTATGATGATGATAACGAGGATGAGGAATAGGGACCGTAGTGCAAGGGTAGTAAGGAATAGCCAGAATGATGGTTTTCAAGTAGTAATTTCAGTTCCTATAATAACTATAATTTAAAATAGAAAATAAAAATGTAGAAGAGAAGGTTTTGATGGAAATGGGAAATAAGGATTAAGGATACAAATAAAAAAAATTGATAACAAAATAACAAAAAAAGTTTTGTGCGCTTTTTTTGTTTTGTTTTTTATGTATAAATTTTTTTTGTTGTTGAAATTAGCCAATTAAATTAATAACTAATATAAATATTTACATATAGATAAAAAAAGGATGTGCTTAAATTGCAAGGGTTTAATAAATTATATTTATGTTTTAATGTATATTTTTTTTAGAGTTATATTAAAAAATATATATATGTATATATAAATATATTTATATATATTTAAAAATCTTATATATGTTTATAAATTTGTTAAAATAGTTTTTAAAATAAGCAGAATTATTAAGCATTAATTAAAAATATGTGTGTATCATTTGAAATGGTCTGGTGTATAGTATTTAAGAATAATGACGAATAATTATACAAAATGGTTGAATTATATTCACCACTTTATACGAAATCTAATTAATATTTACGAAATCTAATAATTAAGGAATTTAAATTAGTTTAATATGAAAAATATTAATATTTATTTCAAATCTATTTTGATTTATATTTTCTCAATTTTATGACATTCTTCATTCGTGGTAAACTAGTTTGGGTCAAATGTCAAATTAAATCAAGATTTATGTCATATCTTGACAGAAGATATTATTAATTTAAATGGTGCAATATTAAATCTAAGACTAACACCAATTTTATAGGTTTAGGACACCACACAATTAAACATGTTTACAAGGATGAACACATTTACGTCATCTTTTAACTCAGTTTTCATGATTATCTGTTACATTTAAACAGGTTTAAAAGATTTGAACTATATCAAATGTCGAGGTAATTATTACGATATTATCAAATATAAATTAATTGTTATACTAAATAATTATTACTATAAATTTGTTAAATATTTGTCGTGATAATTTGATTTTGTTTGTTATTCATTTATAAATCTCCTTTAAAATGAATTTAAAATCAAGTTGTTTTAATAACATATTCAAAAACCATGCGGTAGATGGTGCTAGTCGTCTTTCAACCGGAATATATTATATAAAATTAATAAATACAATTTAATATAATAAATATTTACCATATTCGATTTAAAAAGGCAATTAAAATATCGTGAAAATAATTATTATTGAAGTTTTTGTCACTAGAGGATGTGTATCCAAAATATACTATGATATTAAATGATTACCTAACTTGATGTTAGGCCCGTATTGGAAAAACAAAACTGTATAAGAAAAATTTTCTTCCACAAGATGGCGTTGTAGTTTAATTTTTTTTATTAAAAATTTGTTTTAGATTTTTAAGTATGCTATGTAAATCTGATTTAAAACTCAGTAATTTTGCTTTCAGTAATTTAATTTCGCTTAATTGTTTTATAAATGTGAAAATAGATTATAAAACCGATAATCTTCTCATAACAACTTAACGGATGAGAGTATAATTTAATCGGAACGATTGATGACGTAGAAATATTTTTTTTAATTAGCAAATTTTCAAAATATTGGCATTTTATCATTCAGAATATTCTGTATAGGTAATTTTTGTATTATTTAGTATTCAAAGATTTTCATTTCAATTGATAAATTATTTTCAATATGATTAAAAAGAAAAAATTTCCTGGAACTTTTTCATTGAAAAGTTTACTATTTGTTAATAGCATAATTAAATTACAGTATAAAATAATTGAAAATATCCGGAATATCAGGAAAAATTCTATTAAAAAAAATATAGGTCAACGAGTTTTCTGTATAGTGTAAATGCAAATAGCCAATACCATCAATTGACAATATAAATTCGTACTTTTGTATCAAAGTTATCTGAATTTCTATTTAATTTGTATAATTTAATTTATATTTATTAATAAAAATTTGTACTTAAAAGTGCCTTGCAGTTTAGCATATACACTAAAAATTATTTTTTCTAGCTATAAAAATAGTTTGTTATCAAAACTCTCTTACCACTTTAAATTTTCAGTGCACTTTTAATAATTTGTTGTGTATTTTATATAAATATTTTGTATTTTTGGGTGAATTTTGTATAATAAATTAATTTTGTAATTAATTTTGCTGATTGAATTGTTTTTTTTTTGATTAGTTTTTCAAAAAAATTAATCTCTAACTATTTTTAAAGATTGGGGAATTCACATGCGCATGCGTGATGTTAAAAAAATAAAACAAGAAGAAAAAAATTGATTATTTTTAATTTATTTAGTAAGATTTTATTGCAAGAAAAATAATTATGGATTGAAAAATATTTGTGATAATATTATAAAGGATGTTTCAGTAAGAACTATGAACCATTTCATTTATGTGCGGCACTATTAACATATCAGAGAGTATTAAAACTGATTACGAAAATCATTTCTGCATTAGAATTAGATGGTCATGGCTTGCAACAACACGGGATTAATGCTGGATTTAGAATGCAGCTTCAACGCAAATATTTGAAAACTTCTGCATTGCTTTATATCGTATTAAAGCAGCATTCTGAATCCAGTATATTATTCTGGTCTGAGTACGTGAATTTTTCGGGGATTTCCGTCTTTCTATGTATGTGTGTGGCTGTGGCATGACACAGCGCGTGAAATAATTGGATAGGATGTATAGATAGAAAGAGGGTTATCCGAAATTGCAGGTACTCAAGCCTGAATTCGTCCAAATAACTTAGCCAACTTAAACCTTAGGATTTGCCAACTAATTCTAGTGTTACCAAAAACAATTACTTTACTGTTATTAAAAATTTACACGTCACGTTAATTTTCGATTTGGTTACATAAATTGGCCGGTAATCGATCTTAATATTATTTTTTTTCTGGGGCTGTTTAAAACGAATTGATTATCCTAATTAACAGTTCAATCAAAGCCTTAAATATTCGAAGCACTATTCGTAGAATTACAGCATAGATATCAAAATTACGAATGAGGTTATGTTATGTTCTCATCTGTATTCTTTTCCGACTTCCATACTTAATTTAAAAGTTCAAATTTTACACATTATTCATAATTCAAATCGGTCCAGTTTTTACCAAAACATCCTTTATTATAATATTAATTAATTTTATAATAATTTCTTTATCAATATCAATTTTTTGGGTTCACAAAAAATTATATTTTAATATGATATTTATTTGTATAATTAAAGCTATCAAAAGATAGAGCATAGTCCAAAAAAATAAAATAAAAAATATTTATAATGAAAATGATGAAAATTAGACTCTGTATAATTCATACCTAAAGGGCTAGCTCGATTTCCGTAATCTCGAGATGGTGATCGATCCACTGTTGGTAGCTCTGTTAAACGTCTAGACCTGCCAGGACTACGAACACCAGAACTTATTGTGGATACTGGATTGTAATCTTCTCGAGACATAATATTCCGCGGTTAATCCGCGGAATTATAATTCTTTGTTTTCCCAATCACTGTGGTTAATTATTTTGATTTTCTTTTTTTTTTTTTTTATCTTTTTGTGGTTATTTTGTAGTTATTTTTTTGGGGGAATTTAATTTGGTTTTATTGTGTTTTGTGGTCTACAAAAACATATAAAAAAAAAGGGAAAATAAATGAAAAAGTTTAGAAAATTTGTGTAATTTTAGTATTTAAATGAAATGTTTTTGTGAATAAATATTCGAATTTAACAAATTGTTAAATGGAAAATGAATCTAACCAAACCAATGAAGAATTCAATTTAATAATAAATTTTTGGAATTCTTTGAGGGTTTTTTATTTTTAATTTAAATTATTTGCCTATTTGTGAATTCAAATTGATTTATTCCTAATTAAGTTTTTTGTTTTTGTCTTGATTTGTTTCGGAAAATTTAAAATTCATATTTCCCTATATTTTTATATTCCCCAGGTGAAGGACCTTGTTAACCATATAAAAGCTATTATGTTATAATAGCCAGCATTTCATGCTACTTAAAATAAATATCGATTTTGAAAGTTTTTATTGTTTTGTCCATAGTAGTTTATCATCGTCATTTGAATTGGGGGCAATATGAAACCTAGCTGGACTTATTCTCTAGAAAATTTTGGATTCAAGATATAAATCTTGCAATATATGATGCTTTGGAAGTTGCTATATTTAGAATTACAAAATCTTGTATCATAAAATTTGCTCCTAAAATATATTTATAACAAGAACTTGTAATATTTTACGAAGAAACTTGATTGTATATAATTAATTTTTTTTTTATTTATATCCTTTATCACAATTTTTGTGCCAATGAAAATTCAGTATATCAGACCAAAATTCATTTATGTGTATACGATGAACGTGCTTTCATTTAAATTATTGACGAAATCTTTCCATGAATCTCAAACATGATTTTTATGTATATAAATGGAATCTGCCAAACTGAAATACTAATTAAATTCGTATTAAAGGTTTTGCTAGTAATTAGAAAACCATAGGACTTTAATATATTGATATTTATATACATATTTATATATATACTTAACGAACAGACATATTCAAAATTTATACCACGCGATATAAAAGACGTCCATTAATTTACTGTACACATTTCACTGATGTAACAATTCATTGAGCACACGCACAATTCATTGTGGTGACAATTCACTGCCGAAAATTTGTAATGTAATATATATTAATTTGTATTCGGATGCATTCAATGTGGTACAACGTCCAACATCTATGATCTCATAATTTTTAATAACATAATTTAACGAAATTCATGTTCAGTTCCAATTTTTAAAAATGAAATAATGTTAGATATCATGTTGAAAGAGCATGTCTACTGTGAACGTAATTGTTCACAACTGTAGGCAATTCGAAAAATACAATTAAAGGCTGGGCTACATAGTTTCTATCATTTAATTCGATTCGAATGGTTAAGTAGACTGAGCACATAGTTATCGATTGCAACAGAGAAAATCGCAAATTCATTATTTTTTGAAACTGTCAAATTTAATTTCTCTTGAGATTTCCTTCAGTTTAGATTCGCAAAATTTCAATGGTTCCAAACTCTTTTGATTCGATTCAAATCGATTGGTTCCGATTCAACGTATGTGTCCACTCAATCGATTTCACATACAAAATATATGAAGACGTCTAATTTGAACTTTACTGAACGAATCGACGACACTGTAGCCCACACTTTACTCTGTTTGTATATAGTGAATTGTCACCACAGTGAATTCTCTACATAATGAATTGTATAAAATGGATTAGCCAATATATAGTTCTTGTATTGGTAAATATTTATAGTCAATAAATTTTATTAGTAATTTTAATATTATTACATTTTCAAAGAAATATTTAAATAATTTATTACGATTTATCTTTTAACAAAAAAAAAAAAAACCAATGACAAAATGGAGAAATTTTACAATTGTCATAAAATAAAAATCCAAATTTTCTCATCGCATCTTATTAAAAATCTACTTTTTTATCGTTAATTCTAATATAACCAGAAATAGCACTTAACTGAAATACAAGGAATTGCTATTTTATTTATGTTAGAAATAAAACATACAACAACAACAAAAAATAGAAATCCTTTTTATATTAAAAAGAAAAGTTTTTTTTTTATATAAAGTTTATCTATTTTAAATATTGGTTTGCCCAGAAATTACAGTTTTTTTTATTGCGAAACAAGAAAAATGGATTTGAAAAAATGGAATCCATTTAACTACTAAAATATAACAAATAAAGTTGTGCAATTTTACATTTAAATATATTATTTTATTTATTCGTTTTTTTTTTTTTGGGAAAAGATAAAGTTTTTCAAGGAACATGATTTTTTCGATACAAGGTTTTTATTTATGAATCAAAGTTTTTAAATGGCCATAGCCAAAGTTTGCCTGTCTATAGATAAATTTATTAAAAAATGTAGACAGATTCAGTAATCGAAAATAATTATTATATTTGTAATTTTAATCGAAATTTCCAACAGGAAATTATATAAATTTATTAATATTCTTAAAATTTCGTTTATGAGAAGAGTTAAAAAAAATCAATTTAAACTAAAATCTAATTAAATTTAAAATATTTTGTCATAAAACAAACTGTCGAGTATACAGGGTGGACACGAAATGGCGCGCTATTGGTAGTAGTATTTGAAGAAAAAAAATATATGAACATTACCCTGCATTCGGCCCCCATTTCGAGCTATAGACGATTTAATAGTGGGACCAATTGAAAAGTTACGGACCCAAACATTATATTAGTTTTTTTTAAAAGTCCCACTAGGAAATCATCTATAGCTCGAGATAGAAGCCGAATCCAGGGAAATGCTCAACTTAATTTTTGCTTCAAATACTATCTGGAATATCGTGTGGTATATCTTCGATCTGTATATGAAGTCATATGAATAAATATTTCGTTACTAGGACCATGTAGTGTTTTTAAAGGTTCAATGACATGTATCCTTTCTATATAAAAATTCGAATCATTTATTTAGACAAAATTAATACCTTTCTTCACTAGATTAAAGCTTGACGTAGCATGGTAGGTCCTTGAAATTTTTCTTTTTATGTACTAAAGAACTGTGCATTTTTATGACTCTATATGTATATGCATAATCTGGATATTCAGAAGTAGCTTCAACTAACTATCTTAAAAGGGTATTATCATATTTTAAGAGTGTTAAAAATAGTATCGACACACTGCAATTGCGTTATTCTTCTTTTCCAAACTCTATCTATATTATTTGTTTGGAATATTGGAAATAACAATTTATATATTTAAAAACAATGTTATAATTTGATTATTTATCTACCGATTTTCATCACTAACAGTTTGGTTAACTATTTCTGATATTATTTTAACGGTGTCTAGAAAACACTAATATAAAGTCGATACTTTAAGGTTATGTTATGTAACAAGTAACGACTGAATTTTTGTGGAATTTAGAGTCTACTATAATTTCCTAACTGAAGATATTATAAAATGGAAATTTTATAGCTTAATCTAATAATTTTTCCATATTAATCTGCATGTAAAAGTTCTGCTTCTTGAATACCACACAGTGAGCATTATCAAGGACACATAAATTTTGATAAATAACGTAGCAAGTCCAAGTCCATAGATTTTTTTTTAAAATATACAATTAATAAACTTTATTTCTGTTTAAATGGTTTAAAAAAAATACTAAAGTTTGCTCAGAAAAGAATCAAATTGATTTGTCGGATCCGGAAATCTTCTGCAGTAATCTGCATTGTATCAAATTAAAATATACCCTGAACGACACTATATATATAAGGTAAAAATTTAAATTGCATATCCTTAGGCAAGATTAAAAATTAATGAGAAATTTAATAAAGTAAATTGTTATCTGTTATTACGAAATTGTTCCAAATAATCATTAAAACTATAATACAAAAACTAAAATTAATATAATTATTTTGATTTCCTCATTAAAACTTACTCTCTCTCTCTCTTAACAAATTAAAATAAATTGAATGAAATTTCCCTCCCAACAGGATACAATAATTATGATCCTTTAATATAGAAATCATACACACAAAAATCAACACAACAACAACAACAAAAAACATCTTATTTTCATTATTAATATTTGTTTTTGCTTTGTACGCTTAAATAAACTTTAGTTTTTTTTTTTTATAAAAAAAATTATTACTTTTTTTTTTTTGGTTTACTTTTAACATAAATATAAATAAAATAAACAAAACTTATTTCACAAAATAAATAACTATTTTTATCCTTCAAATCCTTCCAAATACAGAAAGCAAAAATAAAAAAAAAAATATATTTTGCGTGCAAGATTCAATCTTACACACAACATAATATTTTAAACAAACTATTCGATAATTTTTATATATAAATATAGAAAAAAGGATATTTTTAGGTACTCGTACATTATCGTATTTAACATATAAAATCCTTTTTATTTTTTAGCATATATACATAAAAATACATACATAAAAATAATGTGTGCAAATTACGAAATGACGACAAGCTTTTTTTTTTTTGTGTATATTTTATGTAATTTTTATTTTTATTGATAATTTTATGTTTGGTTTAGTGTAGAGAAAAGCTTTTAGCATTTAAAAAAAAGCTTTTGTCGTCAAAAATTATCGTTTTCATTTTTGAATTTTGTTTGTTTTGTTGGTATATATAAAAAGGGGAGAATTTGTTTATAGGGTATCCAATTTTTCATATATATATATATATGTACAATGTTTGGATGTATTGGTAGTTTTTGTACAAATGTATGTAATTATATAAAATATGTGAGTAAATAAAATGTTCAGAGAGATAAAAAAGTATAAAATCGATAAACTTTGTGTAATCTAAATATAGAATTTTTCGACAAGGAAGAAAAATGTACTAGCAAAAATAAATATATATAAATATATATGTAAATATGTATATTTATAAATATATATATACAATATTTCTATGTAAAATTATAATACATAATATTAATTTTTCCCATTTTAGAATGTGTAACATTGTCACTATACAGCAAGTGAAATAAATATATTTAATATTTTAATATGTGTGTGTGCTTCACTGAATATTGAATGTTAATTGCATAAATATATATGTATACATATACATAAATACATAAATATATAATATACAATTGAGTTTAAATAAAATGAAATATTTAATAAAATAAATGACTAAGAAAAAATTTATAACAAAATTGTCAGACAAATTGTCATTAAAATATAAAAAAATGTTATAAAAATGTCTCCAGTTGGCTGGAATTTATGACCAGACATTTATTAAGCTTATTTAAACAAAAATTGATGACATCATTTATTACTTACATATATACAATTTAACTAAATAATTTTACATTTTCTGTCAGTTACAATATCATCATATATTTTACATGCACTTTGTTTCTGTCATCAATAATGACATTTCTGTCATTATACATGCAGCTTCAAAAAAAGAATTTTGTGATATTTAGTGCGAAATAACCTCAATTTTCAATTTATCGGTTTGGCCGTCTGTTATCACTTATTTTTCAGATCTAGATAAACTAGATATTATTTTGTATAGAAAGGTAATTGCACGTTATTGATCCTAACCACATTTCGGGTACCCAAAATCTTTGAGAAAAATCATTTTCAAAATATAAATGTTTTTGAGAGAAGTTAGATATTAATTCGTTAATCTTATCTTACATCTTTATCGGAATAGATGATCTAAAAAAGAATTATGTCGATGTAATATTATCGGCATTTTCAATATTTATTATCGGAATTTTTACCCCATCTACTCCAAAATTATCGATTTGATTATTCTTTAAGAACAATTATAAATAATAATGAAATCAATTCAAAATTATTATTATAATCTTAAAATGTTTTTTATAATTCTATTAAGAATTCAATCAAGATAAATTGGCCATTAATAAAATCAGATAAATATGACAGAAACATTTTAAATACGAGGTCGCCACAATTGAATTTGTTGAGACTATTTTTCATACATTATACAACTAGGTCATAAAATAATATAATTTTTAAATACTGCATTGTTAAAATTCCTATAAATGATGCCAATTTTTTTTTTTGTTTTAAATTATGTTTTTAATAATGTTTTTTATATTGTGACCTTACTGTAACGGCGCTATAAGCTTTATATATATATATACATTTATGATAATACCCACACATATTCACTAAATTATTTATTAGTAGATGTGTTAAATAATCAAAAAAAAAAAAAGAAAAAGAAAAAAAGACTTTTTTTTTAAAAAAAAAGCAGGAAAAAATCTAGGACAAAATGGTTTTAATCTTTTACATATATATAAAAAAAAATTCCAAAAAAAAATTATTTATCTTTTATCATTTATAATTTTACACTAGGAAGTAATAATGTAGATTTTAATTAAGAAGATTTTACTTTTTTTTTTGTATCTATGTGATAATTCTTACCTAATCGATTATTATTCCTTTATATAATTTTCTTTTTTTTTTTGTGGTATATAAAGATGAAAATTTTTCCGTGTATATACTTTTTTTTTTAACCCAAATTTTAACAATTTCTTTTCCAAATTCGATTATCTTTTTTTCAAATCTGCTGGTTTCCAAAATTGTTACCACAAAAAAATATACCCAACGATGAATTTTCTCTTATCTATCCATAAACGCCGTGTGTCTGTCTACTAATAAAATTTTCATTTTTGTGTACCATTTAATAAATTATCTTTTATGGCTCATTACCAAAAACAAAAAACAAAAAATGAAAATCAAAATTTAATTAATCTAAATTTTTGTAACACTCATAAAAACCAACCCACAAACCAAAAAAAAAACCTCTCCAAATTCCATTTATTGAAAATTATTTAATTAAATTTTTTTTTCTATGAAACACTAGCCATTTTTTTTTTAATATGAATTTTCTCTAATATAATATAATAATTATTATGATTAATCAAATTTTCCGAAAAAGGATTTTCATTTTAACCCAGAAAATTAGCTTCAGAATTCTTTTGAAACTAATATTTGAATTAGAAATAATGAAAAATTATTGTTTAAATCACTAAATAATTTTAAATTAGCCATTTTTTTTTTTGTAATACTTTCTTTAAAAAATTTCTTCACAAATTTTCCACGAAATTTTCTTTTTTTTTCTTTAATTTTCAGCACAAACCAACATTTTTCTTTTTCAAATTTTTTATTTTTTTATAAAAAAAAAAAAAAACTTTTCGTCTTTCATAATTTTCACATACAATTTTTTCCACTTCTTTACTAAGGTTTATGCCTAACTAAAACTGAGTAATTTTCTTGGCCTGTGTATACTTTTCCATCAAAGTTTCAGAAAAAAGCTTGTGGGATTGAAAAATATTATTTATATATGTATTTATTATATATCCTTGTAGAGTTTTTTTTCTTCACATATATATACATATATATATATTTATATAGAACACAAAAAATTAGAATTGAAAATTGAAATATTTCAACATAAATTTCAATATTAAATTTTCTTTTGAATTTATGAAAAATAATAATTTTATAATTTCAATATATTTTAAATGATTTTTATTGATGGAAATTCTGAAACTCTGAAGTCCCGTGGAAAAAATTGCATTTTCTTTCCTCCCAACACACAAAAAATAAAACTTTTCCTTTTGAGTATACAGAGCCTACTTTCCTTACATTCTGTCCAGAGATCAATGAAATCATGAAAATATTTTATGCGCCGTCGCTCTAATAAATACTATTTAAAAGAAAATTTACATTTTTTTTTTATTATTTATTATAAATTGGAAAATTCTATATAAATTCCAGTCGGTCATTCAAATTTTCCAAAAAAAAAAAAAAGTATTTTTTATAGTTTACTGGTTGATTGTTAAATATATAGGTGATTTTTATGGTATAAATATATAAAAAAGAAAGCTTTTTATAGTAAGTTTTTCATTTAATTTGAGTTAATAGCTTATTTGAGTTTTGAGTGGAAAACATTGTGAAAATGAACATTTAAAATTATATTTGTTTTTAATGAAATTTTTTAAAATATTCGAATTTTCTTTACACAATTTGTTTTTGTGACCAAGCTATAATTTAATACTGAACCATTATCGTTGGAGAATGTTTGATTTTGTTAATGGAGGACTGATTCTGGATTAATTCGGCATATATTGTAATATATCTTTCAATTAATTGGGTTATAAAGCTGTTTTTATATAACTTGCGAAGGATCGACAATATTATCTGTACATTAACCTTTTGTAACTGTTTAATACTAATTCACCTAACTAAATTCGTTTTTTTTTGTAAATATTAATTGAAAATATAACTTTTATCAATCCCTAACAGAGTTCACATTCTCGTTACTAATGCCTGACAAAAATTCATATTCACTGTTCGATTTTCGTCTTTCATTTCATCACTCTCAATACCGAGCGAGAATCCAAAATAATTATACTCGGATTCTTCTTCCAAAACTATTAAATTATGGCAGAGAGTCATTAAATATCAGTTTTGATTGAATTAGGTTTGAGTTGTTCGGATTTTAACGCTGCTTGACTGCCTGGGTATTTTAATTACACAACTCTAATAATTAATGATTCAATTTTATTGAAATCTTTTATAAACTCAAATATTTGATAATCTAAATTACTTTGAAATTGTTAATTATTTTGTATCGATTTTATGACTAATTTCAATTAATTTCGAAATACATTGAACATATAAATTCAATTTTAAATAAAACACAAAATATAAAATTTTATTTTTTAATTTTTTTTATATAGTAATTTACACAAAAATTAAATAATTTTATTACTATCTACAATAATTTTACTTTTTTACAAATACAAATTATTTAAAAAAAATATATAATAATATCAAAAATTCATTCATCCTTATCCATTCAACTTAAAAATTTAATTACGAACTAATCAAAACAAAAAAAAAACATATCTAAATAAAATTATATTAAAATGAAAATACAATAATTAATTATTTACAAGTGTACTCTTCAAAACGTTCATTACAAATGTCACATTGTACCTGGCAACACCATTTAAATCTACAATTACATTGCCATGTTCGATTTATTTGATGTGTATTATAGCCACGACCACAACATAACAAATCACATCCTTCAATACCAATTGTTGTACGATTACATGTTCTACCATTTGTACCAAGTGAACCATAAATTAAATTCTTTTCACAATAATTTGGTGATGGTTCAATATAAATTAATTCCATTCTTTTAGGTTGAATTTTTTTCATTTTCATACTTTTAGATTTTCTACAAAAAAAAATTTAAAACATCAAAAATTGTAATTAAAAACTGGAAATTACAAATAAAAAATTTAATAAATAAAAAAATTATTATATTTTTACTTGCTTAATACCAACTGGTAACCAATATTTTTATCACTAACAGCTTGTACTAATTTAGCACGATCATATCTTTTCATCAATGCATCACCTATAACACGAAATGGTGGTAAACTTTTCCAACATGTTTTCATAGCACATGAACCACTAATACCATGACATTTACATTCAGTGCGTAAAAGATTCTTAACTATCTAAAAGAGAAACATAAAAAAAAAACTTTAAATTAACTAATATAAAAAATTAATTAATTTTATTTTATACTTTTCGTCCGGCTCTATTATTATGTAAATTCATTAAACTTCTTGAATCCTTTTCAATTTCACGAGCATCTAAAAATTTTCTAGCAAATTTTAAACCAAAATTTATGTCAGCCGAACAACCTCCCCATTTCCATGGATGACCATTATTATTTTTTTGATTTAAATTATTTTTATTTGGATTTTGTTGTTGTTGATAATTATTATTATTATATTTGTTACGTTGTATGATAGCATCACATCCACAAAGTGAAATATTACCACGTGAACATGCTGCTGTTATATAATGTACAGCTCCTGCGCTTGTTATTGCGTAGGTGAATGCTGCTTCTCGTGATCCTACAAAAATAAAATAATACAATTTATCAAATTTGTGTTACCATTTGTTAGTATATATATAATAATTATTGTTAAGACTATGTTATGTGTGTATAATTACAGGGGCGTACCATCCTCGGTACAAATTGTAGTAATAATTTTTTGTTAACTTTTGTTTCTATTGAAATCATTCGGTTGACAGTATTATAAATGAATCTCAATCGATATCGATAAATAGAAAATTATAAAAATATGATTATTGTAGGTATCTATATAAAAACACGGGACGTACAAACTAACATGTGTACCGAATTTATTTGAAATCGAATAATAATTACATGCTCTAGATCTAGAATATAAATCAAACATTCTTCGGAATTTGAGCTGTTCATTATTAGTTTCACACAAAACAATTAAACTGGATGACAAAATTAACCTGTGTACGAAATGTCGTTGACATCGGAAAACAATTATACTGTATGATATTGAAACTCTTGAAATGTAATTAATGATCTTAACGCGGACCTACTTCCACCGACACCTGTCAAATACATCAGGTAACTATCATATATTCCATAAATTTAATTCATTTTAAAGTCTCTAGTCTAGATCTAGAACATATGATCTATTATTATTCGGAAATTTTCCATTTACCCCTGAAACTACTCGTACTGACGTTTTTTAAGATAACATTTGTTAAGAAAATTTTCGTAGAGCAAAAACACAGTGCTCGATTTATACATAAAGGGCAAATTAAAGTTTGGATGAATCTGTGTGCTATATTTCATTAAAATCTTACGAGCGGTTCTAGGAGATATTTGACATGTAAATTTTTCAAGCATCGACCTCGAAAATGCGCAGAAAGTTTTTAACTAAATTCATGTTTTTTTGGGATCAAATTATTGCTCGTAAAATATTAAATAAATCGTAGATTTAACTGGCTGTTGCCCACCGCACCCTTTACACCTATGCATGGTAAACCACTGTATTTTCATTGTATACGATAATGAAAAATAAAATATGTACTTGAAATTTTCATTTATTTTAATTTATCTTGTATAACTTATTTAGTTCAGAAATTTCTTATAGCTTTATATATTTATGAAATTTTATTACCTACAAACATGACTTGACCAAAAACGTCTTTTTGCCAAACTTGTGAACAATTCCAACGATGACCTTTGAATTGATGTTGACACTCTTGAGCACCCATATGATAACCAGCACCTAATGCTACTAATGCGTCTGGTGATTCTGTACAAAGTTGACGTTGAATTTGTGATAGACCAGGTATTCGACTGCACAAAATTTCTGATGCAAAGCTTTTTGAAAATCTATAACAATAATAAAAAAATTGGTTAGCGAAATTTATATTAGCAGATCAGAATTTAATATATTAAAATATAAAAAGTAAAATTAGTAATTCATTTCTAATTCATTTTTTAAGTATAGCGAAGGAAATATATCCAGTTAGATTGAAGAATATTTCGAGCAAGAAAAGTATAAATGATTTTAATATTATAATTACAAAGCAATTGAAGAAATGATTTTTTTCTGATAGTTAATTATATAATTCATTTAGGTTCCACTTCTTATAACGTTCATCAAAATCGTTGTTCGATTTGTCGGAAATGTAGATTTTAATTCTTTTATCATTAAAGAGTTGAAAGCAAAGCATTTTTAATTCAGATTAAACTTTTAATTGTAATTTGTTATAGTAAATCTTCATTAAAATTTTTGTTATACACCGCATTGGAAAAATAATGAGGAATAGCAGTAGAGTATAGAGCGAAATAATAGCTACAGTATGTTGTAAATTTTATCTAAAAGTTATGTGCTCGTGTAAATCATTCCTTAACATTTTCCATAAAACTTTAGAATAGGTACTTTAGAAAGCATATTTTACTATAAAAACAGTGCAATTAAACCCATTCATTTCAAATTACTGCGTTGGCGTTGTATTTTTATTCTGTACGAGTCGGTTAGCATAGTTTATGCCATGAATTTTACAATAGGACAACTAAAATGGGACCTAATTTTTCAAAGTTTCTAAAGTAGCTATTACCCAACAATTGAATTACCAATCTATCTATTGCTTAACAATCAAAATTTTCAAAATATTATAAAATCGACTTCAAAAAATTAATATTACGTATATTTATTATTTACATAAATTTCATATGATAATAATTTTTTTAAATTTTTCATAATAGGAGCTTTATGAAAAACATATTTCCCTTAACAATACTAAATACTTAGACTTATAAATCCACTTGTAGAGTAAATTCAATGTCAATTATTTTTCAAAAGTAAAACTATTTTATGATGAATGTAAAGCAATTCCTAAATTATAAATTTAACTGTCACTTAAAAGTAAATGTTAGCTTTCTAGCTAAGGATACATTTTTTTGTTTTAACAAATCTTATGAAAATGATTTACAATTAAGTAAATTTTTAGATATTTCTTATATTTTAACTTAAATAATTTCATAATCAAATATCTTTCCTTGTTCATTCTACTGGGAAACATAGAGACTCAAAATAATATAGTTTTTTATGATACATTCTATTCCATTCTATTGACTTTTTAGCTAGATTTATACAAACTCTTAGAATAAGCAAATAAACTGTCAGATATCAAAATATAATAATGTTAACCTAAGTAAGTAGAATTACTAAAGACCTCTTTAAATATTGATTTTAACTTTAAAAAAAAAAAAAAAAAAATTATTCCCTTCAATAAATAAACAAAAAAGTAGTTTTCAAAAATCTTTCAAATTATTTGAAGAGATTTGAAAATTTATATTCATTTTGTTTTAATTGTACTACTTCCGTTTTAAATTTCATGAATGTTGAACATAAATTTCTAAAAAGTAAATTTTTGAAACGGTGTTTTACTGTTTATAAAAAGTTTAACAAATTTTTATCATCCTTAAAGATCTTTTTAAACAATTTTACAAACAATTTTTATATTTCGTATAATATTAGTAAAAATTTAAACAGTGATCCAACAAAAAAATTCATTTAATTTTGCTCTTGTGTTTTAAAAACGTTCAAGGTTTTTTTTAAAAAACGCGATGATCATTTTTTGGATCATGACGAAAAAGAGGAGATTTTTTTTTGTATGTTATACAATTCTTTTAGGTTCATTTCTTTTGACTACACAGTAATAAGGTTCGTTTTTTTACCATAGCACCAGCAATTCTGCGACTATATAAAATGAATAAGGTAAAAATTCATTGTTTCGTGAGTTTTGCAGAAAACGTGGTAAGAAGATATAACAAGCTGGAAAAACAAAAACAAAATTGCACTAATTCAATCCAATTTTAACGAAACCAATTATTTTTTTTTTTTTTTTGTGAGAGATGAAATAAATTTTTCACTGATAAATTTTTGTGCTATTTTATACACGGGAGGCCAATTCTTTTAGGGTATCTCTCTCTAGTATTATGGTAAGATTATACCCAAATGGTGATTATCGCGTTCAAGTTCAAAATGTAAAAATAGGGAACTGCTGATGAGGAACACAATATGTAGAAATATTGGTTAATTGAAAGTTATAAATATTTTGTTACTGGGTGTTTTAAAAGTTGATGACTTTCTTAAAGAATTGTCAGACTCTTAAAGAATTCTTTATTACTAAATATAACCAGATTTCAGGATTTATTTAAATAGGTTTCAGGACGACGTTTTAAAGCATATTAAATATTTATTTATCTAAATATCAAGAATTTTTGTTTAAGGAACTAAATTCATATATTCTCAATCTTCAGTAGCTATGAAAATTGAAAATGTTCCTATCAATTGAGAAAATATTTTAAGAAGAATTTTTATAAATTGTTTATTGTTTAATTACAATGGACTTGAACTAAAAAAAAATTATATTCGTAAAATTTTGTTCCTGGACGTTTTCGATGGTGAAGATTCTAGAAATTAATGTGTAGGTCGAGCTTAGGCGCTCCAACAACTCCAAAATTTTTATGATATTTCGGGAATTTTAACATGCAACGACTGCAACTACCGATCCAACCAAAGTCAGCTCCACTTTGGTTGGATCGGTAGCTTTAAGTTATATTAGACATGTTCTTCAGGATATGATATATATCTCAAGTGTCACCCAATTTTATTGCTTATTTTCATGATTGTGCTATAATGGAATCAGTAGTTTTAGTCAACTTGTTCAGAAGTTTCGGTACCGGAATTGCACAGTGTTCAAAGCATAGAGTGGTTCTTTGATTATTGTGAAATTACACAACGATATCTTGTAAAGATATATTTGAATCTAACTTTTAATTGACTTTTCCAGTAAATTTAACAAAACTTATAATTTCGTTTATTCCAGAAATCTAAAGAAAATTCAGTTATTATCAATGTCCATATTTTATTTTCATATATTAGAAACATAAGTTTTGTAAAATTTCAGTAAAATAGCAAAAATATTTTATCTTTATTCAGTCATTGTGTATTTGTAACTCAACTGAAATAAATGTAAAATAAAATTTTCAATTGCTTAGAACCATAAATCAATATTTGTAAATGTAACTGGAAACTTGCAGTGCACTTTAACTTAAGTAACTTAAGTATTTGTAAAGACTTAACTTATGGAAACACCCTACCCTCTTTTGGTTGTATGAATAATCTGCTTTTATAGCTTTTATAAATTGTACGAATGTATTTTATATAATTCGTAATTTTTGTTGGAATTACGAATTATATAAAAAGCATTCTTGATATCTTCAAAGATTCTGAAAATTCAAAATTAACTTTAAATTGATTGACACTCTGTACAAAATACCTATAAAGAGGAACTAAAAATCTCATCAGCCAACCAGGAGCAATAAAAATATATTTATATAAAAAAAAAACCAAAACAAAACATAATAATTTTCATGATCTTGTTATGTTTCGTTCTTATGTTTTGTTGTGATGATATCAAAAATCTTAAATTGCACGTTTAACATAATATAAAATATGCTTAAATTTATATTCACATAAATAAGAACAAAAACACTGAATAACAACCACAAGGACTGAGTGCAAATGTTAAAAATATTTTTTTTCTTCTGTATATACAATAAAAAATTTTGGTTTTGTTTCCATCAAAATCAACTTATGTGAAACAAGAAAAATTTGTTCGTTTTTTTATTTATTTTATTACGTTTTTTTTAATTTTTTTTTTAGTATTAAACACTGACCCAAAGTGTTTAAAGTTATTAAAAAGTAATAACATTTATAGTATTATGCAAAACAGTTGGTTTACAAACATTACTACATACTTGTGACGTCAATAATTATGTTATGTTTTGTATAGAAATTGAAATTCAATAACAGAAATTTATGTTTCAATGGATTTTTTCCAATTATATTTAAATATTATGAAAATTTAATTTTCCTGTCAAAATATTGTATAAATATGTAGAAATAATAAATTATTATTGAGTGGAAGAATGTAAATTTGAGATATATTTAGTAAAAATAATTAAATTTATAATTAAAATTAAATACTGATTGCGTGATTTAAAAATTCACTTAGTTAAAATTGTTATTTTTCACCTTTCTAGATGTTTCGGTTTTTATTACGATATGAATTAAATTTGGCAATTCTTCTGCCTGTATTAGTACAATTTATAAAAGCTGTAAGACCAGATATTAACATCACCTAGAGAGTATAGGGTGTTTCGGCAAGTTAAGTCTAATGTACTTTAACTTACATTTACAAATATTGATTTATGGTTCCAATCAATTGAAATTTTATTTCACATTTATTTCAATCCCATTAAAGTTACACAATAACCAAATAAAGATAAAATATTTTTGTTATTTTATTGAAATTTTATAAAACTTATGTTTCTAACATATGAAAATAAATAATGGAAAGGGATAAAAATCGACTTTTCTTTAAATTCCTGGTATAAAAGAAATTATAAGTTTTATTAAATTTACTGGAAAAATCAGTTTTACAATTCAATGTTAGATTCAAATATATTTTTACAAGAGATCGACATAAAATTACACAATAATCATAGAATCACTCTATGCTTTGTACACCGTGCAACTCCGATACCGAAACTTCTGAACAAGTTGATGGTAAAATATATACTAACTCATCAATCTAGCCAGTTAATAATATTACTGTTCATGTATATTTTCGAAATCTTTAACTTCAAAAAAAGTAAAGAAAAATTAAGCGATTTTAATTTTTTCAAATTTTCGTGCCATCTCAACACTTTGTAATTGTTATATAATGAATCTTAATATAATTTTAGATACATTTAGACTCATTAAAATATTATTTCAATAAATGTTATATTTAAATTATTAAATAATATGCAGTTTTATCTTCTCAATATAAAATATAATTTAACGAAAGGCTGAGGACTGAGCCTTGATTTATACAAAAAAACTAAAAATATTTTTTAAGATACTACATATTATAATTTTAAATTATTTATATAATTTGAATTAATATTTAAAACTAATGTATAATTTTTAATATTTATTTTTCATCAGTTTAATTAATTCAAATTTCGCGCAGTTTTATAAAATGTCACAATTTAGACCAAGTTTTTGACAACTTTTCTTAGTCTAAATTTCTTGTCGAATAGAATTAATTAAAATTGTAAAAAAAAAAGCCAAATATTTATTTTTTAATAATTTTCAATTAAAGAAATAATAAAAATCATAAATTTTCTAAGTTTTTCGTTAATATTCCATAACAGCATAGCAAGTTATTATAATGACAATTGATCAGTTTTGAAATTTGACAGTGTTTTTAGAATAAATATAAATTCTATAAATCATTACTTAATATAATTATGCAAATATAATATGATTAACTATTTAAAAATATTATACAAATCTTTATATTAATAATAAATCATTATTATTATTCTTTCTGTCACTGTCGTGCAACACCCGAGATGTTAGCCTATGTCCAGATCTTTTTTTGCTAATGATAGGTTTCTTGACATTCTATAGAAATTCGATTTGCTAATTCAAATCATAGCTTTCTTTTATAGTAAACAAACTAAGTAGCTTCCAATTGTAAGAAATTAGTTATCAGGAAATTATTTTTCCTATAACTTATAAGATTTAAATATAGGAAAATGTTGTTACTGATAATTATTTATATTTCAGTTGGAGCAACATCGATTTCTCGATTTGGAATTGAAGCCGTAACATTAAATGAATCACAACATAAAACACTATCACTTACTAAATGCCACCGCCAAATAATTTAATTTTAAGCAATTATAATTTTTATTTGTACGATTTTATATTATTTTAATGTTGTATATAAAAAAAAATTTACTGCTCTTTTTATTTTTTATTATTAACCAAAATCATAAAATTTCAAATTATAAAAAATAAATAAGAAATAAAAACAGAAACCAACAAAACATAAAAAAATTTAATTTTATAACTTTTTGATTTGATTTTATGTTTTTTATATATAAATTAGTTATACTTTAATACTGGAATTACTCATTACTTTTGGATTTATTTCATTAAATTTTAGTTTTCATAGTTTTCGTTAGTTTTATGTAATTGTATCTTAAAAATCATTTAAAAATATTTGGTATTTTCAAGAACTTACCGAACATTAATTATCCATATTAGTAATATAAAGAATATCCGCGAAAATTTCCGCATTGTGTGTTTAATTAAAATAATTTTTTAATAAAATTATTTAATTTTTTTTTAACATTATTTTTTTTTCATATTAACAAATTTTATATTTTTTATTAAAACACTTTTTTATTAAAACACTTTTTTTTTATTATTATTTTTAATTATTTTAAGTTTGTGTGAAGAACATTATAAAAAATGTTCATTTCACACTTAAATCAACCGAAAAAACAATTTTCACATTTATATTATTAAACAAAAAAAAAAATCAATTTTCCATTAAATTTTATTTCTATAATATCCAATTAGAAATTTTCTTCTTTACGAATTTAACATTTTGTAGAAAACTCATTTTAAAATAATTTAATTTCGAAATATATAATAAAACATAAAAAAAAGAATAAAAAATTTTCTTTTTTTTTAAAAAATTCAGTCCTTAATTTTGAATTTTAATTTCCAGTCCTTCGAAAATTGCAAATTTGTGTCCTTTTACAAGATTTTCACATAAAACCGATTAATAATTTTTTTTATTAACTTACGAAATATTTCATAAAATTGAAAGTTTTCCCAAAAATTTCAGGAAATTTATAATAATTTTCCCAAACAATTAAAAGATTTTTTTTGTTCAACTTTAATATTATCCTTAAAATTCGATATGGAAAATTTTCCGTATAAAATTCCGCCGTTTAGATCCGTGTATTAATTTACTTGAAAAATGTGTACCGGTTGTTAGACTGTAAAATCACAACTGGACCATTAAATAAAAATTTTACAGAGCACAAACTTCTGCTAGGTTGATATTTTATTTTACTGTTGCTGTTGTTTTGCTGCTCATTGAATCTGTATCGAATATTTCCTCTGAATTGAAGCGACATGTTAGTTACGAGTGTAGTTTATTATTATATTTACTATTTGTAATTTACCTGGCGTGTTACTTTACCTGTGGGAATAATTTTTTTTTATATTTTCATTTAGTGACTCAAAACTTGCTCATCGTCTCAATTCGCCGTGCTTATTAATTCAGGGTTCTTTTTTTTTTTGTGTGAGTGTTGTTAAGATCACCAAGCAACCAGTAGTGCAAATATTTTTTTCAATGTATGGCTTGGAATTTTGTTTACATTCATGAAAAATTTCCAATAATTTTTTTTTTATTTTACGTTGTACGTCGGGACTCTTAGACAAATCTAATTATAATATCAAGCAGTCAAGCAACATGAAGAAGCAACAAAATTTACATACCTATTTTTTTAAGTTTTGTGATGCTGTGTTTATTTTTTTTTTTTTTGTAGACATGTGAGAGAATTGCAGTAACGAGTAGCGCCAATCTATATGAAATATTTATTAACCTAACTAGTAAGCGAAGATTTTACGTTTTTTTTTTGTTGTTTTTGTAGCTCAGGTTGTAAATCTAAAAATTTTACCTGTAATTTAATTGTGTGTATATTAATAAAGAAGTCGTTGTTGTTGCGATGTATAAAAATATTTTTTTTTTTTTCAAAACCAGAAGAATGAAAAATCTATAGGCAAAGGAGTAGCTTGAAAGTTCATATTTTTTTGAACAAGGTAAATAAAATTATTTAACATATAAATATGTATATAAATAGTAATTTATTGTGTTTTATTGGTTAAGATTACCATTTAAGAGATTGCAATAAATATATTAGGTAATTTAAATATTAAAAAAAATTAAAAAAAAATTGTGTATTTTATTTTTTTTACAACTCACCTTTTTTTTTGCATATGGTATGATTTTGAATAGTGGACAATTTTAAGGAAAAATGGAAAAAAAATTGATTGATTCATTTTTAAACTAGATTTTTAAAGAATTTACTACTTACAAACTAATTAAACAAACTACAAAGTTTACTGACTACCTAGCAATTACCAATAGTGTGAAGCAAACAGTTAGTCGATAGTGTAGTGAACAACTCTTTCGATCAAATTTTGGTAGATTTTCCAATTAGGATATAAATAACATATTATATACATATGTATTGTGAATATCGATTATGCTTTAATTACCTAGATTAATAATTAAACTAAATAAGAACACTATAGATTTCTAGTAACTTATTTTGAAAATATTGATAAAAACTAGTCAGTTTAATGTTTTATATTTATTATTACTTTTATCAACTAGAATTTAATGAATACTTTGAATAATTAGAAAATTATTTTGTAAAACTAGACAACTAACTACATGAACCAAGCACTATTTTAAACTAGTGTGTATTGTGTATTCGTAACTAAAAAAACAACTACCGTTATTTTAACATTAACTTATCTAGTTACTAATTAATATTATAATTATTTTTTAGTTATAAAACTAGAAAAAGTTCATTATTCCATGTTGACACAATTTTCTAACTAGATATCTCTAGTTTCTTCAATATAGTAATTTAGTAATTTCAATCTAATTTGATTTAAAATGTGTTTGAAAATTTCTCTTGAGGCAAAAATTAAAAGATAAATTTATGGAAGGCTTAATCTCAAAATCATATTAAAATTATTTTATTTATTAATAAATTTATTATAATCATTATTTCAACACTAGTTTAATAAAATTATGATTTATTCATTTTCATAATTAATTATCTAAAATTAACGTCTCGTTATGGGCGTACATAATTTTTATACCACTTTAACAATTTTAATTCATTTACGTGCATTACGTATGCAGAAATATTTAAACCTAACCACTAGTAAATTAGTATATAAAAAATCTTTTTTTTTTCATTTTATTGTTCAATATTGGAAGTATAGACACTAAAATATTGAACATTATATCCGATATCATAAAAATTGGCTGGATACAATTTTGAATAATTATGATTAAAGTATTAAATTTAAAATATTTATTTTATAGAAATTAATCAAGAAATTATTAAAAATAAATTCCAATTTAATTGTATATATGTATGAGAATTACAAGAATTTACATATTTTATCGTAAAAATTAAAATTCTCATCATCATCCAATAAATAAAAATAAATTTAATTTATATATTTTTTGTATATTTTACTAAAAAAATCAACAAGATTTTCTATTTAACAAAAACAAGACCAATTTCATGATGATTTATATCCAAACTAATTTATAAGATCAAAATGTATAATTATATCGTTTGGGTTGTTTGTTTTACATATAGAATATTATAGAGACTGGCGCGGTCCATTATGTTTAGAACCATCCATGAAATTTGATTTTGTATTTCTTATACCTGACTCTTATAGACATTGTTTTAACGTAAAACCTTTTAATTTTTATAATGAATTTTAAAAGGTGTTTCAATTACTAATGCATCTTTATATCTACTTCGTTGCTCATACCTCAGCCAAGAAAAAAACACCTCCATATCATTTTTTTTTTATGTTGACCATGAGAGAATTTTTGTGCTTTTATTATGTTCTGTTATACTTAAATAAATCAAAACGGCGTTTTCTAAATAAAAGAAACTTTAATAATTTTATTTTAACATTTACACATAACCTGAAAAAAAATAACGATTATTATGCATTGTTTTTGATTAATGGCGGGAAAAAAATATAACATTAAAAAAGATCTTGAGATTTTTGGGTGCTTTTAAGTTTTGTCTTCAAATATTTTGACAGAGTAATTTTCTCAGTTTTTAATTAGTTACTTTTATTGTTTTAATAGTTATAAATTCATATTTTTTTTTTTTTAAGAAATGAAAATATAAAATGAATTTTATGATTTAAATGGAATTTTTAAAGTTATCTATTCACACAGGGAGACTTAATTGTATATAAAAATATTATTAACTTGAAAACTTATTGGTGCACTTAAATTTGTCCCAGCACCAGTACACCCAGCAACTAGAAATCAATGACGGTTGGTCGGTGACCATGTGTCGGGCGGACAAACTTGTTACCGATGGCAGCAGTAAACTCCACAAAATATACTCATGTCATGTAGCTGGTGTGGTGGTGAAAGCTTTCCTGGGACTAGCTCCGAGTGCCTTCAACTGTTGTTGTTTTTGTTTATATCCTTCGTTTTGCGGGGTGAGTTTACTGTCTGTTTTTTTAGTTAATTTTTGGAGTGTCGTATAAATAATGCTATGAAATTTAAAAATAATTAATTGCAAAAAATGTTAGATTATATCCGTAGTTTATAAAGTACCAAGGATTAGATCATGAAAATGAGAGAAAATAGGATAATAGATTGAGATATGAACGAACTAAGTGAACCTACATTAAAGCATTTTGAATTAAATATAGTTAATCAGAGAATATTGAAGTAATTACATTTTCTGGCTTTGTTAAGTGTCTACAGATTTGTTCTATCGCATGCACTATCTAAACATATATAAGGGTTCCTTGTAGAGTCTAGTAAGAAAACAAATTTTTTAAAAACAATTTTTTATGACCACTTTCCCGGTGTTTAACACTACTTTTGGTGCGGTCACTAATTGGGTTAGGATAAGACATGCGTCAATAATCACCTGAAAATTATTTCAGTTATAACTGAATAACGTAAATTATTCAGTTTAAAAGGGTAGCTAGAATGACAGTGCCTTAAATTATACTGCATTTTCATTACCTATCCAATGTTAGGTTATATTAAGAGTAATTATTAATATTTACTTGGATAATTGTAAACAGAATGACAACTTTAATTGAAGAGAATTCATTGCAATTTTGTATTTCGAGAACTTATACATAATTAAATTCCACGAAAGTAACTCAGTTCAAGTATGAATAATAATTATTAGCTGGGAATTATATCTAACTAGTTGCACCTGACACTAATTAGAGTTATATAAAATTGACTTTTTTTAAATTTCAGATATTCTTAAGCATATAAAAAAGTCTTTGGTAATTTTGGAATCTTGTATTACGATCAGTTTTTCCACAGCGATCACATTAATTTATTGACTATACGAACAATGTATAAAAAATAAATATTTTTAGTTATTTTCATTTTCAATTTTGATTTAATAATTTTTGATAAATTTTTCTTTTATATTTTCGCAGGCACAATTTATCTTTTTATATAGTCGAAAAATGAAAATTACAATCGTGATGCTTCTTCTGCGAGCTCAAAATTTAATAATTCGATTTGATCGTGATCGAATAAATTGTTTTTTTTTTTCGATTAACTATGCAATTTGTAAAAATGTTGTACAGGAAATTTTTTTTTATATTATTTTGTTATTAAATCTTAAATGTTTATTTAATATTTTTTAATTTTAAAATATAATTTTTCTTTTGACGAATCCAAACTGTACGATTTATTTCAGTAAAAGATTAACTAATTTTTCAAAATTCATTATTATAAATTCGCTTTCTCTTCAAAATTTGACATTTTTCTGTTGAATTTTTTACACAATTATCTCTGCTGATTAATTAGAATTTAATATAAATTATTATAATAATTTATAATATTTGCAAAAAGAAAGAGGTTCAAATGGTTAAGAAGGTATTTTTCCAATTAACATGGAAAATTTTCTATTTTTCTATGTTTAAATATTTCTTGTTGTAAAATAATTGATGTTGCTGGCTTGTATATTGCAACAATTATGTAATTTGTGACAGAGAAAAATTCAGATCTGCCATTTAGTTAATAATAATATTTGCAGGTGCAATTAAATCATATTATAAATCAGAAATTAGATACGTTTAATTTCATGCAATGAAGACATAAAAAATTACAATTACTAGAAGAATTAAAATTTTATTTATATTGTACCTACATTTTTATATCTTAGAACTCTCTAGGTAGATTTCTTTTTTGTTAAATCCTCTAAATATTAGTCATCTCAAATATCAGTTTTAAAAAGGATGTTTGCCAAGGTGTATCAGATTTTCCTGTTCTAAAACCGATTTGGAATGGAATTACAAAAAAAAATCTTAATGACACGCTGTGATGATGAAAGCAACAAATTGGTTTAAATTGACCTGAAAAAAAAAATTAAATGCAGTTAGGATTTGTATTTTTCCTTATTTGTTTTTTAGAAGCAAATAATTTCATTTAACATTTTCGATAAGATTTTCATTCAATTCTCAAAATTCATTCATTTTTTGTATGTTTTTATGTTTTTTTTTAGTGAGTTTAGCAAATAAAAAGATTTGTAATTTTTTTTTTTGTTATATCCGGGGTGCGCCCATAAACATAAAAAAATATATAAAAAACTACTAACCTAGGGGTACTTCAATGATCGGAGTTTGTTAAAACAGGATTTTCAAAGTCGTAAGCTAAATTTCATCGAAATCGGTGAATAATTGATAATATTGGTCAGATTACTTCTAGGGCACCATATAACCAACAGCGGGAAATTATAACAAATAAGAGTAGAAAACTGTATTAGATATGTCGTTAATTCCAGTGATTACATAATGGTACACTATATAAAACCCAACAAGATGCCAACATTGAAATACTGCAAATAACAAAATTTCTTCTTGTAATTGAACTACAAAAAATCTAGAGTAGCATACAGCAGAGTTCACGTAATAAATTGTAGGTAAACCATAATATTAAAATAATGTGTATGAACCGACAAACAAAGATATTGACATAATTTTTCCAACCGATCTTTCCATTACAACATTTCATATTTATTCGATAACTCCTCGTAAAATTACCTAACTTACAATAAAGTAATTTAATTTTGAAATGTAATGATCTTTTTATGTTGTTGGTATATTTTCAGAGCAGTTTTCAAATTCTAAATCTCTTGTAACTTAAATGTTCCGATTAAAATATGGCAGAAGGGTTAAAATTAATTTAATATTTTGAAACACAAGAAGGGTGGTAACTGAACAATTACTTTGTTTTTTATTGTTGTGTCGTTAACAAGCAATAATTCAAAAGAATTTGTAAAAAAAAATTGTTGTTGACTAATAAATAAAGGGTGTTTTTTGGTTAGATTGAAAACATAAATAAATTTTATATATTAGAGTGTTTATAAGTTTAATTGAGTTTAGATTTAACCCCTTTCTAGTTTTATAAATAAATTTCAAAAAAAATTTGATATTATACAAAATAAAAATTATTATCTTAACAGGTAATAATTCATAAAATTAATTTCAAATGAATAATTTCCGAACAGAATTTTCAATTTTTGCTTGCAGACAAATGTAGGCAATACCAGTTATAATAAATCAAAATAATTTATTTATTTTTTTTAAAAAAATATTTTTTATTATTATAATAATATGACATAGTTTTCAACAAAAATATAAAGAAAATTATTTATAATAAGTAATAAGTTGGCTAGAGTAGTTTAAAGAGTTACAAGTTCAATTCGTTATAAAAAATTAAATGAAAATAATGTCGCAAGTTTAATTATATAGGTTCACTGACACTTAAAAAGAAGTAGCCGGCCGTAAAGATAGCTAGTTTCATGAAAAGAATGTATTTATTTGATCATAATTAAATGCCTTTATAAAGACAGGTTCTACGTTCTATATATTTCTGAATTCAACTTTTTTTAGGAATTCTTTAATCGAATTTGCGAAACATCTAATTTTTGAATGACAATAAATCTAACACTATATTTTGTATCATGCAGTTACAGATAATATGCTTCTAAAATATTGGATAATCACATTGATATTATATGCAAATAATATGTGTGATGTGATGACCGATTGCTTTAATGAACAAACCTTAAATTGAAAAATTTACTTTTATTTATTTCACAGTAAAATTTCAATATTTAATAAATGACCGACTCAGATCAACAGATTTGAGTTTTGATTAAATTTTCTATAATTTTTTTGTACAAAATTTCCAATATTACTTTTACGATCGTCCTGAATCGTTCGTAGATTGTTAGAGTGAACATTTCGTTTGTAAATAACCATAATTGAAAAAAAAAAATATATATAACTGAGATTGATTATGTGATGTCACCAAATGGAGCGATAACACAACTAAAAAATCCGTATTGAGATCCTTTTATTTAATCCATCAAGTGTCGAAATCATTATGAACTATTGCGATTCATATTAAATTTTTAATTACTTAGTTCTTCATAATAAAATCTGTTTCTCAAAAAGACACTGTTATGAAAACTAAATACTATTTTTTAACAGGTAACAAGTTAGGTACAATTCAAAAAGGTTATCGCATATTGATAATTCCTTTATTACCGACTATCAGTAAATTATCGAGTACCGGTCAAAGATTACAATTTCCTAAAAAACAAGATTTGAACTATCCAAAAATATTAATTTCTAATTAAGTTTCAGAATATGGAAATATTTAAATAACAAAAATACGTTTATATCATTAAAGTACTATTTTGGTGATAATTTCAGTTAACTGGAGAAATTTTAGAGATTTTAAATTATCCTTCCCAGATATATTTCATGTTATTTATTTCCACGGTGCATCAACTTCGTGGAAACTCTTTTTTTTTATAATAAATATATAAAAAAGACAAATGAAAAATCAATGTAGAAAATAGCGAATAAACAAATAATAATTTTATAACAACACAATTGGTTTCAAATTTATAACCACCACAGTGTGGATGTCCAAATAAACCTTTAGGCACCACAGATCGTAATTCTTCTGCGCTAAACATTATGTCTGTTTGCTTAGTGGACACATGTAAATTCATAAAAAAATTTGTATATTTTATATAATGAGAAATAAATATATAAATAAATTTTTATTTAAAATATAATATAAAAAAAAAATTTAATAAATTATGTTGTATTTAATCGAGAAACTTATCATTTAAATAGGCGCATAAAATTGTGACCACCTACGGCTATTACGTCCTGTCAATATTTATTAAGTAGTTCAATAAATTTAACGAATTATCTGGCGAGAATTTTATAAATATAAAATTATTTTTGCATATAAATTGAAAATATATTCGTATTATAATTTTCCTTATGGTGGAAAATATTGCATTTTTTTATTAAAATATCAATTTGGAAATATGATCATTGCTTATAGGTATTTTAATTTGCTATTTAAAGAGAATTGCAGACATTTTTAACATGTTTTAACAATTTTGTATTTATTGGAATCTAAAAATTTTTTCTTTTAAAAATTATGTTATACAATTTGGTGTCCGTCTGTCCTTTACAGTTATTGTAAATTTTCTAAAGTGTGGGTTACATAGTTTCGATCTGTTCAGTTTCGATTCATTCAGTAAAAATAAAATTTAATGTTTGGATTTTTGCGAATGCAAACTGAAGGAAATGTCAAGAGAATTGAAATTTGACAGTTTCAAAAAATAATATAATAATATGTGATTTTATCGGTTGCAATCGATAACTATGTGCTCAGTATACTTAACCAGTCTATGGAAAAATTTAAAGATTTGGTATCAGTGCAGTAAACTTAAATTAAAAAAATTATAGTCGGTGTTTCTGGAACATTTCTATTAAAGAAAAATATCAATTTAAGATAGTAAATATTGACATTAAAGAAAAACCCGAGGTTTAAGAAGTAATGAAAAATGAATAAAATAGAACTTCATGGAAGGCAATAAAATATTTTCATAATAAACTTAAAAAAAAAACGGTTTCTTATTTGGCAAATGCAAAAATAATCTTAGACCACGAGAATTAGTAAGGTAATTAAGAGTAGAATAAAATGACGACAGTTGAGTTTTAAGTTTTGTCCACTAAATTCATTTCTTCCACTTAATGATGCTGAAAAGTTAACTATATTTAAAATACTTGATTTAGAATGTTAAAATTGCAGTTGATACTGTTTGTAATCCAGCTCATTAATATAAAACTACTGTATAATTAATTTTGCTGCGTATATCGTCTTTTTTATATTGTTAATATTTTGTGGGAAAAATTTATATATTATTTAAATACAATTTGATCTCTTAATAATGACGATTATTGGTAAATCATTATTATTATTATATTTATCAATTATATTTAATGATTTATAATTTTGTTATTAAAAATGATGTTAAACACAAATTTATTATTTCAAATAACTAAGGAGTGGATAATAATTGATATTATTAAAATAGAGAAAAAAAAATTAGAAAAATTCTTTTGGAATGACGAAGAAAAATTATTTAATATAGGTAAAAATACAATTAATAATAATAAATATTCAAAAAGCAATTACCTAAAAATAATTGTAGTTATAGGTAAGGTTAAAAAAATAAAAATTTCTAATATGAAATGAAATATAATTTATTGCATGAAATATTTAATAAAGTCTTTATGATTACATGATGGTTGTAATCATTTCGGTGTCATCATTTGTTTGTAATTTTGCCATAAGCAATTTTAGACATTATGAGAAAATTTTAATATTGAAACGATTTGTTTTTGAATTTTTGGAAAATTATTATATTATAATAAATGATGGAGTTTTATTTCTATAATATATTTCAAATCTAATTCGGTTTTTGCATTTCAAATTCAAACTTTTGTAAAACAAATTCAATAAAAATGATAAGGTTTTTGTGCATAATGTAACAAATATACCTTTCTTTTTTTCAAAATAATTATATTTGTGTCCACAATCAAGAAACCCAACTTTTATTTTGAAATATGTCAAATTCAACTCATTTATCTACCATAAATATAAAAATCTTAGTTCTTATTATAATATTGCAACTTCCAAATAGACTGGCCACAATTATTCACATATAGAAACGATTAATTTCTGAAGATACCAGATTTACGAATCGTCGTACCGGCTGTCATCGTCGTATCTAAAGTAAAGCAATTAGAGAGCATTATTTAATTCGGAATTATGCTGTAAACGGGTTAAATTGATTTGAAAAAATAAATAAGTAAGGCATGCAAAATATGTCCATATTAGATATATATTTTAATAAAAGGATTCAGAATGTTTCGTTTGCTGACACATAATATTTATTATTAATTATAGTTTTTAGTATCCGTGAACTTGGATTATTAAACCTTACCTTAGCCAACACAATGAGAGAGTTATGTAATAGACTATGAATTGTAGTTTGTAGTATGAAATTGAAATTTTAAAAAAAGGCAATTATTCGGACACTACTAAATTTTCCTAACTAAATATTTAATGTCTTGTAAATTTTATATAGTAATTTCTATCAATGAAATTTGGCATCCACAAGTTTCGTTCATATTTTCACTTTATAAGTTCACTGGATCATCCATATCAAAGATTCCGAATAATACATTTCTGAAATGACATATTACTGATATGTTTTTACAAGAGTTTGTTATAAGAAATTCTATTTTGGAATACGTCTTGTTTAGTAGCCATTTTCATAGATAAGGAATTGATTAAGAATAAATAAAACTTAAATAAATTTAAAAGTGTAATTTATTTGTGGTAATATATTTATTAATAAAAATGTTATAAGTTTTCTTTTTTAAATAATTTCTTCAAAAATGTATGATTTAATACTCGTCATCATAATAATTCAGTAGAATTAAAAATAAACGAATATTTAATTATTTTAAGAGGTTTTGTTCTGGTTATTAATTTATTATTAAGAATCATAAAGAAAAAATCTATACAAAAATTATTAACAACTTTTATTATTTAAAGCAACAATCTTTTATGTAGGTAAAACATACATAAAATCATAACAAAGCAGCTAAGCTAGGGCTAGCCGATAACATGTAGTTATGTCCAATATAGTAATTTGTTAACCAACCTTAAACTGTGCCTTGTTCAAAATTTAAGATCTTTAAAGACACCAAGAACGAATTTTATATAATTCGGAATATTGAAATCGGTTGTACACTAATTCTGTACATTTGATCCGATTATAATCAAAATTTGATAACAATTACTTTATGATGTAGTACATATAAAATATAATTCGTTGATTTTAACATAAACCAACTCCAGATATAGCAGGCACCAGCACGATCCCGAAACTAACCAGTGTAATAAAATTTAATTCAAATCTGAGTTATAAAAATTTCCATTTTTTTTTTGGTCCAAGTCCATTACAACACTCACAGTTATTATAGCTACTCGTAAATATTGACAGGAATACCAATATAAATATAAAGTAAAATATTTTAACTAAAATTTAACGAGGCGTTTGTAATTCATAGTCTTCAATCTAGTAATACAACTTGTACTTTTCTATAAAATTGATGATGATACTCTGACAAACTAATTAGTGCCACCAGAAACAAGAAACAACACCATAAAATCCTGTAATGAATCAAAATTAACAAGTGCGATGATAATCCAAAGTTGTTTCAAAGATAAAATAACAAAAAATTACAAAAATATTCACGCTAATTACAATATTTCGACTTTAACGAACGTATACAAAAAAAAAATTGTGTTAACGACATCATCATTACAAAGAGGTGATTACAACAATTCATGATTTTCATATTAGAGATCACCCAGAGTAAATTCAATACTTTTTTACTTGTTAATAAACATAATTTATGAAGATTTTATATTCTTATATTTAATTGAACTGGAGAAAAAAAAACTATACTTAAAGTCGAACCAATCTAATCAGAAAATAATGAATCAGAAGAATCAGAAGAAAAAGAGTTGTAAAAAAATTATATAAATTATTAAAATGAAAAATGAGAATTTCAATTATAAAATTTCTTTGTTTTTCTACTCGATTTTTTTTGGATTGTAACATAATTACCTGTTGCGTTGGCGCCATCCAATAAATATTTTCAATATCCGTCCTGAAAATGAAAAAAAAAAAAAAAAATTTCAAACGAAGTCCTTCATTATGACGGTTAGTATGGGTATTTTTTATATGGGTTGTTGATGGTTTTTTTTCTTCAAAAAAATACCTCTTTCTAAAGGGCTATAAAGCTGTCAATATTTCTCTTAAATTAAAACACGATAAACATGTTTAAACATATATTTCAACATGAAAATCCATTAACTGGCGCGATATCCCCATCAGTATAGGCAAAAAACGAAAAAAAAAAAAGAAAAAGAAAGCAAGAAACAAAGAAAAAAGATAAATTTATTAAAAACAAAAAAAAATTTCTTTATAATCTATAGGATATTTCAGTTAATCTATGAATTATTTACAGGGTGAATTTGTTTAAATATATTTATTAGAATTGAACCGATAACTTGTAATAAATATGTTTACAAAATAAATTCTTGGAGATATGATCCAGGGGAAGCTAGTTATATAAATTTCTCAAAAACGAGAGCTAACGAGGTATTCGTAGTTATTGAATAACTAATTCTATGTAGGAGATATTTATCTAGTATGACAATAATATAACCTTCACAGCCAAGTATAGTTTTTCAAGTCCTTACCAAATCTAATCAAAACTATTATAAAACTGTGTACGAGCATTAATAAGTCTTGGTAGAGAAATTAGGGTAACGCCAATTTGAAGATAACAAAGAGGCTGAGATTTTAACGAAAAATGAGCTGGTAGCAAAATTAATGAACCAGATCAATTCTGTGGTGTCTTATGCTGCTAGTTAAAGACGCTACTAAATAAAAATACTTCATACTCTCAGGAAGTACACAGAAACTAGCGTGGGTCGATACATTCAAAGCTATTCATACCTAGTCTTGTAAAAAAGGCTACACCGCGAAACATTTGCTATGTGGCTATGAGGGGTTGATATCTATTAACACTACATTATAGTTTCTTCCGAAACGTGGTTGTTAGCACTGTAGCAGCTGTGCTGCTTTAGTACGGGCTTAATCTGTGATGTATAAATAGAAGGGATATCAGAATAAGCCATTCATAATTAACCCTAAGTATCCAAATATATATTTATGTTGTAACTTGCATTATTACAATCGACTACTGTAAATATGACAAGCACAATAAAGCAGGACACGCACAATAAAGTGCTGATAGGCTGATGAACCACCCTTTTAGAAACTAATCTATTAGAATATTGCAGATTGATTGAATGTTGTAAATTTTGATTTCTGTGTATACAATAGAATTTTCCAAAAAAAAAAATCTAATTTGTATTCAACTTTAGTTTTACGGTTGATATTTTCTTATAAAATAAATTTAATTTAACTTATTAAAACTCGACAAAACTGAATATAAAATCGATATGCATTTCTGACACAAAATTATGAAATTTACCAAATTCACTTTGTACTTTATTATTTTGTAAATAATAACAGATTTGTATAATTTTTATTTGTTGCCTCAGCCTCATCTGTCTAAGGATAAATTTTTAACTTTATATACAAAAGATTTCAATGCTTTGATAAATGTAGGCGACGAACTTTATTTTTTTTCTTCGTGTTTTTAAAAGTTTAATTTTTTTAAATAATGGAAAACTGACAAGGAAATGTCATTTTAATATAGATAAAATATAATTACAACAATGTAATTTTTTTTTATTGTATCTGACAAATTTTTCAAGGTGGTACATTTATTTTTAGATGATTTTGGTAATGTTTGGAATTTTGTTTGAGGTATTTTCAAGAAATCTCGTAATTTAGTTTTTAATAATAATAAAAACATTTATTTTAAAATTTATTTATTTATTAAATATTTGTAATTTTAACTGGCAATTTAAATTTATTGAATAAAACTAGTCAGTGGATAGTGTACGTAGTAATTCGAAGTATGTTTACAAAACATAAGCGATTTTGACAATTTTTATATCGAAAACGTCAAAATTTTTGAACAAGACCAAAATATGTGTACATTTTAATTAGTTGCCAAAGAAATATTTCACAATTGTAATAATTTATAACAATAATTATTAATTTAATTTAATATTTTAATTTGTAATTTTCAATAATTCAGTTTTTTATTCTTTTTAGTTTAATTTTTTATAATAATATAAATAATTTTTAATTTTTTTTTTGTAATCACGTCTTTTAAATTTGTTTTTGTCAAAATTATTAATTTTGTTATTTATTAACTAAAATATATTAAAATTTTTAATAAAACTTAAGAATAATATGTTAAAAACGTCAAATTCATAAATTGTAATAGATTGTATAAACTTTTATGAATATTGTGTGGAAATTTGAATGAAAGTTGTTTCGTTTAACAGTCTACCACACTAACGGTCGTAACGAATTTGAAAACGTCACAGTTTTAAGGCTACCACCTCAGGTCGTGGAAAACAAATATAAATATCGATTAAAATAACGATCTGAATCGGACAAACCGCAGCAATTCCCGGGTTCTTCCCCAGTCGAACGAATAAAAGTATCGAAATTACCTGATTTTAAAGATTTTATTTGCCACTGACAAAGTTGAATAATTTGTTTTGATGTTATTTATGGAGGATCTTAAAACATCTTCATTTTATTAGATTTATTATTCAAAATATTTCAAATTTATTTATTATTCATATTCAATTTATTGAAAAAAATTAACTGCTCATAGTTAAATACAATTCCAGGCAAATTCAATATGAATATTATTATTAAATTTTGTAGTATCGAAATCTGTGAAACATCATTTTCGATAATTTGTACAAACCTACCAAAAAAAATAGATATTTTATATAAAATTCATTGTTTACGTTAGTAATCGGATTTTTAATTAGAAAACGATATACAAAAATACTTTTCAGAATCTTTCCATTAATTTCAATTTTTTTGGGTGTTTTTTATTTTTTTTTACTTTTTATGGAACTAATTTATATACAACAAAAAAGTATATAAAAATTTAATTATTATTTAAATGCATCCGGTATAACCAAACAAATAAACAAATGAACTTAAAAATCATGGTTACGGTCTGCGTATTTTAGCATTGTAATTTTTATCATCACCGTGCCGTTTGTTATTTGTATAATATTCAAAATTCATTCATGCCAATTCTTAACATTTTATACATAATAAAATAAATATATATAAAAAAAACTAAATTTTCAAATAAAACCAAAAAAACATAAAAACAAATTGTTAAGTTGATGCTAATCATTAATTACAAATTTTTTTTATAAACGTAAAGAAATTTTTATGGTATTGTAATTAGAAACGAATTCGAAAATCGAAAGCATAACAAAAATATATTGAATTTATGTAATTATTATGGGAAGGTTTTAATATTACTATGTTAATTGTTTTAGCCTAGGTTCTCAATCTATGTGCGCAATTAAAAAGGGGTCCGCGGAGTTGTAATTTTCTTGGCGACAAAAGGAATAATTAAAATTTGTATGTAATTACATTAAATTAGTTATTATAATTGGTATTTATTACATTAGATTGAACTCTTTATGGACTAATGTCTACGTTGGATAGTACCAGGTAATTATAGATAAATGGAGCGGAAATTCTTGCATTCTGGCTTTACATTTTAAGCAATTTAAAAGTGAAAAAAGAAAATAAATCATAATACTAAAACCAGCTGCTTGTGTAGTTGGCACATTTGTTATATGAGTTGGCAGAAATTGGTGTAGTGCTGCGTGTTGCTTAAGATATCCGAAAATGATGATTTTGTAGCTTTATTGGCATAAATAATGTTGGCTTTGTCGTTCAAATTTGGATTATTCTTTAAAAATTCACAAAATTAAATTTCGAAATTGTGTTAAAGTATTTGACAGTGAGTTACTTTTTCATAGGGAACGTACCAATGAAAACTTGGAAAAATTAGCTATGATTTTAAAGGGGAAATGGCGTGGGACTCTATTATTATTATAATCAATTTATAGGTCACAAAAAATTGTAGTACATATAGACTTATAATCAATTTATAGGTCACAAAAAATTGTAGTACATATAGACTTATTCGAGTGAAAGTTGAAGAATTTATACCAAGAGCCAAGCACAAAATGTGGTTTTTTAAGGTTCTCTAAAGGGATTGGACAGTGTCAATTTTACTGTAAAATCTATATGTATAACATTTATGTAATTTGCATAATATTTAAATTATTATATTATAAAAGTAATTTGATGCTTTGGGAACCAAATTTTACGACAATTATAAATGTGAATAATTCCTAAACATTTTGTTTTGCAATTAAATTTTTTCATGTTTAAACAAAAATTTCATCATAAATAATATGCAAAATAAGATTTTGTCTCTCCACTCTTCCATAGTGTCTTTCTGACGATAATAATTATTATTATAAATCAAGATATTAATAACCAAAAAAATAAAAATAAAAAAAAAATTTGAATAAAGATACAATTTTAATACTTATATCTTTGGATATAATCGCCACCAGCAATTTAAATATATACTGTAAAAAGTAACTGTCAAATAAGTTGGACATTAAAATATATAGTCGAACTAAATGACTAACATATAAAGATGTGCTTATTTGTCATTGAAAATGATTGGATTTATGGTGAACATTAAAGTTATTTTGCAATAATTGTAAAGACACAAGACTAGAAGTCTAACTGGCATCAAAATAATGTTTGAAAATTTTGTGAAAGCAAAAAATTAAAATTATTTTTTATGGATAATGCAAACCGTACTTTAGTTTTTTATGTATATACATACTAACTAACACATTAAAGAAATTTAAATTTAATTAATGATTAATTTCTGATTTAAAAATTACAAGCTAAAATAAGATAAGATAATTTTTGTTATAAGGGTAATTCATATTATCAAAATAAATTATACATTTTTGATAAAATTAATTTTACATTTTCCAGGAAACTAATAAACATTAATATTCCATAAAATACATAATTTTGAAAGCTTAGCAATTGATCAATGTTAACTACGAAGAGCGAACTATGAAGTGTTGTAATTTGAATAGAAATTGTTCAAATCAAATTTTTCTTTACATTTCCGAGGTTAATGCAATAAAAAAATTACATTTCTTGTGCTAATCAATATCCCAAAACCAAACATGGCAGGTACGAACAATGAACACCTCCACCGTCGTGTAAGTCATAACTTAACTGTTGGAAACTACAACTTTTAGATGTTCGAAATTTTGCTTGCAAGCTGAGATTGTTTTGAGTTAAGTAAGTAGGAAGTCAAAGATAATATTGTATAGAACACTCATCGTATCAGCACTGCCATATGGTATCGTGTCGAAATCATAGACCACTTCCAAATGCGATGAATATTTGTTTAATTTTCCATAAAAAAAAATTGCTCAAGTTTAAATTCACTGCAAATTGGTGACACTGACAAGCTATAATAAAGGTCTTTAGAGGAGGTACTTAGCATTACACAGCTTTCGTTTCATAGCCTAATCAGTGTACAGGATAACCTGTAAATTTTCTGGTAGATAAGATTTATGAATGCAAATCATTGAATCAAAATTTCTAAATTATATAAATCACTTTTTTGATGTAGCTAAAGATTTGGAATTTTTTTTTTTGATTGAAAGTTGGTTTAACAAACTGAGTTTTGGGCTTTCGTTAGGATAGCCGTATCTTTAAAATATAAGTATAAAATGTTATTGGTAATTTTTATATAATAAATTTATTTAAAATTTACCTGTAATTAACATTTGTCATGCAAATTATATAGTTAACATGAAATTTTATGTTATTGCAAATTGGAAATAATTATTTTTTTAACGAATTTCAATCATTTTACTGATAATCTCCATTGATATAAAAAATTATAAAATACAAATTTCAATGTTAATTAATTATTAATTTACCGCATAAAATAAAATGTTTAGTATTTGATTTCACGTGCGATTTCAATCTATATTTTTCGATGCAATTTATGTAATAAATATTGTAGATGATATAATACTCGGTGACTCATATAGAAAGAATTATGATTAAATGTTGATATTCATATTTGAATTTATGTCTACACCCAATGGAAAGATTTTATTTTATAAGCTTTTTAAAGGCGGGATTTAATAAGCTTTGTTGTTGAAATTATATGTAGGCGGTGAATCTACTGAAAGTACTTTAAATGCAGTCGTTATGTAATAATCTTATACTCAAACTATAATGAAAATGTAAACTTCCTTAATTCACTTTCGTTTTTAAATTCAATAATTTTTAAATTTTCATATTCATGAATCTTTTAATTGTAATTGTTGATATTGAAATATTAATCTAGAAATTCTTTCAAATTTAAAGATATTTATATGAATATGACCATAGAAAAAAGTAGGTCAGCAATTCAGTCATGATTTTATAAATTATATGCAAGAATGCAAGTAAGAAAATCATACCTTGTATAGTAGGCCTGATACAAGCAAGATTTTGTAATAATTTTAATTAGAACTATGTCATATGGAAAAGAAAATAGTCATGTATCTGTAAAAATAGCTAGCAGAGACAGGGCATGTCATCCAATATAAATGAATATAAATTTTTAGAATTTTAGCCACAAACGATTTCATTTAAAATTCTTATATCATAAATATGATTAGTTACAAAAATCGTACAAGGTTTTTCATTATTTTAAAATTAATCAAATTAATTAATATTTATAAAAATTCTGAATGCTTGAGGAATGAAATGGAATGTCCAATTTGATATCAATAGCATTGGAAATGGTCAAATCAAACGACGGAGCTAGTCTGTTATAAATTAAAATATTACCTCTCATATTAGACCTCATTCGGGTATGATTCATGTCAGCTCTAATTTAGGTTAATTTTTACTGTGGTAGTTTCTATAAAAAGTTCCAACAACGATCTATCTTAGGCTTAGGGTAATACTATACATTATCACAGAAAACGGTAATTAGTTTTCAGTTGAAATAGAGAAGAACTAACAATTTTATATTATCGATCGTTACTTTTGTTTACGAAAGTGTAATATTTTGTATAACATTTTCAGCAATTTTCCTAATAGAAACCAAAATTAAAATAAATTTTCAACACAACTAGATTGAAATCACTATAAAAACAGTCTTACACATTCGCAAAGGAAATGGGAGGCTGTCTCCTCATCATCATTGCATATCGTGCAAATATGGACCTGTCAAATTTACTAAGATGGTAGTTCAGATGAGTGTGCCCTGTGAGGAAATTTAAGAGGCGTACTTGATTTCTCTTGAGAGATAAGAGCTTAATAGTTATTTTCTTGGAAGGAGATAGGATAAAATTATTGGCGTGAATGCTCCCTATAGAAAGGTATGGGTTGTGTGAAGTTAGATTCCGAGCCTCCTCTGGCGAGAAGGTCACTTACTTCGTAGTCCAGTTTCTCGGGACTCAGACTAGTGTAACAACGTTAGGGTTGACTAGTTCTTTTAGAACTTGTAGACAGTTTCCATATAAATTTAGATTTAAATTGGTATGAGTGCAGCGTTAAAATGGCATCTTTGCTATCCAAGAGAATGAAAAAAAAACACAGAACTAAAGTGGAACAATAATTTTTATTGATTTTTAATAAGATTTTCAAGTTGTTTTAGTTTTAATTAATTTTTTAATTAGTGTATTTTATGATTTTTTAATTAAATACAGATTCAATATTTTTTTTTGTAATTAAATTGAATAAAGTTTTAACAAGAAAAATAGTGTTTGTTAAATTCAAATTTTTTTTTTATATATTAATATATTTTTTTTATCATTTTGTTAAAAATCTTTTATCAGCTTTAATATTGTTTTTATGATATAATTATAGATTTAAAGTTTCTATCTAAAAAGAGATTTTTTAAAAGTTTTTTTAAGGATTTTTTTTATTTTATTTTGTTAAATGTTTTTTTTTTTTAATTAGCGAGAATGCCGACGTTTCAGAACATCTTCTATAGATATAAATATTATATAAATTTAATTTTAATTAAAAGCCAATTTGGAAGAAAAAAAAACTTTCATTTATTTATGAAGAGTGTTGTGACAAACAACAATAATTTTTTTTTTATTGAGGTATTTTGATTTTTACGTGTTTTTTTATATGTAAATTTCAGTTTTTTTAAATATTATTTTTAAACAACGACAGCATTTTCTTTACAAAAAAGACGAAACGACAGCATTTTCATTAAAAAATTATTTTAATTTTAATTTTTTAAGAGTAATTTTAAGCTTTTCTAATTACAAAAAAAAAAAAAAAGGTTTACGTGATTTATTTTGAATTTCAATAAGATTGTTATAAGTTTTAGTTATTTTTAATAAAGTTCACTAAAAATAATTTATTTTTTATTATTGTTAAAGGACGAAAAATTTGATTTTTCAAATATTTTTAAATATATTTTTCTTTTTGATTCTAGGCCTATTTCAAAAATAGAACAATTCCACTAAAGCAGTGGTTCCCAAAGTGTGGGTCGCGACCCACTGGTGGGTCGCGTGCTGACTCAATGTGGGTCGACAAAAATTTTATTATTTAGTTGTTAGAATTATTTTACTTTTAAAAATTGATAGTTTTGTTTGTCGGTACAAAATTCATATCGAATTTTACACACTGCAGCTTTTAAAATATTACTTCCATTCACAACGCGACTTATATGTGAAGTTGGATTTTCCGCAATTTTTACATTAAAAAATAAATTCGCCATAAATTACAATTATCAAACTCACTTCGCCTAAAATAACTATTACTAAGATAGATGTCGTAAATGTTATTAGCAAAAATAGAAAACGGGCCCATGAATTTAAGTTTTTAATTTTTTTGCATTTTACTTTTTTTACAAGTGGGTCGCGAGAACTTTACGGTTTTAATTAGTGGGTCGCGGATGGTAAAAGTTTGGGAACCCCTGCACTAAAGTTATAATTCTACTGGGTAACAATTTAATATTTAATGATTCATTTATTAATGATGAATTTGTTGGGCCAGAATTTTTGTCCAATACAATTTTCCCAGTTGAATTGTGCCTAGAATTAGAATTGTTCTAATGGAATCGACCGGTTCTACCTTTTATTTTTATCAAAGATTTTTTACAAAAACGGAAAAAAATTATTATATTTATTTTTTATTAATTTTACTGTTTTGGATTTATTTTTTAAATATTCTTTTTATTTAGATTTGTTAAATAAAAAAGCATTTTTTTATATTACATTTTGTAGGTTTATATAATTTTTTTGTGTTAAAATTTTAATGTTTGCTTTTCACTTTCTTAAATATCTAAAAAAAACTTCTGTTTTTTCATTTTGTTAAAAAATAATTACAAATATTTTACATAATTATAAATTTTTTTTTTTTTTATTTTTTTAAATATGAAAAAAGAAAAATGTTTTTTTTGTTGGTGTTATAATTTTTATTTATATATTTATATTTATTAATTAATTTAATTATATTTAAATAAATTTTTTGGTGCCAAATGGCTTAGGTACTTTTGTCATTTATATTTTATATATTATTTTTTCACTAAAATACTTTTCTTTTTTAATTTAATAATAATTTTTACGATTTTTTATGCCCCAAAATTTTTAAATGCTAAAATTTATTATTTAGAGAAAAAAATATAGAGGGAAATTGATTATAAAAAAGGAAAAGAATTTAAAATTTTTATTTAAATGTTTTTGTGAATAAGAATTCTATTTTCAATTTTCAAAACTAATTGAAAGCAGTTCGTTTGGATCTTTGATATCAAAATTCAAATCTAATTCGTTAAATATTTAACTAATTAAATGTATGTAGTGAAATGGAACGAGTATTTTTGAAAAAAAAAAAAAAAACTGGTGTAAAATGAAATTTATTATTTTCATATTTTGTTTAGATATTATATAATATTTAAAAATGCTGAAAGGATTAGATTACAAAAATAAATAGTTAAATGGATTAGATATTTACAATAAATTTTTAAAGATTTATTTAAAAATATTAAATAATTTTATAATTTTTCTAGTCTAGAATTTTTATTTTTTAGTAATTTTTTAAATACACTTTTCAATTTTATGTTTAGTTGTAATTGATTTAGAATAAAATTATATTTTGGAGCATGTCATTTGAAATTTTCATAAACTTTCTTTTAAGGTTTTAAAATTTTTTGTTTTTAAATATTTTCAGACTGTAAAATTAAGAATTATTGTATTAAGTAAAGGGAAGTAATTTATATATAAATATTATACATTTGGTGTAATATTTTAATTATTTACATTGTCAAGAATAAAATAGATTATTTTATATTTTGAAAATAATTTTTTTTTAAATTTTTGTTTAGCTACTAAATAATGTAAGTTTTAAAAACCAACAAAAATTAAATCAGACTTTATCTCTAATTTTTTTGTTGTAGGTTTGTAAATTTGTTTTACAATAAAAAATGGCAACATAAACAAGGGATATTGACTAATTTAATAATTTTGTTTACTAAGTATAATTCTGACGACTTTGTGATTTTGACCATTATTGATTATCGCCTAACAATTTTGTCTACTTGTAATTTTATTCAGGACTTGTAGTCAACTAGTGATTTTATCCAAGAGTAGTTTTTATTGATTAAAAAATGAAATGTTAATTAAAAGGATACCTTTATTAAGTCACAACTGGTAAAACATTTCTTTCTTTAATGTACAATGTTTTTTTTTTAAATAAGGAAAATCATATTTTACTAAAATTTTATAATGTACTTTAAATTTTGCTCAAAATATATTTTTAAATTTAAATATAAATACTTTGGGAGTAATTAATATTCATTGTGTTTCATTTCTGGTAGTTTTCTTTAAACTTTTCACCATTATTAACTTATTAGCTAGAACAAGTAAATAATGCTATAAAAACTAAATATTAAGAAACTAACTTTCAAATTACTATTTCATAAAATGGTTTTATTTTTAAAATGTTAAAGTGATTCTGGGTATAAATAACTAAATAATATTTAATTAATTGAAAAGCTATCCTTTTAATATTTTACATATTTTCCAACTAATTACTCAAATTCAGTTAACTACTGGTTATAATATCTACTAGTTGAAATATTTTACTTTTAGACGACAAAAAAAAATTAACTTGTCAATCAGATTCAAATTCAAATTGGAACCTTATCGAAGATAATCTTCAGTTCAGTTACTTATCAATTAAATCAATATTTCACTGTCGATTAACTTTTTAACCTACATGAATATAACAATTCATATAAAAGTGGCTGTTTTTCAAGAAATTTTTCATAAATACAAAAAATTCAATTTTAAATTTTACTAAATTTTTATGTTGTGTTTTTTCATTATCTAAGATCGAAGGATTTTTGAAATTTACCCAATAATTTTTATTAAATATAATTAAAATTTTATTTATATTTTGAAGAAAAAAAAATATTATTCTTTAAGCCAAATTACTTTTAATGATTAAAAGAAAAATTCTTTCGTTTTATAGTATTTTAAAATTTAATAGAATTATTATTATTTAGTTAGTTAGTTTAAAAAAAAATGAATATTATAAATTTTAAAGCTTAATTTTTTTTATATGAGAAGTTTAATTTTAATTTAAGATTATTTGTTAGTAAGAAGATTTCAAGATTACTGTTAATATACACGCTAATTTCACTCTTGTTTCGGTTTATTTTATTTATGTATTTATTTAATATTTTAACTTTTTGATTTTATTTACATAATACTGGAGTTACAATGTTCGCTTTCATTTCGCTTTCAATACGCAGTAGGTGTCAAAATAAAGTTGAAATGTATGAAATTGTATAATAGCCCAAATACATGTACGTTTTTTAGGTGCGGTGAGGCATCCTTTGCTGCAAATATTATTTAGAACAAATGGGCTTTCTATATAACTAATTACATAGCTGCAACGCACTGCGTTGCGCCGAAGCAAGATATTTATATTTCTAAATTTTGCTGCACGCTTTAAAGCATGCCTCAAAGCACCAAAAAAAGACACATGTATTTCAAGCATAAGGTAGTTAGTTACATTGATCGCAACCGTTTCGCTCTCATTTCGCAAATTACAGAAAAAGTTGTTCAACTTTCAACTTTTTCGCTGTAGTACGCGTTGAAGTGTCAAAATAATTTAAACTGTAAAGAAAATTAATTTTTTTTTGTGTTACTTACAATAATCATACAATGTTTATGGAAAATTTTATATGAGAAGTTAAAAAGTATCCAATTTTATACCAAACCTCATCACATATGTGACTTAAAACTGACATTTAAGAACAAATTAAAATTCTCAATTGTGATTTCTCTTTTTCTAGACTACATAAATCTGCGAAATGACAGCGAAATGAAAACGATATTGTAACTCCAGCATAAAAAACACTTTTAAATATTTCTTTTTGAAAATATGAAACGAAATTTTGTAAATGGAAATTTAAATAAATAATTTAATGTACAATTTTTAACAAGTTCTTTCGTTTTTAATTTTGGCAATAATAAATATACAAAGAAAAAAATGTGTAATTTTTTGAATATTTTTGTTGAATATATAATTTTTAAAAAGTATCACTTATAATTCTTTTACAAAAACTCAAATTACAATAATTATTAGTACTTTCACTTTGTAATAGTACCTCGAGAAAAAAATATATGTTTTTTATGTAATAACAAAGTGAATTTTGTTATGTTTTATTAATTTCAGCTTTATAATCAGCTCTAAGAATATATTATTAATTTAATAATTATTTTTTATAGTATATATATTTATATATTTATAAAGTAGATTTAAAGTGCACTTCAAAGGAAATTTGTTAAAAATAATTCATTTTTTAAAAAAACATGTTTTTTTTTTTTATAATTTGTAATTTGTTTAATAAAAAAATGTTCACCTCTTTTCCTACAGTTAGTCATTCAATAAAAAGAGAGATTTATACAATAAAGCTATTCAATTAGATATAAGAATTTGTTGTTGTTTCTTTTTTTTTAAATATATTAATAAAAAATGGTTTGTTTTTTAATGATTTAATTTAATTAAAAAAAAAACACATTTTTATAATAGTTTATAATTTTTTTTGAGATTTTTTATATTAATTTTGAAATACGAAAGATATTCATATTTTGATTGCAAAATTTTTTATTTTTTATTTTGTATATATTTATGTTTATAATTAAGTATGCTACTATAAATATTTTTAGTGGACAAATTTTTGCATAAATAGCACTTTATTATGTGAAATTAAGGACAAATTGTATATATAAAAAAAAGAAAGTTTTTTAACATAACATTTATTTAAGTGCAAAAATTTATTTATATTTTGCGTACGATTTTTATGATATGTACAAAATTTATGTTATTTTTTCAATTACAAAACTTCACGGAAATATTAACCCACTGGCATTATTCATAAATAAATTAATAAAAAAAATATTAAACAAAAAAATGTATTAAAAATGTATATTTTCGATATATAATAATTAATTGAAAAATTGTTTTAATAAATAATTTAAAAATTGTTTTAATATACAATTAGTAATTCGTAATTTATAAATACAATAAATGATAAATTAAATAGATTTTAACATAATTTTGTTATTTAATGAAATACTGTTTAACACATTTAATTATAAATTAAATAATTAGTTAAATAAATAAAAATTAAGCTAAAAATAAAAGTAACTTTTAACGAAATATTGAATTTTAAAATGTAATACGATATAATAATTGAAAGGACTATAAAATAGATTCGAAATAACATAAATATGAACAATTAAATAAATTGAACGTAATATTAAAAAAAAAAACTTTGTGAATCATAATTAATTTAAATATGTAATTAAAAATATATTGATATTCTTTTTCATGCTTTATTGTAATTCTATGTCCCCAAATTACGTGATTTCGTGACATTCTCTTTGACGTGAGCATTTTTAGAATATATGGTAACCGCGCTGTATAAGAAACCTCTATTAAAGCAACCTTTGTATAAACAACTTTTTTCATTCCAAAAATTTCATATTAGCAACCGTGGTTTTTAATCTTGTAAATTTTGAAAAAACGTCTGCTGGAAGAAAGGCTATGAAAGAGAGGGTAACAGAACAGTTACGCCTTGCGTAAATTTTACGGGTACGCATAAGCTTGAATTAATGATGATTTGATAGGGGAAAGCAAAATATCCTCGCTCTCGCAACTTCAAAAATATAGAATTACCACTGTATTACAAATCGTATAAAAATGCTTGGCAAATCTGCGTTCACTTTTGATTTATTCATTCCGCAATTTTATTGATAGATTACGCAACTTCGCATGGTATTATAAACATGTTTGCTAATAATGAGACCTTCAAAGTTATTTTTTTCCCGCCGAATAATACACTATTGCTAAAGCCGTTGATTCAAAATATGATTAAATCGTTTAAACAGCGCTATAGAAAATACCTTCTTGTAACAATCGCGGCGTTAAGTGCCAATAATGGAATGAAAAATATAAATTTGAAAGATGTGGTTTTTTTAATTGTTCAATCTTGGAATGAAGTCCCACAATCAAAAATACAGAACTCATTCAAGCATCTTTTTACATCGATTGACGAAATTTACTGCAATATACCAGCTGAACACATTACGGAATACGATAATATCCCTTGTGTTCAATTTATACAAATCAATCTTATATGCGAATAATTTAAGTGAAAATAATGGAGTGGGCAAATGGAATCAACGAAATTACTGTTGACAATCATGTTGAAGAAAATGCCGAGCCAAGTAACGTGGAGATGTCCCCAGATGAAGAAGTTCATGTCAAAAATTCAAATAACGTAATTAATAATGTTATTGATTCTTACAATACAGTTCTATAATGGGCAGAAGATAATAATCTCTCGAATAATGAAATTTTAGTTTTACAGCGTATGAGGGAAAAGGTCGTAATTAAAAAATATTTATAATATTAGCCATTTGACTCAAATATAGAAAATAAAATTTAGATTCCATTTTTCTATAAAAGCAACATATTCTATATAGGATTTTTTTTTTATTTACATTGGTTCAAATGAGTTGCTTATACAGATCGGTCATTTTGACTATACACCTGATAAACCAAGAACGAACGTTACCTAAAAATGGAGTTGATGTATTTAGAATGTGCTCATTTTATATGGGAACAAAAAGTTATCATTAGATTTCTATAATTTTCATGATGTATAAACAGTATTCAATAAGAATTATTTTTTTGAAAATAAAGAATACAAAAATATTTATAAAAAAAAAAAAACATTGATAAATTAATAATTACTAAATTAAGTCATTTAAGCATTTAATAAAAAAATATATAACAATTTAATAGATTGTCTGAGTAAATTTAAAGAATATATAAAAATATACAAAGAATTTTAAAAATGTCCACATCAAAAAACTAAAGTTAAATCAGAGAATTTACAATATTTATAATATTTTATTTATAAAATGTAATTGTTACTAAAAGAAAAGTTACTAAAGTTTGAATTATATAATCTCGTATGTACAAACATTAAATGAGCATGTCATACCGCAAACCCCTTCGATAAAATCTTGCTTTTAAAAGAATTTAATTGAAATACAATTCCACGGTCAGAGATTAACCCTTCAATCAAATCTCAAATTTTAATTACGAAATTTTAAAATACGAGACTATAAATTACCGGATTTCGAAATTTTCTATTACCATGTAACCAATAAATCCTAACCAATACCATAAGTGCTCACATTTTAACCTTTTGTTTTGATGCGTACACATTTAATATAAAAATTGATAATATTAATTAAATAACAATAAAATAAAAACTCTTTCGATATTTTTTTTACATAAATTATTAAAAATAATTAATTATTCACAAATTTTTGTGTTTTTTAGAATTTAAATTTATACAAGTTTTTTTTTTTTTTTTTTGAAATTCTTAATTTACATTATTACAAATATCATTTTAATATTAAATATTTTTATTCAACCTCATAAAATTCGATTGCCTAATTAGTTTTTTTTTTTTTTTTTGTTTTCAAAAAATGTTCTACTATGCAAAAGCTAAAAAAGTTTTCATTAAAAAATATAAATTTTTTTTTGTATTTTGTTATATTATTTTAATTATATATTTTTTTTTTTAATAAAAAATGTACATGAATTTCTTGTTAAGTATCTACAAATTTACATAATTTAAAATTTATTTAAGTTTTTATTTGTTAAAAATATTAATTTTTAATATTTATTAAAATTTTTTTTTTATATATTTTGCTTGTTAAATTTTAATTTGATTGATCATTTCATAACCAATCAAATTGCAATATTTTAGTTCTTATAGTTTTTAATATAAATTTAAAGAAGAGAAAAAAAAATATTTGATTTTAATAAGAAAATTTTAAAATTTTGTTTGTTTATGTTTTCCTTATTCAAAAAGATTTTTCTTAAATTGTTTTTTTTTTAGTTAAGTTTTGTGAATAAAAATATAATTAATACATAATTATTTATGGTAAAATTTAAAAAAAAAATATTAATGAATTTCTTTATTTTGATTTACACTAAAATTACAATTTTTTATTTTTTATTTTTTGAAAGCTAGGATTGTTTTTAAATATATAAAAATTTTATTATAATTTTTCTTCGTTATTAATTAAATAAGCAAGATTTTTCTCAACAACTTTTAATTATGTATGTATAATTAATTTATATATCGAGAAAAAATAAATTTTATTTACATCTATTTTTTTTTAATTGATCAAAAATGATTTAAAATTTAAAGAAAATTGTGTAAATGATTTTCTGGTTTTCTTGAAAATTGTTATTTTTCACTGTAAAGAAGAAATTCTAAGAAATTTTCAAAAATTATTGTCAAAAAAAAATGTTTACTTTTGTTCTTGAGTGACAATTCCTTGTTGTCCGACAAACTGCAAGTTTTGAAGGTACTCCTCCCTGCGTTGGTGCACCAGCCTCTCTTTTTCGGCTCGTTCTCTCTGAAGTCTTTTTAATTTAATTTTTTGATAGAAGTAAATTGTTAAATTAAAAAATGTAATTTATTTAATAAAAAAAAAAAAAAAAAAATATTTATAAAAAATATATTTATTTGTAAAATAAATAAAATGTATGTAATATTCTGTCGGATTCTCTAAGAGTCGAAAATTACGGATTTCGGAGTAGTCTGTCAAAGAAACCATTTAAAAGTGTTGAAATTTAAATCATTAATTAGACGAGTTACATCCTTTTACCAGTGGTTTGTATCGAAATCCATAATTTCGACGGTTAGAACTGAATCCGGCCAGTAAAATGAGATTATTATAGAAAAAACTATTGTTATTTTATTCTTACCGGTAAAGCCATATTATCATCCCAAATACTTTTTATTTTATTTATTTTTGATTTATGGATGCAATTAAGAATTTTAGAATAATGGAAAAATTATTAATATTAGTAGGGATTAAAAAATTAATTGTAAAAAATGAAATTTCCAAAATATAAAATAAAAAATAAAAAAGAAAATTGTTTTAAGATGTGTTAAATAATTAGTTTAAATAAATATTTTATTTGTTAATTTCAAATTACATTGTGCATAATTTAATAATTAATACTTTTTTCTATAAATACATTAAAATATAAAATAATTTAATAAATATTTACTTCATTTTTGATTGCCGCATAAATTGTTGAATTTTACGTGCTGCTTGATTTTGTGTACGCTGTGAATATGTTCGTCTGTTCAATACAAAAAAGAAATTACCAAAATAAAAATCAAATAAAATTTAATGAAATTTTGAAATTATTGTTTTACTTCAATGGACCAGATGGGCTTGGTTCTTTAGATGTTGTACCACCACCGCCACCACCAATCATTTGATTTTGTAATTGTTGCTGTTGATCATTTTGATAATTTTTATAATAATTTTGTAAACATTGTGAATCTTGTACAGATTGTTTAATTGGTGTTATTGAATGATTTTGGGATTTTTTAAAACGTTTATTTGCACAATACGATCTGTATCCATTTTGGATAACTAAGGCAGCGTGTGTCATTTGTTTGTAAAATGCAAATTGTTTATAACGACGATAGTAATTTTGTATGACAATTGCTGCTGAACGTTCTTTATCCTGTTCTTCAAGTTTCTTACGTCCTTTATACGATCGATATGCTTTTTGAATACATTTTGCAGCTTCGTAAAGTTCTCGTTGTTCTCGATCTAAGAAAAAAATAAATAAATATTATTAAGTTTTGATTAGATTTTTGAAATTGAATAAATTTATTGTATCCGTCTCGCCAGAGGTGGCTTTAGGGCGGTAGCAATTATTACTTTGATATAACTTTATTGAGTACTTATTTATTTCTATTTTTATCAATTTAAAATATGATGCATTTTCGATTTCGACTTCCACAGCTGAAAAGGCGTCTTCCTAGCGGTGGAAGTTCCTTTTAAGGGAAAATTGAGATATTTCGAAATTTAGCATTGATAGTATTAAATAGTAATATTAAATTACGAACTGCAACCGCCAGAAAGTCACCACTATACAGATAAACGTAAATTGATTTACCAGTCAATGTTAATTTTGAAAAATCAGCTTCAAATGGTCGTTGTAATTGTGATGATGACATCATATTTGATGCATGTAAAAATTCAGTTAATTCTTTAGCAGATGGTGGTGGACTTGGTGAATTCATTGTTGGTTCTTGTAATATTGAATAACTGGCTGGTGATTGTAATGGTCCAGAACTAGCTGGACTTAAACTAGAGCATGGTGTGCTAACATCATGATAACGATAACTATTATCACTAAATTCGAAATTTAATTCATGATCAAATTGTGAACTTGGTAATGAATCTAATAATGGTTCCATAAATGCATCATTAATTCCATCTGTATTTAATGATTCTGTCATTGGACTACCCAACGACATTATATCTTCAGATTCGTTCTGTAAATAGTTTACCAATCAAATTAAATATATGAAAAAAAATGATAAAAATATAATATACTTTAATTCTATCTGGCATTGCTGCGATAATGTGTTCAGCTAATGTTAAAACTTTCGCATCAGATTCCCCTATAAAATATATTTTTTTTTTGTTGTTTAGAATAAAATCTTTTATTACGATTTTTTAGGTATCCAGCTAATTGATGGAAAACAATTGGCCGAATATACAATTGAGCGAAATCATAAATTTCCGAATTTCCAATTGACCGAATTGACAACTGACAGAAACCGAATATGTAAATATGTAATCAAAAAATGATTTACCGAAACCGAATCACCAAATATATAAGATACCTAATTATAAATTTAAAGTATGCGCTTTTGCGGTATACCATGTCATTTTTGTTTATATTCGGTAAATTTACTCTCCTTTCGACTGGTAAACCTTATATGTTATAAACATTTTATTTTTTACTGTCGAAATATAAAAAGTATCAAAAAATGAAATTTTATCAATTTAAAGTTTTACTGTCGAAATGTTGCAAGTTTTAAAAGTCGAAATTTTAAAGTTTTAAAGATGATTTACAAAGAATGTAACGTGTCTACAGTAGCTCTATAAATATAATCAGGCTGTACGGTCTATAGATCCACTATCTATAAAATTATGATTTCGATCAATTGTGCAATTGGTCAATTTAGCCACATTACCGAATTTTAGAAATTTTATAATATATTTTATAATTTATTATAACATTGAAGTTTAAATGCTTTACATAACAAATTTGCACTAATTGCACATGCACATCCGAAAATTCTGGAAAATGATTATGTTAAATTAAAAAATACGGCAAGAAAAAATGCTTTTTTTACAATAATTTTTTAAGCAAAATAAAAACAAATTGGCTACAACTAAAAATATAAAATTAATGAAATAATTTATTAGAAAAATCCTACCTTTTTTCTTATATAAAGAATGATTTAATATTTTGAAATATTTATTTAGCTTAGGTTATTACTTTTAAATTCACACAACATAATTTTATAATTATTGTAAATTGTTGATTCATTTTATTTTTTTTTTGTATTATTTTCATCCATTTTGATTTCGTAAGAACTTATTATTAAAGAATTTTTTCAAGCTTTTTGGTTTTATTAATATTAGAAATTTAAATGAAAAATAATAAATTAAAAACACAGCACACGAAAATAATAAAATAAAATTGTATACAAGAAAATTAAAAAATATAAAAAAAATAATTAAGAAATTTTAAGATTTTGTAAAATGTATAAATATTTTGTTAACCAAAGTTATTGAAGCTATAAGAGTGCAACACATTTATAATTATTTATATACTGACGGATTATCTAAGAGTCGAATTTTACTGATTTCGAGTGATTTACTCGAAACACTTTTAGCGAATGTGAGAAATTTTACTTGTCTTGTAATTACAAATAACTTTTACACACAATTTTAATAATTTGTTTATACCTGTAATTTCAACGCTTAGAGAATCCTACAATTGATATTTTAGATACAGTGAAAAATATGCTTTAACAAATTAAAATTAAATTTTTAAAAGTGTTGCACAATTTTTAAGATTGTTGTGCATTTAATTATTTTGTAGTTATTGTAAATTATTAAATCAAAATTGTCTAAAAGACAGACGAACGCATAAAATTGCTTCCAAATAAATCTTGGATGTATTACTGAATACCGCGCATAAGACTTAATCGATGTCCCTTAGCAAGTAAAAAGAGGAGTAACAGAGAAAACTTGTAAATGATGATGGCAAACAAATTAAACAAGCAATAAAAGACTTTATTTGAAATTACCCTCGATTGTCATTTTATCAGCACTTTTAACAATAAATGCATTGATAAAACGAAATAACACAGGAAATTATAATCGCTACATACAAAAGTGTTTTCAACTTTCTATAATATGCATTCATATTTTGATTAAAATAATATTAACTTTAAAATATTGACCTGGGAGTCGGAAGCACTGATTATTCAATGCTAATTTAGAAGCGATTTTTTTTGCATAAAATTAGTCAGCTTCCGCATAAATTTTGAAAATTAAATAATTTTCATATTTTGTTCATCTAATTTTTCTTTATTTTATGGCCAGTTCGACCTAAAGATAAATTTTAACGCGATCGTGCACAATTTTCCGCGGAATGTAGACATAAATTACAATTTATAATAATTTATATCATATTCCCTTACTTTAACTGACCATTCAATATATAATTAGCAATTCCCTTAATATCTCATATATTTTATTATTTATGATTAAACTACGATTTGATTCCGTTTGGTTGGTTTGAGAAGGGGGGAATGGAAGCGACCAAACCACGTACCTAGACCGTACGGCCCGTACCCCCTTACGAAACGTTGACCATTTTCACCACGAATCGTGCCATCCCACTTCCTTTAGAAAGTTTGTCAACTTCGCAGATTTTATACTGCTTAATTCTATTAAATCTCCTACAAAATATAAGAACCGAAAATTTTTAATCTTTTACTACACAGATAAGGACAGTGACATAAAAGATGCTCAACTGTCTCGTCATCCTCAAAACAGCCTCTACAAGCTGTTTCAGTTGTCATTCTGCGTCGCCCGGCATGTTTACGTAATAGTAAATGCACCGTTACAGTTCCTGTCTACAGTCTGAGCATGGGTTTGGTCATGTTCAGAATACTTCTCGATTGTTTAGCGTTGGGGTTACTCCAGAATAGGTTTGTATGATTCCCTTAATATCATACCCTGGACCAAAACAAATAAATATATTTTTTTAACAAACATTATATAATATAAAAATTTACCCGAAATTCCACAAAATATTTTAATATTATTTATATACAACAATTTGCTTTTCAACAAAATTACATTAATAACTAAAACACATAAAATAAAAATATTGTAATTAAATAAAAATAAATAAATAAATAACAAAAAAAAAAAACAAAAAACATAAAAAACATAAATCGGATGACAAGAAGAAATATACAGAAACATAAAAATTATCTTTTGATTTTCATGTTGATAAAACTAACCTACGCATACACCACCACTATCGTTCTTTAAATTTTGATCCGTAATATCTTCATCATCTGATAATGAGCAGCCAGTCTGTTTATCCTGTATAGAACAGTTTGTATCACTTGCAGAGATTTCGCCTAAATGGGTTAAAACCATGTGTCGAAAATATTTCATGTAAATAATTACAAAAATTATTTTCATTTCGGAAAATGTTGTTGTGTGATGAATTTATTTAAAATTATTTTTTATTTAAATTTTTTACTAAATATTTTTGCAGTTGTTGTTATTTTTGTTGTAGTATATATTTATTTGTAAAAGAAGTAGAAATTCTGAACTTTTGTTAAATAAAATTCTGATTTTGTGTTTATCGTTTATAGGGTTTTTTTTTTTAAATCATAAATTTTGCTTTAAATCTTACTTTTAAATAACTAATTTTTTTTTTTTTATAAAATCTAAAAGCGCACAAAATTATAATTTTATTGAATAATTGTAAAAAAAGTGTGCAAAAATTTTGTAAAATTATTTTTATATATTAAATAAGAAATTAAAAATTTAAAAATTTAAAAAAATAAAAATATAAGAATTATTTTTGGTAACAGGACGAATCATCAAAGCACATTTCATCGTGAACATTTCATCAATATCGCAAGAATTTTTTAATAGTTTAGGAATTTTTTTATTTTGGAAACATTTTTTTGGGAAAAATTGTATTTTACTTTACGCACTTTCTATTTTGGATAAAATATTCAATGAAATGTTCCGAATTTGAAAATATTCACTATAAAATGTACACTATAAAAAATACGTGATAATTGCCCTCTGATCGTAAAATAGTAGTAATAATTAAATAGTATTTTATGAGAAATAAATTTAAAAATTGTTTGAATAATATTTTTTTGTTATATTAAAAAAAATGCAAAATGTAAAAATAAAATACGTTAAAAAAATAATTAAATTAGAAATTACGTAATAATTTGTGAAGGAAAATTTAAATTTAATAAATATTTGCAGTTTTTTATTTGTAAATAAGTAAAGTAATAAATTTTTATTACTGATATTTATAAATGTAAAAAGAGATAGAAAAATTAACCCTACATTAAACTAATGTTACCAAATTATTTCAAATTTACATTAATGTTTCATTTATTTCAGAAAGCGTCAAATAGAATGACTTAACTGATAAATTGGGTTTACTTTAAAATGAAATCAGCCATTGTTTGAATTGAAAACGGCTCACCATTCAGGTATTAGCTTAATTTGTTGAGTTTTGGTATATAACAAAATTGATAGTAACTTGTCAAATTAATTTATATTTCATTCGTTTTTTCATTAGGCTGGTTGCACGGCGAATTTAAAATCAGCTGATTTTGAACTTTGGAGGACAAACAAAACAAAATTTATTGTACAAATTCTTTGCGTATTATATCTAATAATTTTAATATATTTTATTGTAATAATAATAATAAAAAATAAACAACTTTTATAATATAAGCAAGCACATAGAAATTCTCATTGAATTTATTTTATTTGTCCTCCAAACTCAAAATACGGCGAATTAAACTGTCACTTGCAACCAGCCTATAGCAGCACAAAAATTGACAATAATTATTTGATATTTGACAAATAGTCAAGTTTGACAAGTTCTGCAGTTAACATTAATAAATATTATGTACGGAGTCCATATCGGAAGGAATATTAATTTTAAAATACTCAAATGGTGACTAACACTTCTACTGTGTTGTTTAGACAGACAATGCTTAACTGAAACAATCTACTATAAAAATCATGGGAAAAATCCATGTTTTATTATGGTGGCCGCATTTATTTTGTTTTACTTTATTTCGGATCGAGTCCGTTAAACTCTGTTTGTAATGGAGAATTAAAACAATAGTAATAAAACTGAGTAACTAAATTAATATTAAATATTCGAATAATTTTAAAATTTCTGACAATGTACTTACTACTTTAAAGTCACAATAAATCAAATAAATAAATTTCTTGGTTCAAACTAAATTTAAGACTTTACTTTCAATATAAACTTGTAAATATTCTTGAATTTAAGTCTACCTTCTTAAGTATTTATAATAAATATTTGCTATAAAAATAATGTTTTGAGTTGGTTTTTATTTTCAAATATATTTTGTATAAGCATATATAGTTAAAAAAGATATTTTGAGAATTATGTATAAAAAAAGAAAATTCTTTTTAAAGTGGAAAAGTTTAAAAAAACTTTTGTTAAAATTGTTTTTTTCTTTTTGTTATTGCTAATTTACAAAAATCTTACATAATGCGAAATCCATTTTTCTCATTGGTGATAATAATGTACCACTACCACAACTTGACATACCAATTCCATTATCAAGATAATTAGTAGAATCCATTGATAATGAAAAACTATCATTAGAATCAAGCCCACTAAAGTAAAAAAAAATATTTTTGAACAAAATTGAATTGTGGGTTAGGAAAAATTACAAACCTTTGAAATCGATTATGATCTTTAAACATTTTTCCACTGCGTGAATATGCACGTATATCCATATTAATTCCACTGTCAACAGATGAACGTTTTGAAATTCTTGCACTTGGTGGACTTTGACTACTAAAAAGAAGACCAAATATTTATTAGTTTTTTTTTAATTAACTATAGTATTTATAGCATTTCCATGTCAAGTTAGCCTTTTTCTAAGTGAAATTGATCATTCTTCTTCTTCCAAAGCAAAAAAAAAAATGATTAGGCTTGAAACAAAATTAATTTGAGTTGAACAAAAAAAAGACCAACTTGACTTGGAAATGCTAAAAATCCTAATACTTCACCTTGATACAGCTCCAGGTCTTAAAAATACTCCATCATGACTTCTATTACTACAATTAGTTGTTTCAGTTTTACAATTTTCTTCATTATTATCTAATAATTTCGTTGTTAATTGTAAATTTCCACCACTTGCATTACTACTGCTATTACTATTTTCATCCCTTGGACTAGAATTGTTGGAAGATGATTCATCATAAGTACGTGTTAAATTGGAATTATTATTATTATCTTTATTAATATTTTTTAGATTATTATTGCTATTTGAATTATTGTTAAAATTATTATTAATATTATTGTTATTTGGTGTTGTATCCTTTCTAAATGTATTTAAAGCTAAAGATGATGATTGATTTTTTATTTGGCAATTAACTCTAAGCTTTTCTAAACGTTTAAGTTCGCCTATTAATTGTGTATAACTATAAAAAAAAATTAATAAAAAAAATTAAATAATTATTTCCATAATATTAAATTAATTAATAAATTTACCCATTCTGTTTTGCTAAATCTAATGGATTTTGTCGAAAATTATTTTCAATATTTAATGAATTATGATTCCATTTATATAAAATAATAGCAGTTTCACAATGTCCTCTAGCACATGCCCATGCTAATGGTGTAAATCCAGTAATATCACGACTTAATGCATCAATTTCCGTTTCCAATATTAAATTTGGATTATCCGATCGCCATGTTAACATTGCACAAACTAATTTTGTATAACCAAGTGCAGAAGCTAAATGTAATAAAGTCATACCTAAAAATTCGATGTTTTTTTTGTAAAATTAAGTTTAATAACTTTATAACTTATTGGCCTTACCTTTATAACTTATTGGCCAACTTCTTGGTGAAATTGGTCTCCAAACTTTATTTGTTAAATGTTGACAATAATTGACTAAACGTTCTTCAAAATTTGCTTGTGATATCAAAGCACTTTCTTCAGGCTACAAATAATAAAAAACAAAAAAATTAAAATACTTAAAATTTAAATTTATTATTATATTTACAATTTCTTTAGGTTCAGTTTTAATTTGCATTTTTTCATCAATTGATGATAAACGATTTAATAGTGTAAATTTATATAAACTTTCACTGGCAGCACCTTCAAAAGCTTGTTCAATATTTGGTGGTGATTTATATTCAAAAATAACTGAATTTGATATAATTATACCATCACAGGCAACTTGTAATGTAGCTAGGCCAACTTCATGAGCTATAATATAAAAAAAAATACTTAATGAGTAAAAGCTGAACTAAGGAAAAACAATTTGCTTACCGGGACAAAAACATCGTAAAACACCATCTTGAACTATAGTAGTTTTAACTGGAAATGCATCAAATAAAACTGTATACGTTGATGTTGAATTCCATGGACCTGTAACAAGAACTTTAACACCACCTTCTGGATATGCCCATTCTGGGCTATAATCTGTAATATTATATCCAATTTGGTTATTATTACAATTTCCAGTTGAAATATCACCCGATGCTATTACAGTCGAAATATTTAATTGTTGTTCTGATGGCTTACTATCAGTTAAATTTGTATCAAAACTAGTTTTCCCATCTAAATCCAATTCTGGAAATTCAACAAACATATCGAATGCATCTAAATTAACAAATACATCATCTGGATCTTGTACATCATTTATTAATCCGACACCACAACCATTTGAATCATCAATTACTAAATCATTGTTTGTACCACCACCAACTCCATCTACATCACATACATTATCAATAAAATCCATAGGATTTATATCTGAATCAATATCATCATTACCGACACCACCGCCACCATTATTACCAGTTGTACCTACAACAGTGTGTGCTGTTGGCATATTTGCAATTAAAGTTTTTTGAATATCTTCTTGGGATAAATCAAGTGTTTCGTTGAAAAATGGCAATGAATCATTTAATTCTTTCACTAAATTATTTTGTTGATGATGTTTGTCACCACCACCAATGTTTGATGATGCAGTTGTGGCAAACGTAATATCATCAAAAACAGAATCTGTAAAATGATGTTGTGGTTTTGTATCAATTTTTTCAATTTTTGGTATAAGATTTTGCATATTGGAATTATTGTTTCGGTGCTGTTGTTGCTGGGATGATGACGTTTGACAAACAAAAGATTGTTGTTGTCCACCATTAAGTATTAAAAGACTATTACCAGATCCAGATATCTTTTGAAGAAAATTAATTATAGTTAAAATTAATATTAATTATAAAAATTATATTTAAATTTTACAAATTTCAATATTTTATTTTCACTCAATAGGTCAATAAAAACACGCGAAGATTTTTTTCAAATGATTAAATTTATAATTTTTATATATTGGCTTTACCTGTGCCTTTGCCCTACATATTCGCATTTAAAAAAATAATTTCGAAATTTTGAATTCTTTATGTCAGTTAGAAAGAAACCCACCAGACATTTTTTTGTTTAAAATTGTTATATTTTATATTATGGTTGGTTTGTTTTAAAGGAATGGAAAAGTCGAGACCCATATGAACATAGGCCACAGAACACTGAGCCCGTTGTACACTCCAATCGAACGCTGCATCACAATTACAGTGCATCGACCCATATTTTATATTATGTTAAACAATTTGCAAAAATAAACAGTTTTCTAACCATAATAAAATGTTCTTATAAAATTTAAACTTGGAAACCCGAATACAGAATTTCCCAGTACAATAATTTTCGACGAGTTATATTTTATACAACAAACCGAAGACGAGAAATATAATTAAATTTAAAATTTTTCTAGAATTAAAAACAATTCGTTGAAGTTGCATTTATCAATATTTTAAATTTACTGCATTATTAATTTTAATTCGATATAAAAAAATTGAATCTAAATAACAAGAGAAACAAATAATTAGCAACATTTCATGTTTAGCAACATGTGACTAACAAAAGTTTGAATATTTTACATTACTAATGCATAAACATTTTGTTGTGTTTTTAAAGGATACAGCACGCAAAAATGTAAATCAGTCAACAGATAATTTCAATGCAAATTAAATACAATTAATAACTCAACTTGAGTAAATTACTCAATTCAACTTGAGTAAATTACTAGATTTATTTTTCTATTGCAGCGTACTATATCAACGCGTTATATGTGCTAATTATCAGACTGGCGCCCTCCAGTTTACAATACGATATTTTGGAGCTCTAATCAGCAGTCTAATTGACCTATACCTAAATCTAGTATTTTGATTTGTTTTGTTTACAACTTTCCATTTTATATTCAAACAAATTATTATTAAAAATGACAAAATCATTTCTTTTTTAATCAAATATTGGAATTGAAGATTTAAAGGACCACAATACAAAAATTTTCAAAATTATCTAATAAATCTTTAATGTCCTATTAAATTTCCTTCTTATAATAAATATACAACCAAATTCCACCACAACAATTCACATTATCATAACTTTTCGAAATAATTATAAAATATCAATAAAAGCAATTAGATTTGAAGTTTTGAATTGAGTGATAAAGTAATAAATTTCATTTTAATATTTCTAATTTTTCCAAATAAATAATTTTATTATGTGTGATATTTGTGTAATAAACATAATAAATTATTCAAAAATTTTACAAACTCACCTGGGACAAATTTAAAACAAGTGGTGGGGCAGAATTAACAACTGAATTGTTTGATGACGGACATGAAACCCCAATACTACGACCAAGGGAACTATTACTAATTAGATTTGATGATATTCTCTGATTGACAATATTACTATCAATTATCGATTGTTGTTGTTGTTGTTGTTGTTGTTGCTGAGACTGTTGCTGCTGATGATGTTGGGAATGAAGATGATGTTGTTGTTGTTGTTGTTGTTGTTGATGGTGATGATGTACAATTGCCGACGATGTAGACGAAGTATTTGAAGTGGAAGAATTTACAGAAGTTGGATGAACACCACCACCATTCGTTGACATTAGTAAATTATTTTGATGTAAATGATGATGGTGATTATTATTACCACCACCATCATTTGTTAAATTATTATCACTTGTATTTTGTAAACTAATTTTCTGATGCTGCTGATGGTGCTGTTGTTGTTGTTGATGTGAATTGGAATGAGATGATGTCAATTGATTGTTGGAAGAAATTGAAGAATTATTATTATTACTATTATTATTATTATTGGTTGTTATAATGGTGGTTGTACTTGTACTATTATTATTATTATTATTATGCATATTATTACCACCATTACTAATACAATTTGAAAATATTGCTGTGCTACTACTATTGCCATTATTATGATTTGTATTGCTATTTGTATTTATTATTATTTGACTAATATTATTGTTAGTTATTCGATTTATTTGATTGCCTTGATTAGACGCATTGGTAAAAGATGATTGTTGCTGTTGCTGCTGCTGCTGTAGTGGTTGATTATTTGACCGTACAACCGAAGAATTAGTAGAAGTAGAAGAAGAATTATTATTATTATTATTTGTTGATAATTGTTGTAATTGATTTGAATTATGTTGTCGAGCTAAAATATGTTGTTGCTGTTGATGATGTTGTTGTTGTTGATGATGTTGATTAGATATTTGATTTGTATGACCAGGATGTAATGATGGTATTACTTGAAATTGTATTGTAGAATTATCAATAGGTGATGATTTTAAATCTGTTTCACCACCAACACGACTTCGTCTGTCAACCCAACGGGAATAAAACTATGAACATAATGATATTTGAATTAAAAAGGTGAAATGAAATTTGAATTAAAAAGGTGAAATGAAAGTCTATTTTAAATATAGAATTTGAGGTTTGTAGGGATCGAACCATCGAACTGAAAAAAGTTAAAAGATATTAGGTTCAGGATCGGTATAACAAGGATTTGACGGATTAACTAGAGACTAGAGATAAATAGCATAAATATGAATTTGTTGTTAAATTATTCTTACCCTTGGACCAATTAATACATTTGGTGTTGTACTTGTTACTTGATTATTATTTTCAACTTGTCGTTGTTTATCTTGTTTTGTATTTCCGCTTGGACCACCAGCACCGCCACCAATACGACGCATTGGATGTGCACATGATTTACCATCAGCACATGTTGAATCTGGACAACCACATTCTAATTGTTTAACTAAAGCTGCTTGACGTGCTAGTCTTTGTTTTTCCATTAATTGGCTAACAATTGCTTCAACAGTTTCAGCAGTCTAAAAAAAAATATAAAAATATAATTTTTTAATTATACTTTCAAATTATTATTTTAATTAATAAATTATTTTAATATATTTCATAAATTATGTACCGAAATTTCAATATCATTTCCAGATTCTGGATCATCTTCACTAAAAACTTTAAGTAAATTGTTTATGTATATTAAAAAACATCATGAATAAAAATAATGGTAAAAATAACTTACACATTGGTTTCAATTGACTAACTAATTCCTCTTTAGTCCATTCTTTTTTATCACCCCACAATGATAAACTTGGTGTTATTATAGCCATTTTATTATCATCCGGATATGGTACGTTTAAATAATGTACAAGAACAATATCCGGATTCTAACAACATAAAAAAACAATCATTAATTTCCAAATCCAACAGAATTTAGACTCAAGGCAAATAGAATCAACAAGAGAGAAGTGACAATAATTATTTTTGAAATAAGAAGAAAACAAATTGTATGGGGTCGAATTGATCGAACGTATTTTATCGTATAAGCCAATTGACCGAAACACAATTGATTTAATGGATAATTCATTAAATAAACGTTTAGTATTGTAATTATTACTTTGAACATGTCGTTGTAAATTTATGATATTCAAAAATTTCATTTCATATAAATTTGCTTAAAACTTGGTTTTTGTAATCAAGTTTTCTTCTGTGAATTGTGAATTTTCGTTAAACTGCGTTTATTTCCAGATTCTGGATCATCGTTCTGTGAATTTACATTTTGTCAAATTCTGAATTTAGTTAATTTTTTGCCAAATCAATTGCACATTCAATTACGATTTCGATTAATTATGTAAATTGTAGATTTGATAAAGTTTTTTATTCAGTCAAGTTGTGAACTCGGTCAATTGTGAATTCGGTAAAAAGTTTTCGGTCAATTACAAACCAAAAATAATATATCTATTTTATAAAACATAATATATTAAATAATTTCAAAAAAATATTTATATTTATATATAAATATATTATAAGGAGAAAAATAAAAGTGAAATTATATTATTTTTACTATCATATCTCTCACCTGTAATAACCAGTAGCATCTGCGATGAAATGTTGGTAAAATTGCTGAATGTACATAACAACCATAAATGCACTATGGAATTATATAAAAGAAGTAAAAAAAAAAACACATTAAAATGAATTAAAAACAACAATATAAAATGCAAAAAATTGTAAAAAAAAAAAATTAGAATTTTCCAAAAAAAAAATTAAAACAATTTTCTTTAAAAATTACAAGGACACAGAGAACACCAAAAATTTTATTAAGTCGGATTTATGGGTTTTAGATGTGGTGTTTTGTAATTTGAAATTTCACTAACGAAAGAACGTTTCCTTTTTTTACTTCTTTTTAATGGTTTTGTTTTTCTCTACAACAAACAAAACAGTTTATAAATAAATGGAATCAAACCAGGCAACAGCAGCCAGCAAGCCAGTAAGAAATATTTTTTTGATATCTAATAAAATTTTTTGGTGTAATATTTAATAGGACTTTTCCATGTGAAAGGTGAGATTTGTTACGACGAGTGGCGCCTAATGTAGGTACAACACATACCACTAATTTTATTCGGAATATCCTTCGTTCTTGTATGACAAAATATTTGGTAATTTTTCAAGGGGAAAAGGGAATTCGTATAGCTTTGCCTTATCCTTTACAATTGAGAGTGTTAAAAATACGGAATAGAAAAAAGGATATTGTAAAATGTTGAAATGTTTGTATGGAAACCTGGTGTTTGAACATATATTTCAATGAGTGTAAAGGTCATAAAATATATTGTTTCTGTTCTGTTTGTAGATATCCTTTTTTTTCTAAATTTTTCTATAACATTTACTCAAGTGGTTAAGCTTAAGTTTATTATGGTACACAAAAAATAAGAATATATTTGTTATTGGCTTGCTCCTGGAAGTTGTTTGTCAAGGGAAAAATCTTATATCCTGATTTTTTTTTTCTTGTATATTTTTATGATTTTTTTAGGATTATGAATATTAAAATATTTAGAATGTAAAAATTTGGTTTTTTGTCGTAGTAAAATTCATATTTAATGTTTTGGTTTTGTTTTATTAGATTTATTATTAAATTACATAAAATATGAGAATTGAAAAAAATGAACTGGAGAAAGATAATTTAGGAGTTTTTTTTTGTTCAAAATTTAATAGGATAATAAGCCTAGAAATATAAATAAAAGTGTTTCTCTCTTGAGGATATTAGGGATACAATTCATATTTGTATTTTGTTGAAGTATTTTTTTAAAAAAACAAGGATTAGAAGAGAATTAAGGATAATACTAACTAAACTAACTGGAATAGTAATTTACAGTGTACCAATATTTATTGGTGGTGTCACGAGGATTATTATTATATTTTTAATTTGAATCTTTTAATACTGTCATGATTATTTTTATATTAGTAGTGTCATCATCAAAATTCAAAAGTGTTTCGTTAAATTTAGTTTTCTTCAATGTAATATACAAATTAACAATAAGTCGCACAAATAACTATATAAATTTTTTTTTAATAATTCATTTTTTTTATTGCAGTATTGCCCACAATCAGAAAATTCAAATATGGCATATTGCTAAAGAAATTCGGATACTAAATATCCAAATATTCACTGGCTCGAATAAATATTTTGTTTTATTTATTTAGTATTCAATAATTTAATTCTGAGCGACATTTTAATAAGACCGATTAAATTTTTCGTTTTGCATAATCCTGTGTTCCCAATTCAAAAACATTCTCGTAAAAAGGATTAAGACAAGAACAAATTGGTGATGAAAGGATTGTTATATTTCGAATGCTGATATTTTCATTGTAAATACATAATTGAATATTGTCAAAACATAATTTAACAATACTTCACACTATCCTAAATATGTTCTACAACATTTTTAGGATTCAAAATACTATCGAATATCCTAAATGATTGTATAGCTAATTAATTTATATGATTTAACGTTACAAAAAAAAAAAAAAATTATTCAAACACTTTTCAATAAATAAATAAATTTGGCGTTAAAATATGATTTTTTTTTACCAACCATAAAAGATGAAAAATCATTTTTTTTGTTGACTATATAAGAAAAACACTTAAGAATTAAAATTGAAAATAAAAACGTCTGTTTTCTTTGGCTCGAAATTCGATTATTGAAATATTCTGGAAAATGTTGTCGATATTTTTTTATCGCCCAATGTCTGTGCAATTATTTACATGGGGGAGGTTTTCATTTTACTTATATAGGAAGTACAAGAAAATATCTTTTTTTCAAACTTAATCCCTTAAATTATGATTTATTTCAATTTTTCTAGTAGATTTTATGATAATTTTTTTCTATATTCGATGATTTTTTTTTGGAAATAACGAAAATAAAATTAATATTCAATAATTTAACATTATTTTTTATTAATTATAAGTTTTCTTCATAAAATATGTTTAATAAATTTGTATTCGATTAAATTAATTTACTAATCAATTTGCGTATGAAGGCGTCGACAAAGAAAAAGTTTAATTTGATTTTTTTTTAACTGGACTTACCTCTGTCCCTTGAACTTTAAGTTTCATATGATCTTCTCTTGTTGTTTTGCCATCTTTACGTTTTTTCCAACAGTAACCGTCTCGCCTATAACGTACTTTTTTCCTTGAATATAATAGCAATGAACCACTTTTTGGTCTGCAAATACCAAAAAAATAAATTTTATAGATATAAAAATAAAAATTATCATAATAATAAACAAAAAGTTTTTTTTTTTGGTTTTGTTGCGGAGGGAGTAGGTCCTATTTTTTTTAAATGTTTATAACCGCCTCCCCGCCACATAAACATGAATATTTCCAATTTGTCTTTGAGTAATTGTGTATGTACAGAACAATAATAATGATAATTTAGGGATGGAAAAACAGTGAATAAACGCTCACTGAATGATGACTGAATTTTTGATATCTGTCTGTATAGTTAGAGTCAATAGGTTTATCCCCTTATTTGAGCATCTAAAAATTTCTTATGTTAAAACTCTTTCGTCTGTCAGTTGTTGTCTACTTTTTAAATCGTTATTGAAGATAGTAAATGTTTAACCCAAATTATTAATAGATAGTCGGGTGATAAAGGATTTCGTATCAGATTGCGTGAAAAGTAATTTGAAAGTCAGCCGCTATGATCCGCTTTCTGTTTTTAAACATGCATAACGTTGAAAAGTTAAAGACAAGTAAAATAAAATAATATAAAATTTCTGGCACTAGTGGCTCAGCATTGAATGTGGTAAATAAGTACCGAAAGTAATGTTAGACGCCGCATTATAAAGGTAGTAACAAATAGAATTAAATGTCGTAATAGTTTAAATTTAAGTATTGTCCGGAATGTGACGCTATTGATAATATTATATGTAGAATATTATCTTTAAACTAGAATAATCATGATTAGTCGCTAGAGTTCGTTTCGTATACTTTGTGTTTAAATATAAATTTATACAGAGTGAACCTGAAATACTTGAGCATAGATATACTAAAGTATTCTTTGATCCATTCTGACCAAGAAATTGTTTTGGAAGTATTTTGAAAGATTGGCCCCTGGGGCGGGTAACACCTTTTAATGGTTCAATGTGAAAAAAAAGTATAAAAACATATTTTGGTTTATAGCTTCAGAATGGAACAATCGAGAAGTATGAAGCATATCATTAAATTGGTAAATGCCCTTTAAAACAAGCTATAATATATTTGAGATTTCCACGTTGTTTTGAAACTATAAGCTTCCAAATTTAAACTTTTTTTTTGCAAATTTTCGCAAAAATATCTCCCCCTGAAAATATATTTTGTTCGCAGTGAACTAATTTTGAATCAAAGAATATCGTAGTATAAGCTATGCTCTGACATTTTAGGTTCACCCTGTATATAAGATTTTACTTGTTTATAGTCGTTTCAAATAATTTAATTATATTGACCATTATTAAAAGAATATATTTTGCATAAACATAGTAAGTGACATCTGGCGGAATTAAATCTATAGGTGCCGCTGGAAGTAAAATGTTTTTAAAGTACTTGACCTAGCTAGAATGTTTTTAAAAATCTGTAGTTCTATATTAGTTAGGAATCAAAGAATCCCATTAAATTAAAATTACTATACAAATAGTTCTACTGCGCGGCATGGTTTACTCTTTGTATATACATAATTACCATAATTAGCTTACAGCGGTTAAATAGTTAATGACCTGAAATTCTTGTATTTAAATTTTTTTTTTTACATATTATGTATTATAACAATTTTTTTTTTTGGAAAATTCGTATATGACCCGAATTTCTTTAATATTTACAATTTTTTTATATTTTGGTGTAGGCAGGAAGATTCACAAAGGATTCGGGATGAAGGTTTTTTTTTTATATATACATACAATTTTTTTGAAAAATTTAATTTTTATGACTAAAATAAATATTAATCTGAGAGTTGTTTTATTTATGTCGTAGTCGTAATTAAATAAATGGTTAAAAATCAATTAACAATGTCGAGCTCTTATACAATATTTTTTTTTCATTTAACGCACCAGGACGTTATCATTATCATGATACGCACGCAATGATTGGAAATTTAATAAATACGTACGTAAAGCTGTTTAATAATTTAAAGTTGCTTAATAAAAAATTGTGTAATATAATCTTTAATTAAGTTATTTTACGGTAATTATTTATTTATTTGAAATTGACTATTTAACTTGATTTTAATTATATTAATTTTTTTTATATAATATTATGATAGCATTTAATATAACATTAAAGGGACTAAAGAGGTGTTTAATATTAAAGGGATATATGATTAAAGGATTCAATTAATATGGAAGAGTGAAAAAGGTTATGGTGTTATAATATTATAATTGAAAAAAAAAATACAATTTCATATAAAGTGTTGTATCGACTCAATTTTTACGTATAATTTATAAATAGCCTCAAAATTAATATGGGATTGCCCCCAAGTTCTAAAAGAATTAAGTAACAAAAATATCGTTACTATAATGTGGATACCTTTTCATGGCAACAAAGCTGTTGACCTTTTGGCTAAACAGGGTTCCGACAGTATCTTCACTCAACTGGTCACTTTCTGTGATATTCCATTCAGCACTGGTTGAGCGGCATATGAGGGGAACCTATACAACACCACACGAAGCTGTTCCATAACCAAAAAATAACTAAAAAAAAACGACTAATCTTTTGAAACTCAAAACAAACGTAATCCGTCTTATAACTGGTTTTCTTACATGTTACTGTCGGCTTAATTACCACTTAAATAAGCTGGACAGCTCACACCCACCTATAAGCTGAATCTGCTGCGAGCGCAACCAAACCTCCAAACAAATTTTATGTGAATGGGTAGGGATTTTTCGTAATTGATTCGAACAATTCAACAGGGGTTCTTAGAACCACAGGATATCACATCCAGCCCTATCAAATACACCTTCCGATTTATGCATAACTTAGGCTTCGTAAGACAACAGAATGTCACAATAGGTCAAGTTTTGTAATTCTTAATCAATCTAATTTAATCTATACGTATAATTGCTTGTTTGGTGACATTCCGTTTTCAGCCAAGATGATATTTGGTTGCAATGATTATAGAACTATCTGTGGACATAAATTAAGACAACCTAATTTTATGCTGTATTATAAAATGTAAAGGTTACGAAAAAATGTCGCTTGAAGAAGAATTTAGAACCTGTTATATACGTGTGGCCTGAATCCTAAAGAAAACAGATTAGTTCAAGCTTTCGAAACAAAAAATTATTCATAGAATAAGTAAGAAAGTATAATTAAATTTCACTGATTATATTCTTCATTCTTCAAAATATAGAATATTAAATTGAAGATTTAAAATTTAAACCAAATCTGATAAAAACTTACAAATTTTCAAGGAAACTTTGTTTTAAGTTTCAGGAGTTGTATTAAAATTATAATAAAAATCAATTTGATTCTAATGTCTAATATCTAAACTAAATTTTAGTTATATTTAGTTACCTTGTTCTGACTTCTTTTGATTGCCATTCCGAATGTTTATCGAAACTAATAAGTATTGCCGCAATTTCCTGAAATAAATAAAACAATAATTTTTTTATATATTCACATGTTTACCAAATTATAAATCAACATAAAATTTAAAATTATGAGTTAATTTCATTAAATGAGTGGAAAAATTTGTGGTTTTTCCAACTAAAAATAACATTGATAAGTCAAATATGTAAAAAAAAATTACAATTACATACTTCAAAAAATAAATCAAATTTCAAAGATTTCACATGGTAAAAATTTTCATATTTTTATTTGGCATATTATAATGAAAACTAAGATAAATGAATTTTTGTAAATAACTTTATCAAAATCTCATATATTCATCAAAATCATATAAAAAAAAAATCGTATCTCGTAATTTTTTTTTTGTTGATTTAGTTCATTTTTATGTTTAAGTTTCTTCAAAAAAATCTCCACCTACTTTTTCTACACTATAATAATAAAAAAATATGAATACAAATTCGAATTTCTTGGCTACAAAATATAAATTTTTCTAATGTTATCACGACGCAGTCAAAAATTTTCATTTTTTCCCAACTTTTACAAATATATCTACTGCTTTTTTTTGGAGGTTATATTTAATCTTTCAGTTTCGAAACTAAGAATATAATTGCCTTAAGTTTTGAGATTGCGTCCGCCAAACATGCCATATTATGACAAGTGATTTTTTTTATTATCAATGTTGTGATTTATGCATTACTAAATATAAATTTAGTTGGATATTCGCAATGAATTTGAATTGAATTTTACAATAGTAATAAGGAAAATGGCGGAGAAGTGATTCTGAATGAAGATCTCGGATATAATTTGAAAACTTGTTACTGACGCCAACGGTTTGGAAACCATACTTTGTTAAAAAAAATCGTTTCACGTTGGCAGAGATGCAAACTATAAAAGAATTTTAGGAATTCTTCAGTTTTGGGTTTAAGGTTTGGCTATATAGTTTCTATCAGTTCATTTCAATATCGATTCGACTGCTTAAGTAGACTGAACACATAGCTATCGATTGCAAACCGTCAAATTTGAACTTTACTGAACGAATCGAAACTGAACAGATCGAAACTATGTAGCCCACACTTTAATCATAAAATTCATTTAGATTTTTCTTTTTGACATTTTAATTTGAACTTTTCGTTCCCTATTTAGCCGTGGCCGTACACTTTTTTTTAAAACTTTCGATTTTTTATTTTTTATTAGTTAAGTAAGAAGATGAACCGAACTAGAATATGAACCGAACCATAAACCAATCACAATTTTATTGGTTTGGTTCACGTAATTCATTTTAAAAGTGGTTTGGTTCGGTTTTCGTGTGTCAAAATATAAGATGTTCAGTGGTTTTATGGTTCGGTTCATAAACCGGTTCCAATATGTGTTCCTGAAATAGAACAGTTGTTTTTGGTTTGTACTGTGTTACAGAGTCCAAAAGAGTAAACCATAAATGGTAAAGACCATGAATTATGTAAATCGGAAATCTAATAAGCGATAGAAATAATCATAAATATAAACATACAGAGCAAAAAATTTAAATATAAACTTATTTAAATAAATAGTTTTATAAGGAATTCCTTAAACCTTTTTTCCTTTCAATAAAAATGGGTAGTTTGACAATAGCACCACCTATATTTTTCTAACCCTATTCAGAATAAATGGCGACAAGTAAAGATTTTTTGTAATTTTTAATGCTAATATTTATTTGTATATATTAATGTCATTTTGTCAATAATAAAATAATAAAATTTATACAAAAGGTATGACAAAAAACAACAACAACAACAACAAGCAATTTGGCTACTGCTTCTAAAGAAAGGCATTCCTTGGTGTCATATCTAATATAAATCTTTATTCCATTACAAAAAAAAATATTATATATGGAAATTTTAAATATATTTTGAAATATAGAAAAGAAACCTTCAGCAAAATGACTTTTTATTGTCAGAATTCCATTAAACAAAAATTGTTTAGAAATTCAAAATAATTGAAATAATTATAAAATTTATGCATTTGGGTAAAATTCAATATTTAAAACATTAAAATTTAATTTCCTTTATTTTAGAATGTGTTTAACAAAACATTTCAAAATAATTTTTGTTTTTCTGGTTTTGATTAGCATCAGCGTTGGTACTAAAAATCCAGTTTTGTATATTTTACTATGCCCTTAAGGCTCTCCCAACAATCAACCATCAATTTATCAAATTTTATACACCCACAAATAACGAAAAAAAATCTAACTGAAATTCATTACATATGCAAAAACCTACAAAAAATGATAAATTTCTTCATTCCGTACATGGTCGTTTTTTTAATAACATTGTTGTTGTTATTAGACCCATTTTATATCTTTATGGGATGGGTGGTTTATGGAGGACATCACTGATTTTGCTGATTCTCTGCTAAGGCAAATATAGAAGGATTTTATTTATTTATGAATGATTTCTTTTTTTTTTTTGCTTAGACATATTGAAGTTATTCAATATTTTCCATTTACCTACGCACAACATATAAATAAAAATTATAGAGGCTTTTTCCTTTGGTAACAACATTATTTTTCTCGCCCTAAAAAAAAAATGAAAATGAAAATGTTACTTTTAAATTCCTAGTAAACATTTTTTTATTTTATAATCATATAAAAATCACACAAAAATATGAAATAAAAATGAAAAAATACATTCAAAATTCTGCACAAAAATTTTTTTTATGTAAATATATTTTTAGAAGTGCTTTCTTTTTCCTTATTTTCTTCTGAACCCCCCAACAAAATATAAATTTAATATCATTTTCTTATTGAAGGGAGAAATTTCAAGGAAACAGATCATAAAAGGAGAAGGGTTTACAAAAAGGCAAACTAACAAATTTTTGATGGTTCAGCAGCAGCAGCAAAACATCTTCATCTAAGGAAAAATTCCTTTAATGTACGACTAAGAGCGATCGTGTTTAATGAAAAAGAAAGGATTAAAAATGTCATTTCTAGGAAAAAGGAGAAATCTGCTAGTAAAAATGAGTATTCTGATAACCTAACCCAAAATTCGGAATTTGTTAAAACAGGGCTTGGTATGAAAATTTGGGATTGTTTAAAGAATTTCCAATAAACATTTTGACATGTACCAACAAAACTTATTCATCTCAAATTTTACAGACACTTATTCAAATTGATAAACAATCAATTTGAATAAGTGTGAAATGAACGCGTTCATGGACACTTTTAGAATCGCTAAGGAAAAACTTATTTGAATAATTTCTGATTTTCTTAACCCACATTTCAATTACAACACTTCAAAGTTATACCATAACTCTTCGTAAAATAACAAAAACAAAAATAAAACCATCGTTTTTTTCCTCAAATTTATGTACATTTTTTTACGGCTTCTTGTAAAATAAAATATTTATTCAATAACCGTACCGGCTTTGGTAAATAAGTCAATGGTTTTTAGATGAAATTTCTCTATTTACTGCATATATATTTCAAAACGGAAATATTTCAGTCACTAAATTTTAATGTATTCTGTACATCTAAGAAAATGATGACATTAAAAGGAAAAATTAATATCGATAAAATTGGGATATATAAGCAAGTAATGAAATTGATAATGACAAGGTTAGGTAGAATTCTGGTATTAACAGAAATTCTATAGCGCAGTTTAATAGTAATCTGTAAATTTGATAAGTTCCACTTCCACGAAAAAAAAAATTAATAAGTGAAAAGCGGACGTAAATTGATAAACGAAATCATGCTTAAAATAGGATTCAGTTTCAAATTATTTTACTCATATACTGATGGTATAGAAGAGCCTTAACTATTAAGTTTTTTTTAAAATACTCGTCTCTATAACGTTTGATAAAATTTATTGATGAAATTATGATTTAGATATCCATAAAAACAGAGCATTACAATTACAGCTTTACTGTCAATTATTAAAAATCACTCTTGCTACATGAATTTTCTAAAAGTCTTTCTTTCTTACGATTATAGCTGGTATGACTGCCGATTTATGACTTACATTAGAAACTAATAAATTTGTATCAGCAAGTGTGAAAGCACTTTTATCAAAAAATAAATATAAACTGGTCTGACAAGCAAATAAATAAGATATCCATTTATCTATAGTTAAAGAAATACACAGTATTTTAACGGATGAAAAAAAGTGGGAACCAATTGAGAAAGTAAGATAACTGCCGATAAATGGACCTTCATTTTTTCTTAATGGAAGCAGAATTTTCGTAGCAATACATTGATATTTTCAAAATATAATGAAAATGTGAAAAGAAAATTTTCACTCAGGGAACTTCAGTGGACAGACAAACGAAATCGATTACGGGCAGAAACAATAGAAATAAATTTAACCTTTATTTGAAATTTATTGTTAACCTTTTTTTAAATAAATGTTGAAGTTTTTTCTTCTTTAATAAAAATTATATTTTATGTCCCAAATTGTCCCGGGCAATATCTGACAAGCCTACGTAACACCAGGTGTCTAATCTACTTTTCAAAATATAGAATGACCGAATAATGGGGAATTCGTTACGATCATCAATAGAAATTTATTTAGCAAATGAGTTATGAAAATCTAAAAAGGACAAGATGATTAGTTCGATTGGTTAGAAGTTAGATGGAAAATTCGATTTATTATAATTATATTGAATTAACCATGAGTCTTGGTAGACGCATTTTTAGTCTAAAAAAAAAAACATATTTTCTGATTAACCAAAATTGAAAGAAAATTATTTTAGTCCGACACAAAAATAATTGTCTAGTAAATTTGAACTTACCACAAAGTCAAATAAAATAAAAGTTTTTCGCCGCAGTTCATTAACAGTTTTTGAAAAGTTGTTTTTATATAATTTTTTTTTACATTTTTGCATTTTTATACAACAATTTGTATATTTTTTTTTGCGGTAACTCTTAATTTACCAGAGTTTAAAGCAAAAAATTAAAATCATTTACCTGAAATTTCGTAGTATCAATTTTTTTTATTAGGGATAAGTGTCCCCGAAAAACTCTGGTTATCATTTACATTATTTGTTTATTTAATTTCAGTTTTTTTTTTTATTTTGCCATTTTTACCTTAGAAGTAATTTTTTTTAACCCCAGTAATTTTGTGCATTTGAATCCGATATCGTAAAAATGGCAATTGAATGTAAGGTGCAAAAATTTTTATTTAACTTTTTCGGTTTTAATGCATTTACATTTATAATTTTGAAATTTCGCGAAAATATTTCAAAATAACAAAAAATATTTGTGGGCACATTCTTTCGATGGTGTAAAAATACGAATTTGTTGATCAAAAGTTAAAGTTGAAATTAAGGAATTGCAGATTTAGAGAAATATGGGAAAGAGGAAACAAATAATCTTCGGTGGATATAAGGTTTTTGGGAATGTGAGTTTGAAGAAAGCTAGAATGAAAATTCTCACTACCTTATTATAGTTAGAAAAAGGATAAATAGGCTAAAAATATCAATTTCAATATCTGATAAGGATAACTATGGTTAGTACCTTAATTGTCCCACACATTAAGACATTTTTCAACTCTAATTATTTTTGTTATTCAAGTTTGTCTCAGCAAACCATCCTAGTTCTGTGGATAATATGATTTTATTCAATTCTTTATGAATTTAAACTTTATTCACTATGTCAAAACTATGATTAGAAATTAGATTATACTCAAAATTAGGTGCATTTTAATACGGATAATTTCCAAGGATTTTAAAAATTTCGCCTTAGAATTTAGAACATTATTGAATGCAAATATTAATATTTTTTTTATTGCTATTGGATGAAGATAAACAAGAAATAATTAAATATACATAAAATTTATAAATTGGTATATGAGTCAACTTTGTTGTCTATGTCCTTTTTAACACTCTTAACTTCTTGAATGAATTTCTTTTTCCTTACAATGAAATAAATTAATAAAAAAAAAGCAGAAAACAATAAAAACTAAAAATTTTATTTGTTCCGATCCATTATCATAGTTCAAATATTTACAAAGTAAAGACACTATGTAACTGAAAACTCGGAGTTTGTTAGAATAGGTCTTTGTAAAAAAAATCAGTAATGATTCATATTTCTGAAACAAAATCATTGTAGTTTTGTAACTAAATTAGCTTTCAAATGGCGTTGATAATTTACGAAGTTAACTTAAATTACTAAATTACGAAGCTTACGCAGTTTATATCCATTGTTCTGCAAAATATGCTATAATAGACAGACTATTTAAAAGCTATGTTAAAATTTCGGAAAATATCTTACGATTGAAATATTTTTAAATCCTTTCGTCTTCTTCGATTGATCCTTTTCAATCGAACGTAAATCCAATTCTATACATTTTCAAAACGTGACAAATCCCCAAAAAAACATGTACAGAAATGTTTTTTTTTCTATTTGAAATTCAGTTTCCCGACTTTGAATAATTTATACTGTGCTATCATTGAAATAAATAAAACAAAACCAATTGAAACTTCTTTCATGTATCCTTACAACTATAGCTTCGTACAAATGTGTGTGTTTGTTATGCCAAAAAAACTATAAGAACTATACAGTTATATGTCATATAAAATCGCCCTGAGACCTTTTCGGTTAACATTCAAATTGTCAACTTGTCGTAAATCATTTGTTTATTTAGCACGTGTCCATTAACTTTGACTCACTTTTTTTCCTCTTTTAGATTTTATAAATTTAAATATATGTGAACCGAAAATGAAACGTACTATAAAAAAGTAACAAGATGCGATTGATATGGAAAGTAATTTGTGATTTTAAATAATTTTATGTAAAACAAAATATTTTTGTAATAGATTACAATATAAAATAATGTAAAGTAATGAAAAATGCTAAGGAAATATTCGTCACTTCTTGTCAAATGAAATATAAATTTTTTCACAATAAGGATTTTTGTTATATTTATTTTGGTTCGGAAAATATTGATATATTAGTATTTAATTTGTCAGGATAAGTGAAAGTGAATTGACTGAATAGGAGACAAGTTACTTTATGTCTGGGTTTATAATTGTTTACTCTTACCAATTGTCTGTCCTGTTTACTTTTGTATATAGACAAAAATTTGTGATTCATGCACTGATTTTATTGTGAACAGTGTATTACATGCCGCATCTAACAAAGAATATTAAACGTGGAAACAGGAGCAAAAGCTAAGAAGAATATGACGGATATGCGTCACCATATAATAGATTCGGAAAAGAGAGATAATTTAAGTGTTACCCTAGCAAATAAAAGCTTCCTAATCGCTTTTAACGGTCAGTATTTTGTTCTAACGATTCCAGTCTGATTTAATCTTATTACCGGCAAGAAAAACAGACTAACTTAATATATACTTTAATTAAAATATTGGAAATACGCAACAATTTTGAAATGAACACTTTCACAAGCTAGTCTCAAATCAACTAAGTAACAATGTAGCAAGTTGCAACCGATAATAAATTATTAATAAAATTACAAGTATGAATTCTTATATTTATTTTCATCTGGATTTCAAAATGGAAGACATTATTTTTTCAATATTTTCAAATTTGATTTGTAACCTAATTTGTAACTTTATAAAACACCAAAATTTTCATTTAACACTTTTAAATAAATTGATTATAACGAAAATTTATGGCAATTAAGGGTTTTGAATAATTTTGAACTATAGAAATTTTTATTTTTTCCAACTTTTTAAAAAATTCGGTAACATTTTGGCTATATCAAAAAATTTATTCTATCAAAATCAACTTAGTTAACTTATAAAAAATCAATGATGATCTAAACATTACAGTAGATTACATTTAATAAAAAATTTCTACTATACTCACTTCATTTGTATTCCAACGATGTCGTTGCGTGGGAAAATGGTCAGCACGTGGTAAACTTTCTAAATTGTCTGGTAGTTTGATAGGTTCACCATCTGTAAAGAAGAAAAAAAAAAAACATTAAAATTTAATAAAGAAATTGTTATTTATTTAAAATGAAATTTAAATATTCGTAATTCATATACAACAAAAAATACAAAACTATTTACATTTAAAATATCCTTAAAATCATTTTGGTTTGTGTTAAATTTTGGATAAATTTACACAACATAAACAGGAATTAAAATGGAACGCAGTTAATTTGTAAAAAGGATATATAAAAAGTTTTTGGCAAACAATTATAAAAGTTTTTGATTCTTAAACAAAGTTTTAGATTTACTTTTTGTCTTTATGTTTTGTTCTTATTTTGCTTTTCGGTTCAAGGAAAATACAAATTTTTTTTTATTTTGAAAAAAGTGTTTTTATATCGTTGTCGCGCGCGTAAATTACACAACTAAAGGTTAAAATATTAGTTAACTAATAAAATGTGTTTAATGTGAGGGAAATAAAGTTTTTTTTTTAAAATATGCTTTTTATAGTGTCTAATTCTATATACATTTTAATGTAGGGTGTTTCAGAAAATTTCTTGATTTTAATATATTAACAGAAGAAATATCAAGTTATTAAGTTCCACGTCGCCTTGCGTATATTACATCTGGCAATTAGTGATATAACCAACGATACTAAGATTATAAAGGTCGGGAAGATCGGTCAACCTGATCGAGAAAACAATTCGTAATTACAACGAGGCCTTCTAAACAATAAGTCCTGGTAACTTCTAAAGCAAAAAGGTGAAACACAAGAGATATAAAAGTCAATTTCTTTCAAATTGAAGCCCAACCATAAATAATTATATATTTAAAACACCCTGTTTAAAATAATTTAGTTTTATTTATAATTATTTTTTATATATATAATTAAAACGAATTTGATTTACTTTTTCACTTTATCATCAAAATTCATCTTTTATTTTGTAAATGTTTCTTTTTTTTTGGCAAATAGTTCGTTGTTTACTTATCTAATTTAGATGTCTATTCAAAAAAAAATATGGAAGCTGTTAATCTACTATGTTTTTTCTCCTTTAATTTATCTTTTACAGATTTAGACAAAAAAAAAATTAATAGATTTTTTTTTGTTTTTTGTATAGAATTTGTGAAAGCAATAATTTTTTTCTAAATAAACTTTACAAAGTTCGTTAACTCTAAATTATTATTTTTTTAGAAAACTATGGGTAACCCAAAACTCAGAGTTTGGCTATTTTAGAATCTCTATATTTTTAAAATTGATTTGAATAATTTCCATTTTTTCCACCGATCTTTTTATTACAACTTACAACACTTCATAGTTACGAGTTATTCGATTCTCGTAAAAATAAAATATACAATTTTAAATATGCGTGCATTTAAAACTAAAAAAAAACATTAAATTGCATTTATTATACAATTTAATTTTAACAAAAAATAAAATAAAAAAAATTAGTTTTATTCAAAAATAAAATTTTAATTTCACAGTTGAGAGATGACAACAGAAATTCAAAAAATTTCTACACACACCATAAAAAATGAAAACAAGGAAAATTTGTAATTTTTATTTTATTATTATTTAACCATGTTAATCGTAAAACATTACCAATGTAACTTGGAGGATAATGCACATATCCTTAGTGGTTTTATAAGGAATTATATAAATAAAAAAAATATAATTTTTTGTCGAGTAGAAAACTTTTTTATATACGAAATTTCTGGGATTTGGTAAAAGTCCTGGGAAAATACTATTAATAAATAATTCAGGAAAATTATTACCAGAAGATTGAGAGAAATTACATAAACGTGAGAATGTCAAGAGAAGAGTTTTGAGATATTTTTTTTTTTGGTTCCAACTTCCACGTTTTACAATCAAAGAAATATATATAAAGGATTATGTCCTGGTTGAATATGAATTTTTTAATGTCCTATAATTTTTTAAGTTTACATGAGTTTGGGGACTTGTAGTAAATTTAACTTTGATATTAAATCATCTGAAAGGATAAATTGTAAAAAGGCCACTCAGTTTTAATATTTTTGCAGTAGTTTTATATTAATGGGACGATTTAAGTGCTAAAATATTTACACTAATTGTAAGGTTTTTTAAAGAATTTTAAATACAGATTATTACCATTCTAGCGGAAGAAACTACAAAAAAATGTATTTAAAAAATCTACTCGGACAAAAATTGCAGAATAGGATAGAAAGAGAGACGGATATGTTTTAATTTTATAATTTTAGTTTTCAATATAATCTGTGTGACCAATGAATCCTTCATAAAATAGCATTCAAAATTCTTGTTTCCGCCTCGATATTTTTACTAAATCATCGTCGTCAACATTCTTTCACGCAAATCATTTTTCATATTTGGAAATAAATATGAAAAATTACTTTAAGGTGAATGATGCAATACTTGAAAACCGCACGACGTCATACCTGCCACTGGAATCTGAGCATTATCGTAAAGTATAAACACGACTTTCGTTAATTTTCCGCTTCTTTTAGATATTCTCCGGTGATGTTTGTGCGTTGTGCCTCAAAAACCGATTTACAACAATTAGAATTTATAGACAGACACACACCACAGATTTGACATAAGGAATTTTATTTTTTCAAAAAAGCCCTAAAAACCAGAAGGATATTTTTTTAATCCTACTTGAATATATTGTTACGAATAAAAAGAAATTGTGTAACTTTCTGTTGAATATTACAATTTACAATATTATATATTTATGTATAAATTTAATTGTATATTATATAAAACAAAAAATGTTATCCAATTTTTTTAATAATTTAGTAAATATTTAACTGAATTTAAAATGGGAACAAAAAAAAAATTTACATAAATGAAAGTTTTCATATAAATTACATTTATGCTAATTATAATGTATTTATTTTATTTGTTATTGTACCTGAATTTACACTGAAAATTTAATTATTCCCAAATGATTTTCCAATAATTTTTAATATTTTTGTTAAACTTATGAAAGATGATGTCATATTATTTGATAGTTTGTGGACAAGAAATGTCAGGTAACATCGTGACCAAACGACGCCAGTAGTGCAATAATTAAATTTTGAATCTAAATAAATTTTTCGTTAAGGAATTGAAAACAACATAAAAAGTATAGCCGGAAAATTGAACATTTTTTATTTGTACAAAGATGGCTTTCAGACCTACTCATTCCATTAGAACTAATTTTTCAATATTGGTAATTTTAAATTACCTTAATAACTTTTACATTACACACTAAACGTATAGAGAAAAGCAAAACTTTTAAAAATCAAAGTTTGCACGTGTAAATAGTATTATATTAAAAATCAAAACAATTTATATAAAAAAATATCCTTTTGGGGTCGAGGGATCACTTAAATATTTGTGTTATATTTTTCTTTACCATATAATCGACAGTTACACACAATTTTTTTTATTAGTTCACCCATAAAATATTTTTTTTTTATTCTACTTCACACACATATACACATACACACACACTATAGAAAACCTTGTCTTACCTTCAACTTCAAGGTTAATTATGCATGATATTTTCATTATGAACAGCCAAGAGATCTGGGGTAAAAGAAAACTAATAATAATCATCATCACATAACAGATTTTAAATGTAGATTATAAATTTTGAACCAAACTGAGATTTCTGTATAGAAGAGGAAAATTTAATCCTTAAGGGGTTTTTATACACTCAAATTGTACAAAAAAAAATATCCTTTTCAAAATATAACATAAAAATATATACAGAAGAAAATAGAATTCTCTAAAGTCAAAGAAGAAAAACAACAATTCCAATTTTTATTATGATTTTATTATGTTAAAAAAATGTTTCATCAAAAAAAAAATACTTGTAGGAGTCTCTAAGAATGTTAATAGAAGTATTTTTTCAATAGTTTCATTTTTCCTTTTTTTTTGAAAAAGGATTCTTTTAAACAATTGTTGCAAGAGTAGAAACGCAATTGTTTAAAAAAAATGTATACATATATGATATAATGATTATAAATAAGCCGAGTCATCTATTGTTGAATCTAACAAGAAAACTGAATAGCTTCAATGGAGGTGAAAGGATTATACACACAGCTGGTTAAAAAAAAAAAATGAAAATTTTATAATTTTCTTAATATATACTTAATTAAGATTTGTTTTCCAATATTTTTATTAATACTGGGTGGGCTAAAAGACACAAATGAATTAATTTTATTTATGATCGATTTAGAAACCTATACGTAAACGTAATCGAAAATCATTGCAGAAAAAGTTAACATATAGGACAATAATATTGTCACTTATGAAAGTTATGAAAATTCATGAAAAATTAAACAACTTGTAGGCTGCTTTGCGTTTAATTACTTTTCTGAATCTGTAATTATTCTTTTGTTATCTGCACTCAATTCATTAGATTTCGTTTAATCATGGATAAAATGAATTCTGAACAAGCTATCAAAATCATTTATTGTAATTGGTGAACTGATGTGGACAAAACATTTAAAATAGCAAATTAATAATGTCTAAAGCTAACTGTATGAACTGTTTTATGCTAACTTCACAGCGACAATAATTTATGCTTCCTTTTTTACTTTAAATGATGATTGATACAGGTCAATGACAGGTCTATTAAACAACGCATAGCAAAATGGAGCTAGTTAGTTAGTTAATATTGGATATATGCATTCTGCAATTTTGAAAAGGAGTTTGAATTTTCAGATTATTTAAAAATAATTCAGATATTATCTGTCACGCTGACAAACTGCTTCAAATCGATGGAATATAGGGTTAATGGTGAATACACCTGAAAGAACGCATGTATATAACATGCAGACTTGAAAAACATTTTAATTGAATGTACAGTACTATGACTGCTGATAATATTGCTCCGATATGTATTTAATTTTTGAAATAAATTAAATTTTCCATTTTATTTACTGCTTCGATTTTTATACAAAATTTTCGTATAATCGCGACTTCTAGCCCACCTTGTATAAAAATCCTTAGAAAAAGTTTTCTTTTTAAAAAAAAGTTTTAAGTATATAATAATAATTTTAATATTAAAAACATTGAACTTTATCATCACACACAAGAAAAAAAAACAGGCCACATATGCTCTCAATAAATGTCACTTTGTTTTATAACATCACACAAAAAAAAAAGAAAACACCCAAAAAGGACTAAAAACACACATAAATATTATATTTTTATATATTATATAAGTAACTGGTGAGAAGTTGTCAACGTAATAGTCATATAACATTTTTCGCCATTCCTTTTATTCAAAAGAATATCAACCAAGTTTTCAAAATATGATGGGATTGACTACACACTATCGTGTCCTTTTTGCAGAAATCGACCTAATGTCAAATGATCTTCTAAAATATTTTTTTTTTGTTTCTTTCATTTTTTTATTGATTCCATTTTGGTTATATCCTAAATTTTGAAACAGGAAAGAAACCCTTTGCATTTGATGTGATACACGTACTTGTACGTTTTTTACTCTATATTAAAAAAAAAATTATAGAAATATATTTTTATTTTGGAGGATATTTTTTTTTGTGTGTGTACCATAACTCGCGAACTCATATTAAATTATTTGTATTTTATTGATGATGATCTGCGATGAAATATATCCTTATAGAATATTTACGTATTTAAATAAATTATTAGATATTTGGGCTTGAAACATTTTTTTTTTTATTATTATTTCGTTGATGATAAATGTAATTCGACCTTAATAAAATTTAAAAATTGTTGTAGTATCCTGGCGGAAAAGTCAGTAATTTTATCGAGTTCGGATTGCTATACGAAATTTATTTACAAATTTGATATTGAAGGATTTAAGATTTATTTTTTTTGGATTGGTAAAGGAAAGTAATTTTTGTTGACTCCGAAATTGAGAATTTGTTTTAAGTTTTAGTGATGTTTCAGTGATAAATTTCAGTAATCATATTCTTGATATGGTAAATATTTTACATTAGTACTTTTTCCTAGCTTAAATTATATAGATCTGATTTGTAATGAGTCTTAACTGGTCTTGGTCATACACGGGAGTAGAATAATGATATAATTATGGACCAATTGGCACTATTCACCGCATTTTACAAAAACATTGTTGGACTATATTATTTATTATAGATTAAGTTTTTCTCACTATTCTTCCATTTATTGTCAATTACTCTGCCATACCGTCGTACGTTTAATTTATTCTTCCAAAAAGGAAATGTACATTTCAGCATAAATCGACACCCAATTTAATAAATTTTTCATGTAAAAAAATCAAAAATTCTATATGATTCATAATAGCTCTCCAGAATTTAAACAAAAAATTTGATTTATTTACTTGAGTATAGCTATACAAAATTATGAAAGTAAAAAAATATATAAAAACTCAATAAATTTTATTTAATGATACTTATTAAAACTTATTAGTATAATAAATATAATTTCAAAAATCGTTTATTAATAAATAACTTTCTTTCGTCCGAAATATACAAATAAAATAAATGTTTACGATAAACTTATTTTTACGATAAAAAAATACAAATTTTTTTTTTTTTAATGAACTCGTATAAATCAACTAAATATACAGTATTGTATTTGAAATAATCTAAAGTGGCTCCATCTGTCATCTTATTGTTATAATATAAACTTAAAAAAAAGTATTTAGCAAAACGACGTCAACCACAACGACGACCTTTATTATTTGAAACCAATAAAGAAACTAAAAGAAAATTTATTGCATTAAGAAAAAGTTTATTTTGAAGTATGTATTACTATTATTAGTTATAAAATACTATTTTGAACAATGTTATTACAACATTAAAAATGTTGGTATAATTTTAAACTTAATAGTTTTGTTGTAGAGTATAATTTTACCAAAAGAAATTACATTTTAAAAACATTATTTATTATATATAGAAGGAAATTCCAGGATGTATAGATTTAAAAAAAAAATAATAATAAATATTAAAATAAGTAGAACAAAATTTATTTACATATATACAGGGTGGACCTCTGAAATGGGTGATTGAATGACGATATTTGTGGTAATATACTATGAGAATGAGAAGAAATACTTCCTTGCTTGGATCTATCTTTCGGCCTGAAGGCGATTAACTACATAATTAGTTTCATTATTGGAGAATGTGTTCATTACAAGAGAGCTAGATATGATTTCCTGTTTTTTCTCTAAATCTCAAATTTAAATCCATAATTAGTGAATTACAAATCACAATCACTAATTTTATTAACACAAATCGATGACCATACTGAAAACAAATTCTCAATTCCTTGCTCTATAAGTAAGTATATTATATTTTTTATAATCAAAATATTGAAATAATTCTTAAAGAAAAATATTTTATCGCCTGAAAATATGCAAAAAGAATGTTATGATACATACTAAGAACGGGTCCTTGTTGGCCGCCTTCCATTCAAATTAACTAACCAACCAAGAATCAAGAATGTTAAGAATTTTGTAAAGAATTATTATAATTTATTCCTTATAGAACCAAACTATGGAATTAAATATTTTTGGGAAATCGTACTGGAAAATTGGCTGTAACTCGACTCCAACTAGGAAACAAGTAAACTAGTATACTACCAGCAGTCCACCCTGTATATATTAAAGATGCAAATCTAAATAACTATTTTTCAATTGTATATGAATTACATGAGCTTAAAAAATAATAATATTTGTTGATGATTTGCGTTGTGATCGTTTTTTCAGAGGTGGAAAGAAAGCGGCGGTGATTGACTGGGAATGGGCTAAATTTAATTTCTATAAAGTCAAATAACAAATTTATTACAGACCATCTTGTAATAGTCATTATCACGACAGGTGGAAAACACGAACATACAAATTTTTAAATTAATAACTAACAAATATATAATATTATGAGAAATAATTAATTTGTTTATTTAGTATACATTTATTTATAAATAAATTATTATAAATTTTAATATTTACAAAAAAAATATTCTGTTCCGAAACGTTAAAATTAAAATGAAGTTAAGTAAACTGTAATTAAATTCTCGATAAACAAAAAAAAAAAAAAAAATTCGGAAATTAAAATTTATTTATACATTGAATGACAAAATAAATTTACTATAACCGCCAATTTCAACATTTGTGAAACTATAGTTAAAATTTAAAGTATATTTAATAGAAACTTCTAACGTAGTTTCATATATCTTTAGTTTCCACTACTAAAAATAGTGTCCACAGAATTTAGTATACGCACCTGCAACGTAAATGCTTTGTTTTTTACGAACTACATGAAGAATGTATTCTGGGTTGGAAACCAATTCTAAACATCGGTCGATTTAATTGCTGGCTCAGCCAGCCATGTGTAACGTGAAGGATACAAGGGCTAGAATTGAAATAATTCAGGCCCAAGTGCTGGAACCCTATCCAATTCAATATTTAAATTAAACTTATCAGCTTTATTGAAAAAAGCCTTAATTTACTCTTCCGGTCATATTTTTGAATACCATTCTCAAATATATCAGGATTTTAAAAACAAATGTTTTTAAATCAAATTTCGAGATCCTTAATAATAAAGTGTTGTAACCGCAGATTTTCTAATTTTTGGAAAATTCTATTTTAAAAACATTCGTAGTTATTTATATTAAACATATACAATTTTGTTGTATATTCGAAAAATAAAATTAACCATCGATAATAAATAGAAAACAACCAAAGATTACATAAAACCGTACACTACACATATGGTAAACCAAAATTATAGAAATTACATTAAATTAGATTAAATTGCATATCATTAGGCTGATTAATATATTAATTTCTATAATAATTAATTACCTTAAGATTTTAAATTTTTATCAGATTAAAAATAAGAAATCAATAAAAATATTTAAAATTAAAAACAAGGACGATTTTAAGGTTATTTTAGAAGTTTAATATTTAATTGAATTTTTCGAAAGAAATAAAACTAACTATGCAACTTTATTCTTAATAAAGTTTAATTTTAAAGAATTTCTTTATTTGCAACCAAACCGTAGCACGAAGTTACTATTTGTAATATTACAATATATAATTATTTAAATTTATTGTATGTTATACAAAAAATTAAAAACAGCCATAATTCGAACTTGTTAATTTGATATTTTATTAATAACTAGGCAACGTTAAGTGATTACTGAATTCTAAAATTTGCATTGGAAAACTGATCTTTTATTTATCATAAATCAATTCTTAAATAAAAATAACTTTACATTGCGTATACAACATTTTAATATTCAAATAATGATATGACACTGACAGTATTTAACAAATATTTCATTCTTTTTCCAGTAATTATTTTCAAAAATTTAACCGAAATAATAGTTTTTATGATTATTAAAAATCATAAATTGTATATTATTTAAAAAAAAAATTAAACATAAATAAAACTAATGATTTCAAAATATCCGAAAAATCAAATTTGAATATTTAAAAATGGAAATATTTGAAAATTTCAAATTATTTTAATGAAAATGAAATATGTCGAAGTAAGAAAATAAATCAAAGAAAATTTTGTAATAATAAATAAATATTTTTTTTATATACAAAAATTTTGATATTTTTTTTCATTTGCATTTTATTTTTTTATAGTACGAGTATACAATTTTTCTTTAAGAGGCTGAGACACGATGAATGGTAAAAGTGAGTAGTAGTCCTGGGAGTAAAAGAAAACATAACACAGTAAGACTAATGGTTTTTCCACTTAGAATAAATTATTTATGAAATATTATAAAGTTTTTTTCTATTCCAAAAAAGAATTTCAATATTTTTTTTTTTAACCTTCTGTTTTGCTACAATTTAACAAAAATTATTTATATTTTTACATTTTAATAAAAAAAATATAAAAAATATTTAAATAAAAAATTGTATTTTAATAGGTTTTTGTACCCACAAAAATTCAATTTTTCCCATCGAACAACATTTTTGTCCCGCAACATCCAACGTAAAGTTTCCGCCGATCTTGGGGAATTTTTAATTCACTAAGAAAGTATATTTGGAAATTGTCTTGGTAATCTAAATAAAACTGAATATTATAATATCAGAAATGAATAATAAACTATATTTAATATTTTGTGTGTACCGAGTTAGTGCCCAATAATTTATAATGAAATAAAAAAAATATTTATATTGCAAAAATAGAAAAATTTGCAAAAATTGCAAATAAAAAATTAGCCCTTTAGGCATATATGATCAAAAATTATAATTTTTTCTTTGGAAACATATAATTTTCTTTAAACTTGTATACATTTTGGTATTAGCATATTTAATAGGAATAAATGTGCTAATTAATTTCAAACTATAATAATTAATAAATTCATTTCAAGGCAATAATTGTTTAATTCCAGGACAATGAGAAAAAAATCAATTGAAATAACTGATTTACAAACTGCGTCAATGTTGCTGCAAAGCTTGTTTAACGGTCAGCTCAGACAAACTTACGTCAACCAACCAATCTACCGTCAATAATAAGCTTGTACTTAGAGCTTTCGTAATTTTCGTAAGTTGCCATGTGAAAAAGAATTTCCTTTAAATTTAAATTTCAACTTATAAAGTACCAAACTCGCGGGTTAAAATCTGGAAGACTCGCTATTAGTTTCTATCCATTTTATACCCAGAGAAAACGCGATAACAAACGAATGGAGGGACGGATGCACAAAGTGAAACCTTAAAGTATTTTGGACTACTACTAAAAGTTTCTAAAAACTGATTAATCATTTTCGTAACGTAATTAATTTTTGAATGAAAAATTTATCAAAATTCTTTGTATTCTCAATAATAAACTCCCAAAATCTTTTATTTTAAATTTACAATTTTTATAGCCCCCCAATTTTCAGAAAAAAAAAATTCGTCCTTTTTCATATTTTTTCCTTGTATGCATAATAATGTGTATTTTTTTATGTCTGATATTATTTTCAAAATTTCCACCTTTTTTCCATTTTTATTTTTTTCGTATTAATATTTCCTGAAAAATGACTTTTTACTGACATTTAACTTCTTTTTACCAGCAGTTCTTTTTCATTATGTCGTGTTGTTTTAAGATTTCTCGTTTTATGCATTTTTTTTTTTGCTTTGCCTATATTTAAATTTTCTCTCCTGATACGTTTTTTTTCTGTAGTTATTGTTGTTTACATTTGTTTATAAAAAAGGTGTTTTAGAGTTGCATGTGTTGAATTTGTGTTACCCTCCTTCTAAAAAAATAAATATAATATTTAAAAATTTTGTATGAGAAATGGACTTATGCTGTCATCAATTAAGTTATTTTCCCCATCAGTTTCAAAAGGGTATAATTTACTCAAGAAAAGATGATAAATGTTTAAGAGTTTTTGTTTTAATTTAAATATGCAAGTAACAGTTTTAGAGTATCATTTATCTGTCAACATTTAAATGTGATTTATCAAAAATAGAAATAATATATTTTAAAAGTTTTTTATTTAACAGAATTGTAGCGCATTAAAATTTGACATATGCGAAATCTTTATTTGTAATTTGACCAACAGTTCTTTGTGACAGACATATAAATACTGTATTAAAAATAAAATCAATATGAATTTTTGATCAATAAACAAAATAAGGATAACGAAGATTAAATAATTCATATTTTTTTAAGTGTAATTTATTGAGTCTTATCACTTTCTTTCAGTGCAACATATAAGATTACAGAACTTAGAATAATATTTGTTAACGAATCTGTTAAGTAAGAAGCAATTTAGCAATCGACAGAAGAATTTACGTTCGTCAGGATTCCAATTAATCCTAACGACAAACCAACTATTAATTCTTATTTATTGGATTATTTTATAGGGTAACATTCGTAAGTATTCAAAGATTGTAAAACCTTTGCAATTTGAAATTATAATGCAGATGATTATTGGTATTATTTATAAAGGTTGTAAAATTTGTACACCATAGTCTGCTTATAATAAACAAGCAATTAAACTAATTCCAAGCAGTCAAATTGTTAATGTTCCTTCTCTTCTGATAATACGTTAATAACTAAGACTCTACTATTGATAAAACAGTTTGCTTAAAGCAAAGGAGCGATAGTGCCGGTTTGATTTCAACAAGTCATAAACTATAATCAGTATATTCCCCTCTTTTTAATCTATAGTGTTGACAGAATCTATACATGACCATCATTTGTCAGTGCAATTGTGTATTGATGCCATTGTATTGAGTGAACAGTTTTTTTCCTTTTCTACCAACCTTAAGTAGCTGTTTGTAACATCACTGAATGGTTCAGGTACAATAACTATACTACAACCTATTTGTTTCATCAAAATATACATGGCCTTCAGGATAGTATTACCCACTAGCCACTATATTAGTAACTTACTGTGTCACCTTTCCAGTGTTACAAAAATTTTATTAAATTTTTCTGTAATTCTTAAATTTTCTGAGAGTGAATGAATATTATAGCGATTTTATTATTTGTAGTTATCTCCAAAACTAATCACATTAAATTTTCCTAATAATTTACCCGTTTAAAAGAACCTAAATATGAGGGTGAATTTCCTAAAAAAAACCCATAGTTAATTCTATTTAAAAATCTAATTAAATAATAAGGCAAATCTGGGGTTTTGTTATACGAACAACTACTAATGTAAACCGTATGCAATGATACTCTAGTCCTAGTGTGTTAAGTAAGTACCTATAGAAAATAGTACCGAAAAAAAAAGGATGAAAATAATTTACAATATTAAACTGTCGGATTTACTATCTCCTATAAATTTTTTTTAATTTTAAATTTTCTTTTTGCTTAACACACTCATTTAATGAAAATTTATGATTGCGAGAAAAGCTACTCATATAATTTTTCATATACAACAAAAAAAAACTGTGTCTTCTGTTCATTACGACGAGTATCACACAAAAAACGGCCAAATGTTGTTAAATTTAACGCTTAAGTTTTTTATATATGAAAAAAAAATTAGTGTTTATTTTTTTTCGTGTTGGAAATATTAATAATAAAGCTCAACATTTTTGTATTTATTGTAATCACGCATTTAAAAATAATATTATAAATATATAAAAAAAATTATTTGGTACAAGAAGACAGACACATTAACCGGTGGTAAATAATCGGATAAATATTTGGTTTGATTTAAAAGCTCAAATACAAAGTTTGTCACCGACACAAAAAAAAAATCTACTGTCATAAAATTTACAGAAAATTTAAAAAAAAAATAATGAAAAAAAAACAGAAGCAAACTTTAAATAAATATAAATAATAAAAAAAAAATATTAATCTGACAGCAAATTTGTTGTTTAAAGAATTGTAAATTTTGAGATAAGATTAGAAATTCAAATGTTAATAAAAATTAAATAAATTTACACATCACTAAACTGACAGAAACGTTTATGAGAACATTTTTCAAAAAAAAAAATTATACTGATAATTTTGATTTGTTGAACTTGGGTTTCAGTGAAATTTCAAAATCTCAGCAATTTACTTTGTAGACGTTCATAAACGTTCTTGCAAGCATTGTCCGAGTTGTATTGGAATACAGCGATTCCCTTGTATACAAATACAAGGGAATCGCTGAGGTTCGTGCACTTATGCCAGAATTAGCTCGATTGTATTGTATCCTTGACATTACATTTGCCACGGTGACTGTGCTGACGCAGCAGTTTATTCGACCGAATTTCAGAATTGATTTCCTACGCACAAGAACCAAAAGTATCTTCGTCGCAGGTGCATGAGCAAGGTACAATGACAAAATTCAGTTGTCTCTCAGTCGTAAACGCATCCTTTACACATTTTAAAACATAATCCCTTAACGTTGGATCGCCACTGTCAATACTTCGGTCAGGACTTTATTTTAAATATAAAATTATAATAATAAAGTCCAACGCTAACTTTACAGATAATTTCATCCAGAGATATCACATAGTTTAGTGTTAGGTAGATTATTATTAAATGTAATATTATAAAATATAATTTTTACGAAAAATCAATCGAAATATTTTTCTCATCCAATTGGTAACCAATTTATATAAATATAAATAAACCTGCAGAAATTCATCTTTAATTCAAATATAATCGTGACAGCCTTTTTGTCAAATTGATCTTATTTAGTTAAAAAAAAACTTGATATAAATGTTTATAAGGCCTACACGTACCATTAATAAGATAACAATTTGGTTGGCTAAACAATTTTTATGTGTAATAAAAATTAAATAAATTAATTTTGATTTTAGTTTTCTCTCTGTGAAAATAAACCAATTCATCTACAAATTTTAACTAATTGTATGAAAATTCACAATGGACAATGGAAATTAATCCAAATTACCCACCAAATTGATTTAATTGTTTGAAAATTTCTATATATATATCCTTAACCACAATCATTGACTGCAGAAATTCCCCAATAGCAATGAAATTTGTATAGCAAAATGTAAACAATTTGTATATAACGCACCTGTAGTTAGACTTTATGGTTCATAGTTTTAAAACCGTGTCACTAACTAACAATAACAATCAAGAATTTTCTCAAAACTTTTCCAACCTTTTTTGAATCACCTATATATAAATATTTCACAAATGGTATCTTAAATATTATATAGAAATGTAAATCTAATTTTAGTGAAGGAAAATGCTGAGTGAGAGTTGAACGATTTGTCGTCACACCATATCATATCCATTGGTCAATAAATAAACCTCGAAACAATATCGGTCTATATTTATACATATACGATATTTATATATAATTTGAAATATTACCGATTTATACACTGAAAAAAAAATTAATATCCTTGAAATACAAATTAAATCAATTTATGATTTTCTTGGCAATATTTCAGTGTTACAGAAATGTCTTAATAGTTTGTTAATGATAATTTGTTACCAAGTTTACTTGTGGAATCATCTGAAATGAATTGTGATATAATTTCGCCCACAACGAAGATTTGATGTCGGTCAGTTCTGTTTTAAATCAGTACGTACGTATAATTATACTAATTTTAATGTTAATTTACTGACGTAACAGGCCGACTACAAATTTCTAAGTATTACAAAACAAAAACTATTTTTAATTTATCAGAAGTTGTAATTTTTATTTGGACATTAATAAAATTTATTATTAATTACTTTTTCTTCAACCTTTGAATCGTAAATTCTGCAAGTAACTTAAGAGTTTTTTTAAAAAAAGATAAACTCAAAAGTTTAATTGTTATTGATATAGTATTGATATCGTTTTGGATATCTCAAATGGGTGCCGTGTCATAAGACCATATGTCACAACGCAATAATGGCTTTATGAAACACTTGAGTGAGTCTTAAAGCCATATTCGCCAGTTTTACCAATGTGGCTTTAAGATAAAGCCATCAATGCAATGAGTCTTAAAGCCATATTGGTAAAAATGGTGAATATGGCTTTAAGAATCACTTGAATCGGTCATAACGCCATTATGGCGTTGACATATCGCCTTATGACACGGCACCTTCAAATGAATCAACAGTAATTGACTGACTTTCGGTTACCGATTGTAAAAGGTTAACAAAAATTCCAGTAATATAAAATTTTCCAGTTTTGATTTCAATTTATAAAATATAACATAAATCTAAAATGAAATTTAAATTATATTTTTTTTTCTCACAGTGTTTTTATTATATTATAATAACATCAATTGCGATACTGATTGAACATTGAAAAATGTTCATGAAATTTTCAACTATGAATGGATTTGAAATTTGATGTCGTATACGTATCCTTTTTATAATTTATACTATATGTGTTACACATTTTCCCAAAATATATATTTATTGTATAAATCCCTTATTCATCCTGTCGGGACGGAGGGGGGATATATATGTATTATTATCGTTTGGTTAGCGATATGATGATATTTTTCAATTCCCATAACAACAAAAATATATTCTCTCTAGCTTTTCATTGTATACATCACCGCACTTTAAATATCTGTATATATATACAAATAATGAAAGTTTTAAAAGGATAAACAAGTTCTGTGGAGGGTGAAGTGGATGTACACATAGTGTTCAATGAATCTATATTATGGACATTTTATTTTATATACTATTTATTAAAAAAAAAAAAAAATTGAATATAAACACAAGTTTTTATATCAATGAATATTTATTATCCCCATCTTGTATATCTATATATAAAGTGTTATATTGAGCCCATGAGTAGAAAATCGACCAGCTAACTATATGGTCAACAAAAAAGACCAAAACTATGGTCACCAGAAAAAAAAATTACCAAAATTATAGAAAAAAACAATTTTTTTTTTTTTGTTGGTAAAGATCTGATTTTGGGATAATTTAATGGCAATCCATAAACAATATATTGTGTCTCTCTGATAAATGAATTCTTGATGTCAGGGTCCTGATGTTCAGTGTTACAATATAGTTGAATAAAGTTAAAAAAAAATTTGTTAACCAACAAAAACGAGAATTATAAAGTTTATTAGCATTTTTTTAGTTTGGCCTTTAATAAACAAAAAAAAAAATGATGAAAACATCAAAGATTTTCCTTTACGATTATTGACAGGATTTATACAAAGAAAATGTGTGAAAATGAATGTGTCTAGTGGGGGTTTACATAATAATAATAATATTTTTGGTGATATTTATTATAGTTGAAATATTGCGTTCATTTACAAATTGATATATGATGAGGTGCAAAATGAAATATATTTTCCATAAAAGACAAAATTTGATTATTTTGTAGTTGGCATCAATGGACAATATTGTTTTCACTATCCATTTTTTTTTTTTTTGTAAAAACAAACTAAAACTCGCAAACGGAAACTTTTATTCTATGTAAATATTTAAATTCGTTGTTTAAATAATAAAATGACAACAATTTTTACTCTTTTGCGATTAATTTAATAAAAAAAACTTCAAAAGAAAATATTTATCCTTAAGATTTGTTTTTTTTTAGTGGGACTTTTTGGTTTTACATCGCGTACAAAAAATTGTTTCAATTTTCATTTTACTTTTATATTAGGAGAATAAGATTTTGTCGTCCTATGTCTTAAATTTAAGTAAATTGAGAATGAATTTATTTAAAAAAATATATATATAAATATATTGAATACGTGATCGTGATAGTGAAAACATTAAATTCATACCCTGTGATGAAACTGTTTTTGCATAAACGATTACTCTATAGAACCCGCCATCACACAAGGGACAAACTCATACCATATCAATATATTATAAAAAAAAAAATGAAGAAATGAATATCTTTCCAAAGATGAAAATTTTGTGTCGTCCAAAAACTATGATGCCAAAAGAGCGGAAAGATTTTTAATGTATATAAATAAAATGTTAAATATTCTGACTATAAAATAGATATATAATCAGAGATTTTTATGGTCCCTTTTGACAATATAGTTAAAGTTGATGTATCAAATAATACAGGGGGTAGTGATTTGCAAAGTATGAAGTGAGTTTGTGAGAAAGTGATACAATTAAAGAAATGAGTAATTCCTTCAGTATTTACTTCAGCCACAAATTACGAATATTGTATAAAATCAGTTCTTCTGTACGACTGGAAATTTGAGAGTATACAACAGCAGAACTCCAATTATTCAGCAACAACTGAGACTAATACTGAGAATATTCTGGCCAACAAGGATATCCAACGAAGAACTATGAAGACAAAATAGAAGTGGAAATAAAAAGGAAAATTGAGATGGAATGGCCATACGTTAAGAAAACATCCAACGGACTTGTTGGAAGACCATCTACAACATGGTGCGGGACTGTGAGATGCGAATTGCAAAAAATCGGAAAAGTTGGAAAGATACAAAGTAAATTGCGAGAATCTGAACTACCTGGATGAATCTAGTAGACATATGTTCCACGTAAGGAACAACAAGAGAAAAATAACTGCATCCTTGTGAAATTTTGAAAAATAATGTCCATATTTATGTATTACTTGGACCTCCATTTAGCCCTATATATATCTTTGCAACAATTTTATTTAAAAGCTTCTTTTCACACTCTACAATTTTCATATTCTTCTAATCATAGGTCAGTATTTTTCCATTTATCACAAGTTTATAATAAATTTAACACTCAAGTGCTCACCAGTTCATTACCGAATTACAAATTGTAGATAAAATGTACGACAATGTGTTAGGAAAAGCAATTTTTCATTTATGAAGGAATTATTTCGTTTGGCAGAATATTCTTCTAATAGTGCTCTTAGAAGACACTAATAATAATTAGATATAGAGTCTATGATTCTAAATAACAGGCTGTTAGCTTAGTGGTTCTTCTCAACATTTTTGACTTTATGGTATTTGTTTATCCCAAATATCAATCATTATTCTGAGTTTAATCTCAGAATAATGAAGAACCAGACAAGTTCGTAATAGTCACAACTCTTACACTACACTCTTCAGGACAATCGTCTGTATTCTCTTCCAATATTATTGACCTAAAGGACACTTATAAAAACCATTATTACAAATTTTGATATCATCCTGTATTGTAATAGAATTTAAAATAAAAATCACATATAAAAATGGCATTACACAAAAAATACTTAAAATATAAATATGGTCAAAATGTCTCACTTTTAATATTGCCTTGCCAGATGATTTCATCTATTTTTAATTATTTTCCAATCAATCCCAAGATACCTACACTGAAAAAAAGACACCTCCTCCTACACCGTCTACACTATTTTATATAGCCTATATAAAAAGGACATTCTAATTCTGACAGCAATTTTTATTTTTTCAATGTTATTTACCAAAAAACTATTTCATAAGCAAAATATAAATATATAAAAATGATAATTCAAGCAGGATTTTAAGTATTATTGAAAACTTATAGATTAGATAGACCCACCTACAATAAAAACCATGAATTGAATATGAATTTTGATATCAAAAATTGTTTGTTGTTGCTATATTTTGTTATTATTATTAGCTGATATTGTTTAATATCTACTAAATATGGTAGAAATTTCTTAACCGGAACCAATTTATTATAACTAATTGCATCTATATGTTACCAATAAATAAAAAAATATCATGAACGAAGACATATTTTTATATCAAATTTATTCGTTTTTGACCATTCCAATAAATTACAATTCTAAAATATTTAAAAGGATATATAGCAAAAAAGGGATTCAACAAAAAAAATGTACATATGTGTATGTATATAAACCCCGTGGCAATGTTCTTTAGAATATTTAAGTACCAATTTTCATTTTACCCATTGCTTTTGGGGTTATATTATTGCCATCATCATCAGATGAAATTTTTTTTATTTATATGAACTTTAAGATATTATGTAGTCAGACAAAAAATTGGAACGTGTTTCTGTGCTGGACAATTAAGGTATTATACGTGAACGAATATAGAAATTAATAACACAATATTATGACATTTATGGGAAAGGCTGGTAACAACAAAAAATGAAAAAAATGAAAATTAATAAAAAATATTTTTAAATTGTTTAACATTTTTATGAGATATTGTCTTAAGACTACCAAAAAAAAAAATTATTATTATTTGAAATGGAATTATTTATATTATAGAGAATAATAGAATTAATGTCCTTTTTGTTTGAATGACTGTGTCAGAAATATTATATATAAATTTTTTTCTGTATGTGTGAAACGTTTGGATAAGAATTTGCATAATAAGTGGACAAATTGAATAAGTTTGGTTTTTAATGAAATTAAAATTTTCAAATCAGCTATTCGCTTTTAATTAACAATTTAATCATAAATTATCAATTTTATGATTAAATTGTTAATTAAAAGCGAATAGCTGATTTGAAAATTTGAAAAATTGTACATATTTTTAATGTTTATTCAAATTTATATAGTAATAGAACCTATATGATCTGGATGTCCTACTATACTAAAAGAAGTTTTTTTTACATATAGATAGCTTCAACAAAATCAAGTTTGGCGCAATTAAGACAAAATTTGCAAATAAGATTATGGTTGGTTTAAGTGGCGAATCCCCAGCAACATGCCTGGCGACTCCAATTAGGGCATATGCACCATTTTGCAACCGTTCATACTCATGGTCATGACACTGAGCTTCGTTACGCGGTAGAAAGAGAGTTTCAAGAGCGTACCGTGTGTCTGGGTTTGCTTCGTAGCTAGATCGTTGAGTTCGCTAAGGTATAAACTGCCGAAAGAGTTGTATCTGGCTCTGGCCAGTGCAGGGCACTAGCAAATAAAATACACTATAGTCTCTTTCTCATGCGGTACTTTACAGCTGCGGCATGATTGGTTAAATGGGAATTAAGATCATAATTATCAGTAATTAATTTTAGCTACGAAATCATAAATTCTATTTCTACATTTACTAATAACACCATTTATAAAATCATAATTAATTTATTAATTTATATATTTCATCAAGATTTTTTAATAATCTAATCCTCATCAATCTAGAACACAATCCCATCTTCGCATTACCAGGAAAATGAGTACCACGGACCAGGGACAGTAATTTAAATCAGCGAAATCAATTATAAGGAAAAATATTATTAACAATTTTGTCGTACTATAAAATTTTCAATTTAATTTTACACAATGTCAAATTTTCAATTGCAATTAGACGATTCCATAGAACCAAACACAGTAATATGAATTTCCTTAAATAATTACAACACTTCATAAGTTATTACATAATTCCTTCAAATACAAAAGGACACTTTTAAATATTATTAATCAATCTAAATTTAACAGCTAAACACTTTATCGACAAAGACAAATAAAATTTAATTCATTTAAAGGAAACTTTCCATTTTACCGAAGGATTGATTTTCTTCCGGTAATTATTTAACAACATAATAATTTTTCCAAAATAAAATTTTGTTCTTTATGGTGGTACGCTTTAATTTAACATTCAAATATTTATCAAGTTTTACATTTTTATATTATATACGTATATAAAAAATAGGTTTTTCTTGTGTTTTTCCTGAGTACTTTTTTTGTCATTTGTATTTTGTGTGTGATTGTGTGTATGATTTTTATTTTATTACAAATAATTTTCTTTTTGTTGTTATAAGTTGTTGTTTTTTTTTTTGTTTTTGTATATATTTTATTGTTGTTAACTTGTGACGACAATTTATCTTTTATAGTGGCAAACGACACACAACATGAGTCCTGCGTGTCTATTTTCTATACGTATATAGGGAAAATTTAGTTCTTCACTACTAGTTTTTTTTCCTTCTATATTTTAATGATAACAAAACTATGAACTTAAACTAAAACAATGTTTGGTATTTTGAGAATGGTATGAAAATAAAAATATTTCTTGTTGCTATTCGGGGGAATCATGACTTCAAAATAAAAAAAAATCACATTTTACATATATTTTGTTGGAGGGCGGCATTTGCTTACCATAGTGTTTTGTTTGTATGTCAAAATATTTTATAAAACATTTGTCTTTTAAGGAATTTTTCTTATATATATATTTATTTATATATAGGATTTTCAAAAAAAAACTTTTTTCCAAAAGATAATAAACTTATTTATAATAATTATTATTCACATATTATTCACATATTTAAAAGGATATTAAGTATTTATATTTTTATATATTTGTAATATGAATATCAAATAGACAAAAGAGAAATTAGTGCGTGCGATATTGAAATTGCAAGCAAGAAATTCAATGATTGCATGCGAGATGCGAGAAAATTGAAAACAGGAAAAATATTTTGATTAAAAACATATGGAAATTGATGGAAAACTAATTTAACGTAATATCCTAAATTAAATATCTATGAAAATTAGTTAATTTTACAATTCTAATTCATCAAAAATCAATTATTTTTTTTTGTATTAAAATGGAATCTTATTTAATTAATTTGGAATTTAGATTTAGAATTAGTGAAATTTGTGAATATAAATTAAATTTTGTGTTATAAATGTCAACAGGTTTCGAAAAACAAAAAAGTATTTATTACATATAATAAGGAAAACGATCAAAAAAGAAAAACCAAAAATTAGGTGGAAAAGTAATCGGAGATGCGGAATTATTAATACACAAAACTAACTCGAAATCGACGGCAGCAGATATAGGAATATGATTCAAAGGTCGAGCTGGCCTGTAACGACATTTGAAAATTATAAATTATTGAATTTTATGGTTAAGTTTTTAGTAATACTTTGAAGTTTATTGATGTCTCGGCTTTGGACCTAAATCTGTGACCTAATTAACCACAACATATTTAATTAGCAAAACGACAATCCTTAAAATAAATTATTAAATTTGCAAAATATTACAAATGATGAAAGAATTTCGACATTTGCAAAATTTAGAAAGAAATTACTTAATGTTTTTTATCGTGAAATTTTCAATGAATTTTCATAATTTGGCAAAACTTTTACTATTTCAATTTACAAGACAATATTAAAAAAATATTTTCTCAAATTTATATTGACAAATTGGACAGACAGTCACAGTTGTAATTTTGACCTAGTTGACATATAACGTTCCCGTTTATAGAATTTTATTGCTACCTAACATATTTTCTTGACAATCCGAAAATATTTTTCTCACCTTGTTTCCACACAAAAATATTTTATCTAAAAAATAGAAAAATCAAACAAGAAATTTTCTTTTGTATAGTTCGTACAATTTCCAAAAAGGGATAAAGACAAGAGAACGAACAATACGGGTTGAATATGGAGAGACACACACAGTGTGTTCATATACAGAATCATTAAGTTAGAGCCAGAAGGCTCATAAGGTTTTTCCACATACGATGATAAAATTAAAATGAATATATATTTTTTATTATACATTTTGCTATTCACAAAGACCCAAAGTCGTCGTCGCTTCTTTCGTCATAAACAATGTTATTTTTCCATTCTTTCAAAAAAAAATAATATATATATAGTGAAAAATATTAAGTTCAGGAATCGTAACATGACTAGAAGGTTCATAATAAAATTTTTGTTTTTGTATTGAAAACAGGATAACTAAATATAATAAAAAAAATAAAAATAAAAAAAATATTTGATTTTATTGCACTACAAATTCGCTTATGTATGCAAAATAAAGAGCAACAAAAATCTAGAAAAAAAGCTGCTAGGGGTGGGTCAAAACTACGAGGTTGTTAAAAGCTGGGTTTGGTAAAACAAAAACAAATTATATCTTCAAAAATTTAAGATCTCTTTTAGGATTTAAGAAAGTATTTCATTTAATTCAAATGTTACCAGCTTAAATTATTGGAGATCACAAAGGAATTTGGATTACGAACCTTATCTGTATCAACAACCAAATTCAAATCTAGGTCACAAATCCTTATTCAAATAGCTGTCTTTAAAATTCATTCAAATTGCATACCAATTACAATCAAAAGAATTCGAATGAACGCAGGAGTTTTGAATTTCCCACCATCGGTAACGTAAACAAAAATTGATTTGAGCATAATTTAAAATTTTCGAACGATTTTGCCATCACCAACACATCAATAGTAATTCCATTACTCCTCGTAAAATATAAGAACAAACGATTTTTGTGTGAACCGATAGTGATTTTTTTTTTCTAGGATTCTTGTTGCTGGCTTTAGAGCTTCTTTTGTGCGATATAAAATATTACAATTTTCTTTTTGTTGTTGTTATTATATCGCCCACAATATTAAAAACAAAGTTTAGACCCCTAAAAAAGTATGCCATCTCCGACATGGTTCACTATTGTTTTGGTTAGCCCTCCGGGATCATTTTATATATTTAAGAAAAAAAATATTATTTTTATTTTATATTGTCTTTCGAATGCAATGTCAGGCCAGGTTATTTTAAGAAGGATTTTTTAGTTATTTTTAATATAGTATTAGGTAGTATAGAAAACTAATAATTTTAAGGATTTTGTGTTCTTTTTGTTCTTAATGGTAAAATTTAATTGTAACGAATCGAAATGAAAAGACAGTTTTGTAGTCCACATTATCATCATAATAATAACAAAACAATTTATTTAGAAACAATAAGATTTTTCTGGATTTTAAATATGGTTTATATACGGATTTGAATTAAAAAGGATTTTGATAATTATGTGATAATTTTCATTAATTTTTTATAAAAATATAGGTAAAATTTATTTAAAAATTGTTTTGTATAGTCTAGAAAATGATTGTAGTCTAGTCTAAGTTTTAAATAACTTGGAATTTTATTGGTTAAAGTAAAATTAGGTGAAAATATACTAAAATATTTAGTATAAAACAGTATACTAAAGTATAATAAAATATACTAAAATATTTTGTATAATTTTACATGATAATTTTTTTAAATTTTAGCCTGCAATTTAAATTTTAAGCTATAATTTTGTAAAATATTTTTCAGAATGATCTTTAATTTTGATGGTGAACGAAAATATGAATTTATTTAATTTATATAATTTCACTAGAATATTGAACCCGTCAGCTACAATGGTAGGCCAATTCTTTTACCCAAATACAATTTCAGAAATAGAAGTCGCAGGAATTCATGAAAATTATATTACCGATTAGGAATAGAGAATTTCATAAGAATTAAAGCTAAACTAGTGGTGGGCTTTATTGTCCCCGCATATCAGAACTTTATGAAGTATCGAGTTGAAAATCGATGAACCAAACTGGAGGCATATAAGAAAAAGCCGACTTAATTAGTTTGTGTAGATAGAATATGAGGATAAAATATCGCAATAATGCAAGCTAATTAGGAGCTGATTTCAAAACAAAAAAACAATTGGAAAGACAGACAAATCTACGGAAATATAGCGAGCGTCCGAATTTTGGAATCATCGGCCAAGTAAATCTTATTCATATAAAAAAGCTTTACTTAGTTAAGTACAAATGTCTATCTATAGATGACAATATTTTTCTAACCTTAAAAATTTTAGCTTCTATAAAATTACCGAATATAATTTCTACTATATTTAAGTGAACAACGTCATAGTTCACAAATTGAAACAAGAATATCATATTTTAAAGGACTATTTTCGATTTTTCTATCACAGTTTACAATAAGAAATATATTTTTTATGAAAGTTAAATTTATTAGTTGTTGAGGAAAATTAGTTTTTATAAAATCATTTTAGATATTTTAAATGACATAATTTATAAATTTATCGTTTTAAATTCCAATAAAGCAAAATTCGTCCATATAATTAACGAATAATTCTCATAGTATCCCAAACATTAACAATAAAATCCTACCTTAACACAAGAAAGATCAAAATATAGAAAAAAAGCGAATTCGACGCACGGATTTATAATGGTACTTACTAGCGTTCAATGGCATAATACTAGTCTGCATATGATTAAATATTTGCCGGGAAACAACTGAATGATGATGTCCAACAACATTAGCCAAATGATGCTGATGATGCTGATGTTGCTGGTGCTGCTGATGTATAGAATGTTGATGTTGTCGATTTGCTGCAGCAGCTGCAGCTGCTGCCATCATATGATGATGTGAATTATGATTTAATTGATTTGAATGTTGCTGATGCAACAAACTATTATTACAATTATTATTGTTGTTACTGTTGATCCCAACAGCAACAGAATGTAAATTTCCTAAACCATGTAATACACTATTATGTTGTGATGGATACATTAGACCACCACCACCACCACCGACGGCACCAGATGATAAACTTGACGGATGGTGATACATTGTTGTTGAACCACGGCTACTCTGATGTGCTAAAGTTGAATTTGTTGGAGTTTGTTGTGGTGATTGTGATGGTGGTGGTGGTAATGGTCGATGATATCCTGCCATCCAAAAGGATAGAGGAATATTTTCGTTTGTATAAATGATTTTTTTTTTTTTTTTGGTTTTTTTTTGTGGTTATTGATTGAGTTTTTTAAATACACTTTATAACAAAATCACTTTTCACTTTTTTATTATTATATAATTATAGTGTAAATTAAATTAAATAAATCAAATAATTATGATAAGATTTTAATAGATTTTATGTATTTCAAATTTAAATTATAGAATTTATAAAATTTATTATTGTAATTATTATCATATTTGATATTTTTTTTATTATTATTTTATATAAATTAATTTTAGTAGTTTTGTTATCATTTTATGAATTTACGACATACAAAAATTACGAGTATATAAAAAAAATAAAAAATTTATTTGATATTTTTTGTAGTTTCACTAAAATTATAACGTATGTAAATTTCAAAAATTATTATTGTACTAAATAAACCTAAGGCTAAAAATCGACTATAAAATTTTTTATTTGAGTATTGATAGAATTCCTTTTTTTAGTAGAAAAATATGTGACACTCAATAAAATTTATATTTAATTTGTAATCTAAATTATATAAAAATAATAAATAATTTGTTCTTTTACATATTTTATGTAATTAATATAATTTTTCTAAAAAATAAATAAATTTTATAAATATGTGAAAGAAGATTTAATTACTAATACCATGAATTTTTATAATTTTTCTACAGATTATGAAATTAATTTAATACCTCGAACTAATATTCGAAACATTTCTACATTAACGGAGCTAAAGTTCAAAAAATATTGATAGTTTATATAACGATTTATTGATATTAAGATTCTTTTTCCAAAGACTTTTCTCAGCTGCATTAACTGACATGATTTGCAGAAGATTTTTTTGTTTTTAATTGTCTAATCATTTGTAATTCACAGAAAATTTCCCTTACCAAATGCTAAATGTTACTATTATGCTTATGACTTTGAACAGTCAAGCAAACTATCTTAAATATTACCTTTTCTAGCTTCTGATTGTTTAAGGTGGTTTTCTTACAATGATAAGAAGTCATAGTTTTGGATTAAAAAAATAATCAACCAAATATTTGACAAATCAGCAATTACTAACTATGTGACTAGAAAATAGTTAATAATGTGATTTTTTATACACTTATCACAGCCAAAAAAAAAACATTTCATATTCTGCTGATTCATAGATAATTAAACGAATTAAATCTGTAGATTAAGAATTTATTAACAGTTTTCAAAATTGAGCCCCAATTTGTGAAAACCACTTTCGTATTCAAACAAATTTCCAGGTCTATTTCTTTTTAAGGATACATTTGCTAGCTATATCTCGGTTTTTATGATTGTTTTCGCTAATCCAAAGATATAAAAGAATTGATAGCGGATTTAACTTAAACGTTGTATTTAAATATGTATAAAGCAAAGTTTACACATTAACTCAATAATGTTTTATTAAACTTCTGAAGGGCATTTGATCAATTTCGTCAGAAATAGAAGACCAAGTTTTTTAACATATTTTAAATACAATCTTCGATTTTACGATTGAAATGTCATATTTTAAATATTGTCTGATTTCTTAATACTTAGATATTATTGTAAATAAAAATAATTCTGTTAATTTATTCATCTTTATCATTCAACTTTAGCATTTTAGAAGCCTTTCGAACCAGCTTCTTCCATAATTAAAATTGATGTTTAACAACAAATATACCGAAATTAAAATTGGTAATGTCTTAAGAAATTATGAATAGAAATACTCTTAAATTCTGAACTGAAATCGAATACTTCTGTTAATTTAATAAAATTATATTAACTAAACAGATAAATTCTTTATATTCTAACACTTTTTTTTAGGTAACATAAAAGTTTCTATTTTTCTATGTCCGTCGGAAATAAAAATATAAAAAAAAATTCCGAAATTACTTTAATATTAACACCATGAATTAAAAAAGATTACTAAAAAAACATCATAATTTAATCTATTTTAGCTCACACAAATATCACATTTTGATAACAGAATTCACTTTTCTTACTCATCTTTATTAAAATTTTATTTAGGTTTTTAGATAACAAAAAAAAAAAATGAAAAAATGTCTACAAATTAAGGAATTTACCTAAACATTTGATAAAAACATTTTCTCCAAAATATATATTAATTTAAATACAGAATTTTTACAAACCTTGTAAAATTGTAAATGACTTATTAAAACAATTTAAATAGCTTATAATTTAATATCTAAAGAAATTGTCTGAAAATCACAGAAAGTATGTAAAAAGATAAATGAAATAATTTACATATCATTCTATAGATAGAAAATGAATGTGTAAAATTATTCATAGTTTATTTATATATGTCCACTGGGGAATTTCATTTACTAAATATTATCCCAATAAAACATATTGTTGCCGAAGAAAATATCATAAATAAAATACAATTTAATAATTCAAAATGAATTTTACTAAAAATATGACAATTTAGACAAATAAAATATAATAAATTTTATTTAGATATTCAAAAATTACTTATAAATGTTAAGAAATTTCATCTCTGAAGCAATTATTACCAGAAATACTTTTCCTAAATGATAATATTATATTGGAAATGAATGTTAAAAACATTAGAATTTATATTTTAAAAAATGCGTGCATACTTTTAGGCACTTTGATTATTCCAATTCTAATACAAGCAAAGTTGAATATTTTATTGTGGGGGATAAGAATTTAATTGATGACGTATTTAAGATGATTTTTTAGTTTGGGATTATGTAATTTTTGTTCTTCTGTTCGATAAAATTATGATGTTATATACACAAGGGGCACTAAAATGTTATTAACGCGACATCTCTGGATTTCGTTACAAAATTATGAAGATGTAAAATATATTTTTTAGGTTAACACAAGAATTTTGCAAATTTATTGTCATTAAACGAAGTGGTATTCCCATAGGGATTGAAATATATGTAAATATTTAAGTAAATGTCTTTGCTTTAATAAATGTAACTTGGGTAAGCGATTAATTTAATAGTAAAATTGATAAAAACTAAGACTTTATGTAAATGATAATAAAAATAGATTTATTGTTGACTTTTATTAGATAAATATAAAATAGTTTTGTTTAGATTAGATTTGGAAAATATTAGTTGCTGTTGCATAACACTGAAAATTCAGATTTATATAGAATTTAATGAATAACCTAAAATGAAACTTGATAATAAATTATGGTATTATTTTCAAATATGATTTACAATATTCGACAAAAACTAAAATGTTATTGTCAATTTGATAATACATAATTTCAATTTAATTTTAAAAATTATATTGTAAAAAACAAAATATTTAAATCATTGCAAACTTTTTGTCACAATTTAAATAAGGAATCACTCCACACTCGCTGATTTGAAAAACATGTTTTTTAAGATCTTTAAAAAGGAATCTAATCCTTACAAGATTTTAAAAATTGTTACCGCGGTTATTTGAATTATAAATGTGATTTAATCGAACTAGTCAAATCAATTTTTTTTAAATATACTTGATTAATAATTGTGATTGTTTTCTATATAAATAAAATTATTAGAATGTTTAGTTCATGATCCTCTGAAAAAAATATTAAATATTTCAGATAAATTCTATAATTAGATTCACATTAAAATAGCTATTTATAGTAATTTATTGAAAGTTTGTTTTCATTACAATTAGATATTAATATACATTAAAGTTTCTTTATGTCAATTTTATGAACTTTAGGGCGTTAAAAATCTTTTAAAGTTAGAAAACTAATTAAAATATCACTAGTTTTTCATAAATTTACTTAAAATATTCGGAAGATCGTGTTTCTTGAACAAAAATTTATGTTTTATTAAACATTGAACAATTCTCAGTTTATACCGAAATTAAAATTAGCGATGTCTACAGAATGATCGAATTGGAACAGTCCCAATTGAAAAGATATCGACAGTCCCAATTTGAAAGGTTGATTGGTACGAATACTAAACTTCTGATTATTTCATTTATTTAGAAACCTGAAAACGTTATATTTCAATTAACACCAATTTCAATTCAAATTTCGTTGTTTTACAATTAATAGGATCAGTCTAATCAAAAGTATAAATGGTTAGCACAGTTTTCAAATAACTTTTATTATAACTCAGCGAAATCGTATTTTTAATATTTTAATATACAAAAACTTGATTGAATAGAAGATTTTCTTTCTCCAACATAATTTTCATAAAATTTTCATAAAATTTATTAAAATATATCAATTAAATCTAATTTAGTAATTTATAATTCCTTTCCCCATTCACTTTTTTTACTAGTCCTTTATTCAATATAAACCAGGAAACTAAATATCAAGAATATGAAATATTTTAAACTAAACCAGGAAATTAATTTATCCAAAAAATTAAAGATTTAAGAGAGAAACTCGAAAATTTACTGTACTGTAGAAAATAAAATTCCTGTGCTACATTTCCTTGGGAAAAATATATTTAAAAAAAAAAATTAAAATTGAAGTTAAAATTTAAAAATTTAATTTTGCGACGGCTATTATTTTTGTTAAATTAATATTTAATGGAAATTAAATTTGATATTTTTCTTTTTTTATATATTGAAAATTAAATCTTTGAAAATTTAATGTATAATTAGAAAATTGACCTAAGAAAATCATTGAATCCTATTTTTTTTAATATTTGGTATTTTAATTATATAAATTTCACATTAACTTCATGCAAACGTAATTAATTTAATTAACACATTTATAAACAGACAAATTCTACAATTTACTAATAAAACAGAGTCTAAATTAAAATATTAATATGAAAGTTTGAATTTATTTAATGGTTAAATATTTGATAATTTCTAATTATGAACACTAAATTTTAAAACACTGAATTAAACACATAAAAAACACAACATTTAAATATTACAATTATTAACATCAATATTGTTAAATATAATATTTTATTTATTATATAATTTCACACAATTTCGAAATTAATATAAAAAATTAAATTAATAATTTTAATATTAAAAAGAAAATTAATTTAAAAAAAAAAACGATCTACACATTTATAAACATTTAATATATCCATTTTTTCCGTGCTTTATTTTTAAAAATAATTATTTATTAATTAAACAAACATTTTCATTTTCGGCATTATTTCTTCTAAAACGAGAAAATTTTAATATTACATAAATTTTCATATAAATCTTGAATATTATAGAAAACTGTACGACAAAATCCTTGATTAATTTTCAAAAAATATCCGTTAATAAAAATTCACCTTTCATTTAAAAATCAAGAAACGAAACGTGTTCTCAATTCAAAGGAAGTAACAACACTAAAAATAATAATTTTCCCAATGAAAAATATTGCAAAAAAATAATAAAAAAAAAAACGTATTGTTGTCATTCCCTTCTGCTTTTATGCATTCCGTCGTATGTCAACCAATTTGTTGTATATTTCTTTATATATCCTTTATTGTTGTATTTTTCTCTATGTCCATACAGGAAGGACGATTGAAAATAATATATAAAAATACACATACTCAACAAAAACCAACAACAAATCATATCATAACATTCCTACCCATCCACAAAAAGTAAAAAACGAAAAAAAAAAAATATTTATATAAAAATTGTAAAATGTGCATACTTTTAGGCGCTTTATAAATATAAAATATTTTCTTGTTTTCATTCTATTTCAATTTTTTGATTATACCTGTCTCGTTCTAACTACAATATTTCAAAAATGAATGAGAGAAAATATTCATATGTCAATAAATTTGGGAGGAGTGAAAAGTACCAACAATATTGAAATTTAAAATTGTGTGATAAGCACGTTTTTTTAACACTACCAAAAAGGAGAAATCCTTTTTATTGTGTAGTCTGTAGTGTATAGTGAAAAAAACGTGGATGTGATAAGTATAAAATTTGGAAAATTCATACGATCATAAAAATGAAAAGGAGTAACCAAAATATTGAACATAATATATTTGTCTCTTTCATTCGGTTATCCGAATTATTTTAAAACCTCGTGAATGATAAAAATATTTTATTTATGAAAAATATTCTTCGTTTGGTGGCATGTGCATTTTTCATTAAGTTTGGCATGTTTGCATGTGTGTGTTGTTGCTAAATATACACACACAAAGAAACATTATACAATATTCTCGTTGGATTTTGAAGATTTATATTTTTTTTTTGTTTTTTTTTGTGGATATAATTTGCAATACATGCGCATAAATGTCATATGTCAAAAAATTCCATGTGCTTTATAGACAAATTTTTTTTTTTTTTATAAAAGTATTTTTTGAGTAAAAAATCCTCAACACAAAAAATAATTATTATTATTATTATTATCCTGAAGGAATTTTAGTGTTCCTTATAGGAAATATTTATTCTAGTACAAAATTTGAAAATTTTGAGAGAATATTTTAATTGAGTATAATACTCGTAAACTGAGTAGTTGTAAATAAACATAAATTCTCTCTTATTATATGAAGACGATAAGGACGAAAGGACGACGACAATTTGTATAATATTAACATTTTCAAGTGGCTATTTAGAGCGTGTCTATATAGATTGAAGGTAATAAATTAATTTTAGTTTAGTATAAATAAAGTATTTGGTGTGTTCTTATGTCAAGGATGAGTTATTTATATCCGGAATCTTGAAATTATAAGTAAATAAAAATTGAATTTTATTTGTTTATTATTTTGAAATGAAATTCATTTATAAATTAATTATTTATAAATAAAAGGTTAAACGTAAGGATTTTAAATCTGATGTTTCCGGATAACACAAGTAGAATTCGTTTAAATCTTAAGCTTGGGCTGGTTATAATGTATCGATCAGTTCAGTACAGATTCGTTCAGTAAAGTTCAAATTTGACATCTACATATATTTTGTATGGAAAATTGATTGAGTGGAAAAATAGTTGTGATTGAAATCGATTCGGAAAGAATCGAATCGAAAAAATTTTGATCGATTGATCTTTCAAACTGAAGCAAATATCAAGTGAAATCGATAACTATGTGTTCAGTCTATTAAACCAGTCGATTGGCTACTCTGTACCAGGTTCAGCTTTTGGTTAAAACTTCTAAAATCTTTGATGCCATTCATAGCGCGGTTCGTTTAACAATGTGTTTGATAACCTATGAAAATTAATCAAAATTTGATATTAGATTTTCATACAGAAAATTTGTGTCACAAGCTTTAAATGTGATATAATGACGATTTTGGAATTTCAAAATTTAAAACAAATTAAATATAATATTTATCGTATTGTTAATGATTAAATTATCAAATTATCTTATTTCTACAGCTTATATATAAATAAAATTATTACTTCAATCACAAAATCACACAAATTTATAAAATATTTTGAATAAAATATGAATCATTTTTATGTAATACACTAACTCACTTCAATATTAGTAATTTATATGTCCACAAAATCACAGGGTAAAATTGTAAACACTATACAGAATGTTTGACAAGTGAAATTGTTGTAAATAATATTTACTCAAAAAGGTAATTATAAAGAAAAACAATATTATTTTTTGTACCAGCTTCGATTCCAAAATAAATAAATATATATAATACAAAAAACAAATATATTTATTAAACGTAGCCATAATATTTATATGGTATGTCAAACTTCTATAAAGTTATAAACAATTGATATAATTTTCAATATAAAGTTTGAAAAGAAATTTTACTTTTCATACAGTACGTGTATATATGTATATTATGTATATACAAAAAAATTGTATATAATTTATCGTTCTCATTATAAATTATTGCATGCATTTAATGACAACTTTTACAGGAGGGAAAAAAATATTTAAATATATTGGACAACAAGTAAAGAAATGTACAGGAAAAAAAAATATGTAAACTAACAATAGGAATTACTTTAATACGCTTTCAGTTGATCCTGCTGACATAAAGTTTAATTGTACAGACAAAGTCCTTCAAATCGAAATTCAAAATCAAAAAATATAAACAAACATCTTCTTTTCTTCTTTATAGAAGATATACAGCTTTCATAGCTCTACTGTCCAGTATGAACATTAGTTTTATTCGATCTTTGGCAACAGTTTCCATTGTTCTAATCCTATTGTTCTACTCCTCCACGTCATATTCTTCTCGGTCTTTTCGAATTTCTTACTTTTTGCAATTTGTTTGTAAGGCATTCTTCCTTCTTAAATTCGTACTATATATCCTGCTCATATAATTCATTGTTACCATTAAAAACTGCTCATATAATAATTCATTGTACCATTATTTTGTATGGGAAATCGATTGAGTGGACACATAGGTCGAATCGGAACGAAGGTCGAATTCGAAGCGAAAGAATTTGGAATGATTGAAATTTTGCGAATCCAAACTGAAGGAAATGTCAAGAGAAATGAAATTTGACAAAAGATAATAATATTTGATTTTATCGGTTAAAAAATAATAATATGTGATTTTATCGGTTGCAAACGATAACTATGTGGCCAGTCTATTTAACCAGTTGAATCGAATCGAAACTGAACTGATAGAAACTATGTAATGTAGCCCAGCCTTTAAAGTTGTTTCACTTTTTCGTCCCAATTATATGTGTATCTGTTATCTATATTATTCTCGGGAATTAAACGGCCTAGAAACTTCAAATAAACACCAGTACTTTCTTAAGATAGGGACCCAAAAATATTATACATCTTACAATTTAAAAATTAATTCAACAATTATGGATTACAATATCACAGAAATTTGTAATTTATGATGTCAAATATCCTACAATTCACAATTTAATTTACCAGAGTTTAAGAAATTCGATAAATGGAAGGTTGACTGTGCGTGTAAATATAGTTATAAAATTCAAATGTAAATATTTAAGATTTATACTGAAAATATATAATAATACATTTATTTATTTAACTATCCACAACATTGTTGAGTTTTCATGTTCACCTAATTATATATAACTTTATAATAAATTGTTTAATAATCGCGATATCATCGTACAACCGTCAAAATCTACTGTCTAACTTATTACAATATTATTATTAGTAAAAATTATTAAATTGTAATTGTGTCTAATGACATATATATATATAACAATCAATATTGTTTTTGAAAATGTTTCATTAATCCCTAAATATGTAATAATTTGCCAATGAGATTAGTTAATTTATTTTTCAAAATATGAAACCATTTAACATACAAATTAAGTCTATGTAAAATATATGCCACTTCTAATGATGATATGGCACTGAATGATGATGATTAAAATCCACATCGGGACAATCTGATTGTGATGTTAACAACTCAATTTCTATATTATTTATAAAATATTTTGTGTAAACATAAATTTTATTATATAAATACAATATTTTCGGCAAATTTTTGTAATTATTTTCCATTTAATATTCATTAAAATTTCCCTGTATACCAATAAATGTTAAATTGTGATATTACTGATAGAGATGATGATGATGATGGACAATTAGAAAATTATGTATACAATATATGAAAATTAGGGAAGCTTAGGTGGAATATTTATATAATATGTTAATGAATTTGTTAAAATTACAGTAATTTAGACTAATGAAAACACAGTTTACTTATAATAATCAATTTACGATTTGGTAAATTACATAATTAAGTTATTATATTGATCTAAAATTTTATGGAATTCTGAATATTAATAAAATAGAATTGATAAAATTTTTATGTAATTTTGATCAAATTAAAATTATAATTTATATTTTTTGATTCACCTTAAGACTCTTAAAATTTATAGTGGAGGCTTTAAATTTATCAAGAAAACTTATCGGTTTAAATTTACAGAAGTTTTAGGTTTGCTTTTAAAAATGGATTTATTCTAAGCGCCAGATGAAATGAAACCCGAACATTCTAGAAAATAGATAATCTCTATAAATTTCATTCCAGATTTTTATATTTTCCGATGAAACTTCATTAAAATTTCAATTTCTTTCGATATTAAAATTGTTGATTTACTTCAATTTTAAACTGGGTAAAAAATAAGAAAATTGCATATTTCTAGGCGATAATATTAAATTCAAAGTATCTAATAACAATTTTATTGATTTTACAATTTCGGTTCGGTTACAGAAGCAAAGTAGAATATATTAACAACCGGACCGGTCGGTCACTGTAAACTGAAAAAGCAATTTATGGGAAGATGACTGACTCAGAAGGAATCAGCTGAATCTTTGCAAACGAATTACAGAATTTAAAATTCATTAAAAATTCTTGTTGAACTTAAATAGAAATACAATTTAAATTTAATTCATTCAAAAAAGATGGTTAAGGGAAAAATGATAGTATGCTCAGGTTTCGAGGAAATCTTTTCACCAAGCACCTAAATAAATCAATTTCATAATTAATTCGTTAAAATTTATCATAATTGTATCGATAAGGATCTGTCTCGATCAGTTGACAAATTTATGTTGAGCAATTTCCCCATCTATTTAAGCTATTACCTAACATTTGAAAAAGTTAATGTTCACTTAAAAATTTGAAAACTTTTTTTTCCAAACAAGGACATTTTTTTGAAAACCTAAAACATCCCCCAAAACTAATTTTTATTAACAGCTTTATTTATAAATGGTGGGTGTTAATAAAAATGTTCTTTCCATTTTTTCCATTTTTTAATAATAATTTCTAAGTTGTAACTAATTTATATTTTATTCTGGAATTTTGTTTTTACCATAACCTGTGAAATATAATCATAATAATCTTTTCAAGCTTATTCAGTTTTTACTTCTATTTTTTTAATGTCTGTCGGTTAAAGTTTTTCCTCCTGTTTTTCCCAACTCTTGATCCCGAATAGTGGAAAATTACCTCAAGTTTAATATCCTTAAGGAAAAGGGAATAAACAGTGGAAAATTATCAAATTTTTTTTATATGTTCTCTTATTTAAGCTTTCACAAAGTGAAAGTTTTCTGGTGTGCACTTCCGGGGTGCTATATTTAGTTCCGTCAAATAAAAATATAAAAATTTACAAAAAAAAAAAAAAAAATAACAAAGAAAAATAAAAATAAAAAATTTGTGGATCCTGGTACTAGGTAACACTTGTACTTGCTAATTAGTTATGTCTGTTTAAAATTTTTTTTTTTAGTTATATGCCCGTTTTCCTTTTAGAACGGGGGGTGGTTTTTTTTTTTTTTTTTTTTTTGAAAATAACCAAAACTATTTTTCTCTTTAAGGACAAAGCATATTCAAAAAAAAAAAAAATGAATCAGGATATTTCGCGATTATGTATATTATAAATTCATATATATTTAAAATGTATACACTTTGAATAAGGATATCCCATGCACAGACAAATCTAAAATAACCAAAAAAAAATATATTTTAGTGAACTTGTTATTTGTTAACTTTTAACTCAAATTGAAAATAATTTCTACTACCAGAAAATTATATACATTAAAATTTTATTTTATTACCCATTTTTTTTTTTTTTTGTAACTATATTTAAACTTGTTAATCTAAAATATGTTGAATATTTGAATCTACATTTTTCACCCACCATCAAAACCAAAATGAAACAAAAAAAAAATATGTTAACTTTTTTTTATGAGATTTCTTTTCAAAAAGAAGCAAAACTACAAACAAAATTCTGGGTTCCAAAAAAAAAATAAAAAAAATTATTTTTTTGTAGGTCGTTTTTTTATAGTTTTTTTAATGGTAAATATTTAAAATAAACAAAAAAAAAACAATGAATAAAAAAACAGAAACAATATATAAAAATTAAAGGATATTTTTTTTGTTGTTGTATCGTGCAAATTATCTATAATGGATAAATATATTAAGAAAGAAGCACTTATAGGAGGACCATCCAATTTAATACACCCAGCAATGAGCAAACTATATTTAGAAGACGGGCCATTTATAATTCCCAATTGGCAAAAGACACGCGGGCAACATACATTTTTTTATCGAGTTAATTTAAATTTTTTAATGATATTTATAGCGCCATTGACCGCACGTCTTTACAATTTACATGCTGACGAGAAACCGGACATTGAAGAGTCAATGCATCATGTAATAAACTAAACACACACAGAGGAATTAAATTTTCGAGTTATTAAATCATCCGTTTTTGATGATTCATCAGGAAGAATCATCTGTTTTTGTTAGATAAAAATCTAACAAATTATTTTGTTTAAGCTAATTTAGTAAACGTGCATTTTAAGCTAACACGCGGGCCTAGCTGAGCAGGTTTGATTTAATAGGTAAACTGTATAACAAAAACAACACGTAACAAAATAATACAAATGGGAAATTATATTTAAAAAATTTATTATTTATTTGAAATTTTTTTTTTTTAACATTTTCATTAATAATTATAGTTCATAACTAAATATATTCAGCCTAATATATCAAGTTAAAGAGTTTGTTTAGAGTTAGTAAACCTTTTTGTATCCGTGTCATTTTCTAATTTTGTTTAGATTCGAATACCTGACTAAACAAATAAATAAAATATTTTACGGAATTTTTCATTTTTGTGACAAAATTCATAATTGGCTGGCATTACTGAATTCACAGTGGGAAATTTGCAATAACATACTAATTTTGAAGTACTTATAGTAAAATTTAAAAATAAATATAGTTCCGTCCTTATTTTATCCATCACAACCAAACTACAACTGATGTGTTACTATTTCTAATCGTTTGAAAAATTGCAATCTTAGTCTAAGTATATCGGACTCGGGAGAATAAACTAATTATTGTTGATTTGGATTTTCTTGACGAAAACACAAAATCTTGCAAAAAATATTTCAAAATTTCGAATCTTCAAAAAACTTTATATTTATTTATTTATTTAATTGATATAAAGCCAAATTTAAATAAATAGTAAACTACGAATTTCAAAAATGATTAATAATTGAAATTAATATTAAAAATAAATCTATATTTTTTTTAATAATTTATGGCTAAAATTTTTAAATAAATTATAATTTCCAATTAGTAACAAAATGTGTTTACTAACATTAAATTTAATTATTTGTGTATCATTGGTTGCTTGTTTAGAAAATGGATTAGCTCGAACACCACCAATGGGATGGACACATTGGGAAAGATATCGTTGCATTACAGATTGTGTTAAATATCCTGATGAATGTATACATGAAAATTTATTTAAAAAAGTCGCAGATCTTTTGGTTCAAGATGGTTATGCTGATGCTGGCTATGAGTATGTAATAATTGATGATTGTTGGCTAGAACATAAACGTGATAATGTTACACAGAAATTAGTACCAGACCGTAAACGTTTTCCAAGTGGATTAAATCATTTATCGGATTATGTATTTATTAATATATCATAAAATTATCAATTGCAATCAGAAATTTATTTGGATTCATAATAATTAGATCCATAAGAAAGGACTTAAATTTGGTCTTTACGCAGATTATGGTACCGAAACATGTTCCGGTTATCCTGGTGTTATTGGATATATGGAATTAGATGCATATACATTTGCTGATTGGGAAGTAGATTATATTAAATTGGATGGATGTAATTCAAATGTTACTGATATGGATATAGGTTATCCAGAATTTGGACGTTTTTTAAATGAGACTGGTAGACCAATAGTTTACTCATGCAGTTGGCCATATTTCCAAAAAATTGTTGGATTTGTGGTGAAATTTTTTTTTAAAGTAAATTTACCTAAAAAACAAACGAATAAATTATTTTAGATAGATTATGAATTAATAAAAGAACACTGTAATTTGTGGCGTATTTGGTACGATATTCAAGATTCTTACAAATCATTTAGAACAATCGCTAATTATTTCGCAAAAATACAACTAATTATTCAACCATTTGCTGGCCCAGGTCATTGGAATGATCCAGACATGGTAATATTAAATTATTTTACAATAAACTTAAAAATTTAAGAAAACATACTTTATTTTTGTAGCTAATACTTGGTAACTTCGGCATTAGTTATGAACAGAGTAAAGTCCAAATGGCTATTTGGTCTATTTTAGCAGCACCATTAATGATGTCCACTGATCTGGCTACTGTACCTCAAGAAATTAAGGAAATTCTTTTAAACAAAGACATTATTGCAGTAAATCAAGATAAATTGGGAATTCAAGGAATACGGATCAGTAATATAAATAAAATGGAGGTAACAGAAAATTTGTTGTTTTCGTTTTCAAAAAAAAATCTATATAATTTGTTCTTATCTGTCAGATTTGGATTAGACCTATTACCCCTGTTACTAAAATTAATTATTCGTATGCTATTGCTTTTGTTAGTAAACGTACCGATGGACATGGAACTGAAATGAAAGCAACATTAAAAAACTTTCTACCTGTAAATATAACATATTTAGTGTCAGTAAGAAATCAAAATTTGCTTTGTTATATTGTCTTGCAATTTACACACACATTTATTTTACAGGATCTCTATAATAAGAACTTTATACAGATGGAAATTAATAGTACAGACACTTTTGTGACACGAGTTAATCCAACTGGTGTTCGTTTTTTTAAATTCACTGTATTTGAAAAAAATGATTTTGGATCATTTTAATAAAAAAAAAATATCTAAAATTGATTTACTTAAATTCCTTTTACTTTATTAACTCTTATTTTATTAACTACCAAATTAATATTTAAGGACTATGGTTAACCAGGAGTTTAAACTAGAAATTTTTCTTGGACAGAACTTATGTTCTATATAATAGAGTACGTTGTAGGACAGACAACTCAAATTTTTAGAAAATATATGCAGGACCAAAAGGAAGCCTGCGCGTAGTCCAATTCTACACAATAGAAAAACCAACAGATAATAATCTAATGATAGCTAAATATGCTGATGGCAGCCATTCTTGCTGTACATGAAAACATAAAAAAGACAACAAATAAATTACGAATTGGAACAAATCTAATATCTTATAATACCAGATTTTGCTGTCACAGAAAAATGGAACTTTTGACATTCTGAAAAATACGATTCGAGTTTCCATAATTTGTAAATCTATTGATATATAAATTATTATATTTTAAATACCCTAAATTATATATAAACTCATTGATTAATTACCGACAAGGAGGCAGTCTAGCTTAAATTAACACATATTTATAAATGATTCTAAAACTGTAAGAAGTGGTAAGAATAAGAATTTGAGTAGTTATTTTTTTAACGTGATAAATATTTTACCATCATGAGCAGTTTTAATAAGAAATCAAAAACATAACATTTCAACACTTCAACACTTGTGTTTCAGCACTTGCTTCATTTGTAGTTCGAAGACAGCTTTACCGAAAAAAACTTAAGCCGAGAGTTTTCTCCCAAATCATTTATAAGAAAACCTGAACTTCAAAGATTAAAAACATCGATAATCTTTGTTGACTTGAAAAGTTTCGACCAATTGCTTCTTTTTTAACCTCACCATTTTCAAAAATTAACGAGGAAAAAACTGCAGAATTATTACTATAAGTTTTTGGGATAAATGCGAGCAGTTTGGATCCATGTTGAATTGCAAAGTGATGTTGTTTTGAAATCATAGGATCAAAATTAAATATGGAAAAACTTTTGAAAATATAATTTTTTTAGACTCAATCTTGTTTTGTATCCACATATTTATGTTCATATCTAAATATCGTTAATGGTTAACTCAATCTCGACGACTTTTTATGTTTAGCTGTGTCAGGTGTCAGCAATTATCAACCTAATTATTTAGAAATATCTGACAAGACATTTTTAAAATTGTTTAATTTATCTAGCTAATACTAAAATCAAACATTTTTCAAATCGACATTCAATATGAAGTTAAAATATAGCTGTCACACTCACAGGTCACTGCTTGATCGGCAATCATGCACGTAGGCTGTGACTAATCGTAAGTGATCTATGCAGAAACGGAGGCGATCCAGGCCAAGTTGAAATCCTAGAACGCTAGAACACCTTATATGCCACTGCCCGGCAATCGCTTGGAAAGAGGCCTAGTATACCCATCCCTAAAATAGGTCTCAACTTGCAGCACGAGGAAACGCCTCAAATTTGCTGCAATTACGCGTAAATTCTTCGACTTGCTAAATAACCCTTAAACACATACTCAGAATTATTCATAAAAGTGGTACAGCTATGAACTCAATGTGGTCTATCCGAGGCTCTTCCGTCACTATAACCTAACCTAAAAATATCTCTTAAGCTTATATAAGATGGGCTGTATAGTGTATGCTTACTATCACAATTGACCTATCATATTATTTATCTTTTATATTATTAGTTGGTCCCATTATTAAAAATATTGTATGTTTCAAGGTATAATACTCAAAACAACACAAATTATGTTTAATTTTAACATAAATCAATGCTTGCCAAAAGTTTTCTTTTAAAACTATTAAAAAAAATTGTTTTTTTATATCTTTAATGAAATTGTAGAACTAAGTCACGATATTATTATAAATATTATTTATTAAACAGTGATGCTTATAAATAATATAGAAAAAAAATATTATTAATAATAATTTGCATTTTTATTGTGTTATAGAATATATAATTACAAATTAAGGCCAAACTTTATTTTTTTTTAAATATATACACAAAAAATCTATATTTATAATGAAAAATTACCATTTTTAATATTATGGTAAATTTATAATAAAAAGTTTTTTTTTTAATTATATTATAAAATTCAAATACCCATGAAAATAAACTAACTAATAAAGAATTATAAAAATATAAATAAAGAAATTAAAACTATTAAATTGAATAAAATATCAAGTGATTTTAATATAAAATCGTACAAGAAATTGATACCAAACAAAAATGTCTATTTAGATAAAGCTTATACAGACTTTGTCACATGGTCGAAATTCAGTTGGATAAAAATCATTTGAGGAAAAATTATATGGAAGGAATTTATCTTGTGAAAATTTCGGTAATGGTGTAACAACTAACAAAATGCAACGTAAAACAAAATATATGGTAGCCTCTAACAACGAAGCCCTCCGCCAGCATGTCGGGCAAAATGTTACTATCGGTCAGCACAACCTGGATGTAGTGGAACATTTTATATACCTAGGTTGTTTAATTGACGGTAAAGTAAACAACATCAGCCTGGAGATCAAACATAGAATAGTGATTGCTAACCGGTGTTTCTTTGGAGGACAAAACTAACACTCTCTATAGAACCAGTTCTGGTATATGGTTCAGAGTCCTGGACTATAACTAATCACGATGAGAACCTTCTATGGTTCTTCGAAAGCAAGATTCTATGTATGATCTTCGGTCCAGCAGTTTCTAGTGAGGTGTGGAGACAGAGATACAACAAAAAGGTGTATGATCTCTACGAGCACGCGGATATAGTCAAAAAGAAACCAATGGAGATTATCTCTCCTCAGCTGAAACGAATACGTTGTAATTTGTAATGCCGATTAAGTAAAGTAAGTAAGTATATCATAAACTTGTTCGAAAATCACGAGCGGATATAATATTAGGCGAGTATAAAATAAAAGTGGAGAAAATCAAATGGGTGAAATTCATTGGTGATGGAAATTCAGTTAAGTGAATAAAGTTGGACCAAAACTCGGAAAAACAAGATTCCCTAAAGAGTATAATTATAGATATTGAAATTTATATATATTCGTCAAAGTTATTTTCGACTAAATAAACATTGACGAAGTGATTTTCGAATAAATGACAGCATCCAAATCTAAATAGATCTTTGTACTATCTTTGTTTATCCAAGTTGATAATTTACATTTTTTTTTCATTGGACATTATAATAATATTAGATTTTGTTGGTTCTCAACCCACCCAGCGGTTACGTACGATTTCTGTATGGATATTTTCCCTTCGATATAAATTCAAAAATATCACCACGAATGGTGAAAAATTATAATTTTATATTCAATTTTCTAACTAAACATACAAAACTCTATTAACAATTCATTTAAGTAAAAAGCCAAGAAAAAAAAAAACAGAAATTTAAAAATTTATATGAACATTATTTTGTATATAAATATTTTCCATGTTTTTGGCTATATTTGAACATTTTGCATAATTTGTAGCATATTAATTTAGTAAAAGAAATATTGGCCAGATAATTTTTTTTGTTTTGGATGGTCGAGAAGTGACATTAATTTGTTGAACGAAAATTTGATGATATACAGAAACTAATCGGAATTTAATACAGTCGAAAAGTAACCGAAATAATTAACTGGAAATTAATTATAATTAAAGAAATCCAAAATGTATATAACAATAAAATATGCCAGCTCTTTATTATTACTAAGGCTTTCATTAAACCCCTAATTTTGTATATAATTTTTTTTTGTTAGATATTAATCTAAGTGGAAATATTTCTAAATACCTTTAAAAACTTTTGCAATGAACCAAAGAAGATGATTCTATGCCAACACAAAAAAAAACCTCAGCAAACCGAATAAATTGGATGGGTGACTATAATAGCTCTACTAGCATGACTTCTTGATTTGCTTTAATGAAATCCATAAAACTATTAAATTGTATATACCACCCAACAAAAAAATAATATGAATAATTTTTTTTTGTATTTATATTATAAAATTAAACAAATTTAATCAAATTATTTCATTTATGTAGAAGATTTTCAGAAAAATTAAATAAAAAAATCTCATTATAAAATTTAATTTTATTGATTTGGATACAGGACCAGAGGTTGAAACAACTGAGTAATTCGAAGGTCCATTATGGACTGACGAAGATCCATTATTTTACTTTTCAAAAACTTTCATATGTCAAACATGTCGGAATGGTTGACTGAGTCACCCACGATCTTTAAGATTTTCGTTTTTTGGTTGTCAATATTTAACTCGTGCTTCGAACAGTTCGTACTACAAGTAGGAAGGAGTTATCCATCTAGTAGAACTGAATTATTCACATTGTACTTCTAAAAAACTCTTGGGTTTAATAAGTCATCCATTTACTTAACCGAATAATCTAAGATTTACAATTCTTGAACTTTCCTGATGCTGTGCGATTCACGTCGTTCTGAACTTTATTGATTTACAACAAAAATTTACAAGAAAATATAAAAACTATGGTCAGCATTAAAACTATAAAAAAAATTACTTGAATTTAAATTAATTTTTATTGTAAGAGAGATGCCGATCAAAAAATTCATTTTTCAAGATTACCAGAATCTCAAACATCTTGAAAAATATATTTTATTTATTATAAAATATTGTTCCGGAAGGCATAAGAAAAGGGCATACTTCTTCAAAAAAAAAAAATCTAATGGTATAACATATTTTTAAGTAATATTCACACTACTTGCCATCCATGACACTACAAAAAAAAAATATAGTAGAAAAATAACGACAAGTACGACACAAATGCTTAGAAATAATATATAAAAAAAAATTTGAAGAAGAGAATTTTGTTATAAGATTGTTATCGATATTTATACAAGGATCTAAATTTTCTTACCGGCAAAAATGTTGTATGTCCTTTACATGAAAAATAGTGAGAGCAGCAGAAATTATACGATATGACATTGTATTTTAAGGTTTTTTTGATTTAAATAGGTATGGTTATTTCCATTTGAAATAATTATTTTTGGGGCCACTAAATTATGAATTATATATACAAATATGAAAATTCTGGATGAAAATATTATGTACACGACAATTTCTATTTGATATCTACTATATTTTTTATTTAACATTTAGGGCATGAGATCAGACTGAGTGTCATCATAATCTTTAAATAAACATATATATAAAAAAAAAATTATGATACAAATTGAAACAAGCATTTTATTTTGGAGATGGAGAATTTTCCTTTGAGGATCTGTACAATTTTCAGATATAGAAACTACAAATATATAATATTATTTGTCAGACACGATGAGATTTTTGGTATAAAACAAGGATAAATTTATTGTATATATTTAAGGAGTGTTTCAAAGTCTGCGAAAAAAATATTTATTTATTTGATATATCAGCAAAAGTGCGAAACTTTGATTGCATATTTTTTGGTGTTGTGCTTAAAATATTGAAAGAAAATTTTCATGTTTCTGGGAAAATTATATTTTGTCTTGTATGAATTTCCTTGTTTATTTTACTATCGTTCAATTAAAGTATTTACAAAATATTAATTTAAAAATTTGTATCGTTGATTAAAAGATTCGGTTTAGTATTAACTGAAACTGACCGATCCGAAATTTTAAATTCACTAATAATTTTTTGGCTAATAATTTGTAATTTTAAATTAGATGTAGAAGATAAAGAATATTAGACTGACTTGGTTAAAACAATATAACTTTTTAATTTTTATTTCATTTTCCATCAGTACATGTCATAACATTCTGATATATTCTATGATTGATAGCGTATAGCTTTGTTTTTCAAAGACTTGTAAAGAAAAAATTCTAACAATGATAAATAGAAAGATTTATGTAGCCGGCCTTGCCAACGAAATCGAGAGATATCATGAACAGGAATATTATATTCATCTTATCGTTTAAGTTAATGTTGATTTTCTTATGTCATTTCACATTATCCTCTTCTAAAATGTCAGATTTGTGGTGTCGAATCGAATGTGAAAAGTATAGATCAATTTTTGGTTTTTACTATTGGTATCGTTTGAAGTATCAATTTTTGAAAAATAAGTAAATTGTCAAAAAAAAAATCTACATTAACGTAATTTTATGAAAATATTATACTTCAAGAAACCAGAAAATAATTTAAACTGAATTTTAAATTCGTGATAAACTGACTAACTGATGTATAAAACTATGGCTAAGACTTAAAGCTAACTCTTTGATAGTGGGCATAAGTATATAAATAAAATTGTAAATAATTTAGAACAGATTAAATTAAATTATAAAATTATTTTATAAAACCTTGGACTCTGATGCGGTTGAGATGCGAATAAAAATATCTACTAAAAGAAATTATTTTCAATTAAGATAATATTTCCCTTTTTTTTAAAGAATCGGAAATTATCCAACTTTATGCACAATTGATTTTAAAAAGCTTCTTTTCAGTTTAAGAAGGAATCATTTTCCTTCTATAAGTATACAAACAGCAATTTTTCTTCTGAACTTCTTACCGAGTATTTTGGGTAATACATTTTTCTATATAATATCTCAAAAATTAACAACAAAAATAGACAAAAATCATAAAAATGTGAATTTTATTTCAATTTTCGTCTCCTTTTATCCTCAATTATCTCATTTGCTTATTTATTTATTGACAAGATAAAAAGGATATACAAGAATTAAGGAAATGAAATTGTGTTTATATAATAATGTGTACAAGAAAATTATTTGACCATTAAGCAAAACATTGAAAATGAACAAAAACGTCTTTTAAGATGTATAGAAATTATCAGGAAGAAAATGAAGTGAGTATAAAAATTATAAAAAAAAAAAACTAATTTTTAACTAAACAAAATTTATCCTTTTGTGACTATGGAGTTTTCTGTTTTGGAATTTTTCGAAAGGGAATTTTACAGTTATTTATTTTGTTCGTAAGAAATTCGTTGTTATTGTTTTATTGTTAACTATATTTTAATTTGACCAATGAGAATTTGAATTAAGAAATCCTTACAATAAAAAATAATGATAAACTTTACCCTGACCATTAAATGGAAACTGATGAACGTAACGAGATAAATTAGTGAATTATTTTACAATTTTCGGTTGAATAAAAAAAACAGAAGAACTTTTGATACGTAAGTCAAGGCGAATTTATGATTCCAGTAAATTTAGAGATGAATACAGAACTAATTTCGACAAATTAGAGTTCCAAATATTTTTACTAAAAAAAATTAATTAACTGTAATTAAGGATCGTATTAACTTATTCACCACGAAACAAAGAGGAATAATAATTTTTGAGTGAAATTTGGTAACAAATAAAGGCAATATTACGAGGAGTTACTCCATTGTACTACGAATAAAATGGAAATCAATTTATGGAAAATATTAAATTTGTTTCTATGTACGCGGACATGAAATTTGAAGTGAATTAGCCCATATTATAAATACAGAATTATGTAAAATTCATGAATTACTTGTAACAGATTGGAATTATTAAAATTTTTCGTTCAGCTTCGTTCCCTAATACATTTTTATTCTATCTTCGTATTGACAGCGAAGTGCAAGTATGTTCAACTTGGACATATAGCAATTTTTGAAAACGGACTATTTTTATTTATAAAAGAGAACTATTCCATATTGGACCTTAAAAATTTCCTTTTGTTTAAAATTGTTTCCTGATGAAAATTAAGAATTTGCCCGAAAGATGAACAAAAAAATCATTCAACCTTATAGGTAAACGCAATAAGACTTAACTATCTACAAATTGATGATGTCCTGATGAGTTAGATATATAGTAGTGCAATTTTTATTGTTTCTCAAAATAAAAGGAAATTTCAGTCTCTCTATATTATTGGCAAATGGATAACCAAACGAATCCCCTAAGGTTATTGTAAAGGCTTAACAAAAAAAAATGTTAAATATTCGTTAGCTTGTATATTTCTATTTGCAACCCTATTTTTGTATCATGTTTTTTTTTTTTTTTTTGTTAAGAAAATAGCAATCCTAAAGGGTTTTTTTTATTCGAATTTAATTGAATAATTGTTTGTTATTCGAATCACGTTTTTCTTATGTTTTAAGCACTGCAAGTTTGTGCTTTTTCTACTCTGACTGTATACATAAATAATAACACCAAAAACAACCAGCACGAAAAAAACTCCACTAAACTTAACAAGCTTCGAAAAAATAGAAGAATCAGAGTAAAAGTGGCAAAAAAAAAAAAGAAAAAGAAGTAAATATAAAAGTGCCCAGAGTATTAAGTTAAATTTTATTTATTTTATCAATGATTTTTTATTTTCTGTATACGGGCACCTTTTATAGTGTGATAGGAAATATAGAATTATTGAAAAATCTATAACAAAATATATGAAAAAATGAATTTCTTACACATTTTTAGCACATTTCTAAATTAATTTTAATATACAGGCTATAAATTTTATTAATTCATTAATTTTTACACAATATATTACCACAAGCTCAACGATATTAATAATGAGCTGAATATCGGGTAAGTAAGTGGAACGAATTACAAACGACAGCACATATGGAATACATCAGTTTTATTTTCTTTGATAATTTCAATGTTAGTGTAAGTTTTGACATTTACGAAAATTTATTGATAACTTGACTATTAGTATTAACATGCCTCGCAATCCTTCTATGTTTGCTTAAGGACAACGTGACAGTTAAATAATGGGAGAACAAAAAAAATTAAAGATGAATTTATTAACAATATTTTAAGAAAACTACAAACATTTTACATTTAGCATATTTTACTCATCCAATACTGTACTTCCAGTAAACTCCTAATTTTCGTAATAATTATTTTTTCGTTGTATAATTTCTTTTATCTTTTGAGTGTTTTTCGTGTTACTTTTTATACAATTAATTTACACCAAAAAAAAATTGACTATTAAATTCTTATTGGATTGGTTAAATTAAGAGATTCTTTTTAATTTGGTAATTACACGTGAGAAAATTACACTTTTTTATTTTAAAAAAAAAATTAGATAATCACAATATCAATGAAAATTTAATATATTGAGTAATTAAATATTTTTTTTTATCTATGTTTTTCATCACGATTTTGTAATTTAAATATTTTGGTAATATCGTCATGTTTCTAAATATAAAAATATGACATCGTGTAGTTAATCATTTCGAAAAATTACAAAAAAAAAAAAAAAATTGGAATTCTTTTGCAATTCAACAGTTTTGAAATAAAAAATTATAAATTTTACATGAATTTTATATTTTTGCACATCGTTGTCGTTAAATATAATCAAAGAAAATATTACCAAAAAAAAAAAAAAAAAAATTGACATATCATTTTTTTGGGGGTTACTTATCGCGTTAAAAACTTTATACAACATAAATTTTTACACGTCATTTTTGAGTTGTCACACAAATAAATAGAAATTTAAAAAATTCTTTTGTTACCGAAATTAAAAGGAGGCTTTCGTGTGTGAAAGATTTGATGGTGGTTTGTTTTTTTGTTGGCAGCAGGACGATTATAACATTTTTTCGTATTTATAATGATTGACAAAATGAAAAATGACTTTTATTTTTAAAAGTTAATAGTTGATAAGAAAAATAATAACAACAAACAGTTAAAAATAATTATATCATCAATTGTGGAGTAACGAAAAGAAAACAAATTTCAAAATTTCTTAAACTGTTAAGTGATTTTATTTATCAAAATTGTAAAGTTTATCAAAAAATTAATCGATTTGTTAATTTCTAAATTAATCAAAATATGTTCGTTAGATTTTTAAACACAATAATGATTTCATCTTGTCAGGCTCACCCTATAAACATTAATTAACTTCTTTTTTGTATAAATTTATATATAAAGCAAATTGAAAATTAAAAGAAATATTTGACAATTAAATTATAAACTTCTTAAAGTTGCCAATTTAAGATTTCACACTAAACACGAGAAATTTTAGCTTATATTAAAAGAATGTTTAATGCAATTCGTTTTAGTGACTTTTAATCAATAATTTAAATAACTTGGTAATTTAAATCACGGCAATATCACCAGCCTCGAAATAAACGAAAAATAATACACGCCAACCGATGCTACTATCGTTTGAATAAGCAAATAAGAACGAAAGACTAAGATTGTAGGACAATCATAGTTCAAGTGTTGCTAAATGGATCAGAGTCTCGGACAATATCCAAAATATCTATGAACAGCTCATGTGGTCTTTTTTTCAATATCGAACTATACAAGTTGTATACATATGCTTCGTTAATTACGTCATATCGGTTACGATAGAAGACTGGAAACCAGCCTAAACAATTTTTGAATTTAAACTTGAAGGTATAGGTACAAAAAAGGAAAGTCATTTGCGAAAAACTCTCATTACTTGGCCTGTACACTAGGAATGTTGTGTCAATTCGGTAAGTAAGTTTGAATAAGTACCAGCGATTAAAATTTCTACTATTTACTAGTTATTGGATTACAGTTTACTCGCTTGAACGAAGTCACTATTATAATAAATTATAGTAAATCGAAATAGTAATAAAATATTTAGTACTAATTAGAAATGTAAAAATCAAATGGACTCGGTACGACATTCAATATTTCTTATCTGTCGCGTAAAAAAATATATTTAGTAAAGAAAACCGAAACATAATTTTTATCGCTTAAGTCTAATTATAATACACATCAGTTAAATATAATACATAAATATTGATGCCAACAAAATTTTTTAACTTTTCAACAGTTTCAAATTATAAAAATGTTGTGTAACTATTAGTATATTTATTATTATATATAATGACGCCATTATTAAGCTCATGGTCATCAAATTGGCTAGCTAAAAAAATACATTATTATTTAGGCACGTATTTTTATTATATGAATAGGACGAGATAAATTTTTTTTTTATCAGAACGAAATTATATAAATATAGTCTCCAAATTTGAAAAATGTGAAAAAACTAATTTATTATATATTTTTTTAAGCACATAAAATATCAAAAATAGAAAAATATTGTTTGTAAAAAAGAATGTATATAAAAATACAAATTTAAACTACTTACTGCTCCCAAGTGGTACATTGATTTGTTTTTGTTGGCTTCTAGTTTCAACAGATTTATCCTGCTGGACATCATCCAGTCTATTATTATTATTGCAGTTATTGTTACCTCTATTACCAACACTATTATTACAATTACCACCACCGCCATTTTGATTACGATTATTACTAATACCACTGTTATTATTATTACTATTATTTTGATTGTTATTTGTATTATTTTTATTTATATTAATATTGGCAGATTTTGTTGTAGTTATCCTTTGGGAAAATCCAGTTGGTGTTCCTAATGCTATGGAAGATGATGATATATTATTTTTATTAATTGATGATTTTGTTGTTGTTAAACCACTAATAATTGGATTTGTTGATGTTGTTGTAAGTGTTAATGTTGTACCACCAGTTAAATTACCAACTGATGATAATGATTGTTGACCAATATTATTATTTGATGTTGATGTACCAATACTAGCACTACTTAATACTGTAGCATTATTATTATTTGGATTACGAAATACTAAAATTGACTGTGATTTATCTAAACGTTTTAATGTTTGTAATAAAAATGGTCCACCATTACTAACACTAATACTATTACCACAATTATTTAATGAATTTTGTTGTATAGTATCAGTATTAACAATTGTTGAACCACCGATAACTGATGATCCAGATGATGATGATGATGATGTCGAATTATTTTTATTAAGTCTTTGTTGTAATATTATTGAACCTTCTGGTAATAAATTCTTTTTATTAAAATTTGTTGTTGATTGTAATAATACAGTATTACCACAATTACCACCAGTACCAATTGTATTATTTGAATCACATTGAATTTTTGTTAAACCACTGCCAGATTGTGTTGATGTTGATGTTGTTGTTGTTGTTTTAATTCTTTGATGTTGTAATATTATTGATTTATTATTATCGTCATTATTATCAATTTGCTGTTGTTGTTGTTGTTGTTGTATTGTTGCGCCATTTAATAAGCTCAACAATTCATGACTATTTTGTAATATAATTTGACCATTTTCAGTACGTGCACCACGTACTAAAATTATATTACTATGTTGATTAAGTTGTTGCTGTTGTTGAAGCTGATGATGAATATTTAAATTTTTTGTTAACGAAGATGATGATGATGATGATGTTGTACTAGTACCAATACTAGTTGATGTATATTGTTGTTGCTGTTGTTGATTATGTTTTTGCTGTTGATGAATTTGAATTGATTTGTTTCGATTATTGAGTTTATACGTAGATTTTGTTGAATTTTTTACCTCAATATCAATTCCAGCTGTTGATGTTGATGTTGATGACGATGATGATAATTTATCCAAATTTGTTATTTTATTTGACATAGAATTTTTTGATGTTTCTTTTTGATTTGTTGTTATTAATCCATCGTTATTTTCATCTGAAGGTGGTCCTATTGAAAAAAATATAAGAAAAATGGTAAAATATAAAAACATTTATTCAATGAATTAAAGATTATTGAATTTAAGAATTAAGATTATTATTATTTTTTTTTGGATATTCTGTTCCAATTATTAAAAAAATTTTAGACATTTTATTTTGTTGGCAAATATTTTTTTATTTTCATCTTCTTCTCTAAATAGACAAAAATAATATCAATTTGTTACTTTGATATATAATAGAAATCCATTAAAGTTGATATTTTTATTACCTCTTCTTTTAATAATCCACATTTTACCCCTAAAGGAGACATTACTATATATAGCCAGCAACAACAAAAGAAAATTGTCATAAATTTCGATATTATGGGATCATTATAAGTGTTTTTCCTGAACATTTAAATGTGACAAGTTTTTTTTTATTTGGCTTTAGTAGGAAACTGAGCTTTTATTTGATAATAAATTCATTATGTTTTCATATATTATCCCCCCTTCCTCGTCTCTGTGCTAATATATAAAATAATGTAAACGAAAAGAAACCAATAAATTTTCAAATTTAAGTTATTTTACATTTAATATACTTTAAAATTGCCATTCTTCACAAAATACACTAAGAAAAAAAGGTCACGCAGGAGAAGTACTTGTATATTAGTTTCCTATTAATTGGATTTTTTTTTATATACCAAGATTTGAATGTCTCTATACGGTTGTAGAGGGTTTTAAGAACTGTTTTAAGAGGGTCCCATTTAGATTAATATTCTAAATAAGTATTTTAAATATAATTTATTTTCAGCCTCATCTAACAGAAGGAATAAAGTAAATGGGACTGAAGGCTAGGTACTGTAGGTATTCTATAGAACAAATATATTTGAAACATTGAATGTTTGTACCGCCAGATGGCTTTATTATACAGATATATTGCAGATAAAATTAATTGATATTTTATTCCAGTCTTCTTCATTTAACCTTTCCAATTTAGCGTCAATCATTAAATTGGTATTTTACGTTAAAAACATCATCTTCTACAAAATCCCGAATAGCGTCTCCTAGCCTAGCGGCTTATTTTTAAAATTTTGTCTAAGTATTCAAAATTCCATAACCTTAAACCTTTCCAATGTATAACCAATAATTTAGATTGAAATATACTATGTTAAATAACAAATTAAAAATGATTACAACAGACTGACCGACAGATAGAATATAAGAAATTTTTATGTTCCTCAAGAAGATTCTAAAAAAAACTATTATGACTTAAATAAGAAAAGAACCATAATTCTTATATTTCTCAAATAAACCCATAACTATTATCATTAAAAGGATATTTTAAGTAAATTCACTCAATATAATATATCCTTTTTCTTTTACATAAATACAGACAATATCTCTAAATGTTTATCTTTAAAAATGGGGGGGGGATAAAATATAGAATTATTGCAAATATTTTATCCTTCACAAAAAAAAGGATATTGGCAAATTGTTTACCTCACAATCAATAAAACACTCTGTTTTCTTTGACAAGAGATGGAGTTTGGGTATAAAGGATACTCGTAATAAAAAAAGATGAAGAAATTTAAAGGAATTGAGTAACAAAAAAAAAATGTTAATATTAAAAATTGTATCAAGGACAACACCGATTAAGGTATTATATATTTTACAAAATATATACAAATATCCTTTTTTATGATGTTTCATCTTAAATATTTTAGTATGTAAATTGAAATTTTTTTTTAGCTTAAGGACAATTTTTCAATACATTAAAGAGGAGTAACAAGTCTTTTTTAAATGATACCAATCTGAAAATTTAGTGTTTTATGTTTTAGAAATTGTTATAATAAAGTTATTTTGTTTTGGTTAAAAAAAAACACAGGACATTAAATATGAAACTATTATTAGGAACAAAAATATTTTTGTCTAGACAAATTTTATTTTATTAATATGTAGATTATTAATAGGATTTTTTTTTATTATTATTGATAAACAACAGATAAAAAAATAAAAAAAAATAAAAAGTTTTTTAGTGCGGGAGATATGATTTTTAATTTTAGTTTTAGAATTTCCAATTTAAATACGAAATTATTTTTGAAAAATTAAATAATTTAAAAAAAATTAATAAATTACTGACAATCATAGAAATGATTCTTTTTTGAACCGTTACACAGTTACAAATTAAACTATAATCTATCAAATTTAAACTTGTTTGATTTTGACAGATCCTGTTTTAGTTTTAAAACAATTTGAAATAAAGTAAACATTTTTCTATTCAGCAACAATATTTGGATGAAAATGGCATATTTTATGGATATTATTAAAATTAATTTAAGTATTACCGATAATATCAAAGTAAAATCAGTTAATTTCGCATTTAATTATTTTATTTTTTTTAAGATATTTGTGTTTATCGTATAGGTAAAATAAAATAATATTTCAAGTTCAAAATTGAATTAATCATATGCAACGAGAAGTAAACATGTTTATCTGAAAACAAGATTAATAATGTAATATCATTTTTAAGTTTGTACATTTGAACGCCGAACCATAAGTTACAGTAGACTACGGTCTCGACATGCAGAGGTTCTTGATAACATCAAGAAACTAAACTCATACAAACAGTTGATTCACAAATTATGTGACATAATTTAAAACATTTCTAATTTAATATGGAAATTATATTCTAATATAATATTTCCTGATATAATAATTGGTAAAAAACCTTTTATTCAACAATTTTATTCAGCATATTCTTTAATTATATTACCAATAAATTATCCTTTACCATTCTTTACAAAATTTTAACTATTATATTTATAAAGAATTTCAAGAATTACCGTGATAATAATATTTGTATATATGCGAGTGAAAAATTAGACCACAATAAACTCAAAATAACATCATTCATATTGTGAACAAAAATAATAGGAAATCCTTTTTCGCAACAACACTTAATAATACAATATAACTAATTATGTCCAACAACACCAAAAATTCTATTATGTCCTTTGGAAAAACTATTTTGTTCACTTTCTCTTCATTAATAATATATACAAATTATTTGTGTGTATAATATTAAAATTATTTATTATTAATAGCACCTTTATTTGTTTAATAAATTTTTAAGTTTTCTCTTCATTAATTTTGTTTTAGGACTATTTTTTTTATTGTTGTTTGTTGTATAGTTTACAAAAAAGGATACACAATAATTCGCGCGAATGAATCGGACGGTTATTTTGCGTTAATAAGAAATAATGCTATAAATATGTCTTCCAATTTGATTTAAGGTTATTCTAGGGTTTTCATCCGTTTAGTTTTATGGGCATATACATACAAGGATTTAACAACAACAAAAATGAAAAAAAAAAAATATCAAACCACAGTACGTTAAATAAAAGTTTTTACCATTAATATATATAATTCAGTTTATAGTGAACAAATAAATATATTTCTTCTGTGTTAAGGATACAAAAGGATATTTTTAAACTATATTTGTGTATAAAGGAGTCAGGTCAAGAGAGTTAGCTAGGTCGGTCGTCAGACTGACTTAATGGAACTTTATATTTATAATATATAGTGAAAATTTTAGTTCATAATAGAAATTAGCTTTAATCCTTACAACAATGATTTACAATATTTCGGATGACAAGTAACATAATTTTATTACACAAATATAATAAAATTTAAATATCATTTTTTTATGAATATATATTATATTTATTATTTAAGGATATTTTTAAATTTTGACAATAATATAAATTCATAATATAAATTTTTTAATTAAAAGTTTAATATCCTTTCGAATAATTTTATATTTTATAATAAGTTTAATTAATTGCAGAATTGAAAAAATTTTTAGTAGTTACGATTACGATTTTATAGTGATAAATAAACTAATAAAACTAGTTAATTTTTGATTTTAATGAATTAATTATCGATCCCTAATCAAATTTATCCAATAATTTGGATCAATTATACTTAAAATATTACCGAAATTCTCTACAAGTTTTTATGTGCTTTTCCTATTTATATCAAGTAAATTAGACGATAAATTTATAAATTCATTACTTTTTGTTCGTTCCACAACATACAATAGGAAAAAGTCATAGCTCATTTTTATATCTATTATCTGAACAAAATTTAAAAATCTAATAATGAAAACTGACGATCTGTGAGGATCGTATCCTTTGCGAATGAGAAATTATTGCTTGGAGATACTTGAGTAAAGAATTTCTAACCGTTAAATAGGTCAAAGACACAAAGAATATACTGGACGATGATAATAATATTCAGAGTATATGGTAAAGCCATGACCTACAAAATCATCAAATTTAGTTATTTACAAATTTTCGGTTGATTTCATTTAATATTTAATTTTATTGTAACCAATGAAAAACGATTTTTATAATTCTGATTATAAAAGGACCAAAATTTAGAAATATCAACATTTCATAATATTTCCAAATTCTTACACAAAATTATCCTGATGGGCACCTTATTTTATCCAAAAATTATAAAAACTACAATTGAAAAATATTTAATTAAATTTCTTTGAAAAAAATTCAAATTCCTACATCGTAATTTAAACCAATTTATTATTCATATTGTTTTAGTTTTAAAATTACTAAATTTCTTTTTAAAAAAAAAAACAAATTCCCTTATAAAAAAATTGTTATAAATTTTGTTAACAGGTCCTTCGTACCACGCATAAATTTTAAATTAATAAAAAAAATCCAAATTGTTTCAAAGAACAAGGCAACAAAATAGCCAAAAGATATTCTTCATTATACCACTATAAAAAAGTTAAATAACAACGAAATACTACCGAAAAAAACATCAAGTTTTTGTTGACGGTTTTATTGTTTGTGGTCTACGCGAATATATGCAACTATAAATGAAGTGTCCATACGTAGACCATCTCCAAAAATCCTTTAGGCCAAAGAATAAAGAATTATCTATACAATTTCACTATACAAAAAGGATACAAAATATAGAAATCCTAAAAAGTTGTTTCCAAAAAATTCAGTTAAAAAAAGTAATAATAATAGAGAAAATGAAAATTCTACGATATATTGTGCACCAAAAATGGAACAAAAAAAAAAAATCTGAAATAGAAGAACAAAATTTTAATTTTGTGGCAATAATTTTACGGTGAAGTTTTTATTTTTTTAGTTTGATAAAAAAAATGTTGGTATATATACTTGCCAGAATTGGTAAGGTGAATTGTTGTGACCCTGTGTTGCATATTTTTCTTTTCATCTCAAACGAAACGCATGTCAGACGTAAGGGTATCGGTCAAGTCGTCTAGGCTTTTATAATAATATAACAAATTGTTTTGTGTGATTGTTGCTTATATGTAGATACAAACAATAATGAGTTAAAGAACATAAGAACATTTTTTTTTACTATTATTAGGCTAATTTAAATAGTCTTAATTCGAAATATAAAAATGGATTAAGTATACTAGAAATATGTAATTTAGTTTCGAAATTGTTATTTTTTGATAGAGCCGAACACAAAATTTTAATCAAACAAACCAAAGACAGACCCAAAGATTTTTTTTGTTGTTAATAAGATCATTTTCAGCATATCGATAGTAACCATTCATAACCTCGTAACCGTAAGTCACATTTGTAAGTTTTTCAGACAACAAAAAAAAACTACCTAAAACTTTATTGTTTTTGCATAAAAATGTGTTACGATTACGACACATTTAATTTGTCTTACGCATTAATAACATTGGTTATTTAAATGTGGACAATAATTGAAGATACCGAAAATATGAAATAAACTTTAAATACATTTTATTTAATCCCATTTATTAAGTCATACAAAATCCGGAGTTTGAAAGGTAAAAAGTAACTTTGGTACTGCTGCATTTACAATTCTCTAAAGGAATTAAAACTGAAGTTACGATGTAACTACATAGTAATTATAATAACAATAAAAGCTTAGAAATATTATTGGATTGGAGAGGTCGATATGGGAACTACTCAAAACATATAACTCCCCCAAAATCTCGGAACTACTCAAAAGATATAACTCCATCAAAATTTCTAATTTACAATAACTACGTATGATAAAGTTTTAATTCATTTGATACTAAATCCATAGTAAATTTTATGATAGTAACTGATTCCTTTCCGAAATAATGTATAGTTCATATCGGAATTTTTTTTTAAAGTAGGCTATATATACAGAAAATGGATTATTACATATAACTTGTGAGCTTCTATTCTTATACAGATCAAGGATTTTCAATTTTGACTATACCGTAAAATGTTTACAAATTATCAACAATAATTTCAGCAGTTGACCCAAAATATTAAATTGTATTTAATATTTATGAACCTATCATATCAAACTACTTATATTTTCTATATAACAGTTAACTACACTAGTACAAACCAGTTAAAATAAAAAAAAAATTATGCTTATAATTTTTAAAGGACTTTAAAATAAAATTTAAAAATTTTCAATATTGTCACCTATAACAAGTAAAAGACAAATTTTCTAAAAATATACAAATAATTTTTGGTCATTCTACACAAATAATAATTTTCTAGACTTTAAATTCTCACGAATTGTAAAAATCCATTAAAGGACTTTAAAATATATAAATTTATAGAAAAAAAAAACCAATGTCCTTAATGTCGCGCTCTCAATATTATTATATTATTATTAGAAAAACTGAAAATGTGTGTATTTCCTGATTTAAATTATGGTTTCAATTTAAATATAAAAGTTTTTCCTGTACAAACCAAAACCAAACAGTATTAAAAAAGGAAACGTGTCAAAATTTACTTGACCATAACTTTGTAAGAGAAAATATATTTTAGTTTTAAAATATGTAATAACAAAAAAAAACATGTATACGTAACACTTTTACGTATCACCGATATTTATTTTGTATATTTTATAATATGCTTTTCGCATAAAACCTTTAAATGTGAGGTTATACAATATACAAATTACAAATACAAAAAAATATAACTAGTAAATTACAATTTTAATGAAAAGAAATACTGAATATTATTTTTAAGTTTGAGAAGCTTTCTAAACTATTGTCAATATTTTTAGTTTTTCTATCTGGTTTTTGTTTTCTTGAAGCTTATAAAAAATCCGCGGAGGAGACGTACTTGTGCATTAATTATATTAATATGGGCTTTTATAAAAGCAGTGTACGAACACTACAAAATCTATGTACAAACAGAAATGTAGAGCTCTGATGATACCAGTATGGGTACAATGTCCATACCGCCATAACTTTGTGACACTGTAACATTAAGGGCAACGAAGAAGTGGATGAAGTTGCCAGAGGAGGTATAAACCTCGAGCAAGAACTCTAAGAAAAGGTTCTATTGCAATTACGAAATCCTTTGACTTACTAGATAATTTCTCAACATATACCCAGAGTTAATTACCATTAAAGTGGTAACACTAGTGGCGGCGAGGTTCTGCCACCACTATAACGTAACCTAAACTATGGGCTTTTATAAGTTCTAAACAGAGGTACATGCTACACACATGTAAGGTTCTTAAGACCAATTTAAAACTAGGGAATAGATTATTTGAAAAACGTTCTAATTCTAGTATTTTCACATCGAGCGCATGACAGAGCACTGCATTTAAGGAAAAGTATTTGGCAAAAATTGAGGGGACATTTCTAATTCGGACGATCAAACTGGAGAGCCACAGCTAGATGGTTAAAAATAGGGTGGTTATGAAAGAGACCAAGTTTCGTTTGGGATGTAGCAACATTGCAAAGAAGAAGAATTTTCTAATGCGGTTTTTTTATATTTTGAAATTTACTTTGATACAATTATGAAACAATTTCCAGAAAAGAACAAATAGCGTCGGTTAGTAACCCATTTTTAAATGTTCGTCTATGCAGTTCCAACGTTCAGTCTACCAGTAATTTAAGTGAACATTTACTAAATTATATGACGATTTGAAAAAATTTCCAATATAAGAATTGACAGACGGATAGACAGACAGACAGAAAAGAATTAACACGATAGATTTTATGGTTTCAGAAAACAATTCTTCAAAATAGGGTGGTTAATATTGAAATTTGTATATGGTTAGATATGGCAGTTTAAAATATTGACCATTGCCAACCTAAATTGTGGTTATATATTAAAGGAAATTTTATAATAAGAATTACTATTTGAAGGGATTATTTATTCTTTGTATATTTATTTATATATATTAAAAATATAAAATAATTTTTTTGTTTGTAAAACTTTTCCACAAATTATTATATTTAAAAGGTAAAATTTTTGTATTATAAATAGAGAAAGAACATATTTGAAAAGTAGTGGTGTAAGTTGGCAAAAAAATGAACATAATATTGACACGTGTGTTTGGTAAGATGAAAATAAATTAAACGTAAATAGAATTTACGATTATTAAATTGTAAATGTCTTAATATTTATACATAATATTTTGTTAGTACCGGTAAATTTTTTAGTGTAGGTGAAAATAATTTTTTATAGTTAAATATTACACAAGAAAATTGTTTAGGTCAGTTCAGAGTATGACAATATTTTTTGAATTAGTTATATTTAAAACAAAATTTCATATTTAAATGAAATGGTTATATATTTTTAAATCGATCTTTCGGTGGTGGAAAATGAATTTAAAGTATTATGGTTGGTACCAATCAATATTTAGATATTTCGTGAATATGAAGGAGTACATTCAGTATAGTTAACTGAATCAGCAAATTTGTAAAACTTTCATACATAACATCAATTTACTTTATTATAATAGTATCGACTGATATTAACAAAATATGAAATATTATCAACGACATAGACCAGTATTTAAATAGCTGTTTGGAATTAAGTTGTAATTACTGCAATCGTAAGAGTTACTATAACATTCCTTCAAATCAAACATAAATGACAAAGGCATCAGTCCTGTAATAAAATAGTCAAGATCATTCTGTAAAAACTACCAATATAATTTGAAGGGCCAACAGTGTAGCTTTTAAAGTTGTAGAAGTCGTTTAAACAAAATAATATTTCATGCGTTCTTCCTGTTTATTACAAGGAACACTATTGGAATTCCAAATTCTAACATTGATTATAAATCACGTCTAAAATTACAATTTTAATAGTAATTTTTGATATTCCATATTTTCTAATCCATGACTAATTGCGACAGCAAAAAACTTAATTTTAGAATTTTTTTTTTTTTTATTAAGATACAATTTTAAAATACAAATGTTTCACCAATAAATTAAGTCTAAATATGTTTAATGTACACGTATATAAAATCCCCATTATACAAACAACCAAAAATTTAATTAGTTCGGATGATAAAAAATAAAGAAAAGTTCTTTATAAAAAAAATAACAAACTTTTCCATTATAAAATTTTCATTATTTTTCATGTGTGCACACACGTTTTTCACTTTTCTATTATTATTATTATTATATATATTTTTAGTTCTTTTTGAATAAAACATTTTAATTGTTAAAGTATATGTACATATATTATTGAAAATATTTAAAAACGCATACTTTTAGGAGTTATATGTAAACATTCACTTTTAAATTTACAAATTATTATTAGATTCAAAAAGTTTCAAAAGAATAAGAATAGAAATGAAAATTATATTTTTTTATAAAAAGGTGAAGTCTTTAAGTGTAACAATTTTCGAACCTCCAATAACTTTACTTTTTTCGAATGAATGTCGTCAGTCGTTGGTTAAGAATTAAAGTTTATCTGAAGATTTTGAAAGTTTTAAATTGAATTTACACCATTATTAGAATATCTAAATATTGAGTTTTTTTTAAATATAAATTATGTTTTCTCCTACTATCTCTCATGTTTACCATGGCGACTGTACGAATAATACTGAATCGACTTGATAATAGTCGGAATTATTAAACACTTGTTCCAGTTCATTTTTAACTAGTAAACACCGCAACCAGTTTAACTCTGAACAAGTTCGCCAAAAATATAACTTACAACTGAAAAGTAATTTGGATCTTACTCAGCAACCCGCGATTATTTTGGATCTTGGATAGTGCGTAAACATAGGATAGATTGAAATCCACAGAGAATTCACATACTCGCAGGCTATTAATTAGACCCATTGTACAACTTTATAATTTCTTCAATACTGGCTGAATCAATGACTTTTACAATCCAACCTCAGAACCGGAATCTTGCAGATTCATTCATGAAATAAGAACCGAAATAATAAAACCGCATGTGCGTAGTATCTATGGCGAATGGATCCGAACGTATGCGAACTTTTCGCTTTAATATATTTGCAACCTTTACAAGTGTTAACATTGGAATTCCGGATTTGGAAAGCGTGACAATTTAACATCACCGATCCTACTATAATCGCGGTAGCGGTGATGATAATGTAAAGAAGTTTTGGGTGTCACGACTCCTGCTTAAAATAATCAGACATAAGAGAATATATCGCACATAAAAAGTTTTATTATTCCTTTAATATTCAATAAATTAAACACCACTAAAGAAACTAAATAAAGAAAAACTGGGAAGAAAATCTTAACTTTACTAATTTAATGCAATGTCAAACATTAAGATTTTTATGTAGCTCTGTATATACACGATTATAAATTTGAAATTAATTTGTTTCGTGAAATTATTTTAATTTGTTTTGTTATAATACTCAACAAACAAAGAAAAGTCTAAATTTTCACATCTGAATTAAAATAAACTTAATATCGATCCAACAATTTTTTTTAAAATAAATTATGTTGTATGGAACTATGCTAATATATACACAAATTTTCATGAATGTTAACGGGAGGATATATGTATGTATAATAAAAAAAGGATATAATTATAATGATCATGGTAATTCAATTTATTAAAATATATATTTTAAATATTTTTTTCTTTTTTTTTTTTTGCCTCATTCATATAAAAATAAGGATATTTTTTATATATTTACGAGTATATATAAAAATAAAAATATTAAGGATTAAAAGGCGAAATATAAAAAAAAAAATATTCGTGGTAAGGTCGCTTAGCCGCGAAATTATGATAAAAGTGTATATAACTCCAAAAAAACACCAACCTCAACATTAGTTTATCATGATTATTATTATACGTATATTTTTTTAAAAAAATATATAAAATTTGAAATTCTTTTAGCAGGAGCGATTTGAAGAGTCGAGTTTTTTTTTTGGCTGGTTAGGGGAAAAAAATATATTTTTATGCTTTCAAATTTCATGCCTTCGAAAAACAACAACTAAAATTTAAATCAATTTTTTTATTTTTTGAGGAATTTTTCCCGTCACCTTTTTGACGAGTAATGTTTTTTTTTTTTTTAAAGAAAAAATGACCAATCGGAAGCTATTTATATAGGGTGTCCCAAAATACAAATGTACGTAAACTATCAATAATGTTTATATCATAATTTTTGATTTTGACCTTCTTAATTAGAAGCTCGAACTTCTTCTCCTTTCATTAACGCGACTGATACGATATCTAGGACTCTGTTAAAATCTGTAAAATCGCGCGGAAATCGCGTTAGTGTGGGCATCCTCATAAGCCGCCATGTAATTGAATTCTGTGGGAAAAACGCGCTGAGGTTGCGGGAAAAAACCCTTTAGTTTGGACAAAGTTTATAGATTATGAACTATCAGTTTTCTTTAGTGAAAATTTTTTTAATTACAATAAACTATGTAATGGCTTTTAAAAACTAATGTCATAAGCGCAATCATATTTACCGGACACTTTTTCAGAAATTGTTGATTATATATAGTTAATATGATGTATAAAAAATGTTTTCATTCCGTTGTGGACCTACTACAACTAACCTTAGAATTATGATAGCTGTGGCAATTCAAGATATTGTTACAAAAACAGTTATACGCCGAAATACTGTTTTGAATCGCGATAATATCTTGAATTGTCACAATTTTCTTTTAATATGGACAGACAACTATTTCGCAGTCTATCGGAACATTTAGTTAAGAAAGTGAAAGAGCTAATATGGTTAAAATTTAAAATATTAACAAAAAGGAAAGCAACTGTTAAAAACCTTAAACTACTGAAAATCCTATGCCTAATTTAGGACAACTTGTATTTAAATTTAATATAATTTATTATAAAATGATAATATTATTTAGATAAGTTAAATAAATATGATTATTTTTAATATATTTGATGTTTATTTAAAGTAAAAATAAAAAAATTAAATTGTGAAATGCATTTTCATATAATAAAAGTAAGTATTATAAAAAAAATAGTGTTTATAATTTTTAAAAGTGATAAACTTATAACAAACAGTGTTGATAAGCTTTTAAAAAACTATCAAATTAATATAATTATTTAAATAAAGGAAACTTTGAAATTTATATTATTACATAATTATACTTATGAATTATTAATTATTAATTAACTAATGTTTCTATGAAATTGCATTAATTCTTTTCACTAATTTTTCGATAAAATCTCATAATATATCTTCTATGTATTTTCTATTAAATATTCTACTAAAGTTCATTAATTTGAAATTTCATTACTTTTATGAAAATTCATTAATTTTTACAAAACTTTATTGATTTTATCAAATTGAAATGATTTTTTATGTAGGTTTATTAAGTTTATGTAAAATTTCATTACTTTTCGATAACAATTCATTATTTTAATTAATTTTAAATATTTTTAAAGATCAACAATTTTTTAATTTCATTTATTTCACTAATTTTTATGAACCTTCAATGTACATTTCAATTAATGTTCATTAAATTTTTACGAAATCTATTAATACTAATTTTAGTATTAATTTATTATGAGTGCGTTTTGAATTTAATTTGAAGCTATGAGTTCAAAATTACAGAACTGCAAGTGTTTTATAGGAGCATATATGAATTTAGTTGTTAGCAAAAGAATCAACATTCAATAAAGGATATAAATTTATTCAATGCAAATTATTTTAGTAAATTTTTTATGAACAAACAAAGTTTGAATACTTTTTTTTTAAGTTGTTGTTCAATAACTTTTCTGTTATTTTTTTTTCCAAATTAACAGAAATACAGAAAAAAATGGAAACTTTTAAATAGGCATTCTTAGAAGAAAAGAAAATTTTGTCTGCCAGACATTCAATCGTTTTCTTCTCATTTTTAAGGAAGCTATTTTTTGAAGTGGACTTCTAGAAAAAGAATACAACTAATAATAATACACTTTACTTTTTCAAAAATATATATATAAAAAAAATCCTTTTGCTTTCATTTTTTTTTTAAATTTCTTGGAATTTTTATAATTGGAATTGCATAAATTTCTTATTTCTTTTTCTTCGTATAAATACGAATTTTATAATTGGTTTTTTTATATTAAATTAATAAAAATCAATTGTATAAAAACCTACTAAAAAATAAATTTTCTTCATTTTATTTGACCATAATTGGTTTAAAATTTTTTTTTGTGTACTTACGTATTTGAAGACTTAAACAATAAACGGCCTGCGAAGTCATTGCCACCGCAATGAAATTTATTAAGTTATCAAAAGTTTTTTTTTATATATAGTAAATCACTATTTGCCGCCAATCATTTTTGTCAAGTGTCTTTTACACCTGGAAATGAAAATAAAAGAAATATTTTATTAATATATAATAATTAAAAATTCACAAAAAAAAATAAATGAAGAAATTAAGAGAAGATAAAATTGTAATACAAAATTTTAAGATATTATTTGAATCGTTTTTAAGCATATAATTTAAAATTTTGGACCATAAAATCTACATATTAATTAAATTTTGTCTGTTCAGAATTTCGAAACTCAAAATCCAATATAAAGTCAAACTATGTTTGTTATCCCAACGTCAAACGAGTATTAAATACGTTTTTCGTACTTCAGAAAGCTATTTAATTTACAGAATGACAAATTAGCCTTTGATTTAATTGAGTGATGAATGATGAATCGCAAAACTGGAATCCGTAAAGCTTAAGTTCTAGTATTTTGACTTTCTAATAACTTGATTTATAAATTACATGTTTCGAAAAACTGTGAATTAAAAAACTCTGGTTAAATTTTAACTTCTCCGTCGCAGAGAGACAACACCACAATGTACACTATGAAATTTGTTTTGATAGGAACTGTCAAAAAAACAATTTTTTTAGTGTGCAAAAAATGTATAAATTTCGTTATTAAAACCAAAATTTGCAGAATTTGTGAAAATTCACTGGATTATTTTGACAGATGGGTAAAAATCAAGCTTTAGTTTCCAATTTAAATTAAAAGCTTGCACTGAGAAACCGATGAGTAATTTAAATAAACCCCTAAATTTTAATTTCCATTTTTATAGTTTTAAAGATTTTTCCTTTGTACGAACATATAACATGAAAAGCGACTTTATCTTTCATCAATTTATGCATATAATTTAATATTCAATGTATGTTAAAAGAAATGACTAAAAAGACAATGATTTTTTTTTTTGTATTTGGGAAGGAGTTGATTTTTTTTATGTAAGATACAACAGTTTCTTTGCCAAAAAATAAAAATATCTTTGTAATTCTTTTATTTCTGTGAACTTTATATTAACATGCCGAGTTGTTTCCTGAATTTTATCTTTTTCGATGTGACCACCCTCTGATTTACAATTGGTAAAACAAAAAAAAAATATGGTTAAGTTTTCATTTTTATCTTATAGGAAATTGTTTCAAAAAAATAATATTAAAAAATTTATAAATTTTTTGTATATTTTTAATTTTAATTTTTTTAAAGAAGATAAAAGGCAAAAAAAAAGGTTAAAATCCTAAAATTTAATTTAAAGATAATCAAAATATTTTTTTTTTCAGTCTTATTTTATGTATCAAAATAATGTGAAAGGACATGTTAAATATTGAATTGAATTTTTTAAATTATTTAAATTTTAGATATTATAATATTTTAAATTATATTATAAAAAAATTGTATTAGTCGACAATATATTAAATAAAATTTTCCGAATCGACAAAAAATTTTCATCTTCTCGAGGAAAATGGAAATTTATCGAATGTTGTTTGAGTTATGAAATTGGGAAGATTTATTTCCAAATTTAAGGCAAATATTTATTTAATTATATTTAATTCTGAATATTAGTTATCCTGAAAATGAAGTGTGACGTGTAACTTAAGGGGCAGAAGAGTAGAGCTTAAGGTCAAAATTAAAACAAAGGACTCTTTTTAAGAAAAGTTAGAAAATAAAATAATTTAATATTCAAAACACTGTAAACATAAATGGAAAACAAATTCATTTATTATATTATGTACTTATAAACAATCTGTATTATCTGATTCATTTTCATTCACAATAACATTATTTATATTTATCATTCACATAATAATTCAAATTTTTTGTAAAAGTAAGTTTAAATAAACGAATATGCCATAGAAGATGAAAGTTAAGCTCATCCGTTTCGATAAGTTTGAGTTTAAGTTCGGGCATAATACAATATTAAATTTAAACTTTAGAGAAACACTGACAAAAATTTAGGACATTTAATTTTCAGGTAACAATTTTTCCATCTTCAAGTTAAACTTTATATACTTTTAGTAAATCGTACTTACTTCTACCTACCTAATATAGGAATAATTAACTTGATCCTTCTATGTTTAAAATGTAATTAACATATTTATTTTTAATTCATTATAATTTATATAAATGTTCTGCTAATAATTTATGCAGAAGAAAATATTAAAGTATTTATTTATTTAATATTCAATTTAATTTCAAAATTCAATAAAAAATATTTTAAAATTTTTTTGTAACATTTGTAATTTAAGTCAATTTAAATAATTTAAAAAATTTTAATATTTAGAAAATAATTCATGAAAAATTGGAACATATAAAAAAAAATATTTTTACCCCATTTATAAACATATTTTATGTGGTTTCAAATATTAACTATACATATATATATATATACATATTTATACATAAAAAAATACATGAGAGGAAAATGTTAAAGGTTAATGATCAAAAACTCTAATAATCGCTAATGGTCTCTTGTACATTCCACCGAAAAAACGACACAAAATTATGTTTGTTTATATATAAGTATACAAAAAATGTATTTATATACATATATATATATATATATATAATAAAATATATGTATATATATAAAGAAGAAAAATTTTATTTGCAAAATACATGCTAATCTAACGATTGCCAATGATTAAATTTAGTTTTACAAATAATGTTCATTGTTAGTAGATAAGGGGAGATTTTTGGGGGATGTTATAATTTTTTTTTAGTTTTAGATATATTCAAAAGCAATATACATAAAAATTAAAATTTTGAAGGGTCAAAACATATAGTTTAGTTAGATGAATAACTAAATCCTTTTCATATATAACAAACTAATAAATTAAAGTTTTATAGTGTTAAATATTTTGATATATTTTATATTGTTAGTTATATAAAATATATATAAATTGATCACTATACAAAACCATGTTTTTATAGAAGCAACTATTATAAGAGAAATTTTCAATATTTTACTATAAAATATTATTTTAGATATTCAATTAAATTGAGATACTTAATTTTATATTAGTTTGAATTTAGGAGACATTAGAAAAGTAAATTGTTTTGTGGTATATTAGATAATATTTTAGTTACTATATATATATATATATATATATATAATATATATATACATATATAATTAAAAAGAAATCAGGTTAGATTTAAACGATTCCTTAAAATATGTTTAAATTGCAGTATATCGTCGCCTTATTGGTGAATTGTCCTAATCCACAAAATTCTAATTTTTAAGTTATGACTTGTATATGTATAAAATATTGCTTGATAATTTTTTTGATTAATATTTACTAATATTTGTAACTAAACAATAAATTGTTATTGATGTGATAATAATTCTAATTTTTCATATATATTACAAAAGCCCTAAGAAACAATTCGTCAAAGTGAAACTGAATAGTGTTAATTTATGAAATTATATTTTTAGATTTGCTTTACAAACAAAAATGACATTTCCTATGGAATAATAAGTTAAGTACTCATACATTAAATTAATTAAAAGTGTATACATATTATATTTCTATAAAGATTTGAAAAACAAAAACAGACAATTTAGAAAGAACAAAAATCATTAAAATTCAATTTTGTAAAATTTAGATTTAGTAGATTATAACCATTCACCATTAAAGCGACGATATATGAAATTGTAACGATAACTCTCAACTCTCGTCTGTTGTGTATTTTTACAATCAAAATTTAAAATAATATTTCTAACATATTATTTACCTTTATCAAAATACAGGAGTAAATATCCAAAAGGAAAATTATAAACTATATAATGTAATAAATGGTTAATATTTGGTCGATTTAACTTAACATTGCCAAAAACGTTTATTTTAATTTTAGTATACAATATATATGTACATATATATATATACATATAAATAGAAAAAAGAATATTGATAAATATTTATATAGAAAGTTTATAAATAAAATTTAATTTACTTACTTAATATATAAATAAGTTAAATATATATATACGAATAATTTGTGGCCATGTAAATTCAATTTTAAATACACTTTTTCTGTATACATATATATATATTTATATACCGATTTCAATTGTTATAGAATATCAGTTATTGTAAAAATGAGTTTAACTGATTTACCAATAATACTCTAATGTCAAGTTTCACAGTGAATTTAATATTAAAATATTATTTAATCTTGTTCTATTTAAATTTAAGCGTAAGGTCTACTCATCTTCCAGCTTAAGATAAACCGAACATTTAAAGAAGAAGAAACCAAAATTAAATTTAATCGAAGTTTAAACTTATGGCACAGGCATGCACGCAGTGTAAGACTATAGGCATTACTGCAAATACAACTAACAAAAAATTGATACTCCCTTGCCTAAACAATATTATTCATCCACTTTCAGGTTATACACCTTCCGGTCCTCGGCAGAGTTTTACCAGTACGATATATAATATTTAAATTAATGTGAAGTACCTGCTCTATATATAGAGCTACACTAGTAGTAGGTAATCAAATCAATAAATCAAAAGTTAACCTTCAAAATTGAAGTTATCGGAATTTATTTACAATATTAGTATAAAAGTTATTAAGTACTTAAGTGTCCTTTTTAAGAAAACATATTTTTAAGTTGATTTTTATTTTCAATTTAATTTTCAAAATTATTAGTAATAAATTTACTAAGGATTCTCCGAAATAATTTTATGGATCAATGATTTCAAAAACACCTACTAAATTAAATGTTGACCATAACATTTATCGAATGTCTAACATGGAAATAGTAAATAACGTCAAAATATATATTAAAATTTATTAAAAAGAAAGTCCTTATTTTCCCTCGTCGTTTATACTGAATTATGATTCCGGAAAAGAGAAAAACTATAGAATAAAAATTTCAAAGAAATTCAAAACTTTATTTCTATTGGGTGGTACCAAAATCGTTAAGTTTATGATTGTTTGAATTTAATTTTTCTTATTTTATAAAGTTTTATAGAAATTTAAGAGTTTACACTAACAAGGAAGGTTATTATTATATAAGTATTTTTTGTTATTTGTAATTATACACTAAGTGTATAATTACACTTAGTACCAAAATCGTTAAGTTTAGAGCTTTACCAGTAACTCATCATAAACAGGCGTTTTATTTGTTAGTCACTTAAACAGTTGCTTAGAGCCTCCGATTTTGGATAGCACCTAAATCATGAATTTATTATACATATAAATAGTTTTAAAATTATATAAACGGCTTGAGAGTTAACATAAAGGGTGATTCAAATTATGAGTAGAAAGAGTTAATAGAATTTTCAATTATAATTATTTTATTTATTTGTTTCTAAATTCATAAAAAAGGAAGGATGATCTGACGTTTTTTGAACAAGAAGGCAAACGTAAGCACCAGTATATGACGGGTCTTTAAGCCCTAGATACGTGGAGCTCCTTGTTTATGCCTGCGTCCATTCAAACTCAACCAACCAACTTTAATTCAAACCGAATCTAAGTATAACATGAAATAAAAAATGTTTACATAAAAAAAGAGAGACCGAATCAAAAATAGACGTGATATGTGCCTCGACACAACAAAATAAATAATAATGAATTACATTACATACAAATAAAAGTGAATATCACAACAGAGAATCGGTAGCAAAAAATGCTATAATATTAAATTGGCATAGTTACTTAATATCTAAGAAAAACATTCTGGATGCCTTTAACGAGAATATGACTAAACTAATTTTATTTAAATATCGGTATAAATTTAAATGTTCATTTATTTCATATCAAACTAGTGAAAATTTTGCAAACAATTTATATATATCAGACAACCGGTCGGTCACTCGTAATATCATCCGGCTTTTTAATAAATGATATGCGTTTTACAAACATACGTTTTTTTTCATTTATATAATATATGTTTTTTTATTTAAATTAGTTGTTGTATAAATAAAAATAATTATGAATTGTATTTAATAATGTTATAATGAATTAAATGGGTAGGATAATTACAAAATTAATTTAAATAAGTATATCATTTCTAAATCGAAGGTTTGCACTGTCCAGTTTTCACTGTTAGCAAAATACGTTTATTTGAATTTGACTGTGAAATTATAATTGAGTTTCCTTTATTTAAAAATCTAGTTCTTCAAGTCATCATTTTTGAACCTATTTAATGTTTGGACATCTTACGAGCTTAAGACCGGATGAAGTAATAATTCCTAGAATATACATACTTCCCTATCGGTGCAAGTAATTTATTATACATACTTATACTTAAAATAAATATTGAAGTGACTCGACATCACCTCATTATTCCATTCTCGCCTCGACGAAAGAAAAATTTAGTATGGTTGAAGACGACTTGGTATTAGGAGAACCAATGTACATCTCCTTCAGAAATTTCTTGACGAGGAAATCAACAACTGTAGCCGACAGGAAGCGAATCGACCGCGAGTTCAATCATGTCGAATATATTTTCGAAGATTCGATTTTGGCGATTTTAATCATACCGAAGTGTCAAAATCGACTACAGGCATTTGATTGATATACAAAATTTAAGAACTTGAAATGTCACATATATAAATATGGAAGACAGAACTTTGGCTAACTAGGAATATAACTGCAATATTAATTTAATATACCTATACTTAGAATTTTTACATAATTTGTTATTCAAAATTATTGAATTTTTTAGATTTTATTAACCTTAAAATAATATTAGTATAATTTAATAAATTCAATTTTTCTTTCTAGGCTTCATAATATTTACATGTCTCATTACTGGAAAAAAAATGAAAGAGGAAAATGATGAGAAAATCAATAACAACAAAATAATATATATATATAACTACAAAATATATAAATATTTGTATACATTATAAATTAGTTTTTCAGTTTTTATTTATGGCCAACATGAGTTTTACGATTGAAAGTTATAAAAAAGCCGAAATTATATAATGACATAAAAAAAAAAAATTAGATTTTAATTAATTGCAATTTATGTAATGTTCAAAATCATTACTTTTACTGACACACTTTTAATATAAAAACAAATAAAAATGATTGCACGTGTATCCATTATTGCGCGAGCGCAACTATTTCTTAGTAAAGTTAATATAGTTAAATATTACCACATGACGAGGTCAATTATGACGTTTCAGGTACATAGTATAAAGATATATTATTTATATTCTACATTTAAGTAAGTATATAAAAAAAATCTAATATTATCCTTTAATTTCATAAATTCTAATTAGAATTTTGATGATGATTTCGTTGTATAAATCTGGCGGGGTAACTAAATGTAAAATGAAAATTGCGCTAATGAAAATTCTGTATTTTCTGTAAATTTTTATTTTTTTTTGCAATTTACAAACATAGAAAAATAATTTTTAAACATTAAATGATTATATTTTGAATACTTTACTAGGATAAAAATGCTATTACTTAAAATAATTAATATATTTTATTATAAAAAAAAGGTACTCGAGGTAATAGAGGTAACGTATACATACTTTTTTTTCATTCCATTTAGATTCGATTTTTTTTTTTATGAAATTTTATTTTTGTAATATTTTTTTTTTGGCAGATATTTTATAATTTACAAAAGATATTAAACAATTAAAAATGTTGTTTGTTTAATATATGAGATTTAATGACAAAATATTAATTTAAATATCTGAAGAAAAATGTTATAAATTATTTTGAAAAATATTTACAACTTATATTATTATATATATACAATTTTTATTTTAAACACACACACATTTTTTTTCACATTTTACTAAATTTTGTGTCCTTTTTTTCTTTTATGTTGAAACTAATCACTTTTAATTTAAATCTATAGTTTAACTAGTAATTTTAAAAATATTTTTTATTAATTATTTTAGAACATAATGTAAAAAGCAAAAAAGAGTTATTAATTAAATTTTTTTATTATATATATACTATTTTTTCAAGATTCAAGAACCCAAAATAAAAAAAATAACTTGAAAGAAAATCTTTACGACAGAACCAGAACTTAGTATAAAATTTGACAGTTTATGCATGGTGCTAAATTCGTAACCTACCCAGTAAGCATTTATGTATCGGTATTCGTTTTGTTGATGAAACAAAAATGTATATAAATATCTTATAATTTGAAATCATAAAAATATATATGTTACAGTAAATGCGTAAACAGCATTCAATTCATGAATTAATTAGTAAATATATGCATTGACGTTAGACTTTAGTGAATTCGCAACAACACATTAGTCAAAGCATAATATAAGACTTTTGTGAAGTTTCACCACTTTTATGGTTTGAACCTTGGGTTAATTGTGGTGAATTACTATTCTAAAACTTCAAAATTAATATATCAATACATACACTTTCTGAATTCCATTTGGAAAAGGTGGAAAATATATGAGAATAGATTTACTGACCGAGTTGTGAGAATGTATGTACCTACTAGTAAAAGCTTAAATTGTACTATTTATGCATAGATTTGCTAATCATAATAATGAGTATATACATTATATACATTATCGAGTCAGTGTACACACATTTGCTAAATTAACGGTTTTACTTTACTGTAACATATACATATATATATTTTAAATATCGTACACTTTTAACAAACGTAATTATTATTATATTATTATTCTGTAATTATTGCTATATTTATTTGGCTCTGTAAATAAGGACGTCGAATTCGAGACATTAAAGTGGCGCGGAATCATACATTTTTAAAATTAATTTCCGATTCTGATTCAAAAGAAATTGAAGTCACCAAATTTAATAATCATACTATACGAATTAGAATTATATGGAAGGAAGGAGCATAAGTTTTCCATCTCTTTTTAACATAATAGTAAATTAGATATATCAAAAAATTTGTTTAGGAAGACAAGAAAACGGTACTTATCTATCTTCAGTTCGCCAAACTGTCAAAATCAAATCGTCGACCATATTCTGAAAAGCCCTAAATGCCGTATTCTAATATGCCATATATTCTTTTTTATTGACTTTTGAATTAGATGTGATAGCTATGAAAAACTATGAACAATTTCAAATAACAGTTGTATAATTTCCTCTTGCTTACTGCCATAACTTTAGATGTATTTGCAGGTGGGGTTTCAATGTTTAATGTCGACGTATGGCATAACATTTGTCAATTTTGTTTTCATTCGTACGAAGTTCGGTCTTAGCACCGTACGGACATCAAATGATGAACACCAGGCCAAGTTACGTCAACCCAATAACTGGTCCAACAGACCTCGAGTTGCTACAACAACAAGTTCTTCAAAGGTTACGATTTTGTACCTATTCTGTCAGTATCTATTACGCGAAGTATATTGTCGTCACCAATGATAGAATATCCATTAATATATTGATATTATTATTTAATGAAATTAATTTGATTTTGAATTTTTCTAAAGTACAATAAACAATATTTTTAATTGTACGTGTTACGAAATCAGAATTAATTAAAATAAACTTATATTCAAATAACCTTAAAATTCTAATAAGTACTTTTTCATTCTATTTTACGCATAATTTGACCAGAATGAAGTTGGCTGTATTTTATTCAATGATTGCAACCAAAATGCAAGTGACATTGACAGTTGTTTTCTATATTTTCTAAATCAAAATCAAATCCAATTCTAATCTAACCTAAAACTTATGAGATTTCTCCTTATTTTGGAAAAATTCATGTACAAAACAGAAGAAAGCAATATTATTCTATAAAAGAGTGAAATGTCTGGATTATTAAATACCAGACAAATTGGATTTCAAATATTTCGATCATATGCCTTTAAGTCCGATCTGAAAATCAAATGGGTTCGACCGGAAAAAATATCATGTATTTTGCCAGAAAGAAGTGGTGATGTTCCACTACCAAAATTAAATCCAAAAGAAATAATCCTAGAATTCAGGACATGTGAAGAATTAGATAAGTAAATATTATAAAAAATACATTTTCAATTATTTTTAAATAATAATTTACAGCGCTGATGATTCTGTTAAATCGTTTTTTACTCTGGAAAATAATCGTAGAATTCACACATCAAATTTGTACCGAGAATTATTTGTAAAAAAAGTTCAAAGACATAGATTAGATTATGGATCAATGGAAGCTAGAAGTATTTTTTAGATACCACTTAAAAATGTTTTACTATATAATAATTATATTTGTAGTTGCTGAAATGACAGCGACAATACGTCGTTTTCAGGAGCTTATGTCTGAATTTCCACAAGATAAAAAACGGAAAGTACAATTAAAAGAAATGATCGAAAAACGTAAGAAATTTTTAAAATATTTACGCCGCTGGGATTATAAACGTTTTGAATGGCTACTTGAAAAATTGGAATTAGTGTATAAACCACCACCAGCTGAATTTCATTGGATTACTCGTAAAGAATCACTGAAAAAATTAACAAATGAACATTGTGAAAATATTAAAAATAAACGTCTAAATGAATACAGAAAATTATTAGAAAATCAACAAATCGATTTTTTAGAAAATAAATTAAAGAATTTAAATTTTATACGAACTGAACAACAAGAATGTTTTGTACCAATTACTGTGACACAAGAAGAAATCACACTTGTTCAGAAACAATTACAAGATCTTAAGAAAAAACGTTCCGAACTGGAGAAAACAAATGAAAATAATTAAAATATCAATATTATAATAAATTAGTTCAATGTACGGAAAATACTTAATAAAATATATTTTATGAGTAATATAAAGTATAAAACTATTTTATTAAAAAAAAAATTTAACGCTTATCCAGAAATATTAATTTTATAATTTTTTTAATATTGTCGAGATTAAATTTCCAAATATATATTCATAATTCAAAGACTTGTCATAGCTGGGGGACGTGCATAAGCCTTAGGTATAAATCCATATTTTCTTGTTTTTGGTGCATAAGCCCAAAGCCATCCATCAACCGTTTGATTGTTTAAGTCTGCATAAATCCAGTCTCCACGTCTAACAGAGAGATCATCTGGCGCTTGCGCCTTTTAAAAAAAAGTTACTGTCTTAATACTTTTGTTTTTATTTTAAAATATTTGATTTTTCACCTTGTAATCATACAGCATAACTAATTCAGTTCCATGATATCTTAAATCATCAGCTCCCATTACGTTATTACCACCACTATTTGCATTCTGCTGGTTAATTGTTGAACTGGCAATATTATTATTGTGATTTGATTGTTGTGTCGTTGTAGATATTGTAACAGTTTGATGTGATTGTTGTGGTTGCTGTTGGCCAATAATATTGTGTGTTTTTGACTGCATTACATTATCAGCTGGATAAACAAATCCTGATGGTATAAAACCTTCTTCTTGTCCATCACTTCGTACAATCCAAAACCAATCTGGATCTTCACGATTTAAAACTGTTACAAATTCACCACGTTCAACGGATACATCATTTTCATCACGTCCAATAAATGTGTATAAAACAATATACCGGCCACTCGGATCTTTTGAAAATGGTAAAAAATCTGGTTCAGAACTTTGAAGACTTGCTTGAGATTCTTTTAATGGTGATTTCATACCATTACCGCCACCACCACTTGAATCATCAATTTGTACTTCTTGTAAACTCCCACCACCAATATTAACAGCAGCACCGCCACTAGACGGATCAGCAGTTAAATCATTTGGTAATAATTGATCTCTTGGTAATTTCTTTTTAATTGCCATATCAGCAAGTTGTGTATTATATGGCGCACAGTATGAATGTGGAATAAAACCTTCTTGTCTTGTATCCTGTCCAATTACATAAACCCAGTCATTTTCACGATATAAAATATTAACGGCTTGTCCTCGTTTCACTTCTAATTCATCATCGACACAAGGTGTAAAATCATGTAATACGACCATTTTAGAATCTGGACTAAGTCCATGTTCTTTTTCAATTCCGACACGAACAAGTGTTTCTAAATACAATTTTATTGTGATTGATAAAAATGAAATTTTTATTTTAAATATTTTTTTTACCTATGCTGGCCGAGCCAGTTATACGTCCAAGATTTAATCCGTTTCCTGATCTTGTATCATTATCTAAATCGCTATTGGATGCTATAATATGAGTTATTTTATTAAATTTTTTCAATTTAAGATTGATATATTAGTAAATGTCATCAAATGTGATAATGGTACGAGTGGTAATAAAGAATTAATTTTTTTACCTTTTTTCTTTTTGCCTCTACGTATTCTAACTGGGCACAAAAATGCCATTTGTATTTAACTTTTATTTATTAAATATTTAAAGATTCATACATATTTATATAATTGAAATTTATATTTATTATCTATAATAAATATTTTTTAAGAAATTTAATATTGTATTAAATTTGTTTTCTGATCTCGTCAAATATTTTGTTAGAGCAAATCAACAAGAGACATCTATTGATGGTATGTGGTGAAATATAAGTCTTCCGACAATGCTGCCAACATAGCAAAATGTTTTTTAAAAGTGCTTTTATCATTGCAGCCAACATTCAGAAATAAACATAAATCAACCCATTAATCAAATAAAAAGACCAAAAATACGATAGGAATTCTGCACTGTATTATATATTTCGGAGGACGAGTTCTAGAATCTCAAACAATAATATTGCATTATGAGTCGAGTCATTCTACATACTAAATATTTTTTTTTTGTCAGAGTATAAATATTGTTTTATGTTTCTGCTGTTTTGAAGCTCATGTGCAATAATTTCTTTTAACAATGATTACAAAATGTTCGTAAATTTACTTATATAATATTTTTAGACCAGAAAATATAAAAAAAATACGCGTTCCACTGATTAAATTTTTAATGAAGAAAATATTTATTTAGTATGCTTAGCATGGTCATGGTCATGCATTATTTTTAGATAACTTTATTCTTACTCTTCATTCAAATGAAATTAAATTTTTGTTAGTGCAGTTTTGTGCGCGCCATTCATTATTTTTATACAATTTTACTCGTATACGTCATGTTCATGTGTAAATATTTGTTTTATGTCATTATAGAAAATTAATTCATATTTGAAAAATTAATCGATATACAATGCAATTAATTAATTATTAAAAAAAATATAGTTTTATAAATTATTTAATTATATTATTTTTGAAAATATATATATAATATACTTTAATTACATTTATTCCCAGGTATAATAATTACTAAGAACTAAGATACAGTTTTGTCGTCATATATAGAAACTATTTCTGCGTTTCCTTGAATTAGGTTTCTAAATCCAATCTACAATATGTAATTCACGAATATTTACGATGATATGTAATAAATACTATCGAACTATGAAGAGAGTTACTCCATTATATAACTATCGTATTTTAATATATATGGTTTGGAAATCCTAACTGTGACAATATTCTGTAAGTTCAGTGCCGACATATTCATGTATTAAAAAACCCAATCCATTTTTTAAGTTATCTAATCTAACTCGTTATTGTACATTCTTTTTAATGAAGTATCGGTAAATTGAACCTGTTCAGAGACGCCCGAGTAAAAATTTTGGCTTCCGAAAAATCTACCAATTGCAATTTGAATTTGGCTCAGTGGGTAGTTTTAAAATCTATATTTTTTTGACATAAAATCGCGCAATAGTAAAAATTTTCCGATAAGAAAAAGTGTTGTGGATAAAAAAAAAACGAATATATTTGTTTAGAATAGAAGAAAACTTAAGTTTTGAAATAAATATAAAAGTAAGTATATTAATTGTTCCCTCTAAAAGAATCCACAAATAATATAAAATAAACCGAGTTATTAATATTTTGAAATTTATAATTTTTTTTTTTGTTAATACTAAGGGAGGGGCGAACATGTAAAGTAAAATTAATTTTGCAAATCATCAGGAAATAATGTTTTCTTTAAAGTAATTTCATAAAAACAAATATAAATTGTAAAATTTATCCTGTTTGTATAAAATTCTTATTATTACAAAATTCTTATATGAAATTCTGTCGATTATGAATTTCTCTCGTATCATAGCTCCATAGTGCACAGTTAAAAACTGTATAATGGGAAAATTAATATTAATATTTCTGATTTCATGGAAAAATTGTCTCTAAAAAAAAACTATAATATTTCAATAGATTTTTCAATATCTCTCTACAGACAAGAAACCCAAGGTAAAACTATTTATATATTTTATTATAAACAGTTTATTAAGTTATAAAAATACGCATAATATCATTTGTAAATTATTATGTATGTACGTACAAAATAATTTAATTTGTAGGCGTTTATAATATCTTCTATCTAAATATCGAATATTTGGCAATATAATATTATTTAATTTAATTATAAATGCAGGGAAGTTGAATAAACTGAAAAGAATTTTAAACTATGACTATTTGTTGAGTATTAAATTAGCAACACCACAAATTTGTCAGCTTTATTTACTTAAGTTATGTTTATAAACTTATATTCGTGCTATTTTTTTTCTTACGCAATGTACCAACAAAACACACTGCTTGATTTTATTAACACATTTTTATTATCAATTGAAATATGTATATAGTTATTTTTAGAATAATCTATTTAATTAGTAAATCATTTTTTTTTATTTTATTATTTTCTGATTAGTATTTAGCACTTTTGCTGATAAAATTAGAAAAACAGGCCACTCTGATAATATATTTTTAGGGTTATCAGTAAATAGATATTTAATATCAAAAGATTTAACACATTTTAGATAATTTCAAATTGTTTGTTTAGCTAAAACTACGAAGTTGCTACAATAGATGGCAATGCCAACAATATAATAAAATAAATATTAAGTACAAATTTAACATTTTAACACATAAGGTCATTTTAATGTTAACAACAATAATCACTATAGTTTTTTACTTTCCGAATTCCGAAGAAAGAAATGTATATTATTATCAGGCAAAATTTTGACAGCACTTATACATATATTCATTTTTTAAGATCCACTACTTAAACTGTTTTGGATATTTTTTTGGTAAAAACATGCGGGTTTATTTTGATTTTGATCGATGATCGATAATATACTTTTTATTATAAGTTTGAAAGTATAGATGGAATTATGTAAATATATAATAACATTTTATATATTTTTCATTCAATAAGTAAAATTCTTTTAAATTTACGGTCATATGAATAACTTACAAGTAAAGTATGCAATTTTGATTTCTATATTAACTAGGAATTAATATAATTCGGATATGATACAAGAAAATCGTCATTTAATTTCTAATTTGTTTGCCGAACTAAAAAAAAAACTATATTTAGATTAAGTGGGTCAATTTCGAATCTATTATATAATCCTTTCAAATATAATTTTTGTAACAGCTATTATTCTGAAAATGTAGTTTATGAAGTACCAAGGTCTGTAGCTTTTAAAATACTAATACGAGATTTGATAACATACGAAGGATTCGAGGACAATCGAATGGCACTGATTCAAAGTTTCTAGCTATTCTAGAGAATTAACGATAACTTATCTTAAAATGGTTAATTATATATTTATATAATGTGTGGTAATATATTGGAAGTTCGGATAGTTCAAATTGGTCGACACATCAAGATTTTTTTTTATTAATCATTTTAATTTACAATTATTATTATAATTATAGTATGTATATCGTAATTAATAATTTGTTTATTAAATATCATTTTAGTTTATATTAAAATATTCATTACTTTAGTATTTAAATTACTCATTTTTTATTAAAAAAAACTGGTTTAACTATATAAATTATCAAGGTCAAGAAATATCTCCTCTATTCATAAAATTAACTTCGAAATGCATATAAATCTCAAAATTTTGTTTACAAAAATATGAAGTTATTTTTTTACCGATTACATTTTTAAAATAATAAAATATTATTTAAAATTTGGAATTAATTTGTCTCATAATAAATACGTATATGAAAATTAGTTATAAAACTATTTTAGCGCGTAGATTGTTTTATGTATTCAGAGTATGAATCAAAGTTGATAGTAAAAGCTTCCTGTAGATTTTAATATCGCACATTTTAATCATGGTAACATCACTACATCAGCATAAAAAATTTCTAAAAAAGGATTTTTTTATCTTGCGTAACATCGGAAAGAGACAACCATAAAATGATTTTTGATATAACTCTCTTAAAAAAGCTTTAAAAATATAAAACGATATTAAACCAACAAGGAATCATATTTTGAATCGAAAAAGCTATTATCCTTTGTCTCTTTTCATCCTTATTACGCAGTATTGACCTAACTACACAATTGAAATAATAAGAAGTCCTTTTTTTTGGAATAAAAGAGATTTTTTTATTAAGTAGTTTTCAACAAGAATTCATTAAATGAACAACAAAAATTGTATTTAAGAAAAAAAATATAGATATAATTCTTTTTAGAGAAAAATGTGTTTTAATAATTAAAATATATATAATAAAATTCAATAAAAAGTTTTTGTGTGTACTCCCCAATTTAACAGAATTTTTATATTACAATTGGGAATTTAATAAAAATAATAATAAATTTTATTGTTAATAATCTTGAATTTCATAAAATTTACTGTGTATATATATAATTTATTATTGTATATAATTTTTATTATAAACATTTTTTTTGTTGTAATTAATCTACTTAATGCTGTCCATCCGCCTCCCACAGTAATTGCCAGGTCAATTGTGTAAATATTTAATTTAAGATTTTTAATAATTAATAATTTCGGTGGAAATATTTTTTTTTTTTTAAATTTTTGTTAATATTATAAAATTTAAGAATTATTTTAAAATATTTATATTAAAATATAATAAATTTACATATATCAAATTACGTAGATAGGACCCGAGTATAAAGAATCGATTTTCAAAAAAAAAAAAAAAAATCCAAAAAGAAATTTATTATTTGAATTTTCTACAATTTGGTCTTAAAATTTTATAATGGCAGGTGATATGAATAAAATAAAAATTTCTTAGTTCTGATTTCTCATTATATAGGATATCGCAGTGACAGATCTAGGAACAAATGCTGGGCAGGGTTTAGCAATAAAATATTATTTGTATTAGTGGTAATTGAATTGTTGGATCGAAGACTAATAAAGTAACTTATTTGTAAATTTTATGAAGTTCTAGTTGTTCTCGGTGGACATTTATCTATTGCCTCCTATAGATTCGCCACTGTAATCTAACATTGCGCAATAAACAGCATTTTGATTTTGAAGTAAATAATTTAATTCAGTTTTTTTTTTTTATATTCTAATAAGAATAAGATTGTTAATAAAAAAATTATTGTCCAGGACGATAAATGTATTTGTGTAGAAGTTGATCAAGTAATAAATTTTATTTCAGCATTAAATTAAAAATTATGCAAAGCTTTTTTCTTGTCTTTTGTAAAAAATATATCCTTTTTCTACAAAAAGTTTTTGTGAAATCGCGAAACAAATAACCTTAAACCTAAATCAAACCAATTTTTTCGTGATCTAATTTAAGTTCATGAACTTGTTTATACTACGAATATTATAATTTTTTATTTCCAATTAAATATAAACGTTATTATAATTTTAATAACTTTTTTTTTATGTTTGTGAAAATTATACTAAAAAGGAAATTCTTGATTCTACATTGAAACATTGGTATTTGTGATGTTGTGTTAGAATGTGTGTGAATGAAATGTCCTTGAGAAAAATAAAAGTTATTTGGTTTACCCAAATACATGTTATTAAACTCTGAAATGTTTATTTTTTTTTCAATTTATTTCTATATCTCTGAGAGGGAATTGGAATTTATATTTTGAAATATATTTATCATAAAACTAATTTATATCCTTAAACAAATTCTTTGTGAAATTATATACTCACAATTGGAAATATCATCGAATTGGAACTTCCAATTAGCCGAGTGAAAATGAAAAAAAAAAATCTAATTTGAATTTAATTCTTTTATTTCATTTTTAAAATAATTTTTATTTGTGAATCTTGGCAACGAAATTTCAGCTGCTTCCAATTTATATAAATTAATCAATTTGATTATCTCCAATGTGAGTATCGGCGCTTAGATTCTGAAATGTGAGATGATTAGCAATTGTGGCATTGCAATTAAATATATTTATATAAGTATTTCTACAAAATTATATTAAAATCCATTAAAATAATATTTATAATATTTTATTTCATATCGTCATATAAATTTCCATTATTTACAAAAAGAAATAAAAAAAAAATACAAAATTATAAATAATTAGCTACCAATTGTAATTGCTTTATAAACATTTTGTTTTTGTTGATGCTGACATTGGGGAACTTCCTTTCGCAGCTAATGTTTAAATTTACACGGTTACGACGAAAGGATTAAAATATTAACAATATACAAGATCAGATTTAAGCCGGACATTTTCGAATATTAAAAACTTTGTTTTTTTTAAACGCTTCTGAAATTTGAAAGGAGCCATAGTTCCACATGTTTGCGACCTTTGAAAATCTATTATTAATTTATCCTCTCAGTTAATTGTAGTCGACAACTTTTCTATCATCCCAAGCTCTCTAAAGTATTTAATTCACCAATGTCGTAATTCCTGAAACAGGTTCACAAGGTGTGTGTAGAAATTGGAAGAGACTTACACCTTTCTTATTGTGTTGGTTTTTTAAAGTTTCTAGTCCTTCTATAGAAGCGATAACAAACGAAAATTTAGACATTTTGCATTCTTTGTACCTGAATCTCTTCTATATAAATTCTAATAGTTTGTATCAAATTCTATTTAATTAATTTCATATAATTTTTGATGAATTTTTATTGAACTAAATTCTATAGAAATTATCTAACTAAAATTTTAAATTATAAAATTCTAAATTCTGATGAAATACTTTTTAAAAAATGTTTAGAGAAGTTTAATTAATTCAAAATTATATGTTCAAAAGCTTTTCCATTTCATAGCTAAATCTAAGGATAATTTTTTCAATGTATGTATATAAATATAGAGTACAAAAAAATAGATTATTATTTATATATAAGTGCAAAATAATGAGGTCAATGGAGTCCTCTTCCTCGTCGTCATAAATTCCTACAAAATAATTGAAAGAGACAAATAAAAATAAATTTGTACAAAATATAGTAAATTTACATAAAAAATAAAATTAGAAAAACAAAATAACAAAAAAATTTTATTTATTATAAATTAAATAAGAAAATCGGGAAATATATTTTAAGGGAATTTAAATTGTTTTTGTGCATGTTTGTTGTGTCGTCGTCGTATCTCATGACGCAATTTTGTGGTATTTTTGTTGTTGTGGAAAATTGTAAAAATGATGATCTAATATTGAACGGAATTTAAATTTCCACAAATATAGTTTTTCCAGTTTATTTATAAATTCACCAAAAAATTATTTTTGTTTGCGTAAACAAATAGTTCAACTAAAATGAGTAAAATAATTTGTTATTTATCTGTACAAGTCGAATTTTTGAGTTATGAGAAAATGAATAAAAATTGTCAAATTTTACTTTGGTTAATAAATTTAGGCTAATAGGACTTAGCAACCATTACTCTTAAAGGGGTAAATTTTTAGCAATGCTAAGCAACAATCATAGTAATTAGCTTAAGCAGTAATTATTTAATAATCCTAAAGAATAAATTTGCCATAGTGAATAAATTGTCTTAAGCGGTAATTTTGCTAATTAGTTGTGTCCTAAGCAACAATTTGTCACAGTGCATATCGTTCTTTTCAGAACTGATAGACTCGAAAAAGTGGTAATCTACTGATCCAGTAATTGTACAATAATTAATGCATATTTTTTTGGCGCGGAAAGTTCTTTCCAATTTTATGTTTCAATTCAATTTTTAATTAGTCAAAAATTTGAATTAATTGTTTTTGCTTGGACATCTATTAAGCTAATCATCAATTAATCTGTATGTCTATGTGTATTGAGCTTAATCAAAACCTTCGACAGTGTGTGTTCTCACAAGCCATGCACATACTTTTACAAAATTTTTGGTTTAGTCCGACGTAATATTCAATATGGCCGCGCGGTGTTTGTTTACATTTTTTATTGTCCGGAAAAATTTAATTTTAGAAGGTAAAAAGTAACTTAAATAAAATTTGGTAAAAAAAAATAATAATAGTAAAGTGAGTGCAAAATAGTGATAATAATTTTATATTGCAATATTTAGTTTTAATGTAATTAAATTATAAACAAAAATCGCAACGCCGTTGTTGTGATTGTTTATATAAAATAAATAATTTTTATTTTGTGCAATTTTGATTTAAATTAAAGTATTTATATGTAATATAGTGTAAATTTAATAATAAAGTTGAATTTGTTTGTGACTTTTAAAAATATGCCTCGTCATTGTGTTGTACCCGGTTGTAAATCTAATTATTTGACGGAATCTAAAATTATTCCAACATTTTCATTTCCAAAAGATGTTGAAATAAGAAAAAGATGGATTAATGCTATACACAGAGCAGATTGGCAACCAACGAGTTGTTCATCTGTTTGTGCAGTGCATTTCCGTGAAAGTGATTTCCAACCGAGGTTAAAATATAAAAATCCCAGATTAGTTTATGGAGCAATTCCAACCGTGTTCCCCAATTTGCCACAGTATTTAACTAAAACAGAAACAGTAGTTAGAAAAGATCCCGAAATTCGAAGAGAAGAATTAATTGCTTCTATTGAATATAAATCAGAACAATTTATTCAGTCCGATGTCATTACAAATTTTGATTTTCTAAAAAATAATTTTAAAGTAAAAGTAAATTTCAAAGATTATCATATTTATGAAAATAATGATAAAATAGTTTTCGTTTTGCTTGAACACAGTTCTGATTTAGATTGTAAAATTACTGTCAGAATTTCGGTTGATACTAATTTAATAGTTAGAGTAATTGTAAAGGAAACGGAACTTCCTCATAATGAATTAAAATGGATTTTACCGGAAAATTTAAAATTATCGCTTTGGTCGCAATTAGAAAATTTACTTATTAGATATAAATTTAATCAAGAATTAACTTTTGAAAATCGCGATTTTTTTTTAGATCGTGCATTATTTTATTTGAAAAAAGCTCGTAATTGCGATGAAGACTTTTTATACTCTGGCAAATTGGATATTATAACTAATCAGGTAGATCTTTTAATTAGAATTAAACATAAATATGACGTCGAAACAATAATAATGTCATTTATAATTTATTCTCATTCGAGCGCGACTTATGAGATTTTAAGAAAATTTTTAATTTTGCCATGCAAAAGATATTTGCAAAGTATATCTTCGAAAATGCATTTGGGTCCTAATTATAAACAACCCAGCAATGACGAGCAATATTTACTTCATGTTTCCAAATCAATAACTGACAGAGAGAAATATGTTGCTCTTTTGGTAGACGAAATTTATATTGATAAAGGTTTGCAATATAAATCAAATAATATTATCGGTATGGCGGAGAATGATCCATTGCAGTGTGCTCGAACAGTAGTGGCATTCATGATCAAATCAATTTATGGTAATTTCAAAGAAATTGTTCGCCTCTATCCTGTAATTCGTCCTACTGGGACCAAAATTCATTCTTTGACTAGTTCTGTGGTTCAATTTGTACAGTCACTTGGTTATCGCGTAATAGTTATAATTACTGATAATAATAGGATTAATCAAAATATGTTTAAATTATTTAGTCGCGATAATTTTTTTTTTTCGAATCCAGATTTTCCAAATAGCCACATTTATTTACAATATGATACCGTTCATTTATTTAAAAATATTAGAAATAATTGGCTTAATCTGGGTAATTTAGAAAGAACATTTTTATATCCAAATTTTGAGACTTTTGAAATTCAACACGCTTCGTTTGATAATTTAAAAATTTTGTATGAGTCGGAACTCAATTTACCAATTAAAAAATCATACAAATTGAATCATAAAACCATTTTTCCGAATAACCTAGAAAGGCAAAATGTATCGTTGGTTGATAACATATTCCACTATTCTACTATTGCTGCTCTGCGTGATAATAACATGATTGAAACAGCAGAGTTTTGCGAGATAGTTCGTAAATGGTGGGATATAGTTAACACGAAAGCCACTCTAAAAGGTATCTTAAAAAGGAATGACTTTTGTAAACCAGTTAGGTCTGAATCGGATGAAAGTATCAAATTTTTAAAAAAATTTATTTCATGGCTCGAGATTTGGAATAATAGTATGAATAATGTCGGTACTTTAACTAAAGATACTTGCGAGGCAATAATTTCAACTACAAAGAGCATTTTAAGTATTGTAAAAATTTCATTAGTAGAATTTAAAGTAGATTACATTTTAATTGGTAAACTCCAAACTGATGACTTAGAAAGTCGATTTAGATTATATCGGTCTCTCGCGGGATGTAATTATAAAGTTTCTTACACTGAAGTCGTTGAGTGTGAGAAAAAAATTCGAATTAATAACGTTTTTGCTCATAATAAAAAAGACTATACGAAATTAGTACAATGTAATAATGATAATTCTTTGTATGATCATTCATTTGAAATTAGTAATTTTGATATAATATTAGATTCAAATTCATATTTAATTAATGCTAAAACTGACGATTCAGCTTATTTGTATACAAGCGGTTATGCTTCACATAACGCTGTTAAAAATATAAATTGCAGTACTTGTCGACAGTTAGTTTTGAAAGATAAAGGCATATTATCTAAATATAATTACTTCAATTATTTACAGAGAGGCGGTTTATCAATCCCCTCCAATGAAGTTGGTTATATTCTATTTCATATGTCTGCTATTTTTCAAGAAATTCTTAGACAAAAAGAATTAAAATTAAAATTTTTAGAAAGTTCAAATCAAAAAGCAATTTTAATTGATTTAACTATTGATAGTTTAAAAAAAGATGATGATGTAACCCACGATATTGATTTTGATTTTGAATGTCATTGCGGCGCTGTTAATGGTGATATATATTTCAAAATTTGTAAATGTTTTGCCAATATATTACTTAATAATTATATTAAAAATGTCAATGATTTGCAACATAAAGAATCAAATGTTACAAACAGAAAAATTCTAACTTTAAAATAAACTATATACATTATTATTTTTATTATTTTATTATTTATTTTTTAAGTCAAGAAGACTGTTATAGTTCATTTTTGTACAAATATATATTTTATTTATTTTTTATTCTATAAGTCAAGAAGACTGTTATAGTTAATTTTTGTATATATATTCTATTTATTTTTTATTATATAAGTCAAGAAGACTGTTTTTGTTGATTTTTTTATACAAAACTTTATTTATTTTATTGTTAAATTTATCTAATTTGCCCGCACTTTATTATAAACATATATATATTTACAGAAATAAATTATATACATGAATTTTTTAATAACTTATTTTAATTTCATGTAAAAACTATGACGGAGTGTGTATACCAACGAAGGAAGTATAACAAAGATGACGACTTTTGCAGAATATTTTTATTTTCCTTATTAATAATAATTTTATATTTTTAGGTTGACGTATCAATACGTCTTTTGGGTGCCAAATGATGATTTTGTGTAATATCAGTTGAGTTATAATTGATATAAAATATTACACTTCTGATGGTACCAAAATATAGTAATTTTATATTAAAAGCGTATTGATATTAAAAAACCTATTTTTTAATTATATATTACAAAATCTGTTATATTATAAAACATTAAACTAGTTAATAAAATATTTATAGAAATTAAAAATTATATTTTTTATTTATTATAAAATAAAAAACCTTATTTTCAGCAAAAATCTAAACAATAACCATATAATTCAATATAAAATGATATTATATGTCGGACTACAACTCGTGTAAATGTATTAGTGCGCCGACGATGTACATGGCTTGTATTTATACACTGTCGAAGGTTTTGGCTTAATCCATTGCGGATAGTGAAAACTTTTCTCATCATGTACAGAAAGTGTGTTGAGGGCGAGCTTAAATTAGTGTATATATTCTTAATAAGATTCTTAATATCTTATCTTTCTGCTTGTTCTCACTAATCCATACAAATAATTGGTTTAAAGCCCTTATTTGATCGTTTTCGATGATTAGAAATTTTTTTTTTTTTTTTGGATTAATATTGGTTTCGAAATTCATTTACTAATTAGTCTTAAGCGACAATTTCCTAAGCAACAATTACAATTTGATTTTGAATATAAATTGAAAAAACTCTTATGTCAAAGAACATTAATTAAAATGCAATTTTCTCAAAAGTAAGTTTTATTTGAATAAGACCATTCATCACTAACGCGACGAAATATTCTGAAATAATTTAGTTTAGTTGGTTTTTTTTATTTTTTTTAAAGGAGCTTTTAAATTATTTTGAAGGTCAATTTTTTAATTATATTTTTTTTAAAAAAAGCGAAACCATTTAAAGAAAAATAACAGAAATTGAAATTTATCTGTTATTAATTTGATTATTTGTGTATAAAGAAGCTTAAAAAAATTTCGTAAATATTTGTTTTCTTTCAATATAATAACAACAAAATTGAAATATATTTTTAAGTAAAACGTTTTCTTTTTTTTTTTATTTTTATTGCAGATTGGATTAATTAATCGATTCACCTTGATGTGATAAAGCTGAAAAAAAGCAAATTACTAAAAAAGGAGCAGATTAAATATATTTGGAGCACAGCCTAAAAAAAATATTAAGAAAAATAATTAAAGAAAGTGATTTAAAAAATCTCTCGTCAACATTTGAAAATTTTACAAAAATTTCTTGAATACCGAAATTCTTGTTATACACATAAAAAACAGAACAAACATATAAAAAATTTCATAAAAAAGGCATAAAATCTAAAAATATTTATCAAAAAGCTTATATATTTTCAAAAAGCTCTAAGAATAAAACTTTTTTATATTCATCGATGTTAAGAATTTAAGAATTATTTAATTTTTTGCGTATTAGTTTAGTTTAGTTGCCCACACCACAACAGCAACTATAAATAATTAATAAAAAAAAATATTTTAAAATTTGTGCTCTGAGAAATATTTAACATAAAAAAAAAGATTTTTACATAAATAAAATTTATGAAAACAAAAATGATTTCACAAATAAACTAATTTGAAAATTATTACATTAAAAATTACAAGAATTTATTAAAATATTTACTATTTAAATAGTAAATATATATACATATATATAAAAAAAACATTATCTTGCCAAATTGATTTTTTAAGCAAGTAAAAAATCTGGTGTTAATAGTGTTCACATGCTAAATTATCGTCTAGTATCAACTCACTGTATTAAACAGCCATAGTTCCACCGAATTAGAATTGAGTTTTGTTTGTCTATACATTTTGTGAAAACACCGGAAAGGACCTGAAAACCTTTGACCTAACCAACACAATAAATATACTAAATAAAAATTACATCACAATTTTTTTTTTTTATATAAATATAAAATCTATTGCATAAACAACAATATAAAAAATACTAAATACTAGAAAATTAGAAAAAAAAGGAAGGAATCAAACTCGCTTTGAGTTTATTAACAACAAACAGAATATCAAAAACACAAGATTTTGTATAAAAATTTATAAATTTAATTGAAAATTAAAAACTAAATAAAAATTATATTTTTGACAATTTGGTTTTATATAAAAAAACCAACCACGTATTCCTTTAAAGTATTTACTCATTTTGGTGATCAACAACAAATCAGTGACAATGTGCAGAGATCGAGATATGATTTTACCATAAATCTTTTTCGTCAATTCAAAATTAAGAAAAAAATTGTTATAATCAATAAATAAAGAAGAGATTGTGAAAGAAGAGGGGAAAAGAAATCAGAATTTAAGAAATATATAAATCCAAAAAAAAAAAAAAAAAATAACAAAAAAACAAACCAAAAATCAAACAAAAAGTCTAGCCGCCAAAATTCTATATTGTAGTAAAATAACTTCACGAATACAACACGACGACTAAAAAAACGATTTTTGGAGGAAAACAAAAATAAAAAATTTCTTTAAAAAAATTAAATTGAAATTTGGAAAATATATATTTTTTTTTTTTTGGAAAATTTTTGAAATTCGTGAACGGAAAATTTGTAAGCACATAAAAAACGGCTGGCATTAATTTACCATTAAAAAAAAATCAGATTTTAATTATTATTATTATATAAACATAAGAAATTTGATTTTCAATTTATATTTATTTTTTTAATTTTTGAATTGGATAAATAAATAATTTTGGACCCACAAAAAGGATAAGAAGAAAAATTATCAAAATTGAATTGTTTGCAAGAAACATTTGGAAGTCTTTCAAGACTTGCATCGTAAGTGTATATTTCAATTAATTACTTTTTTTATATAAATTTATATTATTTATTAATTAAGAAATTTGAAATTTACTACTTTATACAAACATGAAGTCGTCTTCATTGAATTGGGAAATATATTTAACAGATTGTACAAATAGAAATTGGTATAATTGGTTAATTTTTTTTTTTGAAATTCCCAATTCTTAGGTGCTAAAAAGATGCTACTGGTGAATTTTAATATATTTCATATAATTTGTTATGAAATCGTATTGAAAATCATGATTCAATATATAAGATCAATTGTGAAATCGGTCAATTAGTGGTGATAAAACATTAAACATGGAAAATCATTATTTTAAAATCCAATTGTATTAGATCGAATGAAATATTTCCATCATTCGTTTACTTATTTCAAAAATTATAGTAAAATTAAATTACTTACCTATTATTAACTTAAATTGTCGCTATTATTGAAATGTCACAAGAATATTACATTAAAACTATAATTTCCTAAATTATTCGGTATATTTATTTCCAAAAACTAATTGGTAAGAAATTTGTAAGGTTCTTCTTTAATATTGCATCATTATAAGTTTTATTGCTAACACAAAAACTCATAATTTAGATTTGTAAATAATAAAAAATCCATCTTAATATTTCCAATATATATATATAATACTTAAATTACATATTTTTATAAATTAATTTCCTTTTTGATCATATAATTATTACACACACCAGTAACCTCCCCCACATAATACATAAGGAAATATCAATTTTTCCATGTCTAATAAAACAAATATAAATAATAAATATTCTACCCAGAAGTCATAGAATATCGAAAAATACTTATTTGTACCTGGTACGCTATTTATCAACTTAATTTATCTACATTTTTTCTTTTTGTAATTTTATTGAATTTCGTTATTTACAATGAAGAATTGGAAAATAGCAAACACTCGTAAGGTTTTTACTTATTTATAAATTAAAAAGAGAAAACTTGAAATTTTTTTATTGAAAATTCTTCCAAAAAAAATAACACAATATTTACGATACGATGAGCTATGGAATAATTGTAAAATGTTATGTAAAGTCGTTTGAAAAATGTAAATTGTTCAATGTAATTTTTCAAGGCTGAAAATTTAAGGTGGGTTGATCTAAACCTAATTGCGGTGGTTCTTAACTGACAACTGGCCTACGATGTCCCTGACGAATGAATGATTCCAATCAGTCATTAAGAGTCTACATTCGTGTACCTCATCAACCATCATATAGGGGTTGATGAGGTACTATCGGCATAAGTTCTAATAACTTGGAATCGCGGCTACTGACAGCATTTTCAATTCTGGTTCCTATCTCTATTAAGTTCAAAGCGTCATTATAATTTAATGTTTAATCTGTGTAATCTCGGCTGGTTATCGTCATTTTATACACATTCCTGAATTTTTTTACAATAGTTCATACTTTTAACAAGTTTTTGGTCATACCAAAAGAAGTTAGCAGTTATTATTTTCAAATATTTCTTTAGTTAATTAATAAAATTCTTTAATTTTTTATTTTGCTACTTTTGAAATTCAATATAAAATATATTTTATTTTAATCTATATTTAAATTTGATCATTTAACAGGTTTTAATAATGTCTATAAAAATTTTTTTTTGCCAGAATTTTATATTTAAATAAACAAACCATATTTAATCCATAAAAAATTCCTATTTTCTATGTAAAAATTACTGAAAAATAAACCAAAAAAAAAATATTGAATTTAAGACAAAAATAAACAATTTATAAAAATACTCAATTTTTTTTTGTAAATTAAAAAATTTCCACATTTTGATTGAAATTTCAGATATTTTATGTTTTTTGAAATAGTAAAGTCCAGATAAATTATTATGAATAATACACTTTTGTTATATACATGACTCTATAATAATTATTTATTAATTTATATTTTATAAATAAATAATAATTCAATTTAATAAATAGTAGATTTTATTTGTGGAAAATTTCTTAGTCTATCAACTCAAAGTACAAATTATATGCCAATATTAATTTTTTTTTCAATTAAATAAAATATTACAGTGTTACATTTTACATTATATAAATGTAATGGGTCGTAAGGGGGGTTTGTTTGAAGACAGATTTTGTTAATTATTTGGAAGAAGATTTTTTAGAAATTTTATTTTATTTATTATTTTAAAAGTAAATTTTTAAGTATTTAACTTTATCAGACGTTGATTACACGTTTTGAAGTAAAATAAGTTGAGAATTTGTGACTGTATTCCCAGCAGTCTATTCGGTAGTAGCAGTTCATATGTTGATCTTATTTAGTTATTGATGTAATATCATTTAAAATTTGATATTACATCAATTTATTTAAGTATTAACAACGGAATTAGTTTTTTTTAGAAACATCTTTATTAATTTTTAAATATGTATTTGAAAAGTTTAGAATTTTACTAAACTTAAAACTTAATATTGAATGAAATTACTCTCTACGAGAACGCGCTACAACGCAATATTTACTGATTTTAATCAGCTGTTTTTCAGAGACTTATTTTAAGATGTTCATGGCCTATGCCAAAATCAAATATTCCTGCCACCTTTGTGAAAACGTAAAACAAAATTTAAGCAATACATTTTTTTATATCTAGGTCGATTGCAATCTGATTTTATATTCTTTAATTATTTTTATTCGCGTCTTTATTCGTGAGACACTATCAATTAATGAGTCATAGTTTGTTTTTTGACAATATCGCTTTCAATTGCAAGAGTAGCTAAATGACTCAATTTTATTTGATCAAGTGTTGTTCTCAGCTAGTTTTAGATAATTTATTTTATTTTACTTAATTGAACAGTGCGGTATAGCTCGTTGACGTTGTGTATGTTTAGACAGAGTAACCCCTCAAACAAGTTCGACGCGACGGACGCATCGTAGACGGATTCAAATGTCGAAAAAAAGTTGAGATGTAAGGAATATATGAAAATGAGCAAATTCACGACGCACGCAAGGCGCAAAAGTTCAATCGATTTCAACTTTCGACGGACACGACGGATAGAAAATAGGTACTTTACAAAATTTTGAATTAAAATAAATTTATTTGACATTCCAAAATTTTTTTGAGTGAATTATAAGTTGTGAAAAATTAATTAAAGTATAAGTACATATTTTTGTTTACAAAAAAAATTGTTTATAAACTGTCATTGAAGAATATGCAGTCCGTCTCAATCGTCGAGTTTGCTCGATCGAAAATTCTTATGCGTTTATTGTTCGTCCGTTGCGTCCGTCGTCAGTCGAGCTTGTTTGAACCATATCTCCGGCGTTAGGCTTTCCAGTACATATTCTTAAATCAACTATAATTCGACAAAGCGTAAATACATTTCCAAAATGGCGGAATTAAAGTTTTATAAAACTTTGTGTATTAAAATACAAGCTGTTTTTTTTTTGTACAATTTTCGTTAATAATAAAATATTTGTAATAGATTAAATTTATATTTGAAATTTTTTTCATATATTATTTTGAATTTTTACAAATTGGAAATGATAATTTTTTCGAAAATTTATCACGTTTGTTTGAGGTTTGATGATTTAAATTTAAATTTTTTTATTTGTTCATTCAAACGATAAGTGACTGTGAAAAAAAAAACAAAGCATAAAAATTGAATTTAATATGCATTAAAATTCTAAAAATTAAAATGACATTTAAAGTTGCCGGCATATCTCGATCGTCTCTATAACATAAAATTATTATTTTTCATATTCCATTTAATTTAATAAATTCTTTATATACAAGGTCGAATTCAATGATAATAATATTTTCTATTTTATGCTGTTTACATTTAAAAAAAAAAAATATAGGTAAATAAAATTATTATTTATTCAATTTGATTATATAATAAATAAATCAAAAAAAAAATTACAATTTTGATAAAATTTAAACCGACGATTAAGCATAGTTACTTCACAAAAACCAAAATACGTTAAAGTTATGAATGAGTATAATTATTGATTTTTGTTTAACAACAGTTAGCTTTCGAAATAAATATATTTTTATCCGCAAAACAAGTACAAAAAGCTGTTAATTAGGGGTAGCAAATCACGTTTTCAACAGTGATTTATATCGAACAGTCTGTTTTAATCAACAGACTCTTATAATGTACTTCATAGAATTCGTAATTTGATAGGGACCCACTTAAACTGCCGACAAGGCACACCAACTAGATTACAAAACTAATAAGTGTGCCAAATTTCATTTAAATCGGGTAACATTTACCATATGACCTAGATCTAGAATATATGAAATATTAATCGGATATTTTAGCACGGACCCCCTAAAGCTACTGACTTCTACCTTGGTCAATACATGCATTATCAGGAATTTAATCTGGGTACCAAATTTCATTGAAATAAGATAATATTTATCATATGAAGTCGGAAATTTTATCATTGACACCCTAAAGCTACTGACCTCTGCCTCGGTACGTTTGTGCAATGATACCAACCTATGTAACAAATTTCATACAAATCTAAGATATAATAATATATTTATTAAATTTTTCTAACATTGTCCCACTGTTGAAAGTATCGAACAATAATTCAAATTTCATCTGACGAGTGGTTCTAGGAGATGCAATTTTTGCGCACGCGTACTCGGACACTTTTTATTACATTTTCGGACTTGCCTACCTCGAAAACGCCTAGAAAAAAAGTCAGTTAAAATCCATTTTTTTACCATAAAATGTAATGCCACACTCATAGTTATACTAAGTATACTCGTAAAATTGATCAGCTGATAATAAAACATAAATAAATATTAAAAATTTATTTTTACTCAATTTTTAATATGCTAATATTAATTTTCTCGAATAAAATTGACTTTTTATTTTTAGAAGTGTGGTTTTTTGTGAATATTTGTAATTATAATTTCGAAAAAAGCTTTTGAATTGAATGAATATTAGGTAGGAAAATTATGGAAGCATTTTTACAAGAGTCAAATTTACTAGTTCTTATTTTTTGAAATATACTAAGTTAATTTTCCATCGGCATATTTTATTATTATAAAAATAGCAAATTTCCAATTAACATTATTCGAAAATAATTAAATTTTAGAATATTATTTTAATTTATGCATCGAATTAAATAGAGTGGAAAAAATATAATTTATAAAAATCGTTACGAATTTATACCATAATGCATCCACTACAGTACAATGTTTGGTTTACTTTTATGTTTCCTACCATGTGTTTCCTACCGAAATTCAAAAGGAAGTCTTATCGAAAATACGATTTTTCATTTTGTCGATTTACTAGTAGCAGGGTTTATTTTGCGGTTAATTATAGCAGTTTTTTTAATCGGTTTTGATGTGATGGTTCTTTATTCACCGGTTTAATATATGATTAGAAAATGAATGCTATTATTAAAATCAAGTTTGATAAAAACCGATAAAACGTCTCGCTATAAATGACCCTAAAATACCTATACTTTAATTGGAAAAATATCCTTTTTGGAAAGGAAATTCAACCCAAAAATTTGTGCCCGAATTCCTTACTTATTTCGGCTTAAAAAAGCACATTTTTTTCAAAAAAATGTATAAACAATTCTTGGGTCGGATTTTGTTCCAGTATAATTGTATGTAGTGGAATTATCAAATTATCAATATTTATTTTCTGTTACGAATTTGTTAATTTATCATTAAAACAAAACATAAACAACGAAAAATGAATCTATATTTCACGCCTAATTACCCAAACTAAAAACAACATCATAGAATTTAATTATGTGAATTTGTGAATCGTTTTTTTTTTGTTCTCTCTATCCATGAAAGCTTGTTTTTTTTGTTATTTTTATTAGATTATTTTTTTTATTAACTTGTTTGACTGGATGAGAATAATGAACACGCACGCAGCCGGCCGGCTTTTTATGCAACCTTCACGAAAAAAGCTTTTTTTTTAGAATTTTTTCCCTCCTTTTTTTATTTACATTTATGTTAAACAATCTTATTGATTGTTTTTTTTAAAAAAAACTATAATTTTTACTGCCAACGAGCCAACGCAAAACCAAAATTTTGTGATTGACAAAATTTACACTAACAACGTCGTAATAAAATAAAAATATGTGTTCGTCTCATAATTAGATAATACGCCGCAATTTTTGTTTTGTTTATTATATTTTTATATAATTTCTATTCGAAAATATTTTTCGTATCGAAACTTTCATTTACTATAATGATAACTATTTCCGCGCTCTTGTATCGTCTTCGTTAAATATACGATTATGTTGAATTAACACTTATGCGGTCGTCAATAAATTGTAAAAGAACAAAATATATTTTCCAAGATTGCCAAAAAAATTTAATTAAGAATTCTTTGAAATAATCTAATATTTGCATAAATTAATTACTCCCGAAGTTTTTCAGAACTATTTGTAACAAATGTCGTGTGTGTGTATATGTCAAACTATACATTATAGCTTTCCTCTTACGAGTCCCAGTTACACGACAACTACACCAAATTATTCTTAAACTAATCGTGTATATCAAATTCAGTTACGGAATACATTTCGGTTTGCCTGTGACCTACTTACACTAGTTTCAACAAAACTTGTCTATAAAATTTGGTTATGCAATTTATTTTCGATTGTTAAACCATATTGTTAATACCAATACTCATATACAGGTTCTTATTAAATTGAACCTATGTAGAGCGCAACACTTAAAAATAGATATCGTAAAGGCTGGGCTACATAGTTTCTATCAGTTCAATTTCGATTCGATTCGATTCGACTGGTTAAGTAGACTGAACAATCGATTAAAGCACATATTTATTTATTTTTAACTCAAATTTCATTCCTCTTGAGATTTCCCTTAATGTGGATACGCAAAATTCCATTCGTTCCAAACTCTCGATTCGATTTGATTCGTTCAGATTCGACCTATGTGTTCACTCAATCGATTTCACATACAAAATAAATGAAAACGTCAAAGTTGAACTTTTACTGAACGAATCTCAACTGAGCCGATCGAAACTATGAAGCCCATACTTAACTATTATTATATTTATTTAATGATTGTAATAAAAGATCGACAATATTCGTAATATATTACAAAATCTCATACACACACTAACAAAATGGACCGGTCGCTTAAGAGTTAATAGATTTTTTTTTTAATGTCACTATATTTGGAATAGCGTCGTCACCAAGGTTAAATTGTGAACATTGTTTACAATATTTTTTATTATCTATATTCGAGAGCAATAAAAACAACAAAAAAAAAAAACTAATAAAATTTATTTACAACCATCCATCGAAATAATATTTATTTTTAGCGATTTCCCATACAAGGTGTAATAAATAAATTAGCATTTTTCTTGATTCAAATATGATTCTGACAGAATTGATGTTGTTTTTCTTGGCATGTCCTTTTTGTTGTGAGGTTGTGACATGGTTAAATTTATTTTCTTTATTTCTATTTCCATTTAAATTAATTGCAATTGATGAAACTACAAAAACCAAATTTTTCATCAGGTTTTTTTGGTTTAATATAACGAAAGAAACACAAATTTATTTCCGTTTGTTGTAAATTTGTTGCCTACGTGACTTTTATCATGTTATTTAAATACGCATAGTGTGGACATAACAAATTTCAGGGTTCCGAACAAGTCATAAGATTTGATTAAAGATTGGATGACAATTACAATGTGAAATGAAAGTTTTTTAGTAGTACAAAGGTCATAATTCTGTACTCTGAATACATGAATGCTTTTTGGATGGATATTCACCTCTGAATCATAAACTCAATTCGTTTATATATGTATTCTCTTAAGTGAAATGTTTCATTAAATAAAAATTTAATTCGTAATTATTATTATTTTTATTTGATTGATAATCGTCAACTAAATTGAAAAATATGAATAAATAAATTAGAAATCCTTAAAAAATATTTATTAATTTATTGTTGAATATTAAGAAATTTATTTATTTATTTTTCATTTTGATATATAAATTCAAATTAAACTAATATTTATTTTCGAATCTTGGCGTCGGTTAGTTTGTTTTAACTCTTTTTGATTAGATAAACAGAAAAATAACTTAATCTAAATAAGAATTGATTTTAAAAAGATTACGAATTCGAGGATTTTGTTATTTAAAATATTCTCAATTTCTCAAAATTAAAATATTCTCAAAATTAAATTTTTTAATGAATTTTGTGAACTAGATTAATCATGACAAAACTACGACACGTGGACTAAAACCGGACGTCTACATATTTTTTATGGCCAACTGTTTTATTAGTATTAATATTAATATTCGTATAATTTTAAATTATTTCTAAACCACCAAATTATCTTTAAATGATTCTATTATATCAAGGAATCACAATAATAACAGAGACCACAGTAAATTGACAAGTAGCTCATTAAAAACATATTTTTATTGAAGGCAATTTAAACATTAAAAGCATAATTTCATTAATGGATGGGTCTTTTAAATATTAAATTGTAATTAATTGGGAATAATATATATAGATATAGAATATTACAATTGACAAAATAAATTATTTTGTCAATTGTGTTATTACTACGTAAAAATAAATCATCCTTTGATTAATTTTAAGTTTGAATATATGTAATTACCTCCGTCTTTACATATTAATAATATGCTACCTACACACATAAGACAAAATATTCAAAAAGGTAATTTATTAAATTTGAATATTTGATTTGTCATTAATGACATAGAAATTTAATGTTAAAAAAATTATAACTTTGTAATTTTAATTATACATAAATTTATCAAAATTACGACATGATTTTTCCAAAGTTATTTTAAGTCTTGCTAATCCCTAATCTGCTATTAGTTCTACAATTCGTCCTTTTAATTTATTTTACATTGTTATTTAAAATGTGATGATAAATTTCGTGTATGTGTAGTCTTTGTAAACCAGAAAGGATTTAGGATCAGACATCGTTTATTAAAAGTTGAAAATAATCCGGTATGAGCTGTTTATAAAGTTATTTTAGTTTTGGCTGTTAGCTTAGAGATGCTGCTGCAAATAAAAATATTAAAATATCGAATTTAGATTTGTAAATATTTCTAAGTGTTTTAATGAATAGTTTTTTTGATGCCACTTTCCTTTTGGTTCGCGTAGTAAAGATGTAATTCATTTGTTTTATATCCATTCGTCAGTTTTCTCTGTGGTTCCATTTAGTTAGAACCCACGATGCTGGTGTCTATATGCTGATAATCAGCTTTACAAATCTATTAACAGCCGCTGGTAAAGTAGTTCTGCCTTTCGTACTCTTAAAATTTAAAATAAACTATTACTTTTTGATCCAAATTAAAAATCTGCACAATTTTTGCTGGAATATTTATTTAGTAAAAAATATAAACATTTTCGTAATTGACATCTAACTTTATCAAGTATATTTTAAAATTAATTACAATTTTCTGTTTTAAAAAATAAAATAAAATAAAGAAAATAATTTTCTATTTAATAATATCATAAATTTTAGAAAAATATCTTCTAATTACACATAAATATTTAAATAAAAAAACGACCGCATATTTTTTATAAGCAATAAAAAAACTGAATATTATCTCAGACATTAATGCAGTCTTCTAGTCTAGTCTAAATTTTTCCGGAATTTTCACATTTCAGCTGGTTTGAAAAATATTTTTTTTTGTTATGTGCAAACAGGTATAAACTTATTATCTAAAAATGTTTCTTAACAAAAATTCTATTACTTAATTTTAATCACGTAACTTAACAAAAATATTTTTCGTTGTTATCTTCTTTGTTATTTAAATTAGACTTTAATTAGCTTAATATATTTAATTTATTTATAAGTGAAATTAAGAAATTATTAAAATAAATTCATTCTAGAATTAGCATTCTATTAAAACAATCAATTTTTTTATGTCGTTTTTGGTAATTAACATCAAACTGCAAATTAGAATTTTAGAAATCATCAATTAAAATTTCACATATTAAACAATAATTTTTAATAAGGTAAACGAAATGCTGTGAATGATAATGTTTTCGAAAATGTATTTTTTTTTTTATGATTTAAAACTGTCGTCGAATAAATTCAGTGCAACGGATAATAAATGGCACCAAAAAATGGTTCAATAAAGTTTCTGATTCATATTAGTCTTTGAATCATACATTTTTGGTTGTTATAATTGAGTTCATTTTCATTTAACATAAATTACAGAAATTATTTTGATGGGCTGATTGATAAATGTAATCGTTTTTACTATACTAATTTCGTCTTGAAATTTGATATTCTTCTAATTGTGCCTATCCACTGTGGATGTTGGCCAACATTAACTTAATATTTGCTTTTGACGTAGTTTGATATATTAAACCATTTCTTTAGATTGCACATTCAAGAAACTAGTTTTCTTCCTCTACTTCTCTTGCATAATAAAATTTGATATTTTAATTAATTATTTTAACATTAGTTTACAGCCATTTTTCGTGTAGATAGCAAATTATATTTAGAGTTAAGGATGAATTATAATAGACTGAAAGTAACTGATTAACTAAATTCTACTTCCAATTTTACATCCTAGGTCACACAATTGTACAGTCACCAATTGTAAGCCGCTTAACAAATTTGAAATATACAGAACAGACCCTTCTCTACGAAGTCTAAATTGGCAAGCAAATAAATATTCGGAATCTGTTCAAATATATCAAGCGTAAAAAAATCTGAATTGAAGTTCCGGATATATCGCATAATCATGGGAACTAAAGGCTAAGCTTTTTCAAAATTACTTTAAAAAAATCTATTACATATTTAAAAAAAAAACTATTTCATTCCGGCATAATGCCATTTTATATTCCGGTTTAATTTGCTTTATAAATGCTTAGTTAAATTAACATTAAAATAAAATTAAAAATATCAAAATTTGTTAAATAGATTTGCGAAATTGTTTCTTTATTCTCGAATGATCATAAATCAATATCGGAAACCAATTTATTTTCTATCTACCAATGCATTCCTTATATAAATATTTATTGAATTTCTTTTAATTTACGACCTCGATAATAACTTTATTTTCTCCAATTAAATTCCATTAAAAACAAAATTTTTATATAGTTGATTTTTTTACATTTAAATTGCCAAATCAATTTGAGAGATTCACCAATTAAAAAAATAGTTTTATATTTAATTTTTTTTTTGTATAATTTCAAAAAGAAAATTTTTGTTAAAAAAAATGTTGGTTTTTTTTAAAAAGAACTTTAATTAAAATAAAAAATATATAATTTTTTTCTTAATAAAGAACGATCAACAGTATGACGTCAATGATGAAATTTATTATAAAAAAAAATGTATATAAACATTTTTTTTTACATTAAATATAATTGAAAACTGAAAAATAATTTATATTTACAAATATATAAAAATTTAAAAATAGAAAATTTCTTAATATGAAAATTAAATTTAATAAAAATTAATTTCTGATTTGTCATCATCATAATGAACAACAAACAAAATTTCCTTATTTATAAATTGAATTTCCTACTTTTCGCTTATTACACACAGTATTGGCCTTCTCAAAAAAAAAACTTATTTTTAGTCTCATTCAAATTTATCACAACTTGTCCCATGATTTTATTAAAAAAAAAAAATTATAAATTTCGATACCCTCAAAAAGGGGGTGTTTGTCGGGGCAAGATCAGAAAAATTGCATATACATAAAAAATATTCATCTTTCATATTTTTTAACTTGTTAATTGAAAAATAAATCATGAAATTTAACGAATTTATTCTTCTTTCAAACACTGGGGACTGGGGGTTGTTATTATGATTACACGACACAAAATTTATACAATCTACAATAACAAAAAGAGCTTAATTTATAGATACAATTACTCGTTATGTTGGCTCTACACGCTTAGAAACTCTTGTCAAGCGGTGTGTATACATTCAAAATTTTGTTCTAATAGGAAATTTCTCTAATTTGGAAACTTTATTAGCGCGATATACGCCTAAGAAATAAGTTCGATAATAAATTCGTTGTCGTTGTTTAGCAGAGACTATAAAAAAAAAATTTTTTTTGAACAATTTAATATAATTTTTTTTTTATATTCGTTATCTTCCGTTCAGATTGTTAGCTTGTTAGCTACAAAAAAATAAAAGCTTTTTATCAATTTTTTTATTATTACGATAATAATGTTATAGAAAAGTTCAGTTTGTAATTGAATCGGGTCGGGGTTTATAATTAATTTCTGCTATTTTCTGGATATCATTACAACTTTGCTCGCCAGATTTATAAAATTTAAGATTATAAAAAAAAGACAATAAAATTTTTATTAAATGATTTATTTAATTTTTGTATTAATAATTGATTAATTAATATTAATTTGAGGAGATTTTTTTATTTAATTGAAATATAATTTAATTTGTAATACACAGGAAAATGCAATTTCCTAATAATAATATCAAAAAAACATCAAAATTTAATTTACCAACAAAATTGCGAGTTGTTTTTTTTGAAAAATTAAAATTAGTAAAGGTCAGTTTTTTTTTTTTGTAAAAACCCCAAAAAAAAAAATATTTAATATTTAAATTAAGTTTGGCACGAAAAAATTTTTAAATTAGAATTGTAATTTAAATTAGCAGTCAAAACAAATAAAATTTCTCTGAAGAAAAAAAAAAAAAAAAAAGAATTGTTTGCAAAATTATTAATTTCATATTTTTTTCGAATACATTTCATCAAGCACTTTTTATCGCAATTATTTAACCGGGAAACTTCATCGTGTTTATTATTATTACTACAAAACTTTTAAAAATAATTATTTTCCCCAAATTTTATAAAAATTTTGATTTTTTTCCATGTTTTATAAATTGTGTAGTGAAAAGTTCTCACGATGAAAATATTTTCGCAATAAAATATTGCGCGATAAAAAGTGATCAATGAAATGTTCGCGATAATCTGTCCTAGAATCATTAATTCTACATAAAATAATCATAATTTTGAATGATATCTCAATTTAAAAATAAAAAAAAAAGTACACAAGGTTAATTATTATTAATTTAAATTTTTTTTTTTATTATATATTTTGCAGTGCGGTATGCGCCATCCCACTAAAGGCCAAACTGAAGACGATTTAAGTCGTCTAACTGGTACATCATCATCATCATCATCAGCATCTTCGTCACATTCAGATAATAATGACAATAATGAACGTCGTTGTAATGAAAATTGTGCCATTATATCATCACAAGCATTAATATTAAGAGTTAATAATAATAATGATAACGAAAATGTAAATAATATAAAAAATTGTACACATCATCATCATAGTCATCATCATAATTCGAATTTACCATCATATTTACCAGAATACATTGATCCATTGGAATGGCAAAAATCACGTAAACGTAAAGAACGTTTAGATAGTACATCATCACAAACACAAGATCGCAAATTGGTTAGATCAAATAGTGAAGAATTAATATCAAATTCAGATTGTGAAGTAATACGTCGTGTATCATCACATGAAGATTTTAAAAAACAACCACAACCGTCATCACAACCAATTCCAGAAAAGAGTGGAAACAGCAGCAATAATATTGATGATAATATTTTAAAACCAATTCAAGAAAATGAACAACAAAAATTATCTGAACAACATAATAATAATATTAATAATGATAATCAATCATCATCATCAAATATATTAATTAAATTACGTTTAGATACAAGTCCAGCACGATCACATAATAATTATCATCGTTGGTCACCACCATCAAATCGTTCAGATGATTCAGATTGTGAACATGAACGTCGTCGTTCAAGTGAACGTTTTAGTAAAACAAGAGCAACACCAGGTCGTAAAGCTGGTGTAATTAAAAAAGCTGGCGGTGGTTCAGGTTCCAGAAGAAACAGCAATTCTGGTGGTGGTGGTGTTAATAATGAAAATACATATAAATATGATATATCAGCATTGAAGTATGAGCGTCGGGGTTTTGTTAGTAAATTTCAATTAGAAGATCGATCACGTAAAGAAGAAGCTGCTGATGGTGAAAAAATTAATAATATTTATGATAATAATTTAATTGATTTAAATCAATCACAACAAAATCATTCTAATAATAAACAATATCAAAATGAATCATCATCATCAACACAATCGTTACAATTAACACCAAAAAAACAACAACAACAAGCCAAACAACAAAATAATATTGAAAATTCTGTCGAAACACTGCCATGGGATCGTTCTATACAAGATTATCAGACACCAGTACTTTGTCGTCGTTTTTCACCATTTCAATATACATCAGTTAAAGAGGATGAAGCAAAATCAAAAATAATTAATACTAATAATAACAATTATAATAATAATAATCATCATCAAACTAATAATAATCAATCATCTTCATCTCAACCACAACAACAACAAAATCAATTTAATTTAAATTTAAATTCTGGTGATATTGGTATACCAGCTGGACCAATTGTAAATGTTGATAATGAACCGATACGTTCATTTCGAACATTTACAAAAATGGAAAATATTAAAACACGTGAAGCTATGATGCAACAAAGTCTTCCACCATTAGGTCTAATACAAAAAACACCGGAAGAACGTTTAAAATATATTAATAAAAAATTAACAGCATTAAAAAAACGTATAACACAATTAGAAGAAACTTTTGAAAAAACTAATGGTTATCGTCCGTCACAAGTTGAACGTTTCAATGATAAACAATTTAAAAATGCATTGACCGAAATTAATAAATTACGTAAAGAAAAACATGAATTAAAATCAAATCCAATGGCGGCATTAGGTTTAAAAATAAGTGGTGGTGATATGGATACAGATAAGAAATTAATTAAAATGAAAGAAACATTGGCTGAAATTGAAAAGGTAAATAAATTATTTATAATATTAATTTATAACTTTATAGATTAGATTAAATATCTTTGCTATTTTGTAGAATAATCTTCTGACTGTTGACATTTTTATTGTTAGAATTAGAATTCCCAGTTGCAAATAATATTCTTCGTTGTTTCTGCCACAACAACACAATTAACAGTCAGTATTTTCTTATTTGAAAATGTTGAATTTCAGTGAACGATGGCCAGTTATTGCGCGTATTTCGGTTTTAAGCTCTCATTTTCGAAAAAACTTTAACTTTATTTTGTTGAGTGAGTATAGATGATTGAGATTAGATATTTTCATACCAATTTATACTGTAAGTAAAGATTTTGTTCGAAAATTTACAGTCTCGAGTTTTTTTTTCATATGGCTTGTCATTTCTCGAGAATTTTAGTTTGACCCATTTTCAAGATTCTCTTTCTCTTGAATTTTTCTTCCCGTCTCGAGGAATTTTTACTTAAGATCAATTTAATTAAGGATATCCCCTATTTTTTCAATTTATTTTATTATTTATATTATTTAAAAATTATGAAATATTCAAAAAATTATATTACCATTGCAAAAAATCCTTCTGCGGATGGCTTGAGCCGAATAGTCTATGATTAATTTTTTAAAAAAGTATAATTTTAATTGTAGCCAAAATAGTTTTTATATTAATAAAATTAAAATCTTTTGGAATTATGCCAAAATAATGTTTACTCTAAAAATAAATAAAATAAATTTGCAAATTTTTTTTTATTGTAATCAGTTGATATTTTTAGCGTTATTTATTATTGTAATCATTGTTTTCATTTATTATTTTTAATATTTAATTTAGGATAAAAATGACTGAACAATTAACCTGATTCCCCTTATTAATATAAATATCAACTTGAACAAAATTATATTTATTATTGTAAAGCTAATAAGTCTATGAATTAATTCTAAGGAGGGCATTAAAAAATTATTAAAGAAAAATTAATTTGTAATTATTATATTTTTATGAAATTAGATACGAGTATACCAACATTTTTTCCGTAATAATCATAAAATCATTAAAAATTATCAGTTTTTCTTAAGTTAATAATCGTATTGTTTATTTAAACAAAAATGATATTGTAATTATCTTTCTATGTAAAAGTGTAAAAGCGATAAAAATATGTTAAATTTAATAAATTTATTCTAAAATTCTGGTAATAATTTCTGAATTCTGAATCTTAAATAAAGTTTTTTTTTTTTTTAACTATTTTGGATTTTGACATTAAAATATTTTTTTGTTTGTTTGTAGAAACTTAAGGATAAACGTAATGAATTTAAACGTTCTGATATATTGGAAAATTTAACAGCTGAACAATTGGTACAAGAAAAAACTGCCGTACAACATAGTTTATTATATTTCGAATCATTATATGGACGTCCATCAAATCGTTTAGAACGTGATGTAGCACGATCATTATACGATCGTTATCGTATTATTAAACGTATGGTAAATCGTAGTATTACAAATATAAGTTCATCTGGTATTGGTATACCAGAATTACCAACAATTATGGAACATGAAGCATTATCATATGAAACAATACAATCACAAGATATTAGCAATTCATCACCATCAGAAACAATTGCTAGTAATAGTATAAATTCGTCAGGTTTTGATAATACTACATTCAGTACTAGTAATATTCAACAATCAATTAATACTAATACAGATTCAACAACAGAAGATGATTCAACTGAAACACAGGAATTAAAACAACAACAACAACCGAACATATTTGAAGAAAATTTACATCAATTATCATTAGCTGATTTATGGGAGCATTTAGATAAAGTACGTGATGAAAAGAAAGATTTGAAAAAAATTATTCGTGATTTTGAAACATTATTTGAACAACAAAATGGTAGAAAAATGTTAAAAAATGATCGTAAAACAATTGACGACACATATGGTCAATATAAAGAGAAAAAGGCAAAAGCAAGATTATTGCAAGCTCTTATTAAAAAGCAAATTGCTAAATAAAATAATTAATAATTTTTATTTTTATATATTTTATTGTTTCTCGTGAGATTCATTGGATATTTGGATAATATTATATATGATAATGCTCGGGAGAACAATATTGTAATTCCATTAGCATGCTATATTCATATTTTACTGTGTTGCCAAATGAGAATTTGTTGATTGGCAATACTTACATAAATTAAAAAAGAAAATTAATTAAATGATAAATGTCTTGTTATGCGAAATTGGTTTTTTCTGCAGTATATTGCATTTTAAAATAAATTATATTGTATTTTCACATTTGATTTTACTGCTGTCATAAAAATAACTATGGCAACACGAAAACAAAAACAATTATGGCAGCACTAAAAAATTCAAATATTCATATATGTCCTGTAAAATCGTGTACGATAATTATCTTCGGTTAAACTTTGTATATTTTTAAAAATATCTATAACAATAACGCATGAAAACTTATTATTCCAATTATCCAAAGGCTCAGCAGGAAACACTAATAATTTAAACAACAACAAAAAAAGAATGTAATTTGAAAAACTATAATTTTTATATTATTACATTTATATTTTCTGTCTGTGTAATTTTTAAGTAATTATATTTTTTTTTTTTTTTGTAGAATTTAATGATTCTACTAAATTTCTGTTTATTAATTAAAATTATATGTTTCTTTGATTGACGACAAAATTAAATATAATTTAGAATAACACAAAATAAAACGAAATTTTCTTTTCTAGTGATTTTTTTTTTTTAGATTTGGGTTTTAAAGCAACAAAACTGTGATAATTTTGGATGTCTAATAATTTCTATTAATTTAGTTTCCAAAATTAAAAAAAAAATGGATAAAACATTTTTTGTTAAATTTTGTTTCCTTTTTTTTAATTATTAATTTTTTAGTGTTTTATTTGTTGTTTTGGTTATGTTTATCTTATTATTATTATTATATAATATATTCATATATTAAATACATGTATATGATTTATTTAATCTTGAAGTAATTGTGTAGTCGTTATATAAAATATTAATCATGACAAAAAGTAATTAATAATTTAATCGCAAAAAAAATGACAAAATAAAATGTCGAGAATGTTATTTAAAAAGTATAAAATAATAATAATTTTTTTTTTTTAAATAAGAGGAATGTGTTATTAATATTTAATCATATTTTATTCAATATGTTGTCATCAATCCATAATTAAAATATTGTTAATTCATTAATTATTATTATTGGTATAAATTTATTATAAAAATACAAATATAAATATTATTTTTAAATAATAATATAATATATAAAGTTATAAATATTAAATATATTTTGTTTTATTTTTCATTTAAATTAATGGTTTTCTGGGCTAAAACCAAATTAAAATAAATTTATAAGTAATGTTATGATAATACAAATTCGAAAAATACTGAGTAAAATACAGAATTTTGAAAAAAATAGAATTTGTCAATATGATTTAAATTTGATTTTCATTCGTTTCTTATGAGACGCTACACATTGAGTTACAAGTAAAATTTATTTGTCAATTGTGATTTATCTTAAATTATCTCAAAATTAAATTTAAAATTCTGGCTAATTATGATTAAAATGTCTCAAAAACATAATTATTGTCCAGTTTTACCAAAATTCCTTTAAAAAGGGGATAATATTTGAATTCTTCATTATTTTGTAATACAAAAGAGTTATTTTTTTTTATAAAAAAATATGCAATTTCGAGTAAACTATCTTTTAAAGAAAATATATTGATTATAAGATCATTATAAATGTTTTATTTTTACAAAATTATATAATATTGATTAATAATAATTAATTGCCTTAATATGTTTGGAAATATATGATCAGAATAAAAACAAATTAAAAAAAATTCATTATGTGTAATTTAATAATAACCAGTTCATTTTCAGATTACATATTTATTTTAAACTCAATTTTTCAGTATTTTACAAAAACATTATTTTAAAATTTAGCTTATTGAATTAAATCGATTTAATTAAATGATGAAATTTATAATTTTAAAGGACATTTTATGTATTTGTTAATTTCTTAATAAGTTAAATTTGAAGAAAGAAAAAAAGATGAAAATGAAATTTAGATTTCAATATTAAGTATAATATTTTGAAATGATTAAATAAAATTTAAAATTTTGAATTGAAATTTTGTAATTCGTATACATTTTTGTATTTTATTTTAAAGATTTTGTATCATTTAAAATGTCATCAATAATTTTAGGGAATAAATGATAAAAAAAATATATATAATTAATATTATTAATATTTATTGACCTAACAAAGTAATTTTTTTTATAGAATTTCGACATGTAACCTAAAGAATTTTTCGTAGTAGACAAAATAAATATGTATTTACAATTGTTATTTAATTTGCCTGAATTTAAAATTTAATAATTATATAGAAGAATATATACAGACAAATTATATAATAATATAATATTTAAAACAAAATATATATATTTAGAATTTATAAAAAAAAAATTTACATTTTCTATTATTAACTACAAAAAAAAAAGAAATTAATTAAAAAAATCATTACATGTGTTAACACTTATAAGACAAAATAAATCATTATATGGCATATATTTGACGTATTTTATTTTTGAAAATTCATTCTTGATTTATCAATATAGTTTAATATTATTTTTAATTTATACTTATTAGTTTAATGTCACGAAGGTTTTAAAATATCAGCCCAATTTATACCAATTTGTTTTAATTTATTTATTTTTTAAAGCAGGATCATAAATATTTTTAACTAAATTTAATGATTTTACTTTTATGATCAGAAATTAGAAGATGGAAATGATTCATGGTTCTTCTAATAATCCTAGGATTATTTCTGAGGCTGAGAATTGATTGGGAATCATTTTATTTAGTATCGAATTTACAGGATACTGCAAATAAATAATACCATTGATTAAGAATATTATGTTATATGTGTGAATATAATGTAATCACATCACATACTTTTATGAATATTTAATAAACATAAAGTTGCAGTTGATAATTTACTAAAACGACCTGCAAATTATTAGTAATTTTTTCATAAAATTATTTAATAAAAAAGTGTAATTACTAATAAAAAAAATTTCTTTCGCTTAAATGTTAAACAATCGCTACCACAAAATTTAATTGAAATTATAATTTTAGACTGTATTCTTTAATGACAAGAATTTTAAATTAGAAAGACATTGGCGATTGGCCATATAATTTTTCACAAATAGAACGTCTGTTTGGCTTTACCAGAATTAGCGCACTGCTATTTGAAATTTCTTACTTCAATACGACAAAATCAATCCACAGAACCTTCGAAACCCTGGGGTCGGATTCTCTGACTAGATATCGAGTATAACGATAATCGAGTAAAAATTTCAAATTATGGCAGTCGATTGCAATCGAATCGAAATTTTTAAAAAATCGTAGTAGATTTTACTACAATTTGAAATGTCGAAATGTGAAATTTTCGTAGTTTGAAAGTCGAAAGATAATTTTTTTTTTGGATAATAAGGGTTTTCGTTAATTGTGTAAAGTAAAATAAATATAAATAAAAAAAAATAGTTTAGATATGAGTGAGTTATTCTTATCATCATCTTCTGACGATAATGAAGGAAGTATTTGCAGAAGGGTAAGAAGAAGGCAGTTAAGAGATTCCAGCAATCCAGTCCATTGGCTTTGGATAACAACACTAAATTTTATTTAACAATTAAATTTGCGAATTTTTACCTATGACTACAAAATAAATTTATTTTAGATTCAAAATGAGATTTTGATTTACAAAAGAAGCATTCATTTATGTGTTAAATAAATTAGATAATCTGTAAGGTTATTTATCATCATCAATGTTGGCAGCTACTTTGTTCGCTTTATAGCTAGTGGATGATACCAACATTTCATTTTTTGTTTTTGGTTGATTTTATTGCAATTCGTCCTATAAATAAAATAAGTATATAAAATGACTTTATATTCACCATAACAGTTTGTGTACACCGCATTTATTAATTTTTTTTATTAAAATATTATTAATAATAATTGTTTTTTTATATTTACTTTATATTTACTTAAATTTATGAGAGGTTCGTCAATACACAATACATATTAAATACTTCTAGCTACCAGTACGAAAAAAATATCACAAGGCTCCCCAAAAAATGTCTGCTAAGAAAACAGGATTTAGCGGTAATTTTTAATCCGTTATTTATTATTTAATACTATAATATATTTCAACTTTTGCTAATTATTGTTAATAATTTAATGATCGAGGGATGGTGATTACATATTTTACATAAATAACCTATATCCAGTAAAATATCAGGAATACTAATCCGTATCGAAGAAAACGCTATTTCGTAAAGAAAGGTACATGGACATAAAAACAAAAAAATATTTGCATTTTAATATTAAAATATATTGTAATATAATAAAATTTATATGAAAATGACAATTAATGGTGCAAATTAATTAAAAATAAGAAAATTAATTTGGCATCAGTTTTTTTCTCATATAAAAGGTAAATCATGTTAAATATAATTTTCTTATTTTTTTTAAAAGTTTTCCAGATGTTTTTTCATGATTTCTAATTATTTTTACAACATTTTAAATAATTCTGTAATCTTCGGAAGCATTACGACGACGTGTCCATGTGCAAGGCTTAAGATAAGACGGAATTTTTATTTTTATTTTTTGAACCACCTCTTCTTCTCCGTCGACTTTATTTTGCATATTTTCGCAATCCATTTAATTTTTTCAGTTTGTTGGTTTTAAGAAGACGACATTCTTCATCTTGTATAATATAATTGAATCAGTTGTTTAGAATAGTTTTAATATAAAGTAAAACTTATTAATTTTTCCACAAAGCAATTTTTCTACATGATCCCAACAGCGATGGTGAGTAAAATAATTTAAATTTTATTCTGATGAGTCCAGAGAATCCATCTCAATCTCTAATTTTATTATATAAATTTATTGAAATTTTAGCTACAAATTACTTATCTAAAGAAAACATTATTCAAAATCAAAATTTATGTTATTATTGAATATATTTTCCACATACTCGTTCGAAACATATTTAATTCATATTTTTTTATATTATACTGTAATTTTACGTAGAATTGTGATGGAAAAATAGTTAGAAAATATTGAAATTCATGTTTCCAAAAGGATGGAGATTTCAAAATGGCAAACTCAAAATGGAGTTCGAATTACTCTCATAGCAGCAAAATCTCATAGTAAAGTTTTTATACGATTTGAAGGTTCTTTGTCTAATTAATGCTCATATATGAAATTTTAATTCGGTAAGTGGGTTCACATCAATATTTCCGTATGGACATTTGTTCCCATATAAATGTTCCCGATTACAAATATTCCCGGCCACAAATGTAGAGGGAGCTAATACCTAAAGAACTAATAGAAAGAATGAAAAATTAGAAATTCAATTTTGAGCCCTTTTTTTAACAATCTTTGAGTTTTGAGTTACCCTTAGAATATCAGCCTTTCTTGTTGTTGTAAAAAGTTTTGAGAAACATTTTTTTTTTTTAAAGAATAATAAAAATTTAATAAACTAAAAGACAACAAGAAACAAAAGGAAAATAATATCCTTATAGCAAGGATTTATTTTGATATTGTTAGGATAGGATAAATATTTTTTTGCAAAGTCAGCTTGTTAATGTGTTTTCTTTTTCTATATTTTCTCCTTTTTATCAGGATTATTCCATTCTCATGTAAATGTATTTGTGTTTATATATATCCTTTTTAGATTGACGACGTCTGTTGTCTGTTGTTTATGAAATCAAAATGATAAAGGATAAATAAAAGAATAAATAATAATATATAAATTTTTGTTATCCTTTTATATAGTATATTGAAGGATATTAAAAATATGAAGAAATATAAATTCTAATATATAAACATGTTAACAAATTTTGTATTAGTGAGGGCTATAGAAGGTAATTAACCGTAATATGAAATAGTAACCATTTATTTTCTTTTTCTTAATATATTCTTTTCATATAATAATTTCGTAATATACTTGTAACAGTGGTGATATTCGAAATATTTAACAACCGGTACGCTGTTAAAAAAAACTATTAGCTATGTATTTACAACGTCGAGGATTCGATGATTTCACGCGTGCATTACTTGCCAGATGATGTCCTTGTCGAAACCATGATTTGACATGTGGAATAGCATCTTCTATCGATTTTTTTCAGCTAATTTTAGATCTTAAAATACATTTTGCAATAGTTATAATTTCTATAGCTCTCCCATCAACAAAGTCTCGAAAGTCGTTTACTGCAACTTTGTATTTTACAAGTTTATTAACATAAGACTAAAAGTATTATAAACTATTTCATATTACGGTACGGAAAACATTGAAAATTTTAACATCCGGTATGGCCGTACCGGATTTTAATATAAATTCACCTTGGCCCTCATCAGAATCTGCTACTGACATTTTTGTTGTATACTGATTTAATTATTGGTTTCAATTCAATGGACAATCGGTTAAAATAAATAAAAATCCTTTTAAGTACCTTTCGTTGTGGTTTTTCTTCTTTATCATTCTAAAATTTCATAATGCATTTTACGAGTAGCTAGCATAACTATATGTCAAATGTGTTTTTCTTTACCATTTTGAAGTCTGAGATTCTAAATCTTAACAAAAAACGAATCAGTAGAACGAAAGAACGAAAGAACTTACATGACTTTAATGAAATTTTATACGTCCATTTCTCACTGAAGTGGATCTTAGTTAAAATTTTAGATTTATGTTCTGTGGATCTATGGTAAAAATGCCACACGCACACGGGTTAATTTTGGGATCTAGTTTGTGACTATAAAAATTTCTTTGAACCCGTATCAAAATGTTGAATTATTAAAATTTCATTCTTGGTATGTATTAAAACGCCTATATACTCTATAACCTCTGACTTGCTTCGACACAATTATGTGTTTTTGGTAGGATGTCTGATAAAAGTTCAGACATATACCCGAGCTATGGTGAACATATTGGGCCATTTATTATCGACAGTTCTTTTTACAAAAAATTCATTATAAAAATGATTTCGATCGACAAACCCGAAAAAAATAGCGCTGTGTGATTCATGATTCGGTATTATGTGATTCGGGCTTTTATGTTTCAGGATATCGTGTTCGGGATTTAATGTTTCGGAAAAACGAATTTAGACTTTCAACACCAACCAGAATTTGCAATTGATTCTGTTTTAAAAATAAATTGCTTAATTTGAAAAAAGGACAAATTGAAATTAAATTTTAAATTCTAAAAATTCTTTCTTTTTTTCGCTATATCAAAATCAAAATTGATTATTAGCGTTTAGTGTTATGACAATGACAACCATTTTTGTATTGTATCCTTTTTCAATAGGGGTTTTTTAAATATTTTTCAACAATTGTATTTTTTTGCTTATTCTTCGGATCTTGAATGTATATATAATTTAAACCAACGCCGCTCGAGAGCTAAAAGTCTAGTTGATCCTCCCAGATGTTGTCACCGGATCATTGATACTTTATAATCTACGGACATAAATTTTGTACACATCCGATTTTACTCAAATTAACACTTGTGGTGCTGGGCGAATTGGTGAGTGGGACACCCAGTGAACTAACATTAATTCAGATGCTAGAAATCCCAGACCTTCTTCCGTCTTGGAAAATGCGCTTGATAAAAGTAATTGAAGTAACTATAAAAGTTCGCGGATAAAGTGCTCATCAATTTAATATTACAAGAAACGATTTTTTTTCTTATTGGGATGACAAGGGCAAACGAAAAGAGACTTTTAAAATTTATTAAGGGATTATGATGAAGGGAAATTAAATGGGATTTATTCTGATATAACTTTTTCTTTTGAGGTTTCTTTTTATACGGTAATGGAAAACTTATTTTAATTGTATGCAAATCGCATTATATAAAATAAAATATTTTTCATTATATTTGTTTTCAGATTTAAATATTCCTCAAGGATTTTTTTCATGATTTTCTCTTCTAACAATAATAATTAATAATGAAAAATGAATTGAATTTTTATATAAAGCAAGGGATTTTTTGTATTGAAATATTTTCACGTGTTTTTTTTTTTTGTTATTGTATTATTTTTGGAAAAATTTATATTTACCCTCTGCGGGAAAATTACGAAACAATTATATTTAAACGAAGGAATATAAAAGGACAATGAAAAGGACGTAAGAGAAGAAAATTTGAGTAAATAATATTTGAATAAATAATTAAAATTATGTTGGTATATATAAATTATAAAGGATTGGAAATTAAGTAAATATAGATTAAGGTTTAGGTAGGTCCATATTGTCCAATTCACTGAAGCCACTGTGGGCTCATTGCAAATTAAAAAAAATAAATTAAATTATGAAATGATAATGAAGATATATCCGCCAACTACATATTAGTTATTACAAATTAAAAAAAAAGTGTTTTTAACATTAATAATTTACAAATAGTAAAACAAACTATGATTAACTTTACGACAATTGTATTGCCCCAATTTTTGCACCGAACGGAAGGAAAAAAAAACCTATAGACGATTTATTAAATAAGATTCCAACTAACTGAAAAAGTTAGTGGAAAACGAAGAGCTGGAAATTTAAACAGAATAATACATTGAGAAATTTTATCGAATGTTTTATTAATACAAGTAGTTCATATTACGACCGCATATTCAGACTGTTAGAAAATTGGTTGTTGTCGATCTGCTTTTAAAAAATCCGTGTTGTTTAGGTGAAGTTAAAGATTTACATTGAAAGTAGAGGATATCCTTACTGAAAAATGCTCTCAAAAAGTTTCGGAATACTTGAAAGCTTTATAATGGTCCTATAACTATTAATTTTCGGTTTGCAGCCGAACTATTAATTTTCGGTTGTGAACGGGGATGATTAAAGAATCCTTGCAGAAATTTGGAAAAATCCCCAAGGACAGGGATCCTTAAAAAAGCATTGTAAGAGACCAGGCTACCACTGCAATTCTTTATCGAATTATGGCAGGTAATTCATTAGGACCCGATGAGTAATCATCTTTCAATTTACAAATTAAGAATTAAATCGATGTTGACATTTCTAACTAAACAGTTTATTTTGACGATCAGTTTTACCGAAATTATAACGAAGGGAATTAACTTTATCATCATCAATATTAGTACCATTTTGAAAAATAGCAAGGAAGGTAAAAAAATGTTTTTTTATCCTAAGTGTAACCCCAAAGTAGGAGTTTGTAAAAACAATGTTTTGTTAAAAATTTGAGGAAATTGTCCAAAGTTCGTTAATGTACACATGGAACTTACCGTTAACATAAGTAGATTCGAAAAATGAAGATTCGAAACAAAGATGAATGTATGTATCAATTTTGGAAATACATTATGTGAAATAATATAATCCTAATCAAAATTTCATTTAAATTCACTTTTTTTTTATTATAAAAATAGATTATCTCTCCAAATGTATTACGTAATGTATTATTTGATCAAAAAAAGATTCGATACCATAAACATGTTGTCTACCTACACAAAATATATATTATTTATATATATTAAACTACCTGAGTTTCTTAATTCCATGTATAATAAAAAATATATAATATTTATTATAAAACTAATTTCATACAATTTCCATGAAATTTATCCTATATCATATCATTTTACAAATATTTATTTTATTACACATTTGTGTTGATAAAAATTCTACAAGACCCAGTAATGTAATCAGAGTAAAAAGGATCTTACAGAAAAAAAAATTAAATAGAATTTACACATAAAAATGGGATCAATTTTTTTTTATTCTTATTTGTGTTAGATTTAAATGATACCAATAACTTTATAAGATGCAAAACATGATTAATATTAGAAAATCGATTTCAGATATGTATAGAAAAACCTTATTATTAAATTACTATTGGTTTTAAGCAGTCAATTAGGATTTAAAAGTAACTTATATCCTTTTTCATTCTGGTTGATAATGGAGCGTTTAAAATTGTGAATAAACTGGCTACAAACTGCTAATTTGGTCACTGAATTACAATATTGGTTCAATGGATTTTGTTATTCATATTACGCTAGAATTTTGCTTTATATTACTATAATACTTTTGAAATTACTTGGTGTGTTGCCGGATATCTGTAGCGAAATTAAATTTTCAGGATTCTCGGATTCCTTTACATATATTCATTCATTGAGGATATAATCTAATATCATTCTTGAAGAAAGTAACTTTAAGCCGGCTAGGGTTAAATCATTAGTTGAGCTGTCGGATGGGTCGACGCGCTGTTGCCGGACAATTAATCGACCGTCGATTATGGGCAATCTCAAGTGCGCGAAGGACTTTAACTCCATCACCCCTTGCAAACCAATCAACCAACCAATGTCATTCTTGAAATGGTATAGTGGTTTTTTAACATATTTATTTTTATATTTTGTTTAACAATTACTTTCTATAAGACTCACATTACTGATGTTCTTCGACAATTATAGCTGAATACTAGTACCATTTGGATATTAACAATATTTCGTACTACAGGCTACAGACACATATTAACTAGATAAACTTTGTAAATTTAATCAGCTTTAGTGACATAATAAAGACTTTTAGTAGTCGCATTGATAAAAACATTTTTACTTCACTTGTGACAATTAACAATTTTGCTTATTTTTCATACTGGTCCCTAAGAATTTTGTACATTTTGCATAAAGAGTTTAAATCATTTACAATAATTTAATAAATTATTTCCAAATTTTATTCTTAATAATTTTATTTTTATCTACTTGTTTAAAACAAATTTAACTTGTTAATCTTAATTAAATATACTTATTATCAGTAATGAAAAAAGTTAAACAATTTAAAATATTATCAAGAAATTTTAATATAAATGGCAATATAAAATTTGTAATATAATATATAATAAAAAATATATTTTAAAATATATATTAAAAAATTAATTAAAAATATTAATAAAGAGTAAATTGATTTTTAAAAAACATATTAAATATTTTCAAATATATTAAATATTTTAATAACTTAGCCAGTTATGGGCAATTAATTTACCTAAAGGTTTTTAAATATTAAAGGATATTAATATCTCAAACCAAGTGGTTTGAGATATTGAGATCACTGTCAATTGTATAAGCTGGTGGTAGGTATTTCTAGATGGTCTTGACATGGTGTGAGATGATATATAAACATCATTTGCAGACTAATTACGATATTGGTTAGGTTTTGTAAAATGTGAAGGAATTGAACTGCAGGATTCAGTAGTTGTTTGGGACACAGTAGTTATTCGAATTCGAAACACAATTACCGAGTGACATTTTCTTTCTAATTAAAATAAACTGACCTACATAATTTTTTTCAATTTAAAGGATTGAAAACACTGCAAATTAGTGAGATCTCAGAATTCAATTATTATTTTAGTGTTACACATCATTTTTATGTATTATTTTCTGAGGTTTATTCAGTTTCTAATTTTAATTTTAAATTATCCACAAATCTTTTATTATTAGTCTTTTAGGGCTTATAAATTTTGAAATCTCTGATAATCTTTCCTTTTAAATTTCAAATTTCTAAAAAATTTGACAGTCATAAAATTATATACATTCTAAATATATATATAAATATAAATATACATAAGTATGTGTATAAAAAAAAAATTATATATCCTTAATTTACCTAAACTCTTATGTAGAGAAATTATGTATATCATTTTACATGATCCTTGATTGCTCCCTGTTTTGTCTTTTGTGTACCATGTATTTACCGTATCCTATTAATATTAAAATACAAATAAAAAATATATATTACATAAAGTTATAGAGAGAAGAAGCCTATATACATTACATATATATATGTAATGTAATAAACCCAAAAATTTTATGTGAATCATGTGAACACGCAATATTATTACATTCACCTGGAAGGTAAAAATTTATAAAGGATATAATGTGACTTAAAATAAAATTATTAAAGATTTTTTTTTTTATTTATTAATATATTATAAATATATATGTACTTGTATATAAATATATATGTGAATAGTATGGTAAATTACACTCCTTCACTTATGTATATTTTATGTATATTTACAGACGAAAAGCTGATTTTGTCATGAAAATTATGAAGTGTATATAATACCTACGTAAAAATATAATATGAAAATTGAAAATCATGATTTCTCTGATTGATATCAATTAAATTATGATGAATTTAAAATTTAAGTTAATTATTGTATATTTCACATCTAAGAAAATTTTAATATTTAAATGAATAATGATTTAATATTCCAATAATTTACAAAACTAATTTAACAAAATTTGTAATTTTGGAGTGAAATATTAATTAAAAATTGTCACAAACAAAATTATAAATAAAATTAAAGTTTGGGCACATATTTTACTAAACAATTTCATTCTATAGGTTTAAATTTTAAAAGCCATACAGATAAATAATGTCACACGTAATAGATTAAATTTAAATTGTATAGCTTTAAAAAATATATTAATATAATTTCAAGATTTATTTGGAATTATGTTATACATAAAATAGGGAATTTTCAATTATTTTTTTTCTTATTAGTCAGAATTTTGAATTGTTTATGTAATAAAATCGATTTAACCCAACAACAATAATGAATTTTCAGACCTTACAATATTAATTTTAAATTTTCATATATTTCTATATCGCAATCGTACAAAATCACAATTTTTAATAAACTGGCTTCCTTATAATTTGGGTACAAAAAACATGATTCATATATAAAATGTAATATTTATTAGACCACCTCATGATAAAGCTTGAACGCATTTACTATGTCAGCTGTCTGGCTTTAGGAAGAAGGTGGCATTAAATTAAGTGTGTAGGTCCACATTTGATCTGAACTATTTAAATATGAAAATGTCAACAATAAAAATATAATATTATTAAACAATATTTGAAATATTTATAGGCCTCAAATAATTAAATTGATAGTTAAATGACCCCTTAATTTCCAGCGTCTTGTATGAGGATTTCTGATGTGCACTTTGGATTATATTTGTATTTCCTGCGAATCTGTTAGCTTTTACCTCGCCGATAAATCAACAATTTAGGCTATTAAAAATTTTTATATATATTTTTCATTAGTTCTGATCGACTATTTTGTCAGTTATTTCAAGTAATGAATTTTTATGCATTTTCATTATAAATAAGTTTCCTGCAAGGTTCAAATACAAACTTCCTCACAATTGATAAATAAAAATGACATTTAAGTTTCGAAAATGATTCCAATTTGAAATTGGCACGTATCTACATTAATAAATATTTGAAATATTAGAATTTCATATAACTAAATCAGTATTTATTCCACGAATTATGTTCCGATTCTTGAATACTCATATCCGATCTGGAATCCGTTTTATTTTCAAATTCATATTGACAGAAAGAATATACTCAAAAACAATTTCTATTAATTACGTAACGTAATAATGCAAATACGTGATTTACATAATCCAAATATTTTTGCTAATTAACTGAGCTACACAGATATACTTAAATTATTTTACTTTCTTCAAGGCGTAAAGTGTTCAGCTCGTGTTTTACATTTGACTTATTGAAGAAATTGACGTGACTTCTATTTCTAATGATGACGCCAGACGTATAAACCTTAAAAGCATACGAAAAAATACGCCAAGCATGATTCGATTAAGAAGTGCTGCATAACTTTCAACTCACACATAGTAACTATTCCTCTGCCCACTTACCATTGGGTTATGCATCCAGTTATAAGTATCAATAAGCAATTTATTAATTAGTCATATAATAATAATGTAACTTTAAATATTTGTATAATCATTTCATCATTTGTATAATCATCTAATCACAGATAATTTTATTTTATTTTATTTATGATATTTATATCGATTTGAATTTGTACATTGTTTTGGTGAAATAAATAAATTATTTAACAAACCCTCTTCCTTAAAGAGTAAATTTTCATTACAATTTCAAGTTTTATATTTACCTTTAGATTTTATATATAGAAAAGGACATACACTTTAAATCCTTTATGAATGTTATATATAAAAAAAACTGTCAGTCATTGCTATAAGGAAGGATTAGAAATGTCGCAAACATATTTCAAATATAATATTTTTTTACCTTTTCGACTTCTGAAACGTTTTTCTTATTCGTGACATAAAATTTCATCAAAAATTTATAAAATTTAAATCTAATTATTTCTTATGCAATATTTTTGGAATGTAATACGGATTATTGCAAAGCAATTTACAAAATAATATTAAACAACTTCCTATAGGTCACAGTATAAAATGGTTCAAATAAAATCGACAAACGAAAGCGGAAATGATTTATGTGACGTGACGGAACATATATTATTTTTTTTAAATATTAGCAAATTTAAATTTGATATCATAAATATATTTTCCAAGTAGTTAAAATAACTAGTAGTGTTACATTGGACTTAACCATCCAAAAAGAAAGGATTTAGCTAAAATTTTCGAGGTCGTAAAAATTTTATCTCCTAGAACCGCTCGATCTTCATCCACACTTCATCCTGATATCCGTAATTTTATATTTCATATTTAGATGAAATTTTGGTTCATCTAGTTTGTGCTCCTGAGATTTGTAGCCTGTAACTCGATTTGTAGCCTGTAACTCCTGAGATTTGTAGTCGGTATATTAGCAGCTTAATTTCCGAACGAAGTATATTTGAATTTGATGTATGTTAATAATAATTTTAAATTATGTTATGTTAATTTTAATAATAATGTATGAAATATGTGCGATTTAGGAATTACAAATTAATTAAATGTTAAATAATTTGGAACTGAACTAAGACCCAGAAATCTAATTGATATTATTTAACATTTACTCCCAATTTCATATAATTTCTAATTCACTTCCTGAAACAAGCCACCACTCATTAATGGTCAGAATGTCAATAAGAAATTACACTAAATTGGAAGTGTATGTAAATGTTAAGTAATTTAAATTGTTGAATTCCGCCCTAATCTTTCAAGTTCTTTCAAATTTGGTGCAGTAAGCCAGCAACTTTATCTACAAATTTACGTTTGTAGGTTTGGTAAGAGTTCCATTGTGCTTCGGATCCTTAGCAATACTAGTATATTGGAATGAGAAATGCTAAGAACTAATCCCCTTCGTTTAATATGCAGCCTAATAAAGATGTTGCCATTCTTCGTGTGTGCTTTCCAATCAAGTATATTCGTGGTTAGAATTTAGAACATTTACTTCTTTCCGACATTCTTTTTGTGCTAGGTTGTTGACGGAAGTGGTCTAACAGTGCAGGATATTCCAGCAAATTCGAAATAATTATAAATAATATTAATATATGAAGACTATGATAGAAATTTGAATATTGATAGAGAATGCTTTGTAAAAATGTCAAAAGAATATTTAATGCTACATAGCTAATTAAATGAATTTAAATATTATTACATTTTTTATATATGGTTTTCAAATATTAATTAGTCTGTACGAAATGTATTTCCTGTATAGATGAAATGAATTTATTCAATTTTAAATTATTATCAGTCTATTTTTTTCAATATCGTAAAATTTTACTATTCTCTAATAAAAGAAAATTGAAATTGATAAACAAATTTATTATAAATGATATTGATATTTACATCCGCTGTTTACGCCAAAAGTTAAGTTAAAATTCATTGAATTGAAATACTTATTGTGTTTGTCTCGTCTCACACTGTGAGTATGCTAACTTCAATATATTTCAATCTTGTATTTCATCTTCAATTTCAACGTCCGTTGTGTATATCCTATATCCATATCGTATATGTCAAGTGTTTGTGTTTCAATATTAGGAGTATTTAATGCTTAGAGGTTAACTTAAATTTTTATATATTTTATGAAATAAATTTAATTTAAATTTAACCATCATTACAACTAAAATATATACATATTTATTTTGGCATTGGAATAATTCATTTATATTTTATTTATTTATATTTATTATTATATATATGTATTACCTTTGTATATAGAATGTATTACATAATATATAAAAAAAATTCAAACACATAAAATTTTCCACTTGAATTCCTTTTTATTGTGTTTTTATTTTGCCTCCTTTTACCTTATGACAATAATAAAAAAAAACCCTGAATGAAATATAAAATAGAAAAAAACCATAATAAAAGTGAAAATAACTAAGAAAATTTTCTCTGGATTATAAGATAGAAATATACAGAAAACAATTGAACATAACAAGGACTAAGGACATGTATATCTAGTAGTAGATATAACATTTATTTAATGATATTTTCATTTTATTTCTTCTTCCTAAATATCTAATCAATTTTCGGTAAAAATAAAATTTATTTTACTTATTATTTTCATTTGTCTTTTATACTTTAGAATTCAGTAATTGGTTAGTTGATGCCAATAGTAAAAATATCATTTCTATGATTGATGCCAGTTCACTTTATTTCGAATCTTAGCTCTTTCCAAAATTCATCGATTCTTAATAAACTTGATCGTATTTGCTAGTCTCCTCCTGTCTCTTGTTAACAAATAATTTTTAAATTGATGAATTTGGGAAAATCTATTATGTTGAAAGGCAGTAGTATAACAACGAAGTGATCTGCGAACTCCTAATAAAATTGAGTTTGAAGTTAGCAGCTGTCATATGGCATGTATCATTAAAATAATATGGCCTGTAACAATTTTGGCTTATTCGGATATAATTAAGCAACTATTTGTTATATTCCATTTAAATTTATTAATTTGTTTTGGTCAGACACCTGAAATTGAAATCCGTCTAAAAAACCTATTTTTTTTTTACGGATAATACGTTAGTCTTGCTTGCCAAATCTTTCTATTTGCACTTAATGACAATATTTATAATTGCGGCGGTAACATAAATATTTGAACATTATTATTACATGCTGTCGTGTAATGTCTCAGTTGCTAATAATATTCAAAGTGGCTTTTTTTTAATCCCCAGATTTTGTACACCATAAATTTAGGAGTTTTACTTTCTTTTTTCCAAATAATAAATAAGTCTGTACCTTTTTTGCTTTGATTATCTTATATCAAAAATAAAAAATTACTGTCTGGTAGTAAGTATTCAAGACGCGTCCTGGCATATATTCTCGGTTTGTATATATGCAAATTATAGGAAAAAGTAAAAAGATAATTTAGATTCATCAACATCACAACATTGAATGAAAAACAAGTAAGAAACAAAAAAATAAATATTTTTAGTTATATTAAATTTATGTTTATTACGTAAATTTTATGGTAAAATGGTTTGTTGATGATGGTTAAAAAGATAAATTAAGTCTATTTTTCATGTTATTTACATATATTTACATTATGGAATTCTCATTACAATTTTATGTAATTTGACAACAACAACAAAAAAATATTTGAAAATTATTAAAATATTATCTTTTTTATATATATTTACATAATATTTTATTGAAAAATTGAAAACGGATTAGTTGAAAATGTGGTACCACGACACCACGATGTTAAATCGTTAACATTGTAATAATTTTAAATTAATAATTAAATATGGTTAATTCCGGATGGTGATTAATCCTTAATTCTGGATGAATCTGCATAGTAGTTTGATTTGTTTTAATAATAAGGTCATATTAAAATAGTAATAATTTCTATAAATTAACAAAACTTTAAAAATATATGTTTTTAAGCTGATGAAATTCGCACTGTTAAATATCTTAATTAACTGAAATTGGCATACGGAATTTTACAAAATACAAAATGTAATTAATAATTAACTTTAGACGCTTCAAATTTATGCCGTACACCATTTTAAGCTGGCAGATTCATTTATAGTTTTAATATTCATACAATAGATTTTATAGCAACGATTTCAGAAAGAAGTAATATACGAGGGCTGATTGATAATTACGTGGACTGACACAGAAGACACAGTTTTTTTTCAGTTTTTTTTTTTTATTTTTCAACGTAGTCAGCCATTTGTTTCGTCGATGACCTCAGCATTTGACCCAAATCTCTTTCCTGCAAGCCATTTTTTCATATTTGGAAACAGGAAAAAGTCAGAAGGGGCCAAATCTGGAGAATATGGTGGATGAGGAACCAATTCATTTCTCAATTCTAATAATTTTGCTGTTGCAGTTCCTGATTTGTGAACTGGTGCATTGTCTTGATGAAAAAGAACTTTTTTCTTTGCTAAATGTGGTCGTTTTATTATAATCTCTTCATTCAAACGATCCAATAATGTTGTATAATATTGTCCTGTGATTGTTTTTCCTTTTTGTAAATAATCGACATGGATTATACCATGAGCATCCCAAAAAAACAGTGGCCATAATCTTGCCAGCTGATGGAACTGTTTTTGCCTTCTTTGGAGCCTTTTCACCTGTAGAAATCCACTGTTTTGATTGTTCTTTTGTCTCTGGTGTGTAGTAGTGTATCCATGTTTCATCAACGGTTATGAATCGACGCCAAAAATCGACTGGATTACGTTGTAATAACTCCAAAACTTGCTTTGATGTTGTCACACGATTGCGTTTTTGATCAATTGTAAGCAAACGCGGCACCCATCTTGCAGATACCTTTTTCATATCCAAATATTGATGTAAAATATTAAAAACACGTTCCGATGAGATGTTCACGATGTCAACAATTTCCCGCAATTTCACTCTTCGGTCATCTAGTACGATATCATGGATTTTATCGACCATTTCTGGAGTAGTCACTTCATTTGGACGCCCAGAACGTTGTTCATCAATTGTGCTGGTACGGCCACTTTTAAACTCAGCAAACCACTTGCAAACCATTGATTTCGAAGGTGCAGATTCACCATAATATTTATCCAACTTTTCTTTAGTTTCCTTTGCTGTTTTCTGCCTCAAAAAATAATGTTTTATCAACACACGAAATTCGTTTTTATCCATTTTTAAAAATTCACTGAGATTGACTTACTTAAACGACTGTTACATGGAAAGTATACAAGATATCGACTTTAAATTTTATATATAGCCTAGTAAATGATTTTAGAGGTAAAAAATACTTACTTTATACCTGTGCATTACCTGAATCACAGGTAGTCCACGTAATTATCAATCAGCCCTCGTACATTTTAAAGATTCAGGGCTTGTACATTGTCGAAAACCTGAAACAACCTTTAAATATTTTAATATGATATTACAAAACTCATTTTAGCTGGATAATTACTTTATATTCTTCGTCAAAACAAGTTCAATAAATTTTCATAGACCATTTCTCCCTACGCTCATATGGTTCCACAATTTCAGCATAAATGCATTTAATGAAATTGAAATTATTTAAATAATCTAATAAAATATTTTTTTTTGTACTAAACTTGGACGTCGGAAGTAATTTTAATGAAGTAAACTAAATCAACTTTACTGCAGCAGGTCATAATATTTAATAATACATTTCGCATTAATAAAACCTAATTGAATAATTCAAAATTTAATGCTTTATTAACTCTGTTATAAAATATATACTTCAAATACTCATAAACAAGCTACGTAATATTATTATCATATATATTTAATGAACACTGCGTGTTTATATTTTAAAAGTTATCATTAAAATTAAATAATATTGATTATATTTTACATAAAATATATTTACGTACATAAAAAGGTTTATAATATTATACTAAATTTAGATTAGAAAATATATTGGGCACCTGTATGAATTTTATTCAATATAATATAGATACAAACAATTGACCTCATACGTATCGTGTATAAATACTACTATCCAACCTGGGTATCATTTCCAATAAAAATTTCTAGACACGATGACCAAGTATTAAAACACATAATGTTTCTGTTGTATAACAAGTTAAAATAAATTTTATTAGATACGTATAACATATTTATGTATGGATGATTATGTATATAGTATAAATGAACATATATTTTAACGCGGTTACAAAATATGAGAGAATACTAATTTAACATTTAACAATTTTTGTGGGTATAAATATTAAAAAAAAAAAAAAAAATAATTTGAATTGAATTGTGCTTAAGGACTTTAGAATTTGAAAATCTGCTTTAGACATGAAAAAGGAATAACACGATAAAAAAAATCCTTTCAGTTTGAAGTGATCCGGAACACAATAAATGTGAAAATTTAAAACGACCATTGAAAAATATCTATGCGCTAAATAGTAAATATAGTAACAAAGAAATTGTCAAGTTGAAATTTTTTAATTGCATAGAAATTTCAATTATATTTTATTATTTATAATAATTAATTGATTTAAAGGATTTGTTTAAAAATTGTTCACATAATTGTTTCCAAAGGTTTGTATTGTACCAGTGAGTCTACAACTTTTATATTTTACATTATAATTTCATTTAAATTTATTATTAGAAAATATTATTTAAGAAAAGTTGTAGTATTTCAGATAACTAGTTATATTTCGGATAACTAGTTGTTTTTCGGCTTACTAGTTGTATTTTGGTTCACTAGTTTAATTTCGGTTAACATAATTAATTTAAGAGAAGCAAAAATAAACTGTATTATAAATAGAACGAAACTCATGCAAGAAAGATGAAGGATAGAATGATGCACTACAACAGGAAATTATTTGATATGATGAACAAAAGAAACTGTTTCCTTAAAAGTAAAGACTTATCGCTCGTCGATACACACACATAAAGTTTGAATGAAACTAGAATTCCCGAAAAATATTTATGAGCAAGAAGGAATATGACCAATAGAAAAACCAATAAACAATGATAATATTTCGTAAACGATATATGAGCAGTCATTACCCAAACGATATTAACAATGAATTCCAATGGCACCAGAGATATAGAGAGCAATTTGGATGCTGCTGAAATAAGATTGATCAGAGCTGTAAAGTCAACAGAAAAAGAATTGATGGAAGATTTTTTTAATTCTTTTTCGTTGATTGCACGAACTTTTATGGTTACATTTGAATAAAATTGAGGAAATTCAAAAGTTTCATTGGCCTTATAAATGCGCTACTAGCAAATATGTGTATATAAAGAGTCCTGTATATATATATATTTGCAAATCACAAAATGAACCCAAACTACTTTGTTTTACTTGTAAACCACACATAGTCAAAAATGTAGATTAACTTTAAAGAACTTAAATTTTCAAAACTCAATTTCATTTTTCATCATATATCCTTTTTAATATTATATAGCATTTTTTCTCGAAAAACCTTTGAAGTTTGTAAATACACAAAATTCTTTATATACATATATGTTAGCATTTCGGTGGTTATTCAGGTTAATCATCAACTATATACTAAGTTTTTTTCTGTGATGTAACTAAGTACTATTTTCTCTGTGTAACATAACAGAAAAATTACACACTGGGGATTTACAGACAACTAAAGTTTCTTAAAAAAAAATATATAAAATGTCTACAAAATATTTTTATACAATATTTCGAAATAAAATTATAATATATTTTTATCTAGGGATTTATGTTTACATTTTCAGTTTACATGTTTTTGATATTAAATCCAGATGTTGTCAGTTTGCCACTAAATGGAAAAAAATGCATTATGGATAAATGATATACAGGAAATCGTTAACAAAAATATAGTTTTAAAGGATTTCAATGAAAATTTCAGTAAAATATAATGTTAGCATTCGTTAGGATGTTTCATTTATTTCAGTAAAATGAACGGCATACAGTTTTGGTTTTGCTGACTAAACCTCGCTACGAAAACGAATAGAATGAATGGGTTTAACCAGTTTGATGAGTTTTAGCTTTTATATCGGAATCTCGGTAAAATTTGCAGGGAACTGAGAAGGATCACTATAAATTGAACATGTTGGTGAGAGCAAGTGTGGCAGGAGTTCAGGAAATATGACAGTAAGTAAATTGTTGTTAAAAATTTAAGCACGTTATTAAAGGATGCCAAAAGTTAATTTTTAATTTTTGGCGCCAAATGAAATTAAAAATATAATTTCTATTTAATAACTGAATATTTAATTTGCATAATTATTGAATATTATGCATTATGGATAACAAAAAGAAAAGTTCAAATTCATTTGTAAATATGAATTAATAATTAATTATTTAATTATCTTTCAATATGTTTACTAATAATCCAAGAAAATGACTATTAATTTCTATTTATTTAATAAATATATACTTTTTTATTAGAATCCTTGATCCTTCTACAAACATTATTACATGTTATGTTAAAAATATTCTTTCTCAAATAATATTATTTGTCGTTTTGTGTAGTTTACATGTTTCCATCCATTAATAATGAAAATATTCATTAATAAGTACGGTTTTTTTTATTAATTTAATGTCCCTTTAATTAAAATGTGTATACAAGCTTTCAATAACATAAAAAAATATTTGGTTCATCCAAAATTTGATATTAAAGGATATTTTATATAAAATTGTAATCTGCTATAAAAATTCATATTTAATTTTAATTATTTCTTATTTCAATTTATGAAATCTAACATTTTAAATTATCTTTAAAAACAAGTTTAAATAACCAATTCTTTTTAATCCGTCGTGTGTGTGGAGTCCTTTCTGATATTTTTAAAACCCCAGGACCTAAATAAAATATTATTATTATATGATGACGACATTGATGTAAATAATATGAAAAAAAAAGTTAGCCGGCAGGGAAAACATGTCTTTTTTTAGTTGTATGAAAGAGCATATCATTAGAATATGTTACACAAATACATTTTAATAAAAAATACATATTTATGTATATTTATATTAATCATAATATTTGGATATATAATTTCATTTAATTGTATTTGTTGTATTGTTTAGAATTTGTCCTGGTTTCTTTCGAATCTGTTTTTTTTTTCTTTTACCTGTTTGCTCATTGTAATGATAGAAAATAGATAAGCTTTACAATGAAAAATATCTGCAAAGTATTGAGTATGTAGTGGAATTGTTGTAAGAGAGATTTTTGCAGACTTTAATTATAGGGAAACGTGTGGTATTTTTAAACAAAATACCAGTAATTAGTTAATTGTTTTAATAAAAATATATAATATAAATTTATTTGCCCAATGTCGTTTGTTTTTTTCTTGCTAATGGTAAAATTGCATGGGTGATCCTTTCGTAGCTCCATCTGTTTTAAATACGTGTAGTAATTTATTCTTTGGCAACAATTGTGAAGTAGATACTGTAAAGTTATAAATAAATTTAAGAAAGAAATAAAAAGTACAAAAAATTTGTTATATAAAAAAATAAAATACATATATGCAAGAAGTGTTGACTAAAAATGAACGCGAAGAGTCCAATTTCAGATTGTCTTTTGAATGATATGAATGTCTCAAAAAAAAAAACGATATATAATTAAAAAAATTTATAAATATAATAAAAAAATTTGATACAAATTTCCTGAATATTAGTTGACAATTTCGATTCAATTGAAAAAAAAATGTGATTCAGGTATTAACAAAACTAAGTTAAGTTAGTTTAGAAATTAGAACTAATGAATTTCCAGAATCGAAAAAATTAAAAATTCAAATGAGCATGAAGAATTATGAATAATTAATATGCTATCAGTGTATGAGTAAATCTAGGAGAAAATTGTATAATTGTAAATGGATTTAATGTCTTAAAAACACAAGTTATTGGTTTAGTAACAATCTGGATTTCATGTAAAACTGCATTACATTGCCCTATGAGGATGCAGCTTTTTCTAGAATCGACAGGAAGTGCATATTAAATTAGCTAGAATTTCATTATTTTAAATATATTGATTAATATATTTTAAATAATTAAATATTTGAGTGAAAATTTCCCAGTCATAGTATTGTATTTTTTTATATTGCTCACATTAATACTATTGGAAGTATAACTGGAAATGGATTTTGGAATTTAAAAAATGAACAGGTCCATAGGAAATGGTGCAATCATAACAAATTAAATCAATTTTTTTACTGTCCATGTCAATGAATATAAAGAATATGAATATAAAGAATAATCTTGTCAAGCACTTTCACAAGATTTACTGCAACGCTAAAAGCAAGTTAGGTTTCATTAAAAGAATGTCTAAAGAATTTAATGATCCCTATGTCACTAAAGCACTCTTTTGCTCACATGTTCGTCCTATCATGAAGTACTGCAGCGTCATTTGGTCACCGATGTACGCGTGTGATATTCAAAGATTAGAGTCTGTGCAGAAACAATTTTTAATATTCGCCCTTAGAGGTTTACCTTGGGACCGTAGTACTTACCAGCGCCCTCCTTACACTAGCCGTCTGCAGTTAATAAATATGAAATCACTGCATAGCAGACGACTACTTCTAGATGCTATGTTTGCTTATGACCTGATCAGTAACAACATCAACTCAGACTACATATGCGGCAAAATTACTATTAATACTTGCACTAGAAGCTTACGAAATCGTAAATTTTTATTAGAAAAGAAATGCAGATCAAACTACTGTGCCAATGAACTTTTCAACAGTTGTTCCAGAGCTTTCAATCAATTTTCCAGATTTTACAGCACTGATATATCGAAATCTTCATTTCGACATTTGGTTCTTGAAACTATAAAATTATTTATTCTTTAATGTTATAAACTTTGTATTTTTTATATTAATGTCGTCTAATATGGAAAAATAAATAAATTAAAAAATAATTACTAAATTATTTTGAGACTGGATCACTTACACTAAATCAGTCAAGTTAATATTGTTAGCAACAAAAATAACATTAAAGTTCAAAAATAACATTAAAGTTCAAAAATTAAAATCGACTACACCTTTTCCTAGTGTAATTCAGAAAGTATCAATTATAATTCAGACAGCCTTAATGGTATTAAATAAACGACAATATTTATTAGATTTATTTTAATTTAAATAAAATAAAGAAACCTAACCCAACAAATATTTACATAGAAGATAAGAACCTTAAGGTTTATCCTATGATTTATGCAGTAAATTATTAAACTAATACATTCATATTTTTAGTGAAAATTGAACCTTTGATTGAAATATTAATATATTCTTATAAAAAAAAACCAATGTTACCCTATAATCTCTGCAAAACCAAATAATAAAGCTTACAAAAAGCTCTGTGAAAAATTCTCATTGCTTCGACGTACTCTCACAATAAATTCTAAAATACAAAACCAAACAAAAGAAGCTACTCTGATATGATCTGTATTATTTTTGTATTAATTCAAAACCGAAACAGTTTTTTTTGTCTATATTACTCGAAATAAAATTTAGTTTTTAGTCTCTCGGCGAGCCTAAAACCGTACGGTCTCACTAAAAGGAATATAAAAAAGGATTCGTTGTAAAAAAAAAAATTTTTAAAAGAAAAAAAAGTACATATATAAATGTATATGTGCATATATTTATATATATAATTATAATGGTGGAGTTATACCTAGATATAAACGCGCCAAAGTAAATTAATATTTGTTGTATATCCTTACTAAAAAGCATCACACATTTATACATGTGAATATCCTAAATTTAATTAAAAATAATAAAATAAAAAAAAATATCTTGCCACTTCAAATTCGTTTTTAAAGCGCGTTTTGTGATGCTTTTTTTGACCGTGAAATTTAATTAAAAAATATTTATTATCTTGTGGGTTCTGGATGGTTTTTTTTTTTTTTTTGGCTGTACATATATATTTAAAATTTCAATAAATTTCTATTAAAACAAATACAAATAATCTTAAATACATAAATATTTTACATATAAATTTTTTTTTTTTTTAAATATTTTTATAACGAATTTTTCTTTGCAAAAGAAAATTTCGGTTTCGTATAAGAATTGTGTCAGTTTTGTTATAAAAAAGAAAATTGTCAGTATTTGCGGAGTGGTCATTAATAAATAGAGTGCATAATTTTAGTGGAGCTGTGTTTTGTAAATGTGGATATATATAAATGTATACAAAAATCTTTTACTATAAAATTATAATTAAAATATAAAAATGAAAATATGTAGATAAAAAATATATTTTCTTTTAAAAATTGTATAAAATTTAATTAACCTATATAATTTTCATGCAATTTTAATTACAGACAGGTGGAAAATTTTATCCTCCATTATTATAAAAATATTAATTTTTCTGTACATGTTCACAAAATTTTTAAAAAATAAAAAATCAAGAAAATAAATTTAAAAAAAAGAAATTGTTGGAAAATAAATAAAAATATCAAAATTAGTGATAATAAAATATAATAATTAAAAAAAAAAAAAAAAAAACAGAATAAAAATGAATGGATTAACAGAATAAACAAATAAATTTTGATATAACCTCACAAAACGAATGTAAATTATTTTGTTTTGTAAAACTGGACCCCAGATAACTCCAAAATCTAACAATAAAAAAAAGGTAATAAAGTAAACAAATAAATAATGAATCCTAAATCTCTAAGCAAATTGTCTGCGTGTAGGTTCGTAAAACATTATTTTCAGTATTATAAATAAATTTATTACTGTTTTTTTTTTTATAGGACGAATTTTAGTTTAATAAATTTTTTTATTTATTTTTAACACTTTTCTGATGTCTGTTTCGACTCTCAATTATAAATTTTTTCAAAATTATTATTTATAGTAGTAGTATTTAAAGAAATGTCTAGACGTCTTACTAACCAGCATTGAAAGTGGTCGCGAATTGCGGAACCATAAAACTGCTCAAGCTTGCTGTAATTACGCGTAATTCCGTCGAATTGTTAGATAACTCTTAAATACATAATCAGAGTTAGGTCACAATGTGATCTATGTCGCTATAACCTAACCTAACCTAACGAAATGTCATTCTAAATTCATACTCTATAAATAAGAATCGACCGAAAGATGGCGTTGTTAGGTATGTAACAAATAATTGAAATTGAATGGAGTAAATTATTTTATTAAATTTATATTATTCAAGGTTCAGACAGTATGCCAAAATATATTCTTATTAACACTCTGAAATTTATAATTTGACTTTTGAAATATATAATAATAATTAGAATAAAAGTGTGAGTAGCTTTCTCCCGCTAATGACGGTACGTTACGTTAATAGACCATATGATATAAAACCATTACATAACATATCCAACACTGGGGACTGGAAATTCTTAAAAAAGATCCCTTAGTACGAAACTTCTGCACAATATTTCTTATGTCCAGAATTTCATTTGGGTTACAAAGGGTTTATGTGATTATTTTCTGGTTATATATACATATACATATATATATATATTTTTTATCCTGTGGGAAATGATTTCTGTTATAAAGAACTTAATTTATAAACATAAAGAAAATTTCATTAAGTATTGTACAATACATTTTAGGTTATAAAAAGATAATCTTTCTTATAAGAGGATTTTACCTGATTTTCTTTTTTAAATATTTTGTTTTTATGGAAAAATCTTCCATAGATTAAATGAATATTGTCTGGATGGAAATAGGATATATTATACAGATTAAAGTTTGAGCTAGTATCGATCAGTGCAGTACCGATTCGTTTAGTAAAGTTTAAATTTGTCCTCTTCATACATATATTTTGTATGGAAAATATATCGAGTGGGCACATTGGTGCGATTAAAGTCGGATCGGAATGAAGCAAATCGAAAGTGTTCGAAATTTTGCGAATATAAACTGAAGCAAATGTCAAGCGTAATTAAAATTGACAGTTTAAAAAAACTGTACGAATCAAGTATAGAAAATGAACTGATCGGTACAGTGTAGCTCTTTCTTAATTTATATAAATATAAATCAATTTATCAATATTTGTAATAAATGGGATTTAAGTGAGTGGGAAATTATTATAATTATGCATATTATGCAGATACTCAAATAATATCGTCTACGTCAACTAAAAAAATAAATGAATTCAGTCCAAACTGAATTTTATAAGCTGTCTGCGCAAAAAACTTATTGATATAGAATCGTTTTCATAGAAAAGGTAGGGGGAGTTACTTGAGCTGAAAATTGTAATTACCAGTTGAACAAAGTTTGATATAATTTTTACGATACCTTTAGTGTTAAACGAACTAAGAAATACGGAATGTCAAGTGTTGGTCACAAGAAAATATTTTTTTTTCTTATTAGAAATTTATTGTTATTATTTGTTAAACACCGTCTGACATTTAAAGTATAATCTTTATTTAAAGAATGTTTTATGAATGGAAAAAAATATTTTGAATTTAAATAGATAAGAAATTATGATTTTACTCAGTACAAAATATATTTATGTCATTATTATCACTATTTCTGCGATTCTTTATATTTCATAGTTTGTTCACAAGATTATTTATTTGTTGGTGGTTATATTTCTATAAGGGTGCAGACATAATGGCCGCATGAAATTGTGTTGTGCATCTAAAAAATGGTTAATGTAAAAAAACTGAAAAATCTCTGATATACAAATTCTGACATAGAAACTCTTACGTTAATGGCACACTAAAAGTAAAGTAGAGCAGAGAATAAAATTGATTTGAAATTTAAGGGACAACAAATCAAGCGTTTTAATATGATTTACTACAAAATTCATTAAATAATATGAGCTGAAATAGATATCGGCCTTATATCTATTATACCTAAATGACATGGAAACGACAGAATACATTTTTATGACATCGCGAGAAACGAGAAAACAAAACTTCCTGGGAACAAATTTCCTAACCACCAATACTGCTCAATATGGCCACCAATAATACTGATCAATATGGTCCCTTGAAAATTACAATGAGTCGTATTACTTTAACAGTGTAGCTGATGATCTAATTTTGAATTTTTCATCCTTTATTAAAGTATTTTTAAATTAAATATTTTAATTACTAATTATGCAAAACATTTGTTCTGTAGAAAATCTTTAAAATTAGTTAATGTTTATCCAGTTTACAATTTAAAAAATTTCATCAATTTTTAATTCATACCACAAACTTTTTTAACGATACAAATTAGCAAAAATTCCGAAATTATTCTACATGAGCAAATTAATTCATAAATTCAAATACTTTGCCTAAAATAGATATAAAAATAGAACTAATAATACTAAAAATATTTCAAAAAAGAAAAAAAAACCGGAACAAAATTCCATTAAAATTCCAAATTTAAAAATAATTCTTTTTTTGGTTTGTATTTCTATTATTATATTATGTTAAAAGAAATAAATTATTATGCTTTTCAAAAATTTACTAATTACAACATAAATTATTATGCTCTCTCTCTGTAATCTACATAAATAGAATCATAAATTTTATAACATTATTATGGTTCAAATAATTTTAATAATATAAATTTTTAGTTATAATTAAATGAAATTAATATAAATTTTTGTTTTGTTCTAAATGTGCCTGGTGTCTGTGTTCTATATACAAAAATTAATCTATAAACAAATGAAATGTTTTTAAATACTATCTACAGAAATATGCTCTAACTCTTATCTTTGTGTCAACATATACATACATAAATATATATTCATAAATATATATACAAATTAGTATTTATCCATTCATTAAAAGATTTAATAATAATTTTTTTTTTTTTAGAGATAATTATTTTTCCCAGTGACTTAACCAAAAAAAAATTCTTCTGTTTATAAAAGTAGATTTTGAAAATTTTTGATGAATAAATTTTAATTTCAAATATTTTAGATTTTTATTTTTTATTTTTAAGCACAACATTTTTGGTGTTGGTAAATGAGTCTAACAAAAAAATAATCAAAAAATTGTCAACCTCCTCTGACAAATTGTTTGATGAAATTAAGTATATTAAAAGTCGATTTTCAGTCGCATCTCATCCGACATTATAAGATTATAAAGACATTATAATGTAATGAAACAGTATAACGTCAAATGCAGCTGTTTCTCAAAAACTTTCGAATCAGTCGTCACGTATGAGCTTGAGTTAAATTGTCCAGTTTTCTGATTAAAAATATCTGATCTAATTTTTGGTAATTTTCATGTCAATCTTTTATTAACTTTGCATATTATCTCATCTAATTTTGGACAGTATTTTAGTTCATGTTTTTTGCCGATAATAATTCAAATCAATATTTCCAAAATAGTAGAGTAAAGTAAAGTCATGCTCTCCATAGATTTAGGTCAGTCAATCAATTCCAAACCGAGACATCTCGATCTCAGTATAGCTGTAAGTTTATTCAGCACTAAATGAGTACTAGAAATAAAATTTACTGAAAAAAATACTATTAAAGTTATTTTTAGAGTTACATCAATTATAAATTATAAGCTTCTTCATTACAAATAAGTTTTGGGAGATTCGGAATCCATATTAAATTAGTAAGTCTAAATTGCAGTAGAATGTCAGAATATAACTATTATTATTAGAAATACTAAGGCTCTATGTTTTGTAATGTAATCAAAAATTGGGAAACTCTGCGAATCAGTGCTCCATCTGTCATGATTTTCGGTCAAATTTGTAGTTAATTATATAAATAATTAAACATCTGGTTCTAAAGAAACTTTAATTTAAAATTTCCAGCAAATTAGACCCAATCTGATAAGAAAATTATTCAAAGTACCTATTAATAATTTTGTCTGTGATTCAGTGATTCAATTTTCGAAGCTCTGTTTCAAATTGTTTTAAAAACTGATATATTTTCCTGTTCATATTATTTTAAAAGTATAATAATTATATATACAAAAATAATTTTAATTTTCGCATATGCTTTCAATTTTAAAAGTTTTATTTAATTTTAAACATACCCCAAGTTTTGTTGATGTCACTATTTAAATACTATTTTTCTATACAAATCTAATTACTAAATTTATTTTAAGTGTGGTAAAAATTATATTTATTTTATATTTTATATTTCTGGCTGGCAATATTTTTGGGAGGTTCGTTATACATAACTTAAAATATTTGTATATAAAGAAGTAATGTAAATTGTATACAAATCTATATTAATTTTACCTGAAATGGAATATTTATTTGTAAAGAAATACTTCTATAATTTGTATACAAAAATGTTAACTATGAATTTCCATTTAATTCGGTTTGATCGCTTCTCATACTTGATAGTGGCATGTTTCATGAGTTTTGACATAATCTCATCGACAAATAAAATTTTATAGTAAATTAAAAAATTTAGTTAAGTATGGACCAATGAATTGAAACTCGGATTTAATGTTTACTTTCTTATTTACTTATATGCCTTCAAGGCCACTAGGAGGTTTAGTCGACACCAATATTCTTTTTAGCATGTGATATCATTGATATCTACTCAATATGTCTAAACCATCGGAATCTTTGGATTCTAATACGTTGGACAAGATGATACTGTCTCTATAAAGTTGATACAGTTCATCATTGTAGCGATATCTACAAATTCAATTTATGTAGATGCCACCATAAATTTTTCTTTCAGAAATATCAAGAACTATCTTCTTTATTTAATAAGGATTAGGGTTTTGTAAATGATTAACCGTTGAAATATGGACCAATGAATTGAGCATTGATCAAATAAAAGACGATTAAAACTATCTAAAGCAATTTTTTTATTATATATAATCAAAATTGAAGACATTTAAATTCGAAATAAATAAATACATAAATATTTTTCTAGTACATTTAATTTTGTGGATTATATTAGATTTTTGAAATTATTTTCTCTTGTTGTCTTAATACTTATTTTAATTTATTTAGATTTAAATATAGAAGAGCCTAAAGGGATTCCATTAAATTTTACTGTTATAGATATTTTCAGTTTAATATACGGTATTTAAATTGTATATATATATAGAAATTATACTAAGAACCGCACCATTTCTACTCTGTTACACACTCTGTTTTATAAATATTTACACGAAAATCATCTCTAGAGTAAATTTTAACACGATTCAATTTTCACATTTAATAAAGGTGTTTCTTCAGATTCTTTGATGATAATGTTTTAACAGAACAAAAATCAAATAGAACATTTTCAAAAATTGACATTGTTTTACCTATGAAAATAAATACTTAAGAAAGGCTAATTTGTGGAATACTGGTAGTAAAAATTGGTGGAAAACTTTGAGAATTATTGCTCTTAAATAATTTTAATAAATCAATAACTATTCGAATTTTATCAAATTATTTTCATTTGAATGAAAATGTTATACTATGTTACCCAAAACTGGAAGTTAAAAAAAAGTGTTTTGTAAAAAAAAAAATCGAAAAATTGTTCAAAATTTCAAATCTTCAGGCCATCAGGCATGTATTTTATATAATTTGGAGACTTTTAAAGTGATACTTTTTATTGAACATAAAACTAAGGTTTGTGCTAAATCCAATAACTAAACAGTGTCCGGACTTATTGGCAAAGGCCAAAATGCCATATGGCAATATGGGACAGTCACAAAGTTTTAAAACGTGACATCCAAAAATGAGATACTTATGATCATAGTGTTTGGGGTTTAGAATTTCGACCCATAAAGAAACGTAAACAAAAAATGTTTTACAATTTTTTAACAGGTCGTTCCTTCCCAATCATTCATCAATATTTTAATATAAAGTGTGTGCTACGCTACATAGTTTCGATCGGTTCAGTTTCGATTCGTGCAGTAAAGTTTAAATTTTAAGTCGTCATATACGGTATTTTGTATTGAGTGGACACATAGGTCGAATCGGAAAGAGTTTTGGAACGATTGGAATTTTGCGAATTCAAACTGAAGGAAACCTCAAGAGGAATGAAATTTTACAGTGTAGCCTAACCTTTACATTATAAAATTCAGACTTATTCACTGGATTTTTTATTGCTTCATTAGTAGCAAGTATGAACTTTGTTTTTTAATAAGCAACTACTAACACCTACTTGTAATATCATATAATTCTGCCGTTTTCATCTACTTTTCATTACCTTTCTAATTAAATTACATGCCATAGCCGAACTAATATAATATTATAGAGTTCTTGAGGAAATTCTGAATACTATTCTATATATTTTAGAATCATCATTGCAACCATTCCTAAAAAAAAATTAAATTTTTGATAGATTGTTTTATTTTATTACGAAAAATACTTTACATCCTTTTGATCTCTGACCTTATCCATTTGACCCAGTTCAATAATTCCATTAAATATTTTATAACGAGAGTATAAGCTCTTTGACCGCATTAACAAAACTGAATTAGAATTTCAAATATTTTATCGTATAATTGTATAAATCTGGTAAAATCTTGGCAAACCTCTTAACTTATATTTTTTTCTATATTAAATTCAATATTATTAACTAACTATATAATAAGGATAGAATAATTTATGTAAATCAATCTTGAGTTTCTGTAGCTCTTTAAAATTTAAATTAAAAACTATTATAAAAACAGAAAATATAAATAATTTATAAGTGAAATTATTATACGAGTATTTTTTAATTCAAATTTGTTGGCAATATTCTTGTCTATTTAACATAAATATCTTAACCAAACAATCTAAAGATATTTAATTAAAACTTTGACTTAACTTTTTTTTCATTATTTATATCTATTTACTGGATAAAGGATTCTGTAGTCTGTATACCTGATGATGATAATAATGAATTATCTTATTCAGAATAGATTAAAATTATATAAACTTTTTATGCTTAAGAACCAAAAAGTTAAAGACAAAAGCATACAAAAATTTTAACAAAAATGCATTTTAATAAATTCATATTTTATAAATATATAAATTTTATTCAAATTATACGAGAAGTGACCAGGACGGTCACTAGAATTTATATACATAGTCATATAAAATGAAAAGTTTTAAAATATTTTATAAATTTTTTTTTTTCGAAATGTAAAAAATTATTCTTTTAATGAAATTTTCCTCATGGTTTCAATTTCGTTGTTCGTAAGTGTGTGGTCTGCCGTCTATCAGTCAGATTCTGCCAGTTTGATACTTTAAAACTTTATAGAAATTGTACCTTTATTTGGTAGCTTTAAGTAAATTACTTCAATTTAGTTGATTTTTCATTTCCTCGATACTCTTTTTGTCGTGATATGTTTCATCGGTAACGGTATTAATATCATCACTCAATTAAATCAGTGGTAAAAGTGCGAAGCATTGAAACCGAAATTATTATAAGAAGATTTTTCGATATTTTCCAAAACATTTGGAAATAATATTGTTAAGTCATCTTCCGATCAAATAATAGGCAAATCAAATGAGATAAGATTAAATGAAAACTGGATAAAATGTAACCATTATATTAAAATGTATAGAAACTGAAGTCATATATTATATTAGGTCAGACATCTCATTGTAGTTGTAAGTTGATTCAGCACTAAATAAGTATTTACCATTAATCAAATTTGCAGAAAAAATTACGAATAATTGCGATGTTTTACTATTAAAAGTTATTTTGAGATTGTTAAATCAATTATAAGCTTCTTCATTATAAAGAAGCTTTGGAAGATTTGGAATCCATATTAAATTATTAAGTCCAAATTGTAGTAGAATGTCAGGAAATAACTATTTTTATTAGAAAGGTCAAATTTTTGTAATTAAAAATTGGGAAAATCTTCGAATCTGTGCTCTGTCTGTCAAGCAATTTTTGGTCCATTTGTAGTTAATTATATAAATAATTAAAAATCTGTTTTTAAACAAACTTTTATTTAAAATTAGACCCAATCAGATAAGAAAATTATTTAAAGTACTATAATAATGCGCTTGGAATGGGTAAACATTCCCCGGAAAAATGCTACAGACAATTGCGACATGCTATAATAATATCCTTTTTTAATCTAATCGAATCTAAACCTGACTTTATTTATCATACTTTAGTGTAATCTGAATAAATAATCCGTCATTATTGGTTATGACAGTTGAGACGATTTGTCGTGATAAATATTTTACTATTATAAATAAAAAGGATTAATTCACTCTTCTAAGATGACGGTATCCATTTAAAAAATAGTATTAGTGAAATTTCTATAGATTTAAATTTATTTTCATCTACATTTCAAACTGATGGCGATTGAATATTTCTAACCAGCGGAACAGTCGTAATTGAAGAAATTGTAATATTTATTCTACATAAAACTCTAAATATTCGAGTTAGGGTTTGATTTGACAACATCAGATAATGTTGATGTCGTGTATAAGTCGATGCTTTATTCTATCAAAAATTATTATTTTATTAAAATTAATTTTCCTCGTTATAATTTAATTCAAAAAGCTCCATTGAAATTGAACAAATAAAATTAGCATAATTTTTTTTATTTTTTTATGAATGTTGATGTAATTAAAATCTTAATTTAATTTTTGTATTTATTATTCTTATTTATATAAATTAAATTTTACTTATATTTGTTGTAGGATTAAAATTTTCGTCTATTTCTATGCCTATTTTTTTATTTTTATAAAGAAAATTCTTTTGAAATTCATTTTCATACCATAATGAAAATATAATTTAAAATTTATATATGTAAGTAATTTTTGTATTATGTTAATATCATTAAGGATTTTCGCAGAGTATATTATTGTCTTATGAATTAATTTCTATATTTATATATGAAATTCAAAGAAAATTGTAATTTTTTTTTTATCTTTTTCGTAATAATATAATTTGAAAAGAATTAAGTTTATAAAATGATCAAGGAAAATTTTTGTATATATTTGTGATTTTATTTTTTAAGGATATTATATAAATATCCTTTTCCTGTAAATTACAGTATTAAATTCTTAGAGTATATATATAATATGTATATACAATTTATTATAAATGTGAAAATTAATTAAGAAAAACTTTTATGATAAGCTTAAGATATTTAAAATTTTTGATATAGGATAAAATCTAATATTTTTTTGTCATATTTGTTTCTGTCCTTTTTTTATTGTTGTTGTTGTTGAATGTGATAATCAAAACAGAAAACAACATTGAAAACATAAGAAAAAGGACAGCCATTTGGGATTTTTGATTTTGATTTTTGTATACCATGACCTACATTTTTATGGTATTTTAAGTCTGGACAATTGTTTTTTTTTTACTGAATATTATAAATTCTAAAATTCATTAAAAGTAAGTAATAAAGAAACATTTTTTTGATAAATTTATAATTCCCTTATGAATGTACGAATTATTAAGTTCCTGTCATTTTCTTAGTTTTTTTGACAAATTTCAAAATTAGTGAAAAGTTTCGAATGATTTAATGTTGAATTTATAACTAAATATTGAGATAATTTGAATAATAGTTTAACATAAAACTTTCTTTTTTATATTTGGCGCGACTGTTAATCTAATCTAACTAATCTAAATCATTTATTTGGATAACCTAATTTAATATGTTTTCTGAATCATAAATTTCTTTAATTTCAATATTTAATAGTGAGGAGGATTCAAAAATTCGTTACATTTCATTATTTAAATGTTATTACTAGTATTAAAAGCTAAATCAACTTTAAGCTACACAAATTTGTAGGTCTGGAATTGAACCAGTGACTCATAGCACACTACCACTACATCCCAACGCTGCCACTGTTAAAACAGTAATTCCAAAACTAGTTCTTTAAAAAAAACGTCCAGCGTAGTTTTTAAGTGGGTCCGCCAATACTGAAAATAATATTTGTATAGTGTGTTTGAATGGTGATGAGGTTTGAAGTGAGCCAGCAGCTACACATACTCTAATTAAAAACCAACCACAAACAATATTTGATGCCCTGATCATGGCGATGAAGTTTAAAATAAGCTGGCTGCCTCAATCACAAAACATATATTCAGTTAATTCCTCTTCGTTTTTTTCATATTCTGTTTAAACTGGTACGCAGCTTGTTCAATAGCATGAAGGTGTTTTTTTTTGTAAGTTATAATGACCCAGGAAGTTTCACTGTTAATGTTCGTATTTTGTTACTCTTTTATATCAAAAAGCTTACGCGCGCTTTGCAATGAATGGTTATATAGAAATTGTTTCTCATGTCTTTTTCCCTTTCAAATAATCATTCAAGGCATCTAATGTTTTTATGCTTTGACCTAAACTATTGAACTACACCGTTAAAGCAATAACAGGTAATTTTTTTGTATAATAAATAATTTCATCTTAATATGATATTTACAAATTAATATGATATTTAAAAAAAAATTTAAATTGCTGGAATTATAAATGATTTATTTCTGTCATAACTTTGAAACTTTTTATTTTTTAATTAACGTTTTTTAACCATTTTAATTCATTTTTAAATAACAATTTGAAAACGTCTACTTTTAATTCACATTCATAATTGTATCAATTATGTTCTAAAAAAGAAATTATTGAAATTTATAATTTTTCTTTTTTTCCTCTTAAAATCGATTTTTAACTATATACAATTTCCATATTTATGATATGAATACAGCATATATTTATGTATTATGTAAATATAGTTTTAATGAGAGGAAATAAGTTTTTATACATATCGGAAATTAATAAATAATACCGGAAAACTGGGGTAATATGAGAAAACTTTGTTTCTACGAAATAGAGTCATATCACATAAAATATACATATAAATATTATATTAAAAAAAGTGTTGTTCTATATTTATAAATAAATTTATCATAATAAAACTGATTAGAGTTTTGTAGATAAAATTTATTAGAAAATATTAGGTATATAAAAATTAAATGATGAGGATTATTGGCGGCCAAATAGTTTATTTTGATTGTCAATTTAATATAAAAATTATGTTATTTATTTATAGTTTTTTGGTAACATATCAAAAATGCCACTTCCTTCCTGAGTATAAACTCCCTCAGTATTTAATAGCATAAATTATAAAGTTACTGAAAGAAATTTCTTATTATTCAAATGATATTTCCGGCAGTAGCAAGTAAAATTGTCAATCATATGCTAAGTTTCTTGTGAAGGGAGGACATCTATATTAAACTGTTCGTATTACTGCAGCGCTTCGTGAACTAAGCGACCATTGTCATGTAGGTTTCGTGCGTTTCATTGTCATATTCAAAGAAAATACACATTCAATCTTCTACTAGTCCTAATGTTCTTCAAAAAAGCGTACTAGTATTAATAATATTATTTTATAGCAATAAAAAAAACTGAACTGTTCCATATTAATTCTTTGACTGAACAAACAGAGTTCTTTTACTGCGTTTCTGGTTGTCTTAGTTTATTATGTTGATATTTTTTTCATTACTCCTCCTGGGAGCACAGGGCTTTCTCAACTTAGTCTTCCTGGAGAGTTGGTTATTCTTCCAAACTGCCAACAATTGCCCGAATGTTGCTCTCGCTTTAATATTGATATATGTATTAATTGAAATTTAATTTTCTTCGCACAAGTTTTCGTTTATGCAGTTATTCAGGGCATACACTGCTCTCTGGAAATGCTTTAGCGTTAATTATTTGCATTTTTGGACTTTGGGACTTCAGATCCGACATCTATTACTGTTGACAAAGATTAGTTTGAATTCAAGTTTGCCTGGGACCCAGTTTGTCTGGGTCCGGCTCGTTTCAACTTAATCAGCATTGACAAACGCTAGAACTATTATTTTGAGTAACCATACTTAAGAACGCACTAGTTTTGGAATTACTGTTTTAACAGTACCAACGTTAAGGGAGGGATACAGATGCAGATACAGAGTCATTTTTAAAAATATATTCTGTGAACTCTAACCAAATTTAACTATATACCGTATTACCTATACGAATTTTAAATTCAATTAAAATAATTAAATTTTAATAATTTTATAAAAAATAATGCGTAAACTATAAAATTTACAAAATTAACTAAAAGTCACTTAAAATATTATTTTCCTTTAAATTTTAACATAATAATAAAAGTCCTTGAAAAACACTTTAAAATGGTTTTATTATTTAAATTTCTTTCTCTCTATAAAATAATGTCTATTAAGCATTTTCACATTATTTTATACATTTTGTTCAAAAACCATAAAATAATAAAAAAAAAAATATCATGCAATATTATGATCTCAAGTATTTAATTTGTTTTTGAACTTTTTACTAAAAACCACTTTACTTAAAGTGAATCTAAAGCTAAAAGGTGGTTTTTTTATAACAAATAAAATATGCTCTAAAAATGATGACTATATAGAAATAACATAATAAGAAAAATGAAGTTTTTACTATAATAAATGCTCATTTTGATACTCCTCATCGTACACTTTTATAAATCCAAAAATATCCTTCATACTATCAGGAGATATAATAATATTTGTTAACAAAAAAAAAAAAAAAAAAAAAAACAATAGAAATTGAATCTATCCCTCTGTATGTACGTATACATGCTGTTATTACATGCTGCTATATATACTTACATATATGAAAATGACATCAATTTTGTATAGATATAGATTTAAGTTTCTATAAGAAAATTTAATAAAACCGCATATGTTATGATAACACACGTATGTGTATCGTCCCGTTGAGTTGTTAAACAACGGATGGGGAATGAAGGTGCGTCGCCGACAAACGACATCGTCATTGTCAATTTTTTTTAATGTGATTGTCGGAGGTCTTAGCTCTTAGGACTGGAAAAAAAAATAATAATATTAATAATTTGATTTTGGTATATTTTATAAACGTTAGTGAAATTGTATATGTAGTAGGAAAATTTATCAAAATATTATTTTTATTATTTTTTTTTTTTTTGAAGCAATACACTTTTCGGTTTATTAGACATTGTCAAAAATGAAAATGATATATTTTTTTATTTAGTACAGGTTGTGTCGGTTTTTCCTCTTAAAATAAGATAAATTACTTAATATAAGGATTGGGAAAGGATAAATTGGCCGTATAATCATTTAAAGCTGCAAAGAAAGTTGTATATTATGTTTCGGATCAGAATCCGTAGTAGACCACTTCTTTTACCATAGGATAAATTAAAAATAAACTTTCAATTCCCCTTTATTGATTCCAGTTAGTTTAATTTCCACTAATGTCTTCGAAACTGTCAAATCGATGATACAACAGTTGTTATCTATTTCGCATAAGACATAATATGTCACTAACATCCTCTACTATCCACTGTCAGAAAACTCATGTTTTTAACAATTTTCTTCAATAAAAATTGTCTGTTTAAATGAAATTATTGATTTGCTTGGTTTGAGAATGCGCGAATGGAAGCGGTGAAACCACGTACCTAGACCGTACGGTCCGCTGAAACGTTACTCATTTTCACAACGAATTATGCCATCCCACTTCCTTTATAAAGTTTGTCAGATTAGGAGGTTTTTGCCTGATTAATTCTATTAAATCTCTTGCAAAATAAAAACAGAAAAATTTCAATCTTCAGCGCAGCCTCTACAATAGGTTTCCGTTGTCAGATCTAGTCGCACAGCATGTTTACTTAATAGAAATTGTCACATGAGTGACTATTGCAGTGTACAGTCTGAGCATGGGTTTGGGCAAATTCAGAATAATTCTCGATTGTTTAGCGTTGGGGTTACTCCAGAACTGTTCAGTGCAACCCATTCTGACCTATTTTGTTCTGCTAGTCATAGTTTAAACAGTATTTTAATCGAGTTGACTGGGTAACCGATCTTGCAAATTGGGAGGCTGATATCCATCTGATATGAATAGATTATTCATAATTGCCCAAAGATAAACATAAAGAATGAATTGTGCAAATAAAACATTAGTAACTTGGCACAAGCTCAACCGTTATATAATTTGAATTTTTAATATTCTGGCGGATTGATTACAGAAGTCTAATTATCATAACTTTGAGAAGCTTATGTTGCTGTTAGTTTGCTCACTAGCTTGTCCATTTGATGATTGTTCATTTACTAGTGACTGTATTTTTATTGCGCTGTCGGTTTATTCTTAGAAGCATGGCATATTCCATAGTTCTGAAATAATTCTTTAAGAAATTAAATTTTTTGTGAGACAATTTGTATATATGCTAACCACGGTTGTTATACATATATCATCCGTATAAACATAAAAATATATAAATTATATTTTGTGCTTATAAAAATGACAAACAAATAAAATGAAATTTTTAGCTAAAATCAGCAATAAAGTCATTTCTCCGCAATGTATTAGACACATATAAAAACAAAAATTTCCATTTTACTAAATTTTTGCATTTTCTTTATATTGTTGTTAGGTAAGGTTATATAATAAAAATTATTATTTATTAAAATGATAAAATATTACTGAATATCATATTTTTTAACATTATATTTAACCTATTTAAATTTAAAGTACCTTTTCAGTTTAACTTTTCAGTTGTAAAGAGGATAAACCTCTATTTACACTTGAACTTTTCAACAACAACAACAACAAAACTGTGTTAGCACAACTTAACTAATGCCAATGCCAGCCTTCATATTTTAATAAACTTTTTTTTAACTTTTTCTATATATAAATTTATAATTTTTTTTTTGTATACGTTATTTAAATGTAGTTTTATTTCTATCATGATATATTTTTTATTTTTCTACTTCTATACTTTTGTTTGTTACCATATATTTTCATAATAATAAATTCCAAAGGTCCTTTCATTTTGAAATGTTTAGGTATGTCATTCTTTTAATTATTTATATAACATGTTTTTAAATATTCTATTTTTTGTCACTTGAAAAAATTCGTCCTTTGAAATTCTTATTTAATCATAATAATAATTTTTAGAAATGTTTATATAAAATTTTCGTTTTTTGCTTTTTTTCCAATTATAATGAACTTATATATTTTCATATTGTCAGTTTGTAATAATTGTAAATTGATTTTTGAATTATAGACCACTGAATCACTATAAAAACTATATAGTAAATTGTAACTAATATATTTTCAAAGTGTTAGAAATTCTAAGGAATATCATTTTAATAATTAGTTGATTAGTTGATATAGACGAACTAAACGAATTAGTTGATTTAAAAAGTATAGTAAGAAGGAAAATAATTTCGATGTTTCTCTCCAGCTGTCAATTAATTAAAATATTAGTTCTTCGAAATAATAATTAACAAATTCCTAAAGTTTGTATACAAACTTTTCTGTTGTTATATTAACTAATTTAAATAATGAAATTACTAAATTGTAAATTTTATATAGTCAGAAAAAGGACTTAGGATTATGAATTATAGATTTTGATGAACCAGAAAAGATTGGTATGAGAAAAACAGCCTAATTAGAAACATAATGAAGGTAACATTTTTTTTTAATTTTCTACCGTAAATTAAAATATTTTTTAATTACATATAATAAAAAAATTTGTGGTGGAGTCAAAAATATGAATTTGTTTCTCAAAATTTTGTTTGATTCATATAATATCAGTAAATCATTACTACACCAAAAATCAGGGTTTTAAATACAAGTTCAGTGCTGTGGGATGGACGAAACATTTATATTTGAGAGACTTTCGAAATTATCTTACACTTCATCTGGGCTACGAGGAAAATAGACAAAAGTTGAACAAAAATGAGATTAGATTAAATATTAGAAATTTCGAACTTGTTTAAAACCTTATACAACGCGAATTATTTTGAAATATCTTAAAAATTTATAATTTGCATAAATTCAGGAACATTTGAGGTATGATTTTAAAGCTTTTTGGATCTTATGAAATCACAAGAAATTCATTTTCTAGGGAGATAATGAGATCCTTTCGCATATAAAATTCGAACTGTTACATAAAAGTAATCCTTAAAGTACTGACGAAAATTTCTAGTGTTGCGTCTAAATAAAAATATTTTGACAATATTTGGTGGATTACAAAAAGATATGATGTAAATCTACCAAAAATGACGATTTGTTTTTTTATGAATTTCCGATGGGTGGTACAATTGTAATCAATAATTTGTATATTTTCTACAACTCTTGAAAAAAATACGTAAAATTTATGACTTGATGTTCGCATTTACATCGATAAAATAACATTTAGTTTTGGAGTCGGTTAATTCTTGACATTATAAATTTTTATCTATAAATTATTTTTAGAACCACAACCACAAATAAAAATCATGGTTTTTGTAAGAGTCCTTCTTCAAAGTTGTTGTGGTATATGTGAAATTTGAATTTATGGTTATATAAATGAAAAACTCTTCATGTCTAATAATGGAAAACTATTGAAAATTTGAATTATAATATCATTAATATTCTAACTTTAATAGCTTTTTTGATATATTTGACGAAGGCTAATAAAATTCTATTCATTTTGAATAGTAATTAACATTTTTCTGGTAAATTATTAAATTCTGATGGTTAATGGTTTCCAATTTGAATTATGAAATTATATTATTTTGGTAAAGATTAGTAAATTATTATCCAAATTTATATAAAATCAAATCAATTATGATGGTTGCTATTGATGTTGAATTTGTTTATTATACTAACTCTTCGAAACTTAAACAGTAACTTGTCCGCTAAATCATTTAAAATTGATTCATTATCCAACTGGGCCATTGCTGGATGCAATGAAATACTAATACAATTTTAATTGTTACTTTGTTACTACATTAATCAACTTTATAAATAATATGTTAAGATTCAGAAGAAAACTTCAGATATTTGCAATTTATACTACAGCCGATAAGTTTGCAAACTCCACAGTTCACATTTAAAATTTTGAAAGCCATAAAGTTGCTTTTAAGACGTAAATGTTTTTCGTTTCGAATATAAACAAAGAAAATTTGCAAAACCAAAAACAATAAACAGAAAATACATATAGAAAATTTGAAAATTACTCATTGTATTTTTGAAAATATATAAAGAAAATCAAAAAAAAAATTTTACTACATTATTTTCTTAAATTAAAATTAAATAAACAAATTTTAATTTTTTTTTAATACATAATTTTTATTAAACATCTGGAAGCGTAAATGTTTTTTTTTATTTAATTATCATCCATTAAAAAATTATATGAACAGAATTTTCTTTATTATATAGATTAATGATAGATTTAATCATACATAATCATAAATGTGATGATAATCGACATAATAATCTTTATAAAAAACGAGATTTTTATGTTGCTTATTTAGAAATTGGGAACATTAAATTAAATAATTATATTGACTATCGAAAATTATTGGCATTCAGAAACTGGTTAATGAGTTTATGCTGATATGGTTTAGTCTAGGCTAAATATTAGACTTAGGATTGGATAAGTTGGTAAATAGTACAAATTTAAAGGCTATGTGGAAAAGGATAAACTGTCTTGATGATAAAAATGAGTGCTTAGTTTAAAATTCTTCTAAATTTGTGTAATTTAATTATTTAAATTTGAATTTCATGGTTGGGTATACCAAATTTTAGTTTTCGAATTCTTGATCTTAATCAGCTTTTAATGTTGAGACAAATTTGTTCTTACTAAAAGTAATTTTAAAAATGTACAAAAGTGGTAGGAATTAGCGATGCATTTGTCATCGGTTAATCTTAATATTTATAATAATTAATTTTAAATTAAGTAATTTTATTAATTCAAAATTATTAAATTCTATAAATTAATTTGTTATTACGGAGCGTTAAATTTTCGAAGGAACATTGAATTTTAATGAAACATATTTTGTAATAAAATGAATCTAAACTTTTTAAATAAGATATAAATTAATTTAAATTTTGCTATTAGGGTAAAACCGGGTGTTATGACGCTCGAGGTGAAATGCTACACGTCATGTTTTCATAATTATACATGAAGATAATTTAAATTCAGTTTTGTGCAAGAATTCGTGTCGAGTTAATAGTAAAGATGTTTTATAAAATTGTTTTTTTGGATCAATTTTGAACAATTTTTAAGTTTATATTGTGAATGAAGTGATTTTGCTGAACGTTTTTCTTATTTTAAATAAAAATGAATGAAATTGTTATCTGTTGGCAAAACTATTTGAATAATCATTTCAAAACTTCTAAATAAATATTTTCTTAAATATTTATATTTTTGATGTCTTTAATTTACTACCAAAACATTAAAAATTTGCGGAAATACAAAAAAAAAAAAAATATAGTTTATCAGAATCTCAAATACTGAATTTTTTAGTCAAATTTTTTGTTTTACAATGTTCAACAAAAAGAAAATTTACTTAAAATTTAAAAAAAAAAAACATCAAAAAGAAAATTATAAAATTTTATCTTGTATTTCACATTTTCAATAGAAACGCGATTCCTAAAAAAAATAACCATAAATCTAGGCATTTCACATGTCGGTTTTGGTTATGGAGTGTAAGATATTTTATCAAAATATAAATAAAATATGTTAATTTTTTTGTACAGTCGTAAAACCAAACCAGTGTGACATACTAAATTATGGGGAGTAGACTTCATCATTGTATACTTGTCGACATTAATGTGTAGACAATTACATTATCTCTAGAACCTTGGAACTTGGAGCTATTCGGATGGATGTGTTGATTACCTCCCGAGAAATTAAACCCTTTCTTATCAACTTTTCCGGAATTAGCTTAATAATCGTTCTAGCAGAACCGACAATGAATTATATTTAACTATCTAATTTTATTCAAATTATATCTGAATATCAGTAGTATGTCCTGTAAAAAAATCAAATTCCACGGAACTCGATTTTACAAGCACTTCTTTGACATTAGGTTTCATACTCATGGCTCGCATCGTTTCAAGCTATGATCAATATGACTCAAGTTGCTTAAGAGAGAATAAACATTTCCAAGCTTTTAGGCTTGATATAACTATAGTAAATCAGTTACAATAATTATAAATTCATAAGAACTGAAGCTATAATAATATTTTAGATCGAATTGGAGATTAAAGACACATAATATAAATTGTTGTATACATGATTGTCTACGCTACGCCAATGTAAACTCCAATGTGTAGATAATAAAAGTTTACGATTCAACACTGAAAATCTATTTTGCATTCGTCAATTTTGCAAGGGAGACGCGTGATTATATACAGTGAACAAAAACAGCATCAACATAAAATATATAAACAACATTGTTTCATTTTAAGGATATTCAAATAGAAATGTTAAGTACAACAAACATGTGAAGGCAAAAAAAAAAATGATAATCTAACATAAAAAAAAAAATCACAAAATTTAGATAGCTTGTCTGTTAGAAAACAAGAAAAAAAAGTCGTATATTTTCCAAAGACCAAAATCTCATGTTGAGGTATAAAAGATAAAAACAAAATAATCATTTTTTTTTTTTGTTACTAAATCTTCGAAAAAATCCTTATATAAAATCTTAAGAGGTTGATGAGAGCAGTTTTTTTTTATTATTTCTATATACTTTAGAAAGCTTTAAAGAAGACATTTAAATGAATTTCACAATTTTTTTTTTGTCTGCTCTATGGTATCTTTAAGAAAATAAGGATATAAAAATGTTGGATGGGAAAACAGAAAAAAAAAAATCTGGTAGTTCTTTTACTCCTGGAAAAAAAAATGTTGATCGTAAATAAATTCTGCCTTTTTTTTATATTAGCTTAAATAAGGGATCGTTAAAAGATTTATCCTGTTTTAATTAAATTTGATTTCATTAAAGGTAGTAAAAAAAATATTTGCTTTGTTTTTGGAATAGGTTTTTAAGCGTAAAAATGGATTTCAAAAGAAAATATTTAATTTAATAATCTAGGGATAAACTATCTTCTTAGAGAGCTTAATGGTGTGAAATGGAAAATATATATATACCGTATATTTATTTAATAGAATTATAATGCTTCAATGAAACAAAAATACATTTTACGGTGATGATTTTTTCAACCGCATCACAAAGTTCTAAAATAAAAAAAACATTTATTTTTATGGTAGTATGAAGCATTAAAATTGTTAACAATGTTTTGTTTGAAAATTACTTTATATACTATATTTTAATCCAATGGGGTCAACACAAGCAATTAAATATGGAAGCAACTGTCTTGTAAGTGTTAACTGAGACAATTCAGACATAGAATTTGGATATTGCTAGTTGTGTGTTCAAGATGTGATATACGAATATTAATATTATGTAGCTCTATAAAGAAGTGTAAGACGATGCTGAATGCATTTGCGATTTAAATGTTGTTAGCATGTTGTACGATGTAGTATTTCCGAAATGGAAACCATATTTAGGACTCTCAAAAATAACGAAAAAGAAAAACTTGATATATTAAAGCGTATAGAACATTTGAATCGGTGCGACAAATTGACTGAGGAGTGCATAACAGAACTTCAAGCCAATTCTATCAAATTTCAGGAAAAACGATGGGCTGGTCATTTAGTACGTTATCAACAAAACTGTGTAGACAAAATACTTAATCAAAACACTGAAGGAAAAACTATAATATGTAGACCTTAATTCAGTTATAGGTCATTATATAATAGAATTGAGAAAGGTTAGTTACTTACTGATTAACGTTAGCTACTTGTCGGTCCACGTTCAATATGTATCGTCGAACAACTAAAAGGTCAGCGGGATCTATTTCTAAAGTAAGTTGAAACAATTGGATTATTCCCAATATCAATACGGAATTTGGGTTATAGATAAATGGCGTATGAACAATAAATAGCATTTAGTCAAATTAGGTCATGAGTACGTTATAATTCGATGTCCTTCCATTAGTTCTTCTCTGCGTCCATTGTAAATAATATTATGACTAAATTGCGTACGGTAAGAAATTTTTACTTGATATTAGTTTTTACTATTTCAAAATAATATTTTCGCAGTGCAATAATCCTGATATGCAGGATCAAAGTTATAAAATTTATTGAATTTTTATTATTGTTGCTAAACTTAATGACACAAACATTAATAATATTTTAATTTTGATACTTGATTGATTGCCTTGACTGTTACTATTATATAACCTAAAAACTAAAAGTTTAATAAATATCATATCATTTATAGTCACATTTCAAATTATAAATGTCATTATTCTCTACTACACAATCATGTCCTATTCACCATCCGATAAAATATTGCATGTAAAGTGCCAGAACATGTAATTTGAAAACTGTAAAATCACTCAACACAAATTACATATTTGTAATTCCCTTTATTTTATAATTCCAATTAAATTTTTCATTACTGTTCAGCAACTATTTGACCAATTATTTAACCAATTTTCATTCCTTTTGATTTAAATTTTCAATTACAATATTTAATACCTCTTCAAATAATAAAATATTTTTAATGCTGTTTTGAAAAAACTAATTTAACTCTATTAAATGATTTTTCGTCAGTCCGGTTGTCAGTCTGTCCGCCCTTTCCAAACTTATGAAAATTGTTAAGTATATAACATATTAAATGATAAAATCCATTTTTTTTTTAGAAAATATGGTATCACATTCAAATAAAAACTATCACGCAAGGCATTATTCCAATTGTCGTAATGGGTTTTCAACGAACGTAATTAACAAAGGTTCACCGACACTGATATCAGATAAAGTATTAAAAAGATAATTAAGCGTAGAAAAGTCACAATATAAATTTCGATTGAATTTTAAACTAATACAGGTGGCCAGCTATATAATTCGATCTGAATCGGATATATATTCGAAAGTGAAATCCGATCCTGTTGAAAATTATTATTAGAATAGAATTATATAGTTGGCTACCTGGGCAGGGAGTTATTTCATATTTCGTCTGTTATGAAATGGAATACACTTGAATAAGAGATTATAGCAAGTTTTATTTATAATAACCTCTTAATTTTAGAGATATAGAGATTAATCATTCCTTCAATTTTTTTCACTTGAGATATAATTATTTTTCCTGAAATCTGCAAACGACTATTTCAACAATTTTTACTTAACTATACACTTTAATAGAGAGCTGTTTACTTAATTCTGATGCCAATGCGATCTTTCAAATTAAAGATTCCAATAATTACTTCCAAAGAGTAGGTCAGGGTCACATCCACATTTTATTTTGGTTGGACCTAGAGAGCAGAAAATAATAAATAGACAGTATGGATAAGGTAAAATAAGAACTGATATTTGGAATGATCACAAGACACAAGGATAAATAAGGTGGAATAAAGGAGAGGACGAGTTTATAAAAAAATATCAGAAAGAGTTATATATAAACATGGCATGGACCATAGTAAGAAATTAACGTATAATAAATAAAACAAAATTTTCATAAATATAAGTTAAAAATCTAATTTTCCAATTAATAACAAATCCAATATTCAAAATTCATTTAACTACCATATTTAGAGATGCTACTATGATGTAAATAACCACAATTTCATATACTATCAATATTAATTTTGTTTCTGTATAAATCATATCTCCGGAAAATTCATATAATTTTTCCATACATTTTTACCTAAAATGTCAATTTTCATTATAATGTAATACGTTAAATCCACTTTATAATAAAATCCACTATATTTTTTTTATTTAATATCGAACATACGAACGTAAATCGTCTGTATTTATGTAAACTGAAAAAAAAATATCATGACACAAAATTGTTGCAATATTTTTTTTATATATATAACCATAAATTGCATAAATGTATCCGCTCAAAACTATCTGAAAAACTAACAATATTTTTTCTGTAATATAGAAAAAATAAATATAAACATTTTTTTTTGTGGCAACATTGTTACGTGCCAGGATTGTCAAAAAGGATTTCGATCAAATTATATAAAAGGAAAACATTACAAATAGCAAAGATTTAAAATATTTTTTTTTTGATTATGTTTTTGTTGAAATATATTTTTTGTTTTTGTTTTGAGATCGAAATCATTTTTATTTTTTCCTTTTTTATTTTGTGAAATAAATATTTTATTTTTTTTTGTTTTTTTTTTCTATTAAAAACTTTCAATTCTTTGTATTTTTCATAAATCATAGAAACATTTTTTTTTGCTCGTTTTACCCTTGGCCTTATGATGAAAAAATTTTCCTTTCTCACACGCCTTCATCATGTTGGAAAATATTTTTGTTTTAGATACAAAACAGAAAAATAAAAAACCTTTTGGATTCGCATATACATAATTTTAATGCTACCCATAATAGTCATCGCTGTCGTTTTGTTTACTTTAAAAGGATTAGAGAAAGGACCAAAAAGAATAAAAAAAAACTAAATTTAATGTTAAAAATCAAATATATAAAAAGTTTGGAATTTGTTTCAATGACATTTACTCGGGCTTTTCTTTTAATTTCATAAAATTTTTCATAGATGAAACTATGAAAATGATGGTTTCGATGAGACATCACTTTTTTTTAAAGACAGTTCGATACATTTACAAAAACTTTCTTCCAATTTCCTTTTAGATTCAGCAATCTTATTTCCCTGCTGAGGGACAAGAACAATCATCCTTCAATTGTAAAATTATATTTATAATTGAAAGTTTATCTAAACCGAGTGAAATATTAGTTTTCTCTGGACCGTCGAATTTATATTCTGCTAATAAGTTTGTAATTTCATTTACGCGTGATCTATTGGCGAAGTGCTAGCATTATCATGTGACTTGGAATCATATGTACTTCCTTAATCCAAAAAAAAAAACATATTTAACAGTGGCAAAAACTCAGATTATCACAATTTTATCAGTTATCTTAAACGAATTATGTTTCTAACGTGAAGTTTCTTAATATTTTTGTGGAAGACTTGTGCTAGTGGGTCAATTATCTGTAATTAAATTTAGTATGTTACTGTAAATATTCTTAAAAAACATACAGACATCAAACCATTAAATAGCACCGTCTATTGGTATATTTTTTTAAATTTAAATCGTTTAAATCAACAATTTTAGTTGAATTCTTACAAAATTTAATACAAACAGTTTGACGGACAGCCTGACATATATACAAAGCATAATTGATTTTTGTATTTTTCATAAATAAATGTCCTAGAAAAACAAAACCTTATCAAATAAAAAAATTGTAGTAAAAACCATAAAAATATTTGGTATTATAGAAAATATCCAAAAAGTATATAAAGCGCTAAAAAGAATTTATACTTTTTTGTTGGGGTTACTTTAGATCCCTTCTCTTATTTAACATTATATCTATAATAATATTTATATATATAAAATCTATTTTGTTAACTTTCCTATATTTTAAAAGTATTTCTATATATTTATACATGAATAATAAATCTATATAGACAGACATTCTATATATATATATTTATAAAAGGATGTTTTTCCTTGATTTTTTATATTACAATATCTTTTATATAAATAAATTTAATACATAACAAATCTATGCTATGATTATGTTTACATTTTTAAAGCTTTTAAAATTTATTCAATTTTATCAGAAAATTAAATTATATTGGAAAATGATTTAAATATTATTTTACTATAGTGCTAAACAAAAAACATCCTTTATAATACAAAATACAAAAATTTTTGTTGATATGAAAAATGATAAATTATAAATAAATTTTAATGGTAAACATTTTTACAAAATAGAAAACTATGCAATGAAATTTTCATTTTTAACATCAATAAAAAATTTATGATAATTTAAACATCAATAAAATATTTTAATTCAATATTATTATAAATAAATATATAAAAATTAATTTTGATTTGCATAAATAAAATTAGCAAATGATGAAGAAAACGTTTTAAAGATTACATTAATTTGTCGAAATTTTTTTTATTTCCATTTGAATACGAATAAATTTTTTGATTAGATTGACGTGTCAATCTCTAATCCGGGCACTTAAGAAATGTCAAATTTTAATGGGCTCAGTACGAAATTTTTTTTTTTCAAAATCTCTGAAACTAAATTATTAATTTAGGATGATCATAATGAGATGCAATTAAAACATGAAATCTTCTGGTTTTTTGTAAGGGTTCGGTATTTCAGTTAATGACAGTCAATTTGGACTGTCTTATACTAAGCACAAAAATGTTAATTTTCTCCAAAATTAGATGAAATTTTGGAATTTGACTGTCATTAACTGAAATACCGAACCAAAAATGGTTTAATTATTTTTGGGGACATATAAAGTACCAAAAGGATTAGATAAAGGATTTTTAGTTTTAGAATAACTTTGTTTTGACGTTTGTAAAACTTTAGAATCCGAATATAAACGATAAAGTGTGGGCTACATAGTTTCTATCGGTTTAGTTTGGATTCGTTCAGTAAAGTTCAAATTTGACGTCTTCATATATTTTGTATGGGAAATCGATTGAGTGGACACATAGGTTGAATCGGAACGAATCGAATCGAAAGCGTTTGGAACGATTGGAATTTTGCAAATCCTAACTGAAGAAAATTTCAAGAGAAATGAAATTTGACAGTTTAGCTATTAGTACAGTCGAATTGAATCGAATTCAATCGAAATTGAGCTGAACTGGTAGAAACTATGTAACCCAGCCTTAACAATAAACGGACAAAGTAAAATCTTAAAGCATTTTATAAAATTGGTACAAATTTATCTAATAATTTGTAATATATAATTTAAGGATAATAAATAATAATTTTCCTGTCAATGAGATTTTCTTATCTCTTTATTGCTTGTACACAATTTTTTTTTATAGAAATATTTGGGGATTTTTTTTTTATTTAGCATAACTTAAGTTGAAATAGTTTAGAGATAATCTTTCAACAATGAATCCGTAATGTTTATAAAAATATCTTAAACACGAGAAAGTTTTGTGAACTTTTTTTTTTTTGTTATTATTCAAATTTTTTTTTGTATATTTTTGTTAGCTTTTATTATCTCAAAATTTTCACACTTAAAAACATTGTTTTTATTTATTCAGATAGAAGTGTTACAGCTGCTGCAATATGTCAGTCAGAGAGTTTTTTAAAAAAGGTGTAAAATTTAATTTAAACATTGAAGAGGTGAAGTAAAATTTTAATTAAATTTCGTAATGAAAATATTTGTTAAATGAAAATTGTTGTACTTGTAATTTATATTTAGTATAACCCATAAAATTTAATTTAAAAGTAAAGTCGTTTCGATCAATGTCATTGCTTCAGAATTATATACATTTACGGCGTCGAAGAGATTTGAAATTTAATTAAAAAATAAAACATAAAAATAATATTTGTTAAGCTTGACGTACACTTAAACCTAAATGAACTAAAACCACGGCACTACAGTTCTAGTGAGCTTTGGCCGAGGAAAGATGATGTTTCCATAAGACTCTGTCCTGCGCAGCATTTCTCCAGCTTCCGGTAATGCTGAGCATCTTCACGTCTGCTTCAACACCGTCCTTTCACCGAAAATATGGTCTCCCTCTACTGCTTAACTAAATAAAATGGTCTACCTTTACTGTACCATCTTCGAATTGTATTAATCTCAATTTTTTTATCTGTTGCTCTTCTTTCTATATGATAAAGAAACAGGACTAGGTTACCCTTTTGAATATATTCCTCTTTGTTATACACAAAACCTTCAGGGGTTATAAATTCTGTATAGAGAGAACTTTTTATGTGTTGATTATCTGGATAAACCGAATAATTAATGAAAGAGTTCTCTACCAAAAAAAAAAAAAAAAATGAAATAAATATTGCTAAAAATAATTTAACGTAAAATATGAACTTTTAGAGTATTCGTCAAGATTAAGGAATCAACAGGATAATTTAAGTTTAACTGGAAAAAATTAAATAAACAGAATTAAGTAAAGAAATGGGGATCTGAAATTTTGTAGTTAATTCAACTCAGATATTAACTCCAAGCGGAATTTGGTTTTTTTCTCAAAACTATCTAAGGCTATGTGAACTTTATTTGTTCTCACAAAAACGTAAAATAAAAAAACGAATGTTTCGTAAATTTTCAAAAAGTTATTTGAATATTGCTAATATGTTGTTGTTTCAAATGACAGGAATTTGGCCTAAACCATTTTCCCTATGTCGTTTAATATTCCAGCTTCTTCCAAGCCCACAAACCTTAATAGATGTTCTTAATTCTGTAATATGTCTAATAAGTTTTTTTGGTTGAATACTTTTGCATACATTCGTTCTTTCTTTGTACTGTACTTTCTTATTCATCTTTTCTGAAGGCCATTTAGAGTATCCCACGGGGCACCACTAGAAGCCGTTTTCATTTACCCCCCATATTGCTAATATAATAATATTTTGAATAAAAACAAAATTATTCAAAATTTACCAAAACACCAAAAATTTGATTTTCAGTCAATTTATTTATTACTTTTACCTATCGAGAGTTTACTATATAATTGATAAACTTACATAATTTAATAGATCTAATTCAGATGTAATGTAAAATAGTTAACAAAAGTTTTACGTGTTCATTCATTTTTTATCTTACTATAAAATCCTTCTAATACCCAGCCATTAAAACTTTAAACTAATATTATAAATTGAATAAAAAAAAATTTTGTTTTTCTCTTTTATCAAAATTTCAGAAAACTGGAAAATAATTCAACAATCAAAAAAATCTACAAAATATAAAATAAACTTAAAAAACTTCGAAACATTTATAATCCATCGCACCATCAATGTAGCCAGCAAAAAAATTAAAGTAAAGTAGCAAAAAAAAAAAAATATAAAGTTTATAATAAATAAAAAAAAGTTTTTCTTTTTTATTTGAAATTTTCGTTTTTATTTTATTTATTTATTTTTGCCTAATTTTGGTGCATTCGTGCGAATTAAAAGTTTTTTGGTTGTAGAAAAAAGGACGAAATAAAAAACAAATAATAACAACAAAAACAATGGCAGTGCCTGTTGAAGAAAATATTTTAAACGCCCTTCGGGGTGTTACTAAAGAAACAACAAAATTACCAAATCCATTAATAATTAAAGTTTATGTAGCGAGCCTTAAAAATGGTAAGTATAATAATATTATTATTTTTTTATCAATTAAATCAATAAATTAAATAAAATAATTACAAAAATAAATAAATTATATTTCAAAAGAAAATCGAATTTATGGAGAAAATTTTATATATATTTTTTATATTTTATGTTTTTGGCATCATTTATAATAATTGAATTTAATTTGAAATATAGAATTTAAGGAAGAACGTAGAATGATTCTTGAAATGATTGGACCAGAATTACAATCACGATATGATGATCGACAAATTGAGGTAAAATATTTTTTTTTATTTTATATTATATCAATTTAAACTAAATTAGGGTGTACCAATATGGGCGGATCCAGATGGAGTTGTAGGGTGGGACTTGACATACATTATTGTATAAAACAATGATTTAAAAAATTAGATAAATTCTTTGAAATTGTATCGATAATTTAATCTTTAATGTAAGATAATTATACTATTTAATATAATGATTATGTATAGCTTGATGAATTGCTGTTTGATATCAGTAACGAGAACCTTCTATTTATTACAATTTTGAAATATTATCAAACAAATGACAGAACAATCAGCAGAAAACTGGCATTAATTATTAAGAAAAAGTTGGAATCATCTTAATTTTCTTTAGATGTCATTGTTCTTCTTCAACTTAGTCCATTTTTAAATAATGTTTTTTGTATTTTCTTGAATTTGCTACTAATTATTTTAATTTATCATTTCGAATAGTTTTCCAATGTAAATTTAGAATAGATTTATGATATACTCAAGTACAATTCTTTAGATAAATTTGAAAGCTAAATGGACTAATTCTATGCCAGTACAGATACTGTGATAATAATTAGTGCAGGTATTTTATAATATGTCAGATAATGTTCGGTATTTATAATTAGAAACTTTCGAATAAAGCGTAATTTTAAAGACTATATTGAATATTTTTAATAAGATTTATTTATTAATTTTTTACCCTTGATACTAAATTTAGGGTCCAAACCTTATTACTTCACAAATATTATCCTTGGACCCTAGAGTACATTTTAATTGTATCAACGAAGTGACGATCACAGGCTAACTAGCCTAGTTACTATAAACTTTATATAACTTCCATCTCCGTACAATCAATTTTTATGTACATACGAAGACTTTGCAGAACTTTTCGTTGACCCTTTCTATAGTGCCTGGAGCGATCAAAAGTTTCTATAATTTTTTAGATATAAAGTTAATAATTCAATGGTAACTACTTCTAAAGTTCTGTTTAGTTACCGAAGACCATGGTAAAAAAAATGAACTCTTTACGTAAATATTAACTCTAATTTTCACATTAATTTTACTAGTAAATTAAAAAATAATCGTTTTTTTTAAATAAATTTAAAAGCATCTGATAATTACAGTAATTAACTGGACTATATCGTCATCCTATGTAGTACATCCTATCACTTAATCTAGATTTTACTTCATCTCTAACAAAAATTTATGATAATTTATATTCAATTATAATTTTTTTTTTCATTCTTGTAGATTGAAATAATTGATATGCATTTTGGTACTGGACCTAATAATCAAATTGCCCTTGAACAGGATCCACTTTTAATTGATGATTATTTAGATGAGATTCAAACATGCCATAAAGTGTCAAAAAGTCTATTTTTTATTGTAAGTAATTTAAGCTACATTAACTTAATATATAAACACTTAATATTTAAAACAGGGTGTTTAATATTTAATAAAATTATAAATAATAAATATTTAATATTCTATATATATAAAAAAAACACATAAATAAATTTACATCTTTAACACACTCTGTGTTTAATTCGCACATAATGAAATTAGAGCTATAATAAGGATAATTAATGAACCATTTTATTACATTTTTCTTATTTCTAATATAAAATTTTTTCTTTTTTTATTATTATATGATTATATCATTTTATTTCATGTTTGTATTTATAGGCATTGGTTGGTGAAAGTATTGGTCAAATGTGTTTGCCTACCCGTATACCAGATAATATTTTTATGGCTGTTTTAGACAGATGTAACGATAGTAGTTATCCAGCAGAGGATAAGGAAATCCTTAAAAAATGGTATTCAAAAAATAATAATAATGAACAGCAACTACAGCATCAAGAAAAATATGTTCGTTTGAAGGATGATTATAGGTAAAATAAAAAAAAAATAGAAAATTACTGCTGTTAATTATCTATATATCTATCTAGAATACTTTAATAGACCAGAAAAATGTATCCTTATATCCTTTTTGCTTATAAAAGAGAATTTTATACAAAAAATTATAATAGAAAATGCTTTTTTTTTTTTTTTGGTCCTGTTTTGGTTTGTTTTTATTGACTAAAAATCTTTAAATGTTTCGGAAAATTTATACAATTTTTCCATATAATTTTATACAATTTTTCCTTTATAATTTTTGGTTTTGGTGGAATAACTTTTTAGCCTTTTTCTATATATATAAATTATATATTTATATTTAATTTGTTATGTTAATTATAATTTTTGTATTCTTTGCATGTATCGAAACATAAAAATATACGCGTACAGAAAATTACCAAATGATAAATGGCATACAGAATATAAAAAATTATTAGAAATATTTGAAAAAGAATTTAAAGAATTATTAAAATTGTCTTCCAAAAATGAAGAATTTTATAATCAATTACAATCATTGAGAGAAACACAATTAGAAAAGGAATGTTATAAAGCATTGGGTAAATTAAATTTATTATTATATTTTAAAAAGGACATTGATTTTTATTGATTTTTCTTTTGGTTTGTTGCCCAACACAGATTATTCAACAAATTCAACAGATAAAATAATATCGGTATTCCGGGAATGGTCAAGTCAACAAAGTCCAATTGATATTGAGAATCGTGATAGATTAAGTAAACTTAAAAATCGTTTAACAACAACAAATCATACAACATTTATGTAATAAATATTAAAATTAATTATTTTTATTATAAATTATTATTTATATATATTTTTATATATTTAATAGTGTTCCAGGGAAACCATTAGATATTGATCCAGATAATGAAGATCATGAAAATTATTTGAGTAAATTTAAAAATAAAATTATTGATAAAATGAAAAATTTAATAGAAGAACATATTTCAAATGATCCTGATGTCATTAAGGGGAGAAAAAAGACTGTACAGGTAAGCCAAGGACATACAAAAAATTTACAATCAAATTATCGAAAAAAACGAAAACTTTATCCATTAATTTTATTTAGTTATAATCCGATAATGGGTCGAATAAGAAAGTATTTATTGGTCACACTGTATAGGAAAATAATTATGGTTTTATACAAATAAAGTTTTGTACTTTTTAATTTTACGGTGACTATTTTATTCGTACCCTATATTATTAAAGTATTATCCTTAGCTATAATATTTGGTAACAGGAATAAAACTTCAGACAAAAAATCCCTCGGTTATGTTGGTACTACATATCTTCAATATAGACAGCATTTTAAAAATAGTATTATAAGTTTCTGTATTATTTTCCAATCGTCTCGTAATCAGTTTTAAACTTTTACACAAAAACTTTATTTAGTTTAGATTAACTTTTATTTATATTTTTAATTTTAGCTCCTTTAAAACTAAATTATTAGACCAAAAATGATACTTAAATTTAGATATGTACCATTTTTCATGTACTTGTTCACGGTGTTAGTGTCCGTGGGTTGATGTCTTTTTCTCGCCAAATTTGTTTACCAACATTTTTTTTTTCCAATAAATTACCAATTTTAATTTGAAAAAGAACTAAACTTCGATAACATAAAAACGTTTACAGAGTGTGGAAACTATGTTATCCTATACTTATGATTTCAAGGTGTTTAATCTTTTGTCTGCTTTTCTGTTAATATCCTGGCACGCTTATAAAATTTTTGTTACCATACAAAAGTTGTGTATTAAATTTAAGGAAAAATCTCACAATTTCTTGTGCCGTTAAGAAAATGTTGATCGGCGATAATATTAGAAGGTTTTCGGTTTGTTTTTTTTTGACGTTACATCGACCACGTTTTACTGACTAATGAATACTACTGTATCTTGCTCTTTCACCCATTAAAAATCAACATCAAATAAATTCCTATATATCCAAATTCCGGAATAGGAAAAATGCTCTCAACAAATCCTTAAATTTCTAACGTAATTTTTTTTTTCATTATATAAAAAGCTTTCCTCGTTTTTCCTGTTTCGGAATTTCCTCTGTAAATGAACTTAATATACATTATATAAAAAATAAACAAAGCTGGCAGACCTGGTGGTCTAACAATAAACCATTAAAAAAAACTGTTGACAGTGTCCCATAATAACAGAGAACAACAAACAAAATTTAACTTAATTTCTAGCATTTAAAATAAACTGTCAAAAGCAGTTAAATGTTAACATTTATTAAAAAAAAATTATATTGAATAAAACTTGATTTTCTCCCCTCCAAAGTAGTTAATAATATAATGTCAATGAATACAAACAGGGTGGATAATAAAAGTTATTATATCATTTTTATGTATTTACCAAAATAATTTATTTATGAAATAAATCAATATTTTTACATTCCTTTCTATAATATCAATTTTCACATTAGAAACCTTTTAAATATTTTATTAATTTAGACACCCTGTCGAAAGGTATATACTTTTCTAATAAAATATTCTATAACAATGTCAATTACATAATTCTTACGTTAAGTATAATTACAAAAATATACTGTCAAGCCTTACATTTTTGTTACTGATTCATAAATATTTAAATATTATTGTTCCACTATGACTACACACACACACCACTACATATTACATAAATTAAAACCAAAAATATAATAATAAATGTTAATGTTGCTAATTTAATGCGGAAATTATTATTATTGTTATTTCTTTTCATATAATTTTTATATTAAAATACTGATGTAAATTGTACTGATTTAATGTTTAACATTTTACCAAAATTTCCAAAATTCAAGCAACTATTAACCTATAAGGGTAGCCCAAAACTTAGAGTTTGTTAAAACATTGGTGTTATAGAAAAATTCAGGAATTATGTATGCTTTCAATATTTATAGAACTTCCAAAAACGTTAAAAACATATATTTATAAATCGATAATTTTGAAATAGGTTCACTAGCATCACCGTAGTAAGAACTGTCATCCATTCCCCATATCATCGATGTTAATCGCCCCTTATCGGTTATTCTGATTAAAACCGACGCAGTGATAGGTGTAAAATGATACGCTAGTTTACCATAGCTTATCCATAACTTGGTTGGTTGGTTGGTTGGTAAAAGTGGCGAACTACACATCAGCTGACATGGAGTCCCAATTGCGGAAATTGAAACCACTCTCTCTCGTAACCATAGGTATTATTATTAAGTAGCGGTGGTGTATCCACCTCGTGGGGTTCAAAAACTTGACGTTTTCCGTGTGCTACTTCGCGGCAAGATCGTTGAGATCATTGAAGAAAAGGCTACAAAGCGAACAGAACCATCTCTTTCGCCTCGCTCCTTGCAGCTACGGTATAAAAGACTAAGCGGGATGCCAAGTCTGTTCACCAAGTCACCAATAGGCCAAAATTTAATTGAAAATATTACGTTGAAACCTAGTAAGTAATATTTAATTTTTGGAAATTCAATCATCGGAAACGGAAAATCGATTTTAGTAATTTTTACTTTTCAAACTCTATTCAATCTCAACACTTCATACAATTCTTACATAACTCCGCGTCGGAAAATCTAAAATAAAACTTCATTATAGTTAATGTTTAATCCTTTACACAGTTTTTCTTTTATATATGTACAATAAAAACAATTCTTATTAGCCCGCTACAACGATTTCCGGTGGTAAAGAGGGGAAAAAACTGTAACAATTTTAGCAATTAACTAAAATACCCACATAAAATGTGAAATTTAATAGCAAAAAGTTAATTAATTGACTTTCTTTTGCGTTTGTATATAGTACCAGACAAAATTTATTTGTGTAAGGAAAAAGGATATTTAAACAGTATATAAACCTGTTTTATTTTTAGCTTATTAATGAGCTTTAAGAAATTATATCCTGTTAAATTAATTTTAAATGATTAATAATTTAGAATTTTTATTAAAAAAAAAAAAAAAAAAAAGTAAAAATCATTTCGTCCTCAAATTGAATTTATCCCAACATTGTCGTAGATACGACAGCAAATTTAATTGGAATTACGTAAAAGTAAAATACGGTATTGTTTCCAAAATAGGAAGAAAAATAATGAACTGCAATTATGAGAGGCAACAAATTTCTCTTGCGCTATTTATTACGTTAGATTTATTTTATTAGAGTAAATTAGCTAAGATAAGGATTGTGATGAAAACTCTAGTCTGCTTCTTCTATCCACTGCAACCTAAAAAATCGGTTTCGGGCAATACCTTCACATTCACAAAAGAATATGTTTCGCTGTTTCTTAATTATCTGAGTAGAACCAATTCTTGCACAAACTTTGCTAGTACCTCCTAGCCATTTTTTCACAAGTTATAAAATGCAACTTACAGATATAACTGGAGAGTTAGAGATGGCTTTTTGAAGTTCCAAATAAAGGTTCAGATCAAATTTCAATTCATCGAAAATTACTTTACTGGTGATTTTTGCATGCATTCGGGTTGCTCTGTTTTATTTAGTTATTTCGTAATAAAATTACGGACATTAGTGTAGTAGCGACATACAGCTCGAAAATGAATATTTTTTCTCTTTTCTTTTTATTATTTCTGAAAATAGAATAAAGTTAGAAAATGGAAAATTATAAAGTCATCGTTATCATCTTATATTTCAAAGAAAACTCTTATTTTTATTGATTGCATTTTTTTCATATATATTTTATTTCGTTTATTCTAGGAAATATTCCATGAACACTCAACACACTTGAGATTCCTTAACGAACATCTTCAAATGAAAAGTCTGATCTCATCCGAAATACCAGATCAAATACGTACATATATTCAACGTACATATAAATCAGGTGCACGTCATGCACCATATATAATATATGGTAATCATGGTAGTGGTAAATCTAGTTTAATTGCCGAATTATATAATAATTGTAGTAAATGGTTACCACATAATAAAGTCCATAAAGTAATTAGATTTGCTGCAGCAACACCACGTTCAGCATATAATTTAGAATTATTACGTATAATATGCCAACAGATATCAATTATATTAAATATACCAGAAGGATATTTACCAAAGGATGCATCATTCGATCCACAATATATAAATAATTGGTTTCAAAATTTATTAAAACGTATCGAAGATATTAATAATGAAATATTATTTTTATTTATTGATGATTTACATAAATTGAATCCATTTGATTGTGATATGGTTGCTGCATTATCATGGTTACCAATTAGTTTACCATGGAATGTATATATAATATGTAGTTCAACAATACCAGTTGAACAATTACGTTTTAGTCCAATACAAAAAGATCGTTTTAAAGGTGGCGAATGTTTATTTGATTTATCATTGGATATAAATAAAACTATAATTAAATTATATGATATAAATATAATAAATTTTTTAGAACAAATAAATTGTTTATTTGATTATTTGGAAGATAAATATAGTAAAAAAAGTTTTGGTCGATTAGCAGCATTAATAACATGTTCTGAATATGGTTTAACTGAAACTGAATTATTAGAATTAATGATGCCAACTGATAATCCAGAAGCAATAATTGAAACATATCAGGGAAATTTTAATTTTTCAACATTTCGGAAAATACGTAATGAAATGAGTAAGTTTTTTATTTTTATTTTTTTGAATAATTAATTTATTAAATTACAGTATAAAAAAATAATATTTTCATATTAAATTTTCTGTATATATAGAATTTTAAACTGTAGAAATTTATAACTTTAAATTTTAACAGAACGTGATTAAGACCTTCACAAAAAATATGTTTTTGGAAATCAAGTTAAAGATAAATCTGTAAAGATTTGTAAGTGTCATCAACTTCAAAAATTTTATATACTTTCTGGATAAATAATCCAAATAATTTTAATAAAATCATGTTTTTGAAGTGGAAAATAAATTTTGCAGACTCTTTATGCAATATAATTCTAATATTAATATTATTAAATAATGTCCAGCTAGCAGCATAAATAAATTCACTAAATTTTACTTTCTCAATAAATCTTAGTGTTATATTACACTATTTTATGTTGACTCAAAATTTCAGTTCTGATTATCAGTTAAAACTGGACTGCGTACCCCCTGTTTCATTTTACATACTTAATTTTAATTTTCTCTTTACTTAAACCAAAAGTTTGAAATGAAATAAACTCAATATTAATTTAGTATTTTTGAGTGTCACCTTAAAAAATGTTTGTGCTGCGGCGTCAATACATCTATAACCTCCAAAATGTCAATTAATATAAAACGGATATCAGACACTGCGTGATTTAAAGGAGGTTACGTAAACTGTAATCATTAATGCTGTTTCATATATACCGAAAAACTCAATAATCAATTCAATTCTACCAAAAGGATTTACAATCTTAATAATTCTGTTATTAAGATTTCTATAGTTTTTTTTGTTGATACTTTTAATACTCTTGGATAAATGCTTTCAGATTCAGTATAATTAAATTAACTATCAAAACCTTTACCAATAAAATTATCAACTAACTAATAAACATTTAAATATTAAAATCGGAACTATAATTACAAAATCATTTTTGTTTTTTTTTACAGAATTATTGATACGTGAAAAATTAATGTCTGGTAAAATTTTAATTGAATGGCGTCATAGATTATGTGCAGAAATAGCTAAAACACGTTACATGGATGTAAATAGTGAAATAACAATGCATATTGAAATTGCAAATATATTTTTTAATCAAGATACCGAGGATAGCGATGAGATTAGTAGTGAAAATAGTAAAAGTACAGGTATAAATAAAATATTTGTTAAAAGTTTTATTAATTTACACAATTTTCTATATTTACATAAATATAGTTAGTCAACAGAAAACTGTTAAATCAGATTCATTGAAACAACCAGATGACAATACATCAACATTATATAATCCACCCGGATTTGATTTATCATATTCAATACGACATGTTGAAGAAGCTTGGCATCATTTGATGCGTTCCGATGACACAGATAAATTTAAACAAATTGCTGTATGCAATTTTGACTTTTTATTAGCTTCTGTAAGTATTTATTAACATTTTGAAAATGTAATTATCAAACATAAATAAAATTACAAAAATGTAATATTTTCCACAAGTTATTCTGTATACATAGAATCATGTAGTAGATAACGAAAATATTATGTTACCAGAGAATATCTTTGAATAATACAAATTGCACTTATGTAATATACTCAATTTCAATATAAGGACATTCAAGGATATTAATGGTAATAATAGATCTACGAGTAAATATATTTTAGTTCACTAGTATTTGAATTTTATACAAAAGACAAAGTTGTCAGATGATTTTTTATAGTAATTTGAAAACTTTATGGTTCAATTAGTTAGAAATATTTATTTGAATTATACGCTAACAAAAAGACTTCTTTTCTATGTAAAATTATTGATATTATACACACACATTTTTGTCAGGTAACTAAAAAATGATGTCAAGGATACACAAATTTTTTATTTATTTTAATCATGTCTCATTTTTTTTTGGCTATATAGAAATGCAATAAGATATGAAAAACAAATATTTTTTTTTATAAAATTGAATTTAGAGAATTTATTTAATAAAAAAACTTGGTTATATTTTTTGTAGAAAAGAAGAATTTCCTTAGTAAATTCAATTTTCAGGAAATTATAGAATTTTGCAATTTAATTCAAAATGGAATAAAGTTTTATTTAAATTTGTAAAATTAAATTTTTGCGATTGTGTAAGTAAATTTTGGTTTTGTGGTTTAGTTGAATAATTTAAATAATAAAGTTTTAAGATAGAATTTTTTATTTAAAATAAAGATTTTAAGTAATAAAATGTAAATTTAATTTCAAATTACTTAAATAAAAATTCGATAAAAAGTTTGAATAGTTTCAGAATGCCGAAGGAAGAAAATTATTCTTATTTATTAGGAACAAAAATTTAAATTTTTAAAGTTGTGGTCACCTGAAATTCGCTAGTTACATAGAAAAACACTAGGCTTTTAATAATATATTCTTATAATTATTATTAGAAATCCTTGCCTGAGAAAATATTAACAGAGAAAATGTTGAATATATATAAAAAAAACGGATTGAGAAAATATCGATTAATAAAATGTGGACCACTAAAATGTACCCTGAGAAAATAATGACTAAGAAATTGTTGACAAAGAAATAATAGACCCAGAAAAAAATGATCTATTTCATAGCGCTCGTTCTATATTTTCTAAGTTGATATTAATAGCTTTCTATCATTGTAACATTTAAAAGTTTTAATTTGTTTTTGTGGTGTTTTGCATAACTGCAGTAACGTCTCTATCGGTCTGATTTCATCTGCATTGTTGGATTTTAGCTGCTCTATAATCCGAGGTTTGTTTATGGGAACTCCATAGCCAATTAAAACGAGTGGCAAATCGAGTGTAACCAATTAAATTTTGTATTTCTTGAAATAATTCTTTCATTAAACAAATTTTTAAGGATGGAGATGATTTAACGGGCAGTATGTGCGGTGACCCCTTCCTGTAGGTAAGCCTGTAGGTAAGTCATTAACCGTCACAGCATTGCCAACCTCATTTTCAAAAAAGTAGGACCCAATGCAGTTTGGTGTTCCCAATTGGCACTGGTGAACAACTCGGGGTCTTCTTACCCAAAATCGAATATTCGATTTACTCACAGAGCCATTAAGATGGTAATGCACTACATTACCCATAATTTCTGTACGATATTGATCGTAAAATTCTACAATTTGTGTCCACTGCGCGTTAGTTAAATTTTGCATTTTGGTGTAACAAATTGTAACAAATCCCGACATATTCAATTTTTACAAACATACATGACTTTTAGTCCACCCCTGTATATACAAATTTTAACAAAAAATTATTTCGCGAAATGTTATTTTTAAATTTATAATTACTTATTTTTCAGGTAAGGACAATTTTCCTTACCTTTATTTACATTAAATTATTCGTATATAATAAATAAAATTTGTGTCACATAAATTTTTATTAACAATTATTATTTATACATTTTATTATCCTTGACATTCTTTATATCAAATTTACCCCGGCAGGATCAGGTTAACTGGCATTTTAACTTTCAATTTTATATTTCACTAATAAATATAAAAACAAATACAAAAACTGTGTGTACGACACGGTGACATAATTAATTAAACTTTATAAAAAAGTAATAATTTAAAGTTACAAAAAAAAGCAACAAATAATATCAAGTATGAACGTAGAGTGGTGTCTTTCCTGTTATTTGAAAAAAAGTCCTTAACAATTTTATTCTGTATATGTCCAAATAATATAAATTATTTTAGATTCTATGGAAGTTTTTTCATTACCTGAGCAATTACAAGGTGTGTCAACAAAAAATAAAATGTTTATATATACAAGCTTGTACATATATACATACATATATAAATAATATCAAGAAAAGTTTTTGTGACAGCAGAAAATTTTTATATATTTACTCTTGTCATATGAAAAAGTTTCACTTTTTTTTCCCCATCGCGTTTTTAATATTTCGTATTACACCCAATTAACATCGTCCTTATTAAATATTAAAATGTATTTAGTGTGTTACAGTGGAGAAATTATGGTTTCGTTTAAAGGGTGGTTAAAAGTTCCAGTTCACATAAAAAAAATATTCAATTTTCTTTTAAGAATATTTTAATATGAACTTAATAATCTTAATATACAGAGTGAACACTAAATAATTGATCAACAGTTTTTGAAACAAAAATTGAATGGGCATTTTCCCGGATTCGGGTACTGTTCGATTCGTTATTTACCAGGTAGTATATAAAAATGAGCAAGTTTTAATGTAAAAGAATTATTGCACTTTGACAAAAATTTATTCGGGAGCGAACAGTTTGTACAGCAGGGCATCGGCATATGAGGTGTTCTACGGTTTCATCAACCTCACCGCACCCTCTGCACCAGGATTCTGTTGATAGGTCCAACCGAAATGAATGTTTTCTCAATAAAATGTGTCCTGTTGCAATTCCCGTGAAGAGTCTAATCGATGGTTTGGTCATAGAAAGTATTTTATTCGAATTCTTAGGATTAGGGGTTCCCCATAGTTGCGTTCTCCCTACCGATTTCTGCTATCTAAGAAAATGAGTTTCTTGTGCCCAGGTCTCAATTAAGTATTTTGTGAATTTCAGGAGGTAACCGATTATTCCAGTATCTATGGCAGTGGAATTTGAATTGGCTCTCTGCGTGCCAATTCATCCAATTTTTCGTTTTCTTCGATCGATCTATGACCAGGTGACCAGAAGAGTTTTATTCTGTTACAAGTTCTTCGTATATTTAGGATCATTTTAAACGAAATTATCTATCTAATGCCCATACTTCTCTATTTTTTATCTATTCAAAAGCTATAGACCCAAATATGATGCTACGTTTTTTAAGACAGATCTCTAATTCAAAATGGCAAAGCATTCAGATATTTAATTATTTTACTTCGAATATTACTAAAATCGTCGGGTGAGTGCTATTTTGGCCCATACGCCATCCACTTCATTTCGAGAAAAACGACATGGAAGTTAAAAAGTAAATAAAAAAAAATCGGTGCGATAGGATTTTTTTAAATTTTTTGTAGATATTACTAATGAATCTAAGATCCCAATTAAGAAAAATTAGTTACTTCCTTTCATTTTTGTGGAAGTTATGAAACATTTCCTTTCAAAATTTCAGATGCAACTTGCCCCATATCCACTTTTTTGAACTAATTTGTTTCTTTCATATACACATGGAGCAAAGTAGCATATACTTTTAAAATTACTAAATTAGGTGAATTTCAATAAAAAACTTAAAAAAAATTATTATTACAAAAGAAAAACTATATTTTATATAACTAAATTATAATAAGGAACATTTTTATTCAACCTTAAAATTAAATTTAAATAAAAATTTAAATTTCCTGGTGAAGTGTTATCTGAAGAATTATAATCAGACGGCTGATTTCGTAAATTTAAAACATTTATATGATGCAAATTTGTTACTGCTGTTGGTACAACATTAGGAATCTCTTCATCTCTTGATTTAACATAAAAATATGTAAAAAAAATAATATTAAAACAAAACAAAAATTAGAACTGCAAGAGGATGAAAGCTGCGATTCAATATAACATTTTTTAGATACTTTCTGCGATGTGACTTCTTCTGGTATAAAACTTGGATCGTTGCCGCTGTCATCAGCTGTAAAATAAAAAAATATAGAAGATGTTTAAATAAACTTAATTAATTAGTACAAACATGAAAAATCCTCCTCATCTGAAGAAGATGTATCAGTGTCCGAGTATCTGGAAGTTGTTGCTAGATCCGGACGTAGCTAAATATTTATTATTTTTCGGGAATCCCTTAATTTGTTCGTAGGTACACTGTCAATTTTGCCTAGAATGAATTTATAATATTAATTTAGGGATTGCACAAACCAATAAATTAAATTATACAAACCAGCATTACTAATTTTCACGGAATTTGAATTAATCATTATCAGTAATTCAAGTAAATAAATTTGAATATAAAAATAAGATACAGTAGAATTATCGTAAAATTGAATAAGAAAATCTCGTCAAAATCAAAAAATATTGCATAAAAATTTGCAAATAATTTTGTATTCTAAAACAAAGTTCTAACAAATTTCTTCACTTGAATAATGATTAATTCAGGAATAATGATTAATTAATGATTAATTAGTAATGCTTTTTTGATCAATCCCTAGTCTTTCCGGAATTGTTATAAGTAATCGAAAATCCAGTTAACTTGCAATCCCTAAATATAATTAATCTGATATAATATAAATAATTACTTACAAATATTTTCTTGGTATAATTCTTCAGTTTTCGGGAGAATATCGTATTCTACACTAAATTTTAAAACCATTAATAGTTAGTACACAAAAATATACAATAAAAAAACTTACTCCAAAAGTTCTCGCCACAAAGTTTGAGGCGGTGATTCCATTATACCCACACGTCCTTTCTCTTCCATCTTTCAATTGCGTAATAAAAATAGTTATTACACTAGCAACATATGGATATAGACCGAATAAGCACTTAAAATTTTCGATTTACATATGACGCATATCCATGCAAAATAATACTCAGCACATATATATGGAGCAGACTAGCACTCAACTTTAGATATTTCCAATTTAGCTTATGTGCGCTGCATATGGATATGGCGCTTTTAAGAAATAAGCATTTGATACTACAAAAATTCATACTTAATTTGCTCCATACGCCAAAAATTGTCGTATGACTCCCTTTAGCACTAACATTGTAGTAAAAAAGTGGATATGGAGCAAGGTTGCTACTCTATAACTCAAAAACGGCTGATTGTATGGGAAAACGGAGTACAGGGATAGCAAGAATGCATTCCAAACCCCCAGAATATGCGTCTAACTAAAAAAAAACGAAAATGGCGTATGGGCCAAAATAGCACTCACCCGACGAAATGTAAAATTTGCGAATACAAAGTCAATTTGCCTATAAATTCTAAAAAATTGACGGATTATCAACGCATACCCGGCGTTTATCAACTATTTAGTATTCACACTGTACATAGGAAAACACATTTAATATAGTTTTTGCAGATGTATATCAGATAAGTGGAGCATAGTAAATTTAAGGACTAAAAATTATTGTGTTTGTGGTTTTCGTGGTATTATAATTTACACATTAAATCATCAAAAAAACTTTCATTTCCTCAACTTAATGACTTCATCTATTCTTCATTGCCCTTGTCAGTTTTTTAAATGATATCGTTAGAATGTTAGGAATCATATTTGTTCAATTAATCTTCAAAATTCAACGGGAATATTTATTCATAAATATATACCAAAGATTTTATGGATGAAATATTCTTAAATATCTGTCACGTTTTGTAGTATTTATAGCCAAATTGACTTTACATTTAAGTTAAAAATTCAAATTTTTGAGTTTTATATACCCTAATGCCAGCTGTTATGAAAAATTAATTATAGATTATTGATTTTTTAGACTAACTGACGATAATTAGTGAAAACCATTAAAGATACTTATATTAAATTACACAATATATTGACATTTTATGTTACCTGACTTGTATCTTTTTTCCTAGAATAGCTTTAATCACACGTAATCAATATTGTATTTCTAATAAATTAAGTGTCTTGAAAATTTGTTAAGACATTAAATATAGAATATGCAACGACAATACAAATAATTGAACTTTCAATACCTAAAATACTTTCTTCAGTTTAAATTAATTGCTCTTTCCGTGATATATATTCATGGAAATAAATTAAAATACTCAATAAATTCCAATAATAATAATAATAATAATACTAGAAAGATAATATGAAATAAATCTTTAAAAAGTTTTCAACAAATCTTCTGTAACGCCACAAAAACAACAAATCTTCATAAAAACTTTTTATCTCCTTTTAATTTTTACTAATACAAACTATTTAATAATATTTTTTTTTTTCATACCAGGTACAAACCGTATCGATAAGTTATCTCCGATGTTTAATTGAACACGTACGATGCTATATTTTAGATCGTGATATTGAACTCATTTATAATACTATACGTAAATCAAGTGATGTTCTAACACGTGATCCAATGCAGTTAGGTGCTCAGGTACAAAAAATAAATAAAAAAAAAATAACAAAAAATTTATTTATGGATGCTATTAAAAGTGTTTTGTTTTTAGTTAAATTAATTTAATCAATTTTTCTTCAATAAAATTTATAGTTAATTTCATGGCTACGTCCAATAAATGAACATGATGAAAATGATAATTCATTACTTAGTATTACGGTTAGATCAGCAACAGCATGGTGTGATGGTTATACAGTACCATTATTAGTACCATTAACTGGTTGGTTACCACCACCATTACCATCACAAATTCGTACAATGACAGTATCTGGTACTGGTCCAATTCGTGATATTGTTGTAGCACCATCAAAACAACATTTAATAATTGCAACTAAAAGTGGTGATGTACAATTATGGCATATTATGAGTAATTGTATAGTTTATACGTTTAAAGGTAATAAAAAAAATTATTGATTAATGTAATTTATTGATAATAATAATCTGGAAATTTTCTATTTTGATATATAGGTCATACTGCTCCAGTTACATGTATGATTGTACCATCTAAATCTGAACTATTATTAACTGGTGCTGAAGATAAAACTGTAATTATTTGGGATGTTAGTAATCGTGTATTAATACAACAAATAAAGTAAGTATTTTAATTCAATTTTGAACACATCTGATACAATCATCGCTAAGAAGGTGATGTAGCTCACCTTGGATTCTTTTTCCCAATTTCCGCTGATCCTTTAAGTTTAGGTAACGATTCTTATCAAAATGTTAATTGCTCAGAATGAAAACACAAATTTTCCATCCAAATATTCTAACAGTGGTCGTCAGAGAACCCGTCCATTTTTTCAATATAAAGATGTCCCTGGATTTTCAAAAACACTTAGTGAAGATATTAATTTCCTATATTGACAACTGCACGACAGTTTCATATCAAATCTGTCCATTATCAACTAGAATTTTCTTACAGAGTAATTTTTAACATTTACCATTATTATTTTTTTCTTCTTTTATATGCCACAAGTGGTACGCATATCAAACATTACACATGACTGATTTAATATAAAAAAAAAAAAAAAGAAATATGATCCCATCAATAAATATCATTTTTGATTAATTTCCTTATATACAATTTTCTATTATCCCATCATAAATGTTGTCTAGCCCTTTTTACTCCTAGACAAATCAAATAATTCATTAATTTTCTATGCCAAGCAAAACCATTTATTTATTATCGTATGTTTATCTACTAATTCATATTATTTCTATATAAAAAAAAACATATTCACATACTATCTACTACTATACATTTCGTAGTAAGTTTGATGTACTTTATAAGTTGAAATTATACTCAGCCTATTTATTTTTGGGGTCTATATCTATACAAACTTATCATAACCGATGAAATACGTAATATAAAAAAAGATGTGCAGCATAAATAATTGTGTAATAGTATTTTAATAATAGGCTTTTTTGAGTTCCAATATTTGAATTTGAATGCAATACATTTACAACAAATTATGGTCAGAGTCATCTAGCGGAAGAAACGAAAAAAAAAATGAAAATTATTATTCTTATAAAACTATTTCAAACATTTTCGAATTGTACTCTCACATCAGACAAGACTTAAATTGATATTTTTCGTTAAGAAACATGTTAGAGAAATGACAGTCTACCGCCGCTTAGGGATCAATTTTTAAATATACCCAATTCTTTTACTTTTCCAAATATGTACCCATAATGTATTCGATTTGAAAAAGTTACCAACAAACTGACGGACACCTAAGCGCATTAAAATAAGAGATTTTTTTATGTTTCTCAAAAAAATCCTTAAAAAAAATTAGTAAAACATTTCATCTTTATATAATATTCTTAACTGTCTTAATATTTTTTCCTTAGCACTTTATCCTCCTTATATTTTACTTTCCATCATTTTTTTTTTGTTTTGCAGAGAACATACTGCGGATGTTGTTTGCCTTACTTGTGCGATGAATAATACATTAGCGATTAGTGGTGGAAATGATTGCAGCATAATAATATCAAATCTTCAATCTGGCAGATTGGTAAGAACAAAAAAAAAATTATTATTCATAAATTTACATATTATATCCACAAAAAAAAGAGTATTCGGCGAATTATTATCCTAAAAATGATTTATAACTTTTGATATGTTAAACAATTTATAGTAAATAATCTCTAATAAAATATTGTATAAATTCACAGTTTGTTTATTAAAGATTCTCTTCCCAATTCCTTCATCCACCCTCCCAAAAGCTCCCAAAATGTTTCGTATTTTTTTGGCATTTCATTTTTTAATCATTTATCACGTACCCTGAGGTCCTGAGGAGTCAAAGGGAAATGTACAAGGGAAAAAACCATATGAAAATGAAATCCAAACCCATTAAATTTTGCTTCAAGTATTATTATTGTATATACGAGATGGGAAAATATTATGTAAAAGGATCTGTAAGGGAAATAAAATTAAAATTTATATATATAAGATACGACTCCTACACACACATTATTGCCATTGGGCTTTTTATGGATGATGGATGGAAGCGGATTGAATAAAAATGAAAAAAAAAAAATGAATTTATTTATTCATAATTTTCCTTAGATCTAACAAATTTCTTTTTTTATTATGTATACCTACACGACATACATTTTTTTATGGATCGAAAGGTACCAAGTCTCCTTGCTATGCTTATCGTTATAAATTGCATATAAATTCTTTGAACAGTTGTTGTTGTTGGATTATTGGTTGAACAAAATAAAGCAAAAAAATAAAAAAAAATCGACTTGAAAAATGATAAAAGTTGAAAGCTTAAATAAAGGACATTTTCCTTTATAAAACTGAATAATCAATAAATTTAGTATTTTGTTCTTAGAGTGTATCATAGTTTCACAGTTGAGTAACTTTTGAGCAACAAGTTATATGTATGTTATTTATATACAAATTTGGTTTAGCCCAGTCATGAATAGTTCGTAAAGTATAGTGAAAAATAAAATGTGCAGATGTCGATTTCATATTTTAGAAAATTTAAAAAATCTGTTTGTTGATTGCTAATGGTAAAATTATAGTAAAATATAAAAATTATTTTTACAGTATTTTAAAATTTATAAATATTTCGCTGGTAGTCTAGTTGAACAGAATATTCATTGCAGAATATTCAATTATTCCAAGCCCGTTGCATTATAATGACTGGATGTTCACTAGGACATTAGCAATCTGCTTTATACTGAGCTAGTTTTACTAATTAATAAGCTAGTACGTAATTATAACTAAAATACGTTTCGATATTGCAATGATAGAAATTTTTTTACAATTTTTACCCTAATTTTTTTAACCGTAAAACATTACGTAAAATGAGTTATTAAAAAAAATTGTACAACACTAAATTTCATAAATATCAATTTTAGTTCCCTAGCACGTGTAAATGTAAATAAAATAATAGGGGATTCCCTAATATCACTTAATATTTTTTGGTATTCATATTGAGTAATAAATTCTAATCCTTCCTGGCAATATTTATATCCTTAATAGTCCCTAGAGATTATTTTGTTAGTAATTTAACAACAATACCTCAATATTAGCAACCCAAGGATTTTTAAAGTAATGTTAAATAAATTTTGTTAGAAAATTTCAAAAATATATTAAATAATTTAAGTTTTAAAATTTTTATATATTTTCATGACAGATACATAAAATCTTATATCATCGTGGACCAGTTACATCATTAAAAGTAAGCTCATCAAGTGGTGTACTAATTTCATCAAGTCTAGATAAAAATATTTGTTTATGGTCATTAGAAAATTATGAATTATTAAATTGTATACAAATGTTAAGTCCGGTTTTAAAAATGGATATTTCATGTGATTCGGTAAGTAATAATTTAAAATACTATATCAATAATTTATACATAAAAAAGCAACATAAAATCATATTTAATAGACTATCGTTCGATACTATAAAAAAATATGTTGTAAGGTCAAAAATTAACCTATATATAAAATTTTTGACAGACGTTATATTTATGATTTTGTTAAATAGCTCTCTGGAAAACCGGAATAATTTTCCTTTTTTTTGTTAAATATAAATTTTTGAACAGAAGTGAAAACTTTTGTACAATTTTTTTTTTGTTCTGTTGGTATCATTAAAAACTTCTCTGATATAATTTTCGTTGATCCTTGGTTTAATATTTTTTATGTAGAGGTATTTATATATTATATAGAAAGGTGGATTCTAGGATAAATGGTACGAGTATAGAATATTTTAAAATTATTTTTTCCTTTTTTGTTTGTTTGTATATACTAGAACTATAGAGAAATATATAATAGCAAAAAAGTTAAATGAAAATGAAAAAGTTATTTTCGAATTTGATATGGTTTATTTATATATTATGTGTGGTTAAAAATGAATATTATCTAGGAATATGTTGGTCATAATGTTTCTAAAGATTTCAACATTTAAAGGAAAATATATTTTTTAAAGGATTGAGAAAATCATCGCACAAATAAACTGGAAAACCATATCTTAAATATTCAATTTGTTATTACGATTACATTATGTATTGAGGTATAATTTTTATTTTTGAAATGTGAAAAAAAGGTTTTTTTTCCTTTAACATTTAAACTATTACTTATTGACATGTTTATTTAACATTTACATAATTTATTAATATATTCGACGATTCGGAATAGAGTTGAAAAATTACTAATATTGTATATGCTTTAAAGAAATGTTATAAAGTTAAAGAGAAGTTAACGAGTTCATAATATTAATTTATTATCATATGTATATTATCCGGAAAATAAATATTATTTTTCTGAAGAATTTAATTTTCTATGGTTAATCCTAGAAAATTAAAGGACAAAACGCGTGCAATTAAAAAGGTTAAATGAAGCTAAAATAGGAGTTACTTAGAAAGAGCCTTGTAGAAGAAAATTTAGAGACTGCCTAAACCAAATTCGAAGTGTTTTATCCGTAATCCGATATTGTGATAGACAATGTGCCAATTAGTGAACATCCTTTGAATTATCCCTTGAAAAATCCGGAATGAAGTCTTGTCTTTTTACCAGAAAGAAGTGAAAAAATAAAAAAAAAAATTTTTCAATAGTTTATTTCAGTCTAGAAAACGGTTTGAATAAATAATTTTCAATAAATGGAAAAAGGCTATAGACACATATAGGCTTACAATCTACAAAACTACAGTTTGAATGGTTGGTTAAGTTAAGAACGGTGTGGAAAAAACCGAATGTCACTAAAACTAATGTTTAAATATTTCGCTACCTAATTAAGTCTATCATTATTCCGCATCCTCATTGGAAAGCAAATCAAATTTTACATTTTTTTCACTGCCGCAGTTGAAATGACAATATCTGACAAGTTTCACTTTTGTATCCAGTTCTTTGATACCAGCTTGGCTTTGCTAACTGTATATAATTCTGTTTGCAGAAGTAATTTACTCGCCTTGGCAACAGCTATTTTGGATATGACATGAAAGTATTTATTTAAATATTACTTCATTATTTCAGATATTTTAAGATTTCAAAAATATAATATTTCAATTCTACAAATTATACCCGCATTTATAAACTTAATTTAACCAACAAAAAAAAAACCATTAAAGCTGAATTTAATTTATATAATAATTCCCATAAAAAAGTTAACCAACCAAAATAAATTTAACTATAAAAATTATACATAATATAAAATCTACTCAAAATTGTTCCCTGCAATCTTTTATTATTGCCTCTAAAATAATACTTAATACAAAAAATAAAAAAAAAAAATAACAAAAATAAAAAAGGAAATACAAAAAATAACAATCCCTCAATTGTTTTGTAACGCACCCTAAAAAATTTGTCCTTTTCAGATCAAAAATCATATACAATTGTGCGACTGTTATACAAAAAATTTTTCCTTTAATACACATTCAAAACAAGAATGAAAATAAATTTTAGTATTCATTTTCCCTTTTTGTTGAAAATTACGACAATAATTTTAATATTCGTATTTACACATTTACATTTTTCAACAGGTGTTCTTATTAGCCCACTGTGAGGATAATGGATTATATTTAAGAACATTGGCTACAGGGACCGAATTACATCAGTTAAGAGGACACAAATCACGGGTAATTTTAATAATTTTTTGTCCTTTTTTTAAAAAAAAAAAAATTAATTTAATTATTGTAAAATGTTATTTTTGTGTGTCCTTTCAAATACTTTCATACTCAAACATACTCAAATGTATCCTTTTTTGAATTTAATTATAATTTTAAATGATTTTTGTTGTGTAATTACTATCTGCAAAATTAATTTTAATTAAAATCTATATATTAAAATAATTTTTTGTCAAACCATAAAATTCCAATTGCTAAGCTTGGGATTAAATTATATTTAATAATTATAACATATTTCCAGTATTTCCACTAAATTAAATTTTATATTATAGTTACAAGGATTATTTTAATTAATCCTTTTTGGTAATAAAATAAATATTTTTTTTTATATATTTTCATCATTCAGGTACGAACAATGTCAATTGCAAAAGATAGTCAACGTGCAATTATTGGTTGTGATGATACACGTGCACAAATATTTGATATGCATTCGGGACGTTTAGTACGTTCATTACCACCAAATCCGGGACCAGTAACAGCATTATATATAATTGATAATGATGATTTTTTAATAACAGTTGGTGGTAATAAAATAACATTTTATACATTTCGTAATGAAGAAATTTATATGAATCCATTTTCACATCATAAACGTAAACGTTCTGTAAAACGTTTACCATCACAGCGTTCTGTTAATTCATCAAAATTACCACCGGTAACATGTTTTGATATATCACGTGATTCACAATTAGCAGCTATTGCAGCTGGTAAAAGTTTACATATAATGCAAATAAATTCACCAGAATATCAGACAACATTTGATGGTCATACTGGTGCATTAACGTGTGTTAGTTTTTCACCAAATAGTGAATTTGTTTCGTCGGGTTCAGAAGATAAATGTGTAAATATATGGAATTTAGCATTAGGAATTGTAGCTACAACATTTAAGGTAAGTTTTACTGTTGGCTGAATCTATTATTGTTTGTCGTTTGTTCTTTTGGTGCAGCTAGTTTGTTATATAGCTAGCTGGATTCTCTGGAATTTAGGATAGTTAAGATTTTTCTATACCTTTCGAAAATATTTAATTGTCATAAGAAATGCAACTATCGCTCTCGTAAATTAATTATTAATGGATCAGCAGTGAAATCAGCAGCATAAATTAGGTTGGTTAGTTTGCAATGACTGAAGGAGTCCTTCGCACACTTGAGCCTATTAGCCAATTGTACCCCCCGTCAACGACCGATTAAATTTCTAGCACTTCGACCCATCCGACAGCTCTAACGAATGAGTAAATCATAGCCGGCTGAAAGTTACCCGCTTCCATCAAGTCCGTCACGAAATGATGCTCCAGATGTTTGTTATGTACCCCAGGGCATCGGTATAGAAAGTGTTCCACGGTTTCGTTAACCTCGCCGCAACCTCTGCAATTAGCAGCTTAAATTAATTTTCCTTAAATTATTCACAATAATGTCAATATGTCATTTGAAAAAAAGAAGTCCTTAAAATTATATTTTATTAACTTTTATTTATGTAAATTTAGAATCATACTTCAGGAATTAGTTGTGTCGTTTTCTTAATGGACTCCAGGAGAGTTATATCATCCGATCGTAGTGGTTGTTTATATGTTTGGTTGGGTGATTCTGGTACATTACTACAAACTGTTCAAGGACCATACAAATTACTAGCCGCTACAAACAATATGAAATTTGCTGTAAGTATTTATCATTCTGCCATCCCATAAAAAAATAAAAGAAACATTTTTTTTTCATTTTTTTCCTCCATTGTTCAAGGTTTGTACAAATGGTGATAATAGCCTGAAAATTTGGTCATTAACACGTGAAGATGAAAAATATACAGTATCACATTCTGATGTTATAACATGTTTTGTTATAACTGTTGATTCATTGTTTGTTATAACTGGTTCGAAGGATATGTCATTGAAAGTATGGCAGGCAACAGGTGGTAAATTAGCACAAGTTCTTGTTGGACATAGTGATGCCGTAACGTGTGTTGCTGTATCTGTAACAAATAAAAATCAAGTTATTTCTGGATCAAAGGATACAAATTTAATTGTATGGGATATACATACGGGTGAAGAGATTCATACATTAGCTGGTCATTTGGCTCAAGTGACTTGTGTCAAAGTATCTGCAGATGGTAAATTTATTATAATGTTTTACAAAATAAATTTGTATTCTATTTTGTTGTCTTGATTTTGCTTTAATAGGCACTACAGCTGTGTCAGCTAGTGATGATAAAACATTAATAGTTTGGGAAACAAAACGTGGATTAGCATTAACATCTTTACAAATTCATATATCATTTACTCGTTTTGATATTAGCTTAGAATGCTCAAGAATATTAATTCAATTAATTGATAGTTATAATATACCAGTTATTTGTTTACATAATACACCGGCTAGTTTTATTAAATTACCAACATATTCAGCACCGGCAAGAGAAGTTGAAGGTATAGTTTGATATTTTATAAAAAGATTCTTCTTCTCTTTTATCAAATATTTCAAATTTTGTGTAGACCTCCGACCGCAAGGTTCAAAACGTCAAATGCGACGTTTATTAAAGAAAGAAGTATCATTGGATACGTATACTTGGCAAAAGAAATATGGTCATTTAACATCATCTGTAATGATGGCACAAGTTGACGAACGATTAAAACGTAGATTTTCTGTATCCGCTAGTATGGAAGAAATATCAAAAATTGCTGAAATGAAAACATTAACATCACAAACAACTCTTGGACCAGAACAAGCTGCATTAGCACAATCACAACATTTTGATCAATTAGAAGCATTATGGAATAAAAGATCACCGCCACGAAGACGACATCATCAATCGGTAAGTGGAATATGTTTAATTATTAGACGGATGCGTGCATATTCGTCCAAGAAATTAGAATCAAAAGATTAAAGTGGGTACTATAGCCACCACTTTCGAATTATTCTACTTTTACAATTATTCCTTTTTCGTTTTCACTGGATTTTTCCATGCAAAATATATTCCTTCTGAACATTATTTCAATTTTTTTAATTCCTAATTCGTAAATCTTACTAGTAGCTTTAAGACAAACTTTTGTCTAGACACGGAAAGATATATTTATATCATCAGGTCTCTCCTTCAATACAAATTCTTTAATATTTAATTTTCAGAGTTTGTCACGTCAATCATCTTTAGTAGAAGATCGTTTAGAATCATCCGATGAAGATGAATTCCAAGAGGAACGAACAGGTATGTCTAATTACAACAACACAGAATTTATTAATGGAAATCGTTCTTCTTCTTCACGTATTATTTCCATGTCGCATGATAGCCGAACATTAAAAAATTCTTCCAATTATGATAATAGTAATTGTAGTCGTAGTAATTTATTTAAATCAAATCATCATCGTCATCATCATTTTCGATCTGACGACGATGATCATAATTTGTTTGAAAATGATTTTCTAAAAGATTTATTAAATTGCACAAAAAAATTTGAAAAATGTAATTTATTTAAAATGAAAACAGTTAAAAGTCATGGTGATATTAAACAAGTTATAAGTAATTTTAGTAGTACTGGTTCTAATAATAGTATACAAAATCCACCAATATTAGTAACTACTGATGAACAAGCAAATTGTGATCATGGTTTAATGAATTCAGATTTATGTAACTCATCATTGCACCACAAAAAACAAATGTTAAAAAATAATAAAAATAAACGTTCTGAACTTTCGAAATCATGCATTGCACAGTAGTTAAGTAGTAAAATGTATAGAACTGTGTTTTTATATAGTAATTTTCTATATGTATCCTTGACCTAACAGTGATATAACGTATGTGAAAATTTTTCGATTTTCAGTTTTTAATTAAAAATAACAATTACAGCATTTGTAGACGACCATTATCTAGTGAAATTGTTCGTACTGGTATTGATAAATTGTTACCCATTGGAATTATGTATATTTGAATTATTCAAGTTATGTCTACTTGAAATGGATCGGATATCGTTAATTGTCATAAATTAATAATAGAAAATACTAGAAACTAGACAATTATAATAAATTAACCATTTTTGTTTCGATCCACTGGAAAATAACATTTTTCGAAGTAAGTTATATTACTGTTATGTTATCGATATGTTAAATTTATGATTAAGAATCTAACAGAAAAATAAATTGTTATGTATTTTGATATTTCTTTTTTAAGTTAATGGCATGCTGTTAAGTATTTTTAGTAATTATTGTAATTTTTTGTTACTTTTCTTATATATTTTTATAATTTTGTTACATAAAAATAAATATTTATCATATTTTAATTTTAAAGACATTTTACGATAAACAATTATTAAAGAGAATATTTATATTGAAAATAAAAAAATTATGGATTATATTTTTAATATTATTTTAGATTTATTTTTAAAAAAGTGTCGAAAAATTCGTCCGACACAAAATTTGTGATTTAAATCCACTTAAGAAATTCGAAATTATATGAATGCTTTTTATAAGGCTACTTTATTACACCGCTCTGTATAATAATATAAACGAAAGCTTAATAACTGGTGAAAAAAATTAATGCTAAAAATAATTTTTTTTAATAAGATTTATTTTCATTAAGTTTTTCATAAAGTGATAAAAATACGAAAAGATTTTTATAATGCGAAAAGATGAAAAATGATTTTTCCCTAACGTTAATAAAGATATATTTTCCTTACATTAAAAAGTTAATAAATTTAATTTGTATATAACATTTCGAGATAAAATGAAAATATCGTGAACATCAGATTTTTTGAATTGCGTTGGGTGAGGGAAAATTAACTCCTTTGAAGTGCTGAAAAATGATAAGTAAAATAAGGGAAATATTAAGGAACTTATTCTGTTAAAGTAATGGCGAATGTATGTTAAATGTATAAAAAAAAAATAAAGTTACTTAAATCGGCGGATTATATACTGGGTGTCCAAAAATAAAGCATGTGTGTAAGAATGGAATAACTTTTGTGTTTATTAATTAATTTTATTTTATTTTTTGGGATGTTGTAAATAGAACCTTATTACACCAAAATGCAAATTTTCACTAACGAGCAGCTAACACAAATTATAGAATTTTACTTTTCAAATGGTTGATCAATTATTGCTACTGATTTAAAGATCTACCGAAATTATGAGAAATGTATCGCATTACGATCTTAATGACTATGTGAATAAACAAAACATCTGATGTTGGGGTACTGCAAGCCCACTAGTGTCTATTTCACCAGCTAAAGTGCACAGTATGATGCGGATTGGCATCAGAATTTACGTTCCATACTTTTTTGAAAATGAGTTGATATTGTAATGATAGTATATGATGACTGGTACCGCGGTATGCTAAATAATTTTGTACTACCCTATGATAGACAGCATATGGTTCCAAGAGGATGTAGCCACCGGGTATCACGCCTCGTAACTCAATCTCCGTCCTAAGTAAAATATTTGGAGAACGAATTATTTCAAGAAATTCATTATTGCAAACAAACCTTGTAAGAACTTTAGAACAGCTAAAGTCCAACATCGAAACTGAAATGAGGGTGAGAGAGAACTACTTATAGTGGGTAGGTTATTTTTTCCATCAAGTTTATTTGTGACAACGTCCAGTTCATAATTAACCGAATTTAAATTTAGGGAATAAAAGATTCAATTGACCGAAAACAAATTTACGAGCAAATATAAATTAGGGCTAATTGATTTATTATGTTTTCAGCAAATCTGTTAATTTAATTTACCATTATTTTAATTGTTATAATTAGCCAAATACCTGAAGTATTATTTTATTTTTTTTGTTAATTTTCCTGCATAATTGTTCACTTTCCAAATGTTTTTCGGCAAAATTATTAATAATTTTTTTATTTTTTATTTATTTTACAGTAAATGCATTTTCCATTTTCCATTTATTTATATAAAAATATTTATTAATATATTTTAATTCTTTACATATTTCTTTCCATTTATTTGATAAATTTTAATTCAAACTTAGCAGTAGAATTGTAACTTAATAGATTTTATATTTTTTATATTTTTCATTGTTTAGTGCATTCTAAAACTAGTTCAAGAAGTTCGTTGCAACAGCCTATCTAGATCACCTGTCCTCGCAACCCTAATTCTATCTATATAAATAATATCAATATAAATAATAAATAAATAATTTTTTTTTGTCGCACTATGTGTTTAAAATCTATATATATAATAAAAAATAAATAAATAAAAAAAATAATTAGCGTCCAAATAAAACCAACTGCAATGCCCCCCAGGCCAATAAATAAACTTATGAATAAAAACAATTTTTTTTTATCTCCTAAAATCATTTTTTTTTTCAAAATTTTTAATTACTTTTTGTGATCATAAATTTTTGTTTCCCTCAAAATCAAATTTTAATGTTTATAATAAAATAACTTTTTGTGATAAACAGATAAAATTTTTGTGATAAACATTTTTTTTTTTTCAAATTTTTTCGTTTAGATATCATCGAAGAATAATTAACAAAAATATTTTATATTACTAGAAATTAAATTGCTTAACTTTCTCAAAAGAAAGAAGCTTTTTAATTAGATCTAAACTTTAGGAGTTTAGTGTGCGCTGCTTTGATTGTGTCCTTAAATATAAGGATAATTTTTATTTTAGTTGCATCACAATTTTAAATGTTAAACAAAATTTTTTTTTTTGTATACACGTAACTCTTTTTAGCCAGTGAGTATAGAAAAAGTATTTTAAATTTAGTTTTTAATTTTATATTTAATTTTTTATTAATTATATAATAATTTTATAGAATTAAAAGGAAGAGTAATTATTTTTCTTACTATATTTGTAGTGGAATTTTTTTTTTCAAAAACCGAATTTTCCAAAGTTTATAACTAAATTCCGGATTTTCATGTAAAAAGATATTTCTAGTCCTTATCGTTACGTATATTATCGAATAAGGTTGTAAGACAAATTCTGTTTATGAAATTCTGAGTCATTTTTGTAGTGAAAAATGAAAATTCTATTGTGGAACTTTTTTAAGTCAAACCGAATTTCTTTAAACTGCATTCATTCGTCGGTGCATATACGATCAAATTTCGTTACTTCCGTTTAATGGGAAAATTGAATTTTAATATTGATTTATGTGAAGTTCTTAATTTGAACCCGAATTCTAATTATTACAGAGTGTATTTCAACACTATTAATTTGAAATATTAAGTAAGTATTAATTTGCCAATGGGCCAGAAGTCCAAGAAGATAATTTTATAATTTAATGAAATGAGTAGTTCTGAATCTAAATAATATTAAAATTGCTAGGAAATCGAAGCCAGTATTTGAAAAATACCTTATATAATATCAAGTTAAGATTATAATTAATATTATAACTTAACTATTTAATCAAATTAATTGTTTGAATGAGAATTATAATAAAATGTTAATGTAAATTAATTAATTAATTAAGTCGTTTTTAACGATAATATACATAATTATTTAGAAATTTTCGGTTCAGTTTTTCTCTCCCTAAATTTTACAAAAAATTTCAATTTACAAACATCTTTTTATTAAAATTAGTTAATTAATTCGATTAAATTTAAAAAAATATCTAATTTTTAAGTATATTTATTGGTTTTTATTAAAGAGATGATTATTATCCACTACTAAATAATTAATTTTTTGACTTGTAGTCTACTAGTCATAGAAGAACTTAAAAATTTATAAATTAATGCCTCAATACTGAATCATTTTGTATGAAAATCTGAGCATATATCATCAACACGACAAGATTTATACCTAAAATATATGTTAAAAAAAATTTCTACTGAAAATATTTTTTTTTTGAAATTTTTACTCTTCCTTAAAAAATCATTTCAAACCAAACCCCAAAAAATTGTGCTCTAGTTAATTATAAATTAAACCAAAATCTAATTTTAAATTAAAACTTTTTTTGTTTTTTGAAGACCGCTTTGCTACAGGTGGGTTCTAAGAAAATTTCTGCTGTTTTTTATATAATTGTTACCTAATTACCATCAATATACGCTAAAATTAACTAGATATTACCAGAAAAGTAACAATTAAATTAAAACCGAAATTGTTTTTAAAAAGAAATGTAGACAAAAAAAATTTTAAAATTTTTACAACTTCAAATTTTAGTATCAAAAATATAAAAACCAAACCAAATAAAATAAAAAACAAAATAAAAAAATCTTATGAAAATGACCAGCTTTTTTAAAAAAAATTAATATTAAATTATAAAAAAATAAAATTTCTTCACAAAATTTTATAATTTTATTTTCTTTTTAGTCTGATATGTTCACAAAATAGACTCACCGTCATTAACACTTTATTAACTACTTTTATAATTTTTTTTTTTAAACACATTTTATTATTACAATTTATTATCCTTTTAATGTCCTTTTTTAATTTTTATAATCGAAATCATGTCTTTTTTTTTTAATCCACCACAGGATACAAATTTTTCAATCGATATTCGTAATAATATTCATAAAAAAAAAACCCGAAAATAAACACACGATAAAATGATATCCACAAAATAATGTCCTTAATCCTTCAATATATTTACATACCAAAAATATACGTGATGATATTTTATTGAAAATTATTTATATACATAATAATTATATATTAAATATATATAAATTTAATTAGATTTAATAAAATATATATAGAAATAAAATTTTAATATATTTTTAATGTTAAATGTAAAATCACAGTTTTTTTTTTATTGTTTTTGTTAAAAGTAGTAAGTAGACTTGCGACGAATTGACCGAATACACAATTGACTGATCGAAAATATAGTTATACCGAATATACAATACACAGAACTCACAAATTGAGCAACCAAAGGTTAATATGCAGAATATATAAATTGACCAATTATGAAACTTAATTATACTACTGAAAATAACGTTAACTATTACACTGGGGAAAATCGCGCCGTTGAAGAAGTATATGCATTGACGTAGAATGTCAGAAAAAAATATAAAATTGACAAATAAATTTTGACATAATTGTTTTTATTAAATACTACTTTATATTAAAATACAATAAATTATTCCACTTAATTGAATTTGTTAAGTATAACAATATTTGTTTATGACATTACATTGCGTCAAGTTTGTTTACTCAAAGTCATCTTCAACGGCATCAATGTTATTTGACTTTCAAACCATCAATGTTATTTGACCTTCAAACCGTCAACTGCAACGACATAGACGGCGAGACTATCTTCTATCTTCTAAAGTATTATTCCGATCTAATACATTTTCTGCACAAATTGACAACTGAAACTAAATTTTTCATAGTAATTTTTCAATTAATACTTAAAATTACTCCAGTTTGGCAGTTCGCGCGTAAAACGTATTTGATAACAGACAGACAACTCTGGCGGATATTTTACATAAATTATTTAAATGGTCAATTATATTTTCAGTATTAACTAGACATTCAAATTATTTTTTGCCATTAGATAAATTGTTTTTTCGGTGAATTGTTTTCAGTCAATTTTAGCCGGATACCAAAAGTCAATTTTTATTTATTTATTTATTAATAAATATTTTAAACATAATTAAATATAAAAGACACTTTAAGTATAAAAAAATTAATATATTAATAATAAAATTATTGAGCAATCATTTTAATTGTAACGTGAAAAATTCAATTAAAAAAAATTAAATTTAAAATAATAATTACAAGAAATAAGCAGAAAAAAAATGTTTTAGCACTTAATAAATAAAATAAAATTATAATTAAATGAAAAAAAAAAATTATTAAAGAAATGAGCGAAAACATTCTAAAAAAATATTATATTATAAAATATATTTATATTTAAAATAATTTTGCAATCAAATAAATTTGTAAACATTTTGAAGTTTATAGTAGTGACAGCAATTCGTTAATAAAATAAACAGAAAAATTTATTGCAGGGATAAGAAAATTATTAGTGCACTCAATAGAAAACAACAATCAAAATAGTTCAATCAAACTTTTAGGGTTAAAAACCATCAGAATTTACCGAATCAAAATAACAAAAAAAAAAAAAAAATAGACCGTTTTAAAATAAATATTTAAAAATAGTTTGATATTTATTAAAACAAGCTTAATTAATAGTTTTAAAAGAACTTCTATTTTATATTATAATTCAGCCTTCCGCCACCAATGTCTTCCTAAGCTGTGAACTATGTTCAAGCTGAATTTAATTGAACTAGGTTGCCCCCGCACGTGTCAACATAGCCAGAGTATAGAAATTATATAATTCGACGTATATTCAGATTGTTCTGGTTTATTTCTAATTCTACTAACACCATCGTAATAAGCCAGTCATAATATCGAATGCAGTGTCAGAACTTCAGCAGTTTCATCCTGTCTGTACCCTAATTCCATTTACTCAAGCGATACCATAATTGGAAGCTACCAGTTTTTTCACCTTTGCTGGGATTAGTATCGTCTCTCACTATCTCTGAGCCATAGTTAAGATCGTTTAATAAAAATCGATACATTTTGGATAGGCAAAGTTTGGGGAGATCTGGTGTATTCATACACTCTAGGTTAATTTCAATTAAGTTAATTATTGGTCCTGTTTCATTCATTATTATTCTTCTATTTCAATTCCCAGCTTAAACCTTAAATTAGCATGCATTGAAAGTTAAACGAATTCAATCTGTCAAACAACTTTGTTTTGTTATGTTGGCCTTATTTTCTTCAATTCAATCCAATCTGTTTAATCACTCAAATAGATGTAAAATTACGTAATAAAAACTTAAATAATGTACTTAAGAATTTTATAGGATTTCTGAAATGACCATTACTTGTACAAATAAAACCATTGCCAACAAAGTTACATTTTTCATAGGTACACCATACACCGAAACCATTGTATTGAAACATTTTGACAATTAAAATTCAAATTCTCAATTATGTTTTATGTTATGTACTGAATTACTGTTTATGGTTTACATATGTACAGTTAAATGCTTTACATTATTTAAGTTGAAACTATCAGAGAGTTAAGCCTATTATTATTTCCATATTTAATGAAATAGGGTAAATTTAATGTTGAATTCATGGGAATAACACCGATTTATGGTATAATATGAATAATTTTTTTTTTCTGAATGTTCTTTTTAAAATGATAATTTTGTAATTTTGGACAATTACATTTTAGTTAAATGAAACAATTTTGAATTCTAACATATTTAAGACATCAAATTAATTATACATGTAATTTTAGTTAGTATATATTAAAAATATTTCTAAATTTTGTAAAATCTTTTTAATATGAACTGTCACTGATATCTTTTTATATCTTAATGATATTTTTCACTAGACTATATTTAAAGATAAAATTTATATTATAAAAATAGAATAAAAATTGGTCCAAAATTCAAAGAATCCAAGAATTTGACCTTTCCTTTGCTAGTATATTCTTGGAATTTGAATTATTTTGAAAATTTGTATTATGTACAACATTAAAGTTTCATTTTATATATTACATTTTTACCCAAACTAATAGAGAAAACTTCCAAGTGTTTAAGTTTATTTAAGAAAAAATAAAATGAATTTAAAGTTAAATTTATAATTAACCTTGGCACGTTTAGGTTTATAATATATTTTTAATATTGCCCTATTATACTTAAAATAGAAACCCTTGGCAAATTACATTCTGATATCTTCATTCAATATATTATCAAAATAAAATGTCTGAGGTTCAATGTTTAAATTAATTGAGATAAATTTGAATTTGTACTTTGAAATTATTTATTTTTTGTTAAATTCAATCAAAATTCGTTAAATATAAAAGATAACAATCAAAAACCTTCCCAAGAATAGTTCAATGTTTAGGCGGGCAACTTGCACGACTAATGATAAGTAAATTACAAATTGCATCTTTATGATTACACAAAAAATATCTGGGGGAATATCTATTTTCAGAATTAGGAAGATTAAATAAATCTTACATGGCAAAATAGTTATTATACAAATGGCCCTCAATTGTTTAATATTCTAATTCACCACATATATATCAATAATCAAAAGTTTTGTCATTCATAACAAAACCGCATAACTAAAAAAATTATCTCTAATTAAATTTCCATTCTTTAGACATTTAAAAAACTTGTAAGAATATCAAAATGTGCAATTTTTTAATATTTACTCATATAATTTGGAATAAATGATCAATGTAAAAAAAATATATTTAAAGTAGATTATTTAATAAATACAAAAATAAAATTAAAAATTAATCTTTGCCCTTTAAAACTTATTTGCCATATTAAAATTACAAAAATTTTATTGATAATTTTTAAAAATTGAAAAATTGTCAATTTTATAATATGAAATTTCATTATTTAATTTATTTTTGAATTTATTCGGAAATATTCTATAACTTTTATAAAGATTGTCAATTTCTGTAAAAATTTGTCAGTTTCCAACAAAAAAAAATTGTCAATTTCCAATTTTTCAACCAGATATCGACAAAACTAATTTATTAGACTTTGGATTATCAACACCGAACTCGGTTCATTTACTTCTAATAATGTGTGGAAACTTAAATCTATCAATATCAGATGATCGAAATAAATTGACAATTTAATTTAATTTAATTGATTTTATTGATAAATTAAAGACTTATTAATATTATTATATACAATTACTCAGCGTTTTAAAGATTTACATTTAATTATTTAAAAATATTGCAACTTTGATTAGAATAATTAACAATATTGTAAAATTGTATGCTTTCTAATTAATTGGTAAATAGACAAACTTTTTATTAATTCAATAATAAGATATGGCATTTAAGTACTGTGGTGACCAAATATCACAAATTTAACATTCCTATGAAATAAGAGTATCGATAAATATTGTAATATGAAAAATTATATATAAATTTATGCTCTACTTCTATAAATAATTAAGTAAATTTTTAATTTTTGGAATTTTATCAATTGTAACAAAAAAAAATTCTTTATAAAAAAATATATATAATTATTGTAATATAATATAAAAAGCCTCGACAATCATAAATTGTGGTAATTGGCTGTCAAAAAACAAAAAAACAAAAATCTTTAAAAATAAACAAAACTTTCACAATTTCTAAAAATTGGAAATATTTATTTAATAAAAAATATATAAAAATTAAATCAGTTAATTTTCATGTGTTTCTTTTTTTATATATTATAATAACACAAAAACTGATTAAGAAAAATTGATTTTTTAATAAAACATAAATAAATAATAACTCAATCGTTGTAAAATTATTATATAAATTTGAAAATTTTTATGAAAAATTCTTAAATATATATACATAAAAAGGATTAAATTTAAAAATGGTGAAATAATATAATAAAAATTAAAATAAAAATAAAAATTTTGATGTATATTATTGAGACTAAATAAATGTCATAATAAATTAAATTATTTATGTTTAAAAATAACTGAATTTATTGTTTAGTTTATATAAATATTACATAAATTTTCCAGTTATACTACAATTGCTACACGGTAAGAAATCATGCAAAGTTTTTTGAAGGTTATATATTCAATTTATCTAATATTTTATAATTGCTTTAATTGACATTAATATCAATTTGGCATGATATTACTCCTCTAAACGTTTTAGAAGTGATAAATCAATATAAAATTATCTACTGGATTAAGTTTTGCCGTTTTGCATAAAAAATCATTTTCTTAAATTTTGTAGTTACCAATATGATTTTATAAATATGTATTTCATTTCAGCAAATCGTTAAATATTGATTGCTCAAAGCATATACTAATTTAGATCCCTTTTCATAAGTGATTGATATATAGATAGTCAGTTCAACAAGGCGGATCTAGTAATCTTTATAATGTTAACACTGTTAACTGTTAATTATGATTCTGATATTTAAATATTTGTCAAAATATTATTCGCTACAATAATGTTTAAAATTTTAATATTCAAGTCTGTATTTATAATAATTATAATTCATATGTCCATTTTTTCTCAAAAATCTTCTAGTAAAAATAAATTAATAATAAATTCTAGCATAATGTATTAAAGCAATTTTCAACTGTGTAGATTCTAAATAAATTATTACTGAGTTACATCGAATGCAGAATATTTTTATATTTTTTAAAAAATATTTCCTTGTCGTTTTTTTATGAAAATAGTTACCGAAACTGCACTTCTACTTTGTTCAATCTAATATTTATTATTATATAAATGTAATGTTAAAAATGTAGAGTTACTCTTTAGATTGTTTAGGATATATTGGGCGCTATCCGTTTCTAAAATGTTTAAGAAGTAATTTACTGTAACCGTTTTGAGTAACTCTTGCATTGGGAATTGTTGATTTTAATTATTGGTCAATTGGTCAAAATACTGTCAATTTCGAATTAAAAAGTTAAAATGCTTAAAATTAATGAGCAATAATTAAAGGTCATCGTAATTGTAAGTATGGTACGCTTATAAAAAATTAGAACGGAGTGTCAAACTGTTAAAGTGTTCTGTTATTATCAAGCTTTTTTATATTTTCTCCTTTAAAAAAATATTCATATTTTTGTGACTAAACGTTAAAAATGTTTATTTCAAATAACAAGAAAATAAATATTGAGCAGGATTTAAATGAGGTGACGGTATAAATGCATATTTTATATTTTTGTACAAATAAGTATTTAGAAAAAAATAAACCATTTTTAAATTATTGTCTCTTGGCTCATCGTGACTGACATTTTAATGCACTTCTGGGTAAGATGAAATTCGGTTGGATAATTTTTATTTTGACTGTATAAATATGGAAGTAAATATAATTTAGAAATGAAAAGTTGAAAATAACAAAAAAAAAAAAAGGAAACAGAAAATTTTGTTAAATTTTTTCATATCCCTATGTGATCTATCCTATCGAATATCCGATATACTTTAGTTGAGACAAATCGAGAATTGTTAACACACGTTTAAAAATACAACCTCAAACTCATTGAATTGGTAAACCAGGTAAAATATGAGACGACTTCGAAATACATGAACCAATAGCGATTTGAGAGTAAAATGAATCGAAAAAACTTGATATACAGGAGTAGCGTAATTATATCTTATAGGTGAATTAAGCAAAAGGACACCAAGCTCTTAAGAGGTGATATAGTTCTACCAAAGAAATAAAATAAAAATATATTGTCGATTCACTGAAAACGAATTAATTTTGTATTTGTAGTTGCGTATGGCTTTGTATATGTGTATGTGTCCTACACACATAAATATAATTAAATATCTATTAACATCTTGAGTTCCGAATCCCAATCATGATTGCTAGATGGCATTTAGTGTATATACGCAATCACTTCGGTGGATTAAATCTTGAAATAAAAATTACGATATTTTGCACAATAAGCTTCAAATTATAATGTATCATGAAACAATATTAATAAATCTCAAGTGTAATGTATATTAAGCCAATAATTAAAACATGAAGATTATTTTGGATAGATTTACAATTTTCAATTTAATACCGTTGTTAGAATGATGATATATTAACATATTTTATATGAAATCCTGAAATTTCTAAAATTTAATGCCGATAGATTAATTTGTTAATATTTAATGATGTGTAAGTTTATTAGAATGAAAATGGATGATACTGAAGATTTAGAGTTAATATTTAATTTAACTAAGATGTCAGTTTTAACATTTTTAATAAAATACAAAATTTTACTTTTTAATAATTGTTAATCAAATTCAATATTAAAAGTAAATTGGAAACTTGTAATATACATATGATTTCATCGGAAAAAAACAAACAATAACACTCCTTAATCTCTGATTTCTTACAAAAATAATACAATATAATTCCATATTTTTTTAGAAGGTCCAATTAATAATTAGGTTCAAAGCTTTCAAAATAATTCTGGAATCGAATTAAGTAATTTACATTTATCCAAAATTATTGGGAAGTCACTGTCTAACACCAAACACTTATATTTTATGTATCTTCTTCATTTTGAAGAATAAGAACTCTTAAACGAATTAATCGAGTTCAGTTTCAGTTTCCGTATCGAATCTAATAATTTCAGTACCCTATTAATTCTCATATATTATATTTTTTATAGTTCCTACTGCAGAAAGTACAGATAGCGATTTGACTTGATATTACATTTCTTATTTCGACATTTATAATATTATTGTAACACTAATAAATTATTAATATAATTTTTTCTTTTTTATTTGATGAAGAATCCTTAGAATTTAAAAGTCAGTCCCATAATCTTTTGCACGATTTACTCTGCCAATATAATAAAAGAAATATAATAAAATTTACATTTCTCTTTTTTTTCCTACTAAACAATATAAAATAGATTTTGAAAAGTGAACCTATTACAGGGAATACATTAAATTTATGTTCCGTATCTAGATTTTCCTTCTTTTTTTTAATTTTTTTGTTTAAGATACTTTATATAATATATTTATTTATTTTTTTTTGTTTGGGACCCAAAGTATTAAAGGTAAATATCTTTTTCATAAGATTATTATACTCGTATATTATACTTACATATAGATAAAAGTGAAATAATAAAAAAAAAAAATATACGGATGAAAGGAAAGTAAGTCATGCGAATATTTCCCAAGGAATTTTTCATCCTACTGACTACTACTAACTACAGTACAATAAAAAAAATCAGCTTATAAGGCAAAAAATATAAATTTTGTAATGAGATCATCAACAAACAAAAGCCTAAAAAATAAAAATCAATAAAATTTCCTAAATATTTTACAAATAAAAAAGATATTTGAAAAAAATAAAATAATCATTTTTGCTGTCACTCTTTTGTAAAGTTCGATTATAATCTAAATAATATTATTTTACAATTATATACAAATAATTTATCCATATATATCTTAATAAATTGAAAGTTATGTCGAATTCCGATATAAACCAAAATTCAATCTGCCACTTATATTAAAAATTTAAAATTTTTTTTAAATGGATTCCAGCGTTACAATTGGGTAATCTCAAGGAATGGATAATACAACTATTTATACAATTTCTAATAGTTTGAATTACTAAGGGGCGACGTGCGTAGGAAGTAGTGTTTTTTCAGAATTGTTAACTCCTATGTAAGTGGTGGCCTGTTAATTCAAGGTTTAAAGTTTTGCTTTTCTAATCATTATATATTTATTTTTATTTAACTGTATAAAGAATGGTGGAAGATCACATAGAACTTTACGCCACAAGATCTCGTTGTGCTCTCCCACTGGCGTATAATCATAATTTTGTAAAAAAGTCAGCCTATCCTATTTCTTTCATGAAAGCTACCAAATTTTCGAGATTTATTTCTTCAGCCTCAAAAAGATTTGTCATTAAATAACATTTTAAAAAATTAATACTCCTTGTTTTCAGTAATGGTAACATCAGAGCTTAATCGATTGCGGATATCATGTGAGAAAGAATTCAAGCTTATAGGGATAAAAGATATTTGTCCTATTATCTTTCCTTTTATAACATACCCATACTAATAATATTTTTCCTTATACTTGATTTCGCTGATTATCAGTTATACCCATTTTCTTGCTTACGAGAAAATGGAGCTTTTGTTTTAGATTGATGAGGATTAGATATTCGATAACTAATTAAAAAAGGAATGGACAATATAGTTCAAATCAAGGAATGGACAATATAGTTGCCAGACAGAGTTAATTTACAAAAATAACCTACCTCTTTTAAATATTGCCTATTAATCACTTAGAGAGCTCTGTGTAATTATACAAAACTTACAAAAATATGAAGAAAAAGAACTATTAACCAGATTGAACTCAGTTTCCGTATCGATAAATACGAAAATTTCCCTATAACACAAATTTAACAAAATTAAAATTACTTTGATAATAAAAATAAAAATTACTTCCGTTTTAATTTACATCCAACTAACTAAAGAACGACTTATTTTAGCAGTATCGATTTCGAGGTTATATATATTTCCCCGCTGAATTATTACATATTTATATATGGCTCTATCATCAACTGAAAAAACAATGAAATCAGAAATCTCTTCAAACTTCGAATTAAAGATTGTGCAATCGCACACGCAACCTATAATTATAAATTAATTGAAACACGTCCAAGGGATAAAGAAAGTTTTTTTTTTCTTTAAATTATTCATTAAATTAATTAAATCAAAATTTTGTTTATTTTAATTTAATTTTGAATTTTTAATAATCTATAAACAAAATAAAAAATATTAAAAGCCGATTGACAAGGATATAAATTTCGCAGGCGACACCAATAAGCTATCTAATCAACGATTGTTTTAGCTCTTTACTTTCCACTTCATAAATTAATTTATGTCTACTATAAAAACAGGAAATTCAGAAGTTCAATGTTGGTCACATCAAATTTATTTATTATGATATTTTGTTAAAATGATTAGATTAAATAATTAACATTTTTGTATAATAATTTTATTCCCTTGCGAATCGAATTAATGTAAGTGAATATAAATAACTACATGAACTGAATCACTTATAGAGGATTTTTTTTATGCTGATTAAACATATCGTCATTTAAATTTATTGAAATGGAGTAATTTAATTAATGTTCAATTTAATCTGTAATGTCCTATCGAAAGAAATAATATATATTAAATAATGATAAATGCTTTGAGAAAATTAATAGTACCTTTTTTTAATGACAGAGGTTTCGAAAGATTTCATTGTAATTATTAATAATATTACAATAATATTTGTAGATGGAATATGCGTAAAGGACACTGTAGTCTGTATTAGTTAATTTCTATTAAATATATATTGCTGAACTGGAATTTCCAAAAGGAGCTTTTTATTGATACATTAAGCTATTTAATATGTGTTTAATGAAATGTGAAATTGATCACAAGAGAGTCCTTATATTAGGAGTTAAATAATAAAATATACACAATTTTATATAGTGAAGTGCTTATGGTCATTTTATAGAATTATCTATTTATTATCCCCGAGTTAAATTAAAAATTACAAAGGATATTAATTTTTCGAATAGATTATAATAGTTTTATTATCCATGTGGTACTTAGAATTTGGAGTAATTAATAGAATATTGGCAGATATAAACTTAAAATTAAAATTTAAATATTTAAATTTAAATAATAGTTCTATTATTTCATCTGCTAATGACTAAGCCATGATGATAAAACAGTGATAACTTTCAAGAGTTAAAACAATCCATATTATGTATAACCTTTCAAAATTCCGAATTTTCATTCACAGCAAAACCTTGATAAGATATATTTAGCTGATCCACCGCAACTGATAAGTGTACCATTGCCTTTCTTCAAGTTCATTTCGAAGAGCTCTTGAAATGAACTCGCATTTTTGATGGGCCAAAAATATGAAATGATTCAAGTATTTCAAAACATAAGGTCAGAATAAATTCAAAGTTAAAGTAAATTTTGGGTTAGGGTAAATTAGATTAATTATGTTTAATCGATTTCAATTCAGTTACTTCTGGTCTGTGCAAATTTAACTAAAGAAATTTACTTATCTTACAATAAATACTACTTTCTCAAATTTTATTGTAAACCACTTCAATTTAATGCTTCGATTTTTGTTATTTTGTTGGGTTTCTAAAATTAGTACAGACAAGGAATTAAATTTTGGATACTCGAAGAAATCATCAGAACACCTCCTTTTGAAATATATATGTACGAGGAGAGTAGCAGAAGACTTTAAATTTAAATACATCATGGATAAGTTAACGCACTATGCTAACAATATCGAAATAGCAAAAGCAATTTTATTAATTAGAAAATAGGATATAGGTTGACATGCTGCATTTATTATTCGATTGGGGTACAATAGGTGTATGTACATGCTATTCGGTAATCTCTCATCCCTTAAATTCTAACAACTTTTATTTAGCTGTTCCATTGTACCATCGTAAAAATTTGCATTTAGACGGTAAAGTTAATTAGAATTCCCTAGCATTGCAGTAAAATTTACACTTATACTAATTCCTATATTTCAATTCTTTGAATAACTAATTTTTCAGTATCGGTATCAAGTTATTTCACATCATAACAACATATTTTCATGTTCACCTTTAAGGGATGTCCTATTTTACCATTGAAAATTTCTAGATACATATCTATTTATAATATATATAAACATATATTGTATATTTTTCAAAAAGAAAAGGTTATATTTTAATAATACATATATATATATATATATGTATATACTTCGATGAAAAGTAAATGAAAAACTTTCCTATCCTGGGGTCTTTTTATTCTCGTATTTGTTAAAAGATATTAGAAGAATTAATGAAATGTTATTTGATATTTTTTTATGATTTTTCATTTTCTTTTTTAAGTTTTTTTTATGTATGTGATACAAATTTTATGAAATATGCAACATATAAAATATAGTTTTTATACTGTTCAAATAAATTATAAACTTTTAAATTTCAGTTTAGTTGTTATAATGAAATTTCAACTAAAACTTTAAGAGTTAATATTGGAAAGTTTTGATGTTGCAAGCTGATACAAGAAAAAGAAATAATAAAAATAAATAACATTTTATTTTCTAAAATATAGTATTATTTTATATATAAAGCTAAAAATATGAAGTTAATTTAATTAATTTATTAAAAAGCATAGAATAATGGAGGAAAATGAAACAAAATAAAAATTAATTAATGACTTTATTCTCTATTATAATGATTTAAACTGTCAAATTATATTTTCTGATACATGAATTGTTCGTTTTATATAGACTTCTTCTGAAAATAGCAGGCTTATACGCACACCAGCCGACCTATAACTTAAGTGGTTAAATTCTGAACACTAGATCAATAGCTCATTCGCATGGGAATTCCTCAAAAGTGTGTTTGAACGTTTTAACAAGAATAATACCGATTTTGTTAGTTGATTTATAATTATGGATCAAGCTTGGATGCATCACTACAAACCACATACAAAACAACAATGGAAACAATGTTTAGAAGTTGGTCCAACTGTATTTTCATGATAGCAAAAATCAACAAATTGAAGTACAAATCCTTTAACCAGTCACCGAATTCATCACCGTTTGACGAAAGCATTTTTCGTCCAATCAACAATTGATTCTGTAGGTAGATGATTATTTTTCAAGCCTTGATACATATCATTATAAATATCGTATTGCATTATAAGAAAATCGTGAAGGACTTGAACTACAATATATTTAAAAATAAAATTATTTTGATCCCACAAAATTCGTTCTTTCTGAGTGTTCAAAACTTTTGTAACAGACCTCGTATATAAATGTGCTAAAATTATTTAACTTTAATGTTACTAATTTACTAATGATATTAAAACACAAAGTAAAAATTGAAAATTATATTATCTTTCAGAAATTGATATGAGTTCAAAAACAGACAACAAAGAAAGACTCTCAGGGGAACAGCTAAAAAATATTAAAGATTAATTTTAAAGAAGAAGCATTTCAAAAAAGAAAAAAAAATGCTGAATAACCAAAAAAAAATATTTTAATTTTCAAAAGTTTTCTATTAGAAATTTAAACATTGTTTTTTCTCCGTAATTTATCTAATGTTCGACATTTCAATTAATTAGATCCATCTGGACAAAATTATATACTTAAAATAAATACTTTTGCTATTATTATAGAAGATAAATTATACGGTAATATTAAATTTAAGATATTTGAAATTTTATTACTTATTTTATATAGATAGCATTTGTTTTAAGTCATTAAAAAATATATTTTCCTCAAAGTTTTATATAGGATAGTAAAATTATAGTTTTTTCTTATTATTCTTATTATCCAAAGCATCATTATTACGGAAACCACTCTCTCTCCCCGTTTTTTCGATATCTTATCATTTTTAGAGGTATCCCGAAATCCTTTTCACAATTTTTGGAAGAATATGTCTTCCTGTACACACAATAGCATCTAATTTCTGCAACAGATGAGAGGAATACCAAATATTAAGTTTTGAAGTTTTTCGTAAAAAGTCTATGCAAATTAATTAATATCTAATACAAAACGTGTGATTCATTATTGATTCAAAATAAGACGAATATATCGAAAATAACTTTATGAGGAAACGAAATAACTTATATGATACAAGTTATTTCGGTTTTGAAAACGAAATAATTTATATATGAATTATTTCGGTTTCTATATGTGAATTATTTCGGAGAAGGTACCACGAACACGAAATAACATATATAGGTTATTTCGGGTTCGAATCGAACTATATGAAATAACTTATGTAGTGTATTTTGGCCATATAAGTAATTTCGTTTTCTCATATAAATTATTTCGATATAAGTTATTTCGGTGCCCTCCTTCAAATATCTAATAATCTTGGCATTACGAAGAATTGTAGTACATACTTATAAAAATAAAAAAGTATTTAAAATTAAAGAAAATGTTTAAATTATTGCAATTTTTTTAAATAGAACTTCAGAAAATCATAAAAATTAATTGGAAATTTTAACAATATGATATAAAATATTTAATGTAATTTACGGGATGCTGATATGATTAAGAAAAACTCATTCAAAATGACTGGATTATATAAAAAGTTTGTGAATTATTTTCACAAAAAAAAAATCCACTAATAATTTCCACCAAAATTTATTTTTAATATATTTTAATGGGAAGCAAATAATATATTTTTTATAAAATGAACACTCCATTTTAATATTTTTTAAATTTAAATTTTTATAAAATAATTATTTCCACACACACACAAAAAAAAAACAATCTGAAATTTACAATATCGATGCATATTTATTAATAATTACTTAAAAACATTTATTTTATAATATATTTAATGTTTATTAAGAAAAATTCTTTTTTTTTTTTTTTTTTAATTATTTATTTACGTATTTTTTATTTTACTACCAAGTACCGAAACGTCTTTTCACATCGGCAATTAAATCTAAATTCTAAACTGAGAAAAAGAGGTGTGTCTAAATATTATTAAAAGGTTTAAAAAATTATTGCAATAAAAGGCCGCGAAATTTAAATTTATTTATATTTAAATTTGAATATATCGTTAGATTTATATGAGTAAAATATTAATTTAAATTATATAATTAATGTCTTAATAAAGTTAATTTTTGTTTAAATTACATTAAATTTAATTTAGAATAAATTTTAATATTTCAGTAATTTCATTTTCATGTTGTTTTCTTGGAATTTATTTTTCGGGGAATTATCACACAAAAAAATCCTGATAATAAAAATAATGGGAATTTTAAGTTTCCGATACTTCCGTACATATCGGATTTTTTAAATACATTTTTAATGGTAGTATTTAATAACGATATAAATCCAAATATCTAGGATTATATAGAATAAATAAAAATTCTATAAAAAATATGTTTTAAAATTCTAATAAGTAAAAATGTTATGTAATTTCAGATTAAAAATTTATGCGTTTTGAAATTTCAAATATTATTTTGTATTATTACCAGCACAACATAAAGTAAGTTATTATTTTCATTGAGGATTTTTCAAAATATAAAACTTTTTATGCCAGGATATCCTTTTATACCAACATCAGCAAAACAAATGCAACAAAAACTAAAAATTTTACCTTCCATAAAAATTCATACGTAAATAATAAAAACGGATTTCATCAAAATAAAAAAATCAAGGATTTTATATTTAATTAACGTACAATTTTCCTTCTATTTTTACTCTCATTAATTTGACTCATATTCATTAATTATTGATTTTGGAAAAAAAGGATGTGAAATTTATACAAACAAAGCAAAACAAAATCCTTTTAACGTGAGGATAAATATAATTTAAAAATTTAGCTGATATAATTTTTGTTGGCAATATAGATTAGATAAAAAATATATTTTAATTGAAATCTTGGAAAATATGACGTAAAATTGATATAAATAGGGTTTTTTTTTTGACAGAGAAATAATAAATACTTGATAAATTTTTCCAACTGGTTTAATCTTTATTTCCTTCAGATTTTAATAATTGATCCTCTCCTGAAATTCAATAATTAATTGGCATTCAAATTTTCACTTTACTGGTGAAAGCACCCTTCTATTTTCTTTGGGGTTATTGGAAGGGCAAAGTTAATGTGACCTCAGATAAGACGCTAAGTACTAAACAACTAATCGGAATAGTAGAGCTGCAAACAACCTCTTATATTAATTCTAGCAAATGCATTAGAAAAAACCAGGGTTCATTAATTAATTCCATAATTTAGTATCAGATTTTTGGTGTTATTACTATTGATGGTGAATTTATATAATATCAGTTTGTTAATGTGATTTGTCATATTCGCCGTCTTGGCTAGAAGACCTTAAGGTTATTATATTACTCTTCCATCGATGATTCAATTTCGTATATGTAAAAATAATAAATAATTTTAATCCATTTTGATATAATTAGTTAAATAAATAACATTTATTTAAGTAAAAGTCATATTGGATCTTCTTAATCTATTTTTAAAGAAAAATAGTTAAATAAATATCATTACAGACATTAAATAAAATCCAATGATGACTTTTACTTCATTCTATAGTTAGAGTGATTGTTATTCATAATTAAATTGGGATAGCTCTGGATATTTGGCACATAATATAATTAATCTATAAAAAATACTTATTAGATGACCTGGTATAAATAATTAGGAATCTATTTCCGGCACTAGAAGGAAGTCTATTTTATACAATGATTCGTAAAATAAATTATAAATTAAATTCCATAATTGTCTTGATCTATCTCATTTTTTAAATGTTTAGAACAATTTCCATCAAAATGAAATAAAAATTATATATTTGCCAATTAATATGGTTTTTTTTTACATAAACCAATTCCAATTAACCAAAGCAATAAAAATATAAAGTTCAGAAAAGCGGAATAAAATATTCAAGAACCTTTAAATAAATAACGATATTTTATTCCACTTTCTACTTTATAAATATTTATATTATTAAGAAATGAAAAGTGTAGAACGAAAAAAATAATTATTAAAATAACCGGCGATTTAAAAAAAGTTTTGAAAAAGTTATTTTTGTTTTCGTCTTCCAACCAAAATATTTCTTGTTGAAGTTGAACCCTCGACTAAGAGCTATTAGAAAAAAAATTATTATTTATATATAAAAAAAAATTGTACGATTATAGGTTGTACGTTGTACCCCCTTCAAAATAAATAAAAAAAAAAATCAGGAAAATCTATAGATACGCTGTGTATGTGGTACTGGCATTTTTAAAAACGTGAAATGAAAATTGATTTTTCTTTTCAAATATAAACAAACAGCAAAAAAAAAAAAAAGTATAATCAATAAAAGAAAAAAGATAAATTTTGATGAAAAAAAAATTATTGGTCGCAAATGTTAGTATATTTTATAGTAGACATAATGATAGAAATGTGAATATTAATTTGATGTTAACCTACAATTGGACATAATTTCATTTTTATAGTAATTCCGGAGAGAAAAACGTTCACGCTTTTAAAACTAAATTATCCTTCGCAAAGTTTAACATTTTGAATATATAATTCTAAAAAAAAATTGTTTTAAGTTTGATTACTTATTACGTAAGTACAGCCCATAATTGTGCAAACCCCAGCAAATTATAATGGTCTAAATCCAAGCTTCTAAAGATTCTTATGAAACTTATGTTCATAAATCTTCCGTGGTATCAGAAATAAATTACAAACAATTTTAAACTTTCCCGAGCAATAGTTTCAGATTAATTAAAAAATATGCTACGATGCTCCCACAAGTTTTATGTATACGTCAATTGTCCTATGAATAGGCCAGTTATAGTACCAAGCTCAGTCTACTGTTTTTCAAAATGATTCATAATCTATATATTCTCTACTGTCAACTGTCATCCTATATAAAAACAATATTACAATTAAAATACAGTATCAATAAATACAAACTCCTTAATTTACTCAATTTGAATTGATTTTTAATAATAAATATTTAGAAAACACCTAATTTTTTTTTTTTATTTAAGAAGTCAATGATATTTTTCTAAAGACATTGAAACGATGGCATTTATACTTTTAGTGATATTACAACGTAAAAATAATATTTAAGGGATATAGAATTGATACAAAAAGAAAATCCATCTATATAAAGATTATTATTATATGTATTTTGAGTATAATCCGAGGACTAGGTAATTTGATTTTCATTTGTAGATTGTACATAAGAAGAAAAAAACATAATTCATATATAATTCAAATTTATATAATATAAAAATAAAATTTAACCGAAAAAAATATTCTATACTTTTTATAAGGGTAATGATACACGGACAGTTCTTCTGGTGGAGAAAACTCATTTATTTTCATTGCATGCAGTAGGGACTGTTATTCAGTCATTGTAAATCACATATTTTGTAACTATACACGGATACTGTTTCCGGCAAGTCTGCTGATAATTTAGTGTCAATAACCGATTCAGTGATGACGATAATTATATCATTTTTGTATGTTGTGTACCAAATTTACTATATATCAATCAAATCTAATCAAATCTTTTTATTAATGGTTTCACTGTAAATTTATAATTATAATAATGATTTAATTTTCAGTGCTTCTATCTTATGACGTAATACATTTCACAAATGTAATCTTCATTATCGAACATCGAGCAACAAAAAAACGAATAGAAATAGAACAAATTAATTTATAAAACCTGGGAACAGAATGAAATTTCACAGGAAACCGCTATCATTTAGCTTCTTAATTTAACAACAATTTAACGCTACATGATTTGGTTAATTTCTCCTATAACTGTCAGCCACAGTAGGAATAGCAGTTTCGCCCGTGTAGTATTACCCTAAGATAAAAAAAATCTCATAAGGGTGAACAATTTTCTTCATTTGCTACTTGAATTTTCTTCCCAAAACGACCGATATAAATATAAAATAATAATAATAATAAAGAAAAAAGGGAAATTGAATGATTGATTCTTGATTTATATTTATAACGTTTTTGTTGATTTTCCTATAATATATAATCATAAGAAAATAAATTTCAAAAGTTCGTATGTAATCAAATTAGCAAAAAAAAAGAAATATATATAAGAAAATAACTATAATTCTAAATGTAAAGACTATAATAGAATATTAGATTATTTTATAAGTTAAATATCAATTTAATATAAATTGTAGATTTTTCAAGAAAATTAATTAATAAAAATAAATTTCTTCGATTTATTTATTAAGTACAATGAAAATAAATCAATAAATGGAAGCAAATTAAGATAAAAATGAAAAGATTTTCAATTAAAAGATTATTAAATTGAATAGAAACAGAAAATTACTATTTATTGATGGATGGTTTCTAATTTGATTTATAAAAATTTGTATAAAAAATTATTCTTTATTTATTTTAACATCAAATTTTAACTTTTCAATAAGACAATAACAGAAAAAATTGACCTACGTCGGATTATATTTCCGTAGCTTTTCACTTTTGTTGAAAGTTAAGTTAGGTTATAGTGGCGGCAGAGTCTCGCATAGACTACACTGAGTCCATATTGGTACCACTTTTACAAATAACTAACTATGAATATGTGTCGTGGGATTATCTAGTAATTCGAAGGATTTCGTAATTGAGGAGTGTGTCAGAAAACTCTTCGAATATTGCCTTTTAAATCGTTCGTAAATTGTTAACATGTTTTCGAATGGTGTTAAATGACCAAAATCCAAATTATGTAACCAAATCAAGAGATACCAGAAACTACAAATTTCAAGCATCAGCAAAACAATATTGTGCTTTGGAACTTAATTCGGTCCATTTTGAATCTAAATATTCTTGGTGGATAATAAGCTATAATATTACAAACACTTTGTTGCAAAAATCAACATCAATTTTTGTAATAAGTTTTTGTAATATCCGTTTTTGTTTCCAATGCCTTGTAAAACTAAATGTTTACTGTTTCAAAGATAAATAATGATGATATTAAAATCGGTCAGTTCTTGTTAAACCACCCTTTATAAATACACAAAATAAAAAAATATATTTTCAATTAAACACTTTCATAAAAACAGCAATCAAATCTTTTTTATACTTCAATTATCAATACCAAATTTACTTTAGAAATTTGATTAAATAAAAATAAATTGTATCAATTTATAAAATATAAAGTCATATAAAAAAAAAGAAACTGGAAATCTTAAAAAGGTTACCAAAAATGTAGCAATTACGTAAATAAAGATTTTAATGATAAGGTTCACTTCGTTTTAGAGTAAATAAAGTTTAAAGGCATTACAAAACTTTTGTGGGGTTCAATTATCGTGTTACAGATATAAATAAAAAATTAAAATAAATTTTATTTTTATTTTACACACATTTATTCGATTTTAATTCATGACTATAACCTATAAACTAATGGTCGTGTCGAGCAATGGTTAATGAATGAATGGTTTTTGTAAAGAATTAAATATTTTCGATTCAGGGATGACAGAGATAATAAATTGTTATTGTCGCAAGGTCCAACAAATTGAAGTCCATGGAGTTTAATTTCATTACAATGTCTAATATAAAATGGTAATAAAGTCCCCGGAGTTTATGTGAATATGCAGAAAATTTAAATGAGATATAAAGTCCAATTTTATATTAATTGTAGTTATAGAATTTTCAGGTCAAATTCGTTAACTTAAATTGTAAAATCGTTTTTTTTACAATTGTAAAATCATTAACGTGGACTTAAAATTCTATATAAGATGATATTATGTCGTTGCATAGGTGCATCATTTAAAACAAAATTTGTTACTCTGTATTTAGTCCACGGACTTGAATTCATCGGACCTTATTGAACTCGCCCGTTATGTCTACGATATTACTTACTTAAATTGTGTCAACAATTTTATTCTATCAGACACTTTTGACCGAAAGCAATTACAACAGTAGAATAATTTTGATCATATGGAATTAGAATAGTTAATAGTATAACCATGACCAAAATTCGGCCCGATCTAATTATTAAAATACTTAAAGGCAAATTATCGTTTGCAAAGTATTGGCAAAGCATCATAACTATCCGAAAAGTAGTGCCTTTCGAAAAGTTAAGACAAGTATGTCGTACTATGTAAATTTCTTTATACATCAAATAATTAAAGTGAAAAAAATTAAAATATTTCTCGCCCATATTGCTAAAAATTAGTAAGTGGAAGGCATATAATTGGTAGGCACGACAAAAAAGGGATGAAACAGCATAGTGTAAGTCTATACCCATTTATATAATATTTATTATTTAACTCAAGGATATTCAAATCTGCATGATTCATTCTATATCCAGACAATTACAAATTTGTAAGTGGAAGGTATAACAAGCATCAAATCTTAACACAATCTTAAATAACGATATATTTTTTAATTAATATTTAATAGTCTTTTTACAACAATTTTAATACGTATTACACGATATTGAAGGAAGTCATTTCGATCGTCATTTTCATTATTCATCGTCGTGTTAATGAAGCAATTAAATTCATTCAACAAATTTAATAGTTCAACCAATTTTTAATTAATTGTAATTTTAATTTGTAAAATGGTTTTGTTTTTTAGTACAGAATGAAAATTACAATATTGTTAACATTATATTAAAATTTTATTAAATTATATTATAGAAATAATTATGTTTTTAAATTAAATAGTTCCCGCAAAAACTTTATATTAAGTTTTATATTTATTTCATTTATATAATCTTATCTATCTTTATATCTTATTTTCACAAATTATCTCTTAATATTATGTATATAATAATATATATATATATATATAAATATAATCAAAAGCTTTTATAGTAAATTGGTAAATTTAAGATGTTGAGATGACAGAAATTTGAAGACAGGTAAAGAAATAAATAAACGTTTAACGTATATTTAAGTTGCAATAAAAAAATCTAATAAAAAATATATACATATACATCAGATAAGAAAATTTCTTTCTATCAATATATAAACTATATAAATAATATAATTTCCCAATTTCCCATGATAAATATAAATTTTCCTTTTTCTTGTTTTATAGTATAAACACCGCAAATGTTGTTTTACGAGGAATTGTTCAATAATAACGAATTGATGTTGTAATGGAAAGAAAACTGCTCAGATTAATATTTCTTTACGTTTCTGGCGGTGAATATTCCATTATCCAATATCAATTAAATTTATGATAAACAGTCTTGTTGGATTTGAAAGTCTCGAGGTTTGATAGTCATACCTTGAGACTTTCAAATATAATTTTACTGTCAGTCTGTGAAACTATTAAATTTTAAATACGTAATTTTCAATTAAGGCTATGTTAAAGATTCAAAATGATACATTCCAACAATTTTATTTTTTCAAGAAACTCCGAGTTTTGAGATACCCCTAAGTTAACAATTTTTTTTTATTTATTGATATATATAATTTTATGAGATTTTTACGTATATTTATGATTCCTTTAAATTAGTTTTTCTTTATTATTATTATATATAATTTAACTTTTATAAATTTATATTAAATTTAGAAACGTTTTAATTCAAGAAATTTCATAATAATTTTTTTATTAGTTCCGCTTTTTGAATAATATATTTTTATTTTTCAAGTAGCGATTAAGACTGAATTTTTGATATTGCTCGTAAACGTGAAAACAAATGAACAAAATTTTGTATTTTTAATATAATTTGGTTTTTGTAAGTTGAAAATTATTGTATTTTTATTAGATAATTTACAGAACATTGCGTACTAAGCTTTCAGCAAGTCTTCTCAATATGTTCGTGTTGTATCGGAGCTGGTTAGCTTCAGCATAATTTACATAATATAAGAGTTTCTTCGTATAGCTTGATGTAAATTTTGTATTTCCTAGTTGACAAATTCTATTTCCAGGTCCCTTTATATATCGCTGTTTCTGATGCGTAATGAAGATCCTACTATGTTCTTTAAGACTTTGTCTTTAATTCGTTGTATTATTCTTTGTCCAGCGCTGAACTCCAGAGCTGAATCCCATCTCCAACAACATTAATTTAAACATTTTATTCAATTTTCTTTCAAATTTTTATAAAAAATGTTTTAATCATAAAATTATCCAAAATTATCACTCTAAATAACAAAATAAAACAGGATTGAAAAATTACCTTAAAAATTGCAGTCGTTGTTGAATGAAATATTCAAAATTATTTAAAGTTTTTAAATTAAATTAATATTTAATTACATTAAATTAAGCCTATAATATAAATTCATTAAAATACTTAAATAAAATTCATCATTTTTATAATATTTAAATATTATTATTATATTTTTGTCGAGGAATATTTTCTTCAATATTATGTAAATGTAAATGTTGATTAACTTATCATGGGAACGAAGATGGATTGCTTTATTTTCATACTATAAATAAAATTAATTTTTTTTATTTTTTGTTTATCAAAATTCTTACAAATTTTCCCATTCTGGCAATAAACTATATTATTATTTTCCTCGCCCGTAAAAGTAATTTTTCTTATTCTGTTTTTTTTTTGTTTTTTTTTTTTTTGGTTTTTCCAGCTTTTCGTTATATCACTTTATTTTCATCGATTTGTCTTTTTGTAGCTGATGGGAAGTAAATGAAAATTTATAATTGATTTCATTAGCAAAAGATAAAAAAGAAAGAAAAAGAAATAATTATTATAGTATCTTACTTTGCCTGTAGGATATTATTAATTTGTCTTTGGTAAATACTGAGGACTGACTCCTTGATAGGGACAGAAATGTCACTAAAAGAATAATAAATTTGTATTAAAACTATATTGAAATGAATTAAATTTATTTACATTATTTCCAATTTAAATTAGTCTTTTTCCATGTGAAATTGATATATTGATAATTTGAAAAAAGTCCAATTTGACTTGGAAATGCTATTAAGTTTGCCTGCGTAAAATTTATATTAAGTGTTAGTATTGACTTTCAATTTAAAAGGACCTTAATTGTCAACACCTTGTAAATTTGTACTTAAAATATTTGGGAAATTTAATAATATATTTTAAATTTTTTTTTTAAGAAATTAATTAAAGTTAAAAGGATCATTTCATGTTATAAGAAATAGATAAAAGTCAATAGATATTTAAAAATTTACTTTAGAAAATAACTTAATTACATTTGGTGTAAAATTTTATAGAAAATAATAAAGTATGGAAATTCTCTTTAGTTCAATATTTAATATTATTTTTTTTTCATTATATTTTATAATTCATTTAACAAATTTCATTATATTTAAGAATTAAGTTAGCATATATTTAAGAATTAATTTATGAAGTACTTAATTTAATTTCATTTAATTACAATTATATAAATATATTATTAATTATTTAGTTATAAATAATCTTTATTAGTTAAGGACATGACCCTCCCCCAAGACCTTCCAAATTGCTCTGTCCGACGCTTTCATTTCCCATCACTCATCAATAGCGTTTAGGTAGCGTTTATTCTTAAACCATCTTTAGGAATAAGTTTTATATTTAGTTCTGTTGAATTTGAAATTCGAAGATAAATTATTTAATTAAGTTTTTTTTTTTAAATTGTATTTGTAAAACAAATTATTCATCTTATTTTACGAAGAATTGTGAAACTGTGATGGAATGAAATCCTTCTTAACAATTTTTTCAGTTAAATTAATGGTATACAGCAGCTGAGTATCACGTAATCCATTACCTTATTATTTTGATTCAGTAAATTCAGTGGTTTCATATCAAAATATACGAATTATGTATATAAATTATGTGATACAGATTTGAAATTTTGAATACAGCTTTATATTAAGCAACCGTTTCTTTAGAGACTTTACTCTATACATCACTATTTTTTTTTACATAGCTCTGCTATATTATATAATTCCAAGTTATATACCACGAAGTTAGTAACAATTTTATATTGCGTGTAGATTTGAATCCTTTTCATATTATTATCTAGAATTATTCAGATTTTAATTCACTAGCCACAATTTTTTACATACTTCTTGGGAGGGAACATATAACTTCCAATTAGCATCTATTCATTTTTCTCAGTACTATTCTAGATCATAGAATATTGTTTCGTCTTCTTTGATATTCTTTGATTTCAATTCCAGAGGATTCCATATACCAGCAACATCCTTTAATACCTAGTATCAGATTCTTTTTGTTGGTCTAAAATCAAATTATCCGTTTTATATATTTAGGTTCTGTTTTTTGTAAATACATTATATATAGTCCTATTCAACCATTACAGTCAGCTGTATCAGATTGTTGAATTATTGGTGATGGTTACCCAGAATCTAAGACTAGTAACGGATATTTACTGTTGATAGAATAACAAAAGCCGAAATAAACTTCACAATATTTTAATTTGTTTTGACATATAATTAAATTTAATTTAATTACAACAAGAACATTATTATTACAAAAATTTATTACATTTTCCTTCTATATTAGGAATATATAAAATCATAAAACTATAACAATAAAAAACTTTAAAAATAAAATCGTAAAATTGTGATATTCACCAGTGAAAATATAATATTTTATATTCTTATATTTACAAATTTACCACCAAAATAATAAATTATTTCCGGTGACCGGAAGTAGACATTTTTCGTTTGCGAAAGGTCACAAGAAAAATGTATTTTTTTTTAGGTATATTTATTATGTGGCCACAAATAAATTATGTCAAATATATTTACTAATAAACAAAGTTATTTTTCTGCCGAAATGTACCGGAATGACGTTTACTATAAGTGAAAATAATATTGAGAATATGTTAAGTTAAAAGTGACAAATTTCCTGTGATTTGATAGAAAATCTAACTTAAATAACAAATTCGATAGAAAAACATTTTTTTAATTAAAATTAATTAAGTTCTAGCCTAAAATTGCGAATTAAATTTCATTTTTATTCACTTTTGGTAATATTTAGTCATCAGCATCGATTTCCTTAGACGAAATAATTGGAGGAAATCGTGGAAGATGAAAAATCTCACGGTTAGATAATCTTGTAGAATGGTTCGAATTTCCTATAGCAAAAATATTTAAATTCGCCAAAGAAAGGTAAAAATATATGAAATGTTGTCCAAAGTGTAGTTTGTTAATTTGTAAGTGCCTGGCGATGGCTAGGGCCAGGTTCTGTTCGCTTGGTAGCATTTCCTTCAACGACCTTAGCGATATTTCAGCGAATGCTACGAGGTGGATTTAAAACTACCCCACCGCTACTTAATAACAATACCTATGGTCACATCACAGGAGTGAGTGTTTTCAAAACGGCGCAAATTCGCTATATTTGGGACTCCATGTTAGTTGATGTGTAGTTCCACACTTAAACCAACCAACCAACCGTAGGTGTCAATAACTCTACCCATTATTTAGGGTCTCAATAATTGTACCAATTACGCTATACAAAACCTGTTGTTAGTTGTTTCAATAGATTCTGCTGATTATTTTTATTTATTTATTTATATACTTTAAAATTACTATTTTATAGCAAAGAAACAAAGCCAATTTTATTAATCCGATAAAAAGTCTCCATGCAAAATTACTTATAACATATTCACAATAATAAAAAAAAAAACAATTCTTTAAATGTTTGCGTGATCAAAAAATGCAAATTGTTTTCCGGTTCTTATACAGAAGGAAACACGAACTTTTAATACGGATTTTTTTCAATTAAATTAATTATATATAAATAATATAAAAATAAAAGACACAATTTTTGTATCCCGACATTATTTTTAATTTAATTCAATTTAATGAACAACAAGAAATATTGATTTTCAAAGAAGTTATAAATTTGATAGGAAACTGTCTGCAAATTTTGTTTTACCCTTAACTTAGTGCATTACTTGTAGCGATTGTTGCACTATGACCGGAATATACAAATATTATTAATATAATAAATAAATATATTTTATCAATATTTTTTTAGAAATAAGTTGAAAGATTTATATTAAACTAAACGTGCCAATAACGAAGGATGAAGAATTTGTTGTAAATTGCCAATATTTATGTTATGGATCAAAATGGTATGAACTAATTCAAATATTTTACATTAATATTTGTAGTAGAATTAATAACTAAATTCTATTTGCTCATTTGCTTACATTTTATGCACTTTTAAAATTTTTTGTTTAATTTTATTATGTTAGCTTTGGTTTGTTATTTTGCATTACTTTACATTTTATAATATCTCCTACGACAATACACGTGCTCATATTAAAAATATAAAAATGGTTGGTGTTAACCAAACAATTTTAAAAAAAAAAATTGAAGCGTTTCTTTACGTATGAGCTAATTCAAAAATATTTAAGGTCAGGATAAGCTGGTTTGACAAAATGTAAGTTTAAACATGAATTTAATAACTTTTTTTTTATGTTTTAATAAATTAGTTTTTCTTGATATTAAATTCCTCAAATTTAATTATTTCTAACAAAAATGCGCTATAGGAAAAATTCAGCCAGCGACTGGGACAACGGGCCAAAATTGTGGCTTCAGTGCGTGAGGTTTCCGGATCCTCCTTCTTACAAACCAACCAACCAACCAATAACTATGAAAATAGTCGGTTATATATTTGACCAACACCATGAAATATAGTAACAGAATTATTAGTTAAATTAAAGTTACATAAAACTGTACAAACACCTTACCGTGAATATAACCTGCCGAAGACTGACTGTTAACTTTTCAGTGCCTGACTAAGGTCTTCCTAAATTCGCTTATTTTATGCTCCAAAATGTTATATTTGCTTCGAATTATAGCATTCAGAAAGTTTTAAATAATCACAATTCTCACAGGAAAGCGAAAATTGAATTATCAAATTCATATGATATTCAGAAGCGAAATTTCGTACTAAATAATTAAAAATTATATCGAAAAGCTTAAAAAGGTTTTTCTTAAACAATATTTCTAGGAATGATTATCACAACACAAATCCGACTGAAATATAATATTAAATGACATAGATGGGCAGAATCCACGGTTTCGGTATTCTCAGTCGGAAGCTTTCAAATAAGTAAATAGCGTTAAAGAAAACTGGCAAAAATTAAATAAATAATTAATAAAACGCTGAAATAAAGTCATAATGCAAATCCGAGTATTTAGGAATATCTGTGAATAGAAAGCTAACTTCCAAACCATCTGGAAACTGAAATAATTCAAAATTGTTGCAATAAGAAAAGCATTTAATATCAAATAAATCTAATTTACTACACCTAATATTAAATTAAATTAAGGTAAGACAAATATTATTAAGAAAGTCGAAAAACGTGTGCTAATTATAATATTGTTTTTATCTCATAAATTAATATCGATTTTTTATCATTTTTTTATTTAATTCTTATGTAAGAAACCAGTAAAATCCCAGGTGTTCATCTCAATAAAAATTCCTTTAAAGGGAACAACAATTATTTTAACACAACAACAACAACAACAAAATTATCTAAAGTTTTTGTTGAACTTTTTGCATAAATTAAAAAAATTGTTTATTTTTTCCTTCTGATGTAATTTAAAGGATTTTTTATTATTATTTTTAACTAAGACAATTTGTTACATTCTTGTTATTCTCGTATATTAAAAAACGAAGAAAAGTTGTAAATTTTAATTATTGTAGCTGGTAATAAAAGTTAAAAAAAAAAAAGTAAACCCTTTTTTTATTATTATTAAAAATTGTCCTTATTTAATTCGTTTTTGTTGGCCTGAACTTTATTCGTTTTCAAGAATTAAAAGCTAAAAACAAGGTAAACATTTAAGTTTTGGTATGATTTCAATTTTTTTATTTTAATTAATTTTGTTATTTTCTATTGCTTACTGCTTTTTAAAATTGTTGTGTCTGGTATTGATTTTTTTTTTTTAATGTTATCCAACCTTAAATTTTAATTATTATACCCAAAACAATTTAACAAATTTTTGAAATCATTTTGAAAACTACTTTCTACTCTTCCCTTAATTTTTTTATTATTAGCCTCAGAGTAGATTGAGTTTGACAAAAGCCGATCACCATTCACCATAGGACGTAGGTATATGAAATATAATATAATTGAATAGTCTTTAATTTTATGTAAGTTATTATAAATTTTATTAAATACATTTTTGTCTGGGAGCTTGTTCAATTCGCATGTACATCATTTAAAATATTTTAGCTAAATGGAACTGTCCTGACAGCTTCCGATGATCTGTGTTTTAAGCTGTCGATCTCCAGACTTATTGAATATTTTATATTTTCCTCTCCTCTCTAAGGGCTTTCAGTCATACACGGCTTATTGTGATTTTCCTTTCTAATTATCCGTAACTTTCCAGACCCGTATTACTGGACTTCTGATAGTTCAATTGTGTGTAGATGCTTTTTAACTTTCCAGTGTCCTTTAAGGAAGCCTTCTAGTGTCCTGACATATCCAAAGATCGTTTTTTATGGGCCTGGTATGGTCATCTTTAGATGTGTCATACCTACTTGCCTTCTCCAATGGTTTTGTTGTAGCGATTGTTGCACTATGACCGGAATATACAAATATTATTAATATAATAAATAAATATATTTTATCAATATTTTTTTAGAAATAAGTTGAAAGATTTATATTAAACTAAACGTGCCAATAACGAAGGATGAAGAATTTGTTGTAAATTGCCAATATTTATGTTATGGATCAAAATGGTATGAACTAATTCAAATATTTTACATTAATATTTGTAGTAGAATTAATAACTAAATTCTATTTGCTCATTTGCTTACATTTTATGCACTTTTAAAATTTTTTGTTTAATTTTATTATGTTAGCTTTGGTTTGTTATTTTGCATTACTTTACATTTTATAATATCTCCTACGACAATACACGTGCTCATATTAAAAATATAAAAATGGTTGGTGTTAACCAAACAATTTTAAAAAAAAAAATTGAAGCGTTTCTTTACGTATGAGCTAATTCAAAAATATTTAAGGTCAGGATAAGCTGGTTTGACAAAATGTAAGTTTAAACATGAATTTAATAACTTTTTTTTTATGTTTTAATAAATTAGTTTTTCTTGATATTAAATTCCTCAAATTTAATTATTTCTAACAAAAATGCGCTATAGGAAAAATTCAGCCAGCGACTGGGACAACGGGCCAAAATTGTGGCTTCAGTGCGTGAGGTTTCCGGATCCTCCTTCTTACAAACCAACCAACCAACCAATAACTATGAAAATAGTCGGTTATATATTTGACCAACACCATGAAATATAGTAACAGAATTATTAGTTAAATTAAAGTTACATAAAACTGTACAAACACCTTACCGTGAATATAACCTGCCGAAGACTGACTGTTAACTTTTCAGTGCCTGACTAAGGTCTTCCTAAATTCGCTTATTTTATGCTCCAAAATGTTATATTTGCTTCGAATTATAGCATTCAGAAAGTTTTAAATAATCACAATTCTCACAGGAAAGCGAAAATTGAATTATCAAATTCATATGATATTCAGAAGCGAAATTTCGTACTAAATAATTAAAAATTATATCGAAAAGCTTAAAAAGGTTTTTCTTAAACAATATTTCTAGGAATGATTATCACAACACAAATCCGACTGAAATATAATATTAAATGACATAGATGGGCAGAATCCACGGTTTCGGTATTCTCAGTCGGAAGCTTTCAAATAAGTAAATAGCGTTAAAGAAAACTGGCAAAAATTAAATAAATAATTAATAAAACGCTGAAATAAAGTCATAATGCAAATCCGAGTATTTAGGAATATCTGTGAATAGAAAGCTAACTTCCAAACCATCTGGAAACTGAAATAATTCAAAATTGTTGCAATAAGAAAAGCATTTAATATCAAATAAATCTAATTTACTACACCTAATATTAAATTAAATTAAGGTAAGACAAATATTATTAAGAAAGTCGAAAAACGTGTGCTAATTATAATATTGTTTTTATCTCATAAATTAATATCGATTTTTTATCATTTTTTTATTTAATTCTTATGTAAGAAACCAGTAAAATCCCAGGTGTTCATCTCAATAAAAATTCCTTTAAAGGGAACAACAATTATTTTAACACAACAACAACAACAACAAAATTATCTAAAGTTTTTGTTGAACTTTTTGCATAAATTAAAAAAATTGTTTATTTTTTCCTTCTGATGTAATTTAAAGGATTTTTTATTATTATTTTTAACTAAGACAATTTGTTACATTCTTGTTATTCTCGTATATTAAAAAACGAAGAAAAGTTGTAAATTTTAATTATTGTAGCTGGTAATAAAAGTTAAAAAAAAAAAAGTAAACCCTTTTTTTATTATTATTAAAAATTGTCCTTATTTAATTCGTTTTTGTTGGCCTGAACTTTATTCGTTTTCAAGAATTAAAAGCTAAAAACAAGGTAAACATTTAAGTTTTGGTATGATTTCAATTTTTTTATTTTAATTAATTTTGTTATTTTCTATTGCTTACTGCTTTTTAAAATTGTTGTGTCTGGTATTGATTTTTTTTTTTTAATGTTATCCAACCTTAAATTTTAATTATTATACCCAAAACAATTTAACAAATTTTTGAAATCATTTTGAAAACTACTTTCTACTCTTCCCTTAATTTTTTTATTATTAGCCTCAGAGTAGATTGAGTTTGACAAAAGCCGATCACCATTCACCATAGGACGTAGGTATATGAAATATAATATAATTGAATAGTCTTTAATTTTATGTAAGTTATTATAAATTTTATTAAATACATTTTTGTCTGGGAGCTTGTTCAATTCGCATGTACATCATTTAAAATATTTTAGCTAAATGGAACTGTCCTGACAGCTTCCGATGATCTGTGTTTTAAGCTGTCGATCTCCAGACTTATTGAATATTTTATATTTTCCTCTCCTCTCTAAGGGCTTTCAGTCATACACGGCTTATTGTGATTTTCCTTTCTAATTATCCGTAACTTTCCAGACCCGTATTACTGGACTTCTGATAGTTCAATTGTGTGTAGATGCTTTTTAACTTTCCAGTGTCCTTTAAGGAAGCCTTCTAGTGTCCTGACATATCCAAAGATCGTTTTTTATGGGCCTGGTATGGTCATCTTTAGATGTGTCATACCTACTTGCCTTCTCCAATGGTTTTGTTGGGCTTGCGCTATTTGGTGCTTTTGAAGCGAGTTGATATAATAGTGTGATAATCCGTCCTGTGAATGTCTAGCGTGCCACTTGTTTCGCCAAAGAGTCCGCTTCTTCATTCCTACATGGGCTGGAATCCAGGATAGTGTTACCCTGTTTCCCACCCCTAAAGTTATTAAGGTATGATGGCAGTACCATACAAGTGTTGATTTAATTTGGTGTGAGTACAGTGCCTTAAGGACAGCCTGGCTATATGAATATATTATGATGAATTTATTAGTAAATTTCATTTTTATTTTCTTCATCTTTAGAATAATCCTGGACAAAAAAAAACATAATTTTAATATTAGTTGTTGTGTAACAACAGACCGAAAAACCAAAAAACTGACAATATATGAAGTAATAAATTTATTTTTCAAATTATACTTTACGAATACACTGAACGAAAAAAAAATCAATTTTTTATACTTTACAAGTTTTCTTCAAAATTTTTGTTGTTTGGTAAAATGGTTTAAAGGTAAATTTTGGTTAGCTTCCTAAATTCTTTTGAAGAGTATGCTCTGAGGAAATTATATACCAAAAGAAAATTTTATATATTTTCTTTGCATGAGGACACGGGTAATAATATCTTTTTTTCGTTCAACTTTTTTAAAGGCTTATACGTACAAGGAAACTTGAAACATTTTATCAAGTCTTTAAACATAAAAAAGAACAATATAATTATTATGAAATTTGTAAATACCATAATAATAAAATATTTTAGGGGTTAAAAGATTTTTGATTTTCATATATTTTTTTTTTTTTTTTTAACATTACGAAAATCTCATTTTAGGTTAAAGGATATTAACTTTTTTAAGATGATTTGTGTCTTTAAAAGGGCAAAAATGTTTAAAAAGTTTTATTGGTTGTTTAATTATAATTTTTTTTTAGAGAATTTTAAAAATAAAAGGACAAAGACAAAATATTTTATTTATATATAAATTAGTTAAATTTAAATTACGGAAATTACATAGAAATAAGGAGAAATTAAAATTTAGGTATAATTAGATCCACTATCAACTCCGTCAGTTTTTTTATGTGGTATGTAAATATAATAGCTTTTATTATAATGTAAACTTTAAATTTAAGTTTGGTTTAGATTTTAAGTTAAACATTTCTGCTTGTTGAAAATAAATGAAAGTATTCAGTTTTCTACAATTTTTGGCCTAGTATACGGATCAGTATAAACTAGTCCACAAATGTGTTTTTCTTCCCAAAGTTAGAGGCAATGGAAATAAAAATTATTCCATCCGATTTCTATGACAAATTTCATATAAATTTCCGATGATCTGAATTCGTTTTGATCGTTTTTGTAAATTATCACTGTTTCTATCGGTATTGTTTTCTATATACAAAGATATTAATCAATTTTATTTTGGTATGGTTTCCTTTTCAAGAAACCTATTGGAAATCTATGATATTTACCAAAATGTAAAAATGGTTTTTAGTTTTTAAAGTGATTATTAAAGCGAATAATTAATTTATTCGCTATAACTTCGTATTTCTCTTATGAATAAAATTTAACTGGTTACCTTTAGTTTAACTGCCACATATTTTTATCATAAAATAACATTCCAAAGTGTTCCAATCTTCAGGAAATTGATAATTCAAGAATTTTCCTCTTCTTTTCAGCACTTACAAATGGATATCCATGTAAACAATAATCTCACCGGGTGGTCCCAAGAAATTGATTATTTAAGATATGCATCTTTTAAAAGAAACGAAGAACAAATTAATTTCTGATATATGACGAGCATAATCTTTAATCTTATTCTGAAAATTTAATGAATTGAATTCAATTTAATATATACAAAGAAGTAGAACTTTATATCAAAAAGAATTTTTATTTATATTTCCTGAAGTTGTTTGGATTCTTCTCGATTATGCACCCACTTAAATTGGATACTGCAAATTAATTCCTATATGTGAATCCGATAAATTTAACCGAATTTAATCGATAAATAGAGAATCTAGTAATTCGTATATAGAGTTAAAAAAATGAAACGTTTATTGGATATGCTAAATATGATCAATATTCCAGTGCAGGTGTATAACAACTTAACTTTATTATGAAAGCATTAAATTTAGTAAATTAGTATTAAAATAGTAGCGCCATATTATTAATTAGTTAATGGTGAGTGTTAGTTTTTCAAAATAATAATAATTGTTATGTTAATAACAATGTACTAAAAACTAAAATGGAAGTTTAAAGTAGATATAAATAGAAATAAATAATATTTTTTTCCAAATAGTTTGCGAATTTGGGGTATTGAATAATTGCTTTTTACATTTTTATAAATAATTTTTATAAACCTACGCAAAATACAAAATATTAAATATAATTGAAATTGAAAATTGAAGATTCATCTTAATTTATTTTGGTAATTATATATATACCGTATATATAAATATATTTCCCAATATTAACCTTTCAGTTATATTAATACCAATACCACCTTCACCCACACTCTACAGTCTACACTCTACACCCATCTTTACCAGTGGTACTGATACAATTCGTAGAACCCCAAAAGTTGTTGGTACAATATTTTTAAAATGTGTTATATACTTTAGGAATTCGTATTGTTATACGTATCCTTAGAGTTGAAAACAAATTTAACATTTTTCCAGTGATTGATTTTAACCGTATTGATGCTAATATGTATTGATGCTAACACTGACATAGAAAATTTAGTTTGGTTGTCAAATTATATATTTTAATTGAAATAATTGCATATGGTCACTGACTCGCTGATGGTGACGGCGGAACGATAAACTGCGGCCATTTCAAAATTAATTCGTTCCCATGGAACATTATTAAGTAATGATCTTTGTTTATTTAATATAATTGGAAGACTTGAACTAGATCATGCATATTTTGATTATAATGGTGTACAATATTTCGAAGATTGGCTTTTATCAGTTATCAGTTAATATTTAATTATTTATCCCAATTTTAACTTCCAACCGAAATGATATTGAAAAATCTGTTTTTATTTAATATTTGCAAAGTTTGCAAAAATACTTTTATTATTATTTCAATGAAATTAATTTGTATGGATAGATGCATTGATAGAATTATCATACCACACTTCATTGTGAGACTGATACTCTGAATTGAATTGAAGAGTTGTTATAATATTTTGTTGAGCAAAGCCATACAAATTCTGTTACCATTAGTCGTAACATCATAGTTATATGAAACAGTATTTTCTGAGCACGTTTAGTTGCAGTTTCATAATTTTTTTCCGGGGTCGACGGAGTTAAACATCTTCTTTGTTTAAGTATAAGAAAGAAAGTAAAATAATAATAGTTTATTTTAAATCAAATCTAACATTTTATAATTGTGGAAACCGGAGTAGGAAATAAATTTCTTACTTTAATGTTTTTTTTCTTTAAATCAATCCACTGTAGTGTTGATCCACTGGCAATTTGTGTTGTTATCATAACAACAAAAAAGTGAATAAAGTGAATATTTTATACCCTTGTCGTCTTAACATTTTTATGCGGTTGCTGACCCTTCTTTCTCGCCATACTCGTGGGTTCAAAAATGAGCAACAATTTCAAAAAGAAAAAGAAAAAATCCGTTGAGGAAAATTCCTCACCATGTTTAATGTCGTCCTTCCTGTCCGTACCCTCTACCTCTACCCCATCCAAACTATTATCCGCTGAAGAGAAATCTTCATTGTTTTTAAAACCGTCTTCCTTATCTGTATCCCCTACCTTATCCGAAAATCCTTCGTCACCCTCACACTCAGTTGAGACCATAAGCTCTCAACTGGATATTGACCGGATCAACATTGATTCGGACGATTTTGAGGAGGACGAATTACTAGAAGAAGCTGACGATCTCAACGTTACGGTGGTTTCAGCGATGTCAAAGGCTGTGGAATCTATTTATACATCCTCGGAGAACATTGTTGCAACCATTCGAAACGAGAATGAAGTTCGCAGTGGTGTGACTGCAAAAACTACTTCGGTAGATAGTGCGTTAGTAAATAATGCACCGTTTAAAGAAGTGGTTAGCAAGCGCACCAAGGCGGAACGAATTCGAAATAATCGAAAGCTGTCTAGAAGAGCAATTAAGTCTTTCGGATCCAAGAATCCGACAGACTTGAAACCTGAAGAAAAGAAGAGGCTCGAGTGGGCGCGGACTTTTCTAGCTGAACATCCCCCCGCCGGACAAAGTTCTGCCGAGGTGACTCAGAAAAAGAGAATCCGCTCACTAGATGAAGAGAAAAATGAACCGAAAATACCACGAAATTTGTCCAGAACACCAATAGTTGCCCTAGACAAGTTACATGTGCCAGTTAGAGATCTGAGTGTCCCAGATCACAAGATCTCACCGGAACGCTGGTTGTTGGTGGAAGCTGCAATAACTGACCATCTCATTGCAGACCCAACAAGCTTCACGGAAGTAGATTCATTTACTATCCTTGCGAGAGGCTGGTACAAAGGGGTGCGGACCATGGTCTGCAAGAATGAATCTACACTCAAGAGGCTCGAGTGTTATACCTCCCAGATATGTGAATTGTGGGCAGGAGCTCGGTTTGACGTGGTGCCACGCTCTACGCTTGTCAAACCACAGACCTGGGTTATTATACCGGACCCTGTCTACGAGGACCATAAGATCCTCGAATTCCTAAGAAAGCAAAATTCAGCAGTTCCGATGGCTGGACTTGCTATAGAGAGGAAAGATCTACCGGTAAAAGGAGGGCAACGCTTCCTTTTATCGTGGGACCGAGAGGCGATTCCATCCCTCAAAGAAAGAATGTTTAAGCTATTTCTAGGTTGTGGCTTCATCACTGTGAAGATACCACAAATAGAAATAGTAGAAGATAGTATAGAGAAGAAATGATGAAGGTTATTTAAATTAATCTTCATCATTGCAAGGCTGCATCAGCCAACCTGCTGCGTTTACTGGTGGACAAGCAGATAGATGTAGCCCTGATACAAGAACCATGGATCAACAACAACAAGATCCAGGGTTTAAAAACATCAGAATACAGGTTGTTTTATTCAGACATAGGTAAGATTAGAACTTGTATTTTAGCTAAAAAGAGTATTAATATGTTTTTATTGAGTAATTTCAGCAATGGAGACCAGACAACGATAAGATGCGAGGGGACTGACGGTAACAATCTTATCTTCACGTCCGCATACTTCGCATCGGACTCTGATGAACCACCACCTCCAATCGGGTTCATAAACCTGATTAGGATGGCTAAAGATGCTAAACTGGATATAATTGTAGGGTGCGATGCTAATGCTCATCACTCACAATGGGCCAGCACAGATACAAATGCAAGGGGTGAGTCTTTATTTGGATTTCTATGCATTACTAACCTACTAATATATAACAAAGGTGTCGAACCTACTTTTGTCATTAGAAGTAGGAGAGAAGTCTTAGATATTACTCTAATATCAGACTCGGCCAAAATTTAAGGTAGAAAATTGTTTAGTTTCGGATGTAGAATCTTTTTCTGACCATAGAATAATCCTCTTTGATGTAAACTTAAGCTTACATCAAGGAACCATTTTTAGGAACATTAAAAGAACCAACTGGAATAACTTTCAAAATCATGCCACTAATGGGTCCTTCTCTAGTGAGGATCTTTAAAAGTTGCTTAATTTTGGGACATATTCCGAAATTGTGGCAAGAAGTTAGAGTTACCTTTATTCCTAAGGCAGGTAAGCCAAGTCATACCACGCCTAAGGACTACAGACCCATTAGTCTTTCATCGTTTTTGCTGAAAACAATGGAACGACTAATGGATTACCATCTTAGAACAGTTCTAGAAAAGAAAAATCTTTCGAGTGCTAAGCACGCTTATGTTAAAGGAAAATCGGTAGAGACGGCCTTACACGAGGTAGTTTCCACTGTGGAACAATCTCTCCTACTTAAAGAATACACCTTGGCAGCGTTCCTTGATATTGAGGGTGCTTTCAATAATGTGAGGATGGATGCAATCGAGAACTCTCTTTCAAGAATGGATATTAATCCATTCGTGACAAGATGGATTGCATCAATGCTTCGGTCGAGAACTGTTAATTCGTCCTTGGGAACAGGGAAGATCATAATAAGGGTGGGGTTTTATCCCCACTTCTTTGGCTTCTGGTGGTTGACGAAATTCTGCAGGCGCTGCCGGGCTTAGGCGTAAAGGTAGTTGCATACACGGACGTTATAGCAATTTTTGTGTGTGGAAAATTTCTAGATACATTAAGCAACATCTTAGAGTCTGGACTAAAGGCTCTAGGAAAATGGACCAAGAAATGTGGATTAAACATTAATCCACAAAAGACAGAACTTGTGCTTTTCACAAAGAAAAGGGCGAAACTGTTTAGGCATCCATGCCTAAATGGTGTATCTCTTCACTTGTCGGCAGGTGCCAAATATCTGGGACTGTTTCTAGATCCAAAGTTGAACTGGAAACATACTATCGCGGATAGAGCAAAGAAGGCCTCTAATGCTTACTTCGCATGTAAGAAAATGATAGGAAAAACGTGGGGACTCACTCCAAGAATTGTCCACTGGATGTATACGTCCGTAATAAGACCTGTTCTTACTTATGGTGCGTTAGTATGGTGGCTTGCCCTGGAAATTAAGTCGAATCTCGCGCATATGACGAAAATACAAAGAATGGTATGTATCGGAATCACTGGAGCCATCAGAACTACGGCCACTAGAGCTCTAGAAATGATACTCCATATACTTCCGTAAGAATTGTATGTTAAATCCATGGCAATTAAAAGTGCCCTCAGACTAAGAGAGTCTGGGCAATGGAAATTATCTAGAAAAGGACACGGTAAGATACTAGTCGACACCATGGCGTCGGCGCTATCAATACCTCGGAGAGAACAGTGGGACTGCAATAGTGTCACGACAAGCTCCGAGGTGGCTGTTTATACGGATGGGTCGAAAATGGAAGCAGGAACGGTAGCGGGTGTATACTCGCTTGACGTAGATCTCGGTGAATCATACCGGTTACCCGATAATTCGAGTATTTTTCAGGCTGAGATCTTAGCTATTCTGAAAGCGGCGCAAAAGCTGCTTGATAGGAACCTGAACGCCCACAGAATATCTATATATGTGGATAGCCAAGCTGCTATCAAAGCAGTTGGATCCTATTTAACGAAATCTAGACTGGTGCGACAGTGCCAAGGGTTGCTCAATCAATTGGCACAAAGGCATCGGGTGAGAATATGCTGGGTTCCAGGACACCACGGCATTGAGGGAAATGAGAATGCTGATTCACTTGCTCGGAAAGGCGTTGAAATATCTCTCGAGCATATTTCCACGCAAGTTAGCCGTCCAATTGAATCTGCAAAATTATCTATCGATTTGGCGGCGTACAATATTGTCAACGATACTTGGGACCAATATCCACAGTGTCGTGAAACCAAACTATGCTGGCCGCGCCTATCCAAGAAGAAATCCGAGATCGCTCTATCCACAGATAGAAATATCTGTAGGAAACTAATTGCTCTCCTTACTGGTCACTGTTGCATCGGTAAACACGGTACTCACCTTGGAATTCCCATGGACAGCTTATGCCGCTGTGGGGATGGAACTATAGAACCCACACTGGAACATCTAGTGTGATTGTGAAAGACTTGCGCGCGTCAGGTATCAATGCTTCGGACGTGACGTACTGCGCGGTTGGATGTCTCTTTCAACACTACCTTTATGGAGAACTATTCTCTTCATAAAGGTAAGTAGAATTTTTGATAGGATTGGTGCTTAGTTTTTGAACCTTGCATAGGGACCACAATGGATCCATCGAGATCTCTCGTGATGCGTGTTGAACTTGTATCTTCACGCACCCTTCTTAACCTAACCTAACCTTGGTTGTTGATTTTATTCTTCGAAGAAAGGAAATATTCCAGGAATTTAATGAAAAACACATTATATGATTTGGAATGATTTTTGTTATCTAATACAATTATTTACAACAAGAGCTTTTTTTTTTATTTAAATTTTTCATGAAAATATTATCAATGGTAATTATTGTTCTCATCTAAATATATTTAATTATATATAATTTAAAAGAAATTTTAATTATTTTTTATTTGTATAGATTTTCTTTAATAATACTTTATTTTTATTGTTCTTCTATTTATAGTTATTTATATAATTTCAAATTAAAACATAAATTTTATTTATTTGTTGGATTTTTGTGCTTTTCTATAAAATTTACAGAAAATAAAAATATCTGTTCTATACAACAAATTTAAAAACCAGCAAATTAGAAATTTTCGAATTTAAATCGATTTTCGAATATTATTATTTTTATAACAAAAATTAAAATTTTTCATATAATTTTTTTTTTTTTTTTTAAATATTTCTAATATATTATTATATATATATAATTATTTAAGAATTTAACAGTAACAACATCAATTATTTAAATTATTTGTATTTTTTTATTATATAAGTGGACTGAAATTTTGGTTTAGGTAATATTTCAGATTTGTGTGTATTCGTGTATTTACAGTGTATATAATAATATTAAATATTATTTTCAAATGTATATTTTACAATTTTTTTAATTTTAAAGATAATTCTTTTCAATTTGATTTTATATTATTTAAAATACGGTAACAGAATTTACAAAATCAAAAAAGTACAATTTTTCTTTTTGTTGTGAATTACATTAGCTTAATAAAAATTAAATACTGTAAATATCTTAAATTATATTCCAAAAAATTGCGAAAAAAAAACAATCAACAACAAAATTAATATAGGAAAGTAGTAAACTTACAAAGATAACAAAGAAAATAACAAATTAAAATTATTTATATAGTAAAATAATATTTTTTTTTAACAATTCTGTAACTAAAACTTACTAAACATTTAACGTACACAATTTTTATTTTTTTATTTCTTCTTTTTACAAAATTACGATATATCGTTGCTAAAGAATCAAAGAAGATTATCGTGCACATTTCATCGAGCACTTTTTTATAATGCACATTCAATCGCTCCACAATTAATCTTTAAAGTATTTGCGTTTTTTACAACGATATGAAGTGCCGGATGAAAGGTGCACGATAATCTGCCCTGGAATCGTTGTAAATTTTATTGGTGTAAATTGCCTGAAAATGTTTTGTTTTGAATTATTATATTCAAATATCTTTTGTTGTTGTTGTTTTTAAAAAAATTATAAACCCGTAAAAAGCACACGTTTTTTATTTTAAACTTTTGACGTTTAACAAATATACAATATTTTTTTTAAAAAATATTTTTTTTTGCATGAAAATTGTTGTTAAATTATTTTGTATTTTTAATTTTATTATTGTTTATCCTTGTTTTTCTACCATATCAATAACAAGCTTATAATAGACATACGGAAAATATTCAGATTGGCCAAAACCTAAACCTGGAATATCAACATCAGCACCACCACCACTACCACCACCAGCACCAGATGATCCATCTAAATGGCCATACAATTGATTTAATTGATCACGTAATCTTTTCATACTTTTCTTATTTGGTTGAATAAGTATTGCTTGAAAATTTACTGGCAATCCATATCTAAAAATATATATATAAAAAAAAAAAAAAGTATAATTTAAAATGTTAACAAGAAAAATTTACGTAGCGTATTTGCAAAATTTAATTCTAATTATTTTTTTACTTATTTTATAATTATATTACCTTAGGACTGATTCCACGAATACACGTAATGCTTTAACATGAATCCAAGCACAAAAGCATTCACTGAAATTGACTTTCAACCATCTAACAAGAGGACCCTAAAATATATAAAAATTTATATAAAATTATGAAACACTTTTTAATAAAAAAATATCACATACAAATTGTTTTTTCTTATCGGTAACTAATTTGGTAATTTCATTTTTACCAGCTGCCAATTCTTCTTCATTATATGTAAAATCACGTACAACAAATTTCTTTTCACGTGCATGTAATTTAAACTCTTCAACGACTTTTTTAAATAAATGTACATTAAACATCATATAATCTTGATCTTGAGTAATTAATGTTGATGAACGTGGTACAATCATATCAGTTATTTTTTCATAATTACCAATCCAATCTTGACCAAGTGATCTTTAAAAAGAAAATATTCATAATTAGATATTTTTGGTATTTAAGTATATATATATTTTTTTTTTTGAAATACTGACTTTGGTACAATAACCAACAATGTTGTTAAATATTCAGAATCAAGAACAAAATGTTCTTTTTTCACCAAATCGGCAAGATTACGTGATAATAAACTTCCACTATAAATATGCAAAATAAAATATTATAATAATTTTAAATATAAATATAATATACGGCGTGGTCCGAGTTTTATGGGTGGAATTGATTAGCTGGTTCATATAAAAGCCGAAAAAAAATGTATTATTTTATCATTAAAAACTATTTTTGAAAGCGTTTTGCCAAACAAATCATAAGGCATTACTAAAAACTTAATATAGTGGATTTATAGGTAACATTAAGAACAAGAGAAATAACTCGTACCACCCTGTATAAATTGATTAAACGGATTTAATTTTATAATTGTTGGATTAATTACGTTTGTTTCTTCTCTAAATTTTGTAAATTTCCTTTAAGGTTATTGTAAGCAGTTGATTTTGTTTTAAGATCAGCATCAATTTGACCAACTTGTTTTGATATTATATCAGCAATATTTCTTAATGATTGCTTAATTGGATATTTAGCCATATCCCATTGGAACCGAGTAATATAAGCTGGTAGTTCAGCTGAAAAAATATTTTTTTTTTTTGAAAATTACTATATTTAGAAAAAGTACTTTTAAAATTAATAATTTCGAAAAATTTATGAAAACATTTTTCTTATTGCTATATAAAACAAATTCAAGCGAGCAAGTAGATTTGATAATTAAATAAGCAATAGCAAGAAACAAATAACAAAGATTTCAAAACAACAATTTTTACACTACAATCAAAATATTCTAATTAATTCCTACTAAACCAATAAAAAATACTGATTTTTTTGTTTCGAAAACTACTCATTTTTTCAAAAAATTATCGAAATTTTTCGAAAGCAACCGATTTTTTTTCTAATAATACTGAATTTCTTTGAAAACTACTTTTTTTTTAAAGTACATTTCCTTTTACATAATTATTTTATTGAATCGGTTTTTTTTTTTATCTTACAACATTTAAACTTATATTTTGAGCTGCATAAAAATTGAAAGATTTGTTGGGACACCACATCAAAACAATAAGAAAACTATAATAATTATTAATTTTGCTAAAGATCTTAATTACTATAAATAGAAAATTAATTATCATCTCTAGTAAACCTTTAGCAAAATTAAATTACTCTAACAAAAAAAAAAAAAATATAATTTGAAATTCAAATAAAATAAAATTATTGTCATCAAAAAATGTACGATAATTTGAAAAAAATATATATATATGTATATATAAAAAAAACATTAAACTTAAAAATTATATTTATATGAAAACAAAATTTAACATTCAACCAGGATCTAACCTGGGCTGAGTGGCATAGGTGGTGGCTCACCCAATCCGCCATCATTCTTTAAATCAATATCAGGACTCGAACGATCTTGACTACTACTTCCACAACAACTACTCACTGGTGATGTTTTATGAATAAATCCATTACCCCAACTTGATGATCGACTTCTAATAGGTTTTTTTTTTTTATTTTTTGAGTTAATTCAAAAAAATAACAAATTATATAAATAACTGTATGTGGCTAATTGGCCGAAAAAAATATTTACTGAAATCAAATTGAACAAAAGCATTTGGAAAAATTTGTTTTCGGTCAATTGTGTATTCGTTAATTTACATTCGGTCAATTAGCCGCAAATTATAAATAATAAAAAATAAAAAAATAAATTTCTAAAGACTGATAAATTTCTTTTTATATAATTTCAGTAGAGTTTTGTCAGCCGCTTTTAATACTAAGTTAGACAAAGTAAAATTAGGCTAATAAACCACAATTTCTAATTATTTTAGCCACAGATAAGTACAACTTGATTTTCTGGACCTTTAGATCATGTGAAGCTGTTATAATTTCCACTGAAAACCGTATCGGCCAACAGCCACAATTAGGACTGACAAGTCTCTACTGAACAAATATTTGTGCAGCCGCACAGAATTTTAAATCATCTTTGAATTTCTTTGAATTGTAAATTTTACTAGTTTGGTTATGTTTACCTGCTCTTATTTGAGCTTCTTTTACGCCGATTAAACCACCAATCAAATGTGTCACTCGAATAATCTAAACTATTACAACGACTTTTATTATTATCATTGTTATCACCACCACCACAACTACACGTAGTATTCAATGTACTATCAATAAAATCCTGTTCTGTATCAGTTGAATTTGTAATTGATGGACTAATTCTATTTTGTTTTATTGATAAATTTGTTGATTGTGTTACGTTTGTCTTGTACGTATTACAATTTTCATCAGGTGCAGGTTCAGGACCTTAATAGGTTTTATTTATTAATATTTTTTAGATCTAACTTCAATTTTCATTTCGTTGTGCACAGAGAAATTTATTGATAATTTTATAAGTTTAAATCTAGTAAATAAAATATAGAAACAAAAATAATAATAATAATGAAAATAAATAAGAAAAACTAAAAATTAAACTAACTAATCAATAATAAATAATAGTGATGAATTTAAGCAATAAAAAGCCTAGTTTTTCTTCGTTAGTTACGAGAATTTTTAGTTAAATTATAAAACATTTTAGTACAAAACACAACAAATACAACAGCAACAATTAAAATATAAAAATGATGCAAATTATTATAAAAAATTTCACATATATGTATTTTAAAAAAAAAATTATTATAGATAGTAAGAGCTTGGCAACAGTTTTATTAATGTAATAATATAATTTCAGGATATACTGAAAAGAAAATCCAATATCTGGCAACTCTTTAGTATTATACCAATCGATAACTAAACGATTTTCGTGATTGAAATCTATTTTTTATGATTAAATAAATTACATTCTCAGAAATATGCAAAACCATACAGTTTCCTATTGATAAATTTGTAACTGGAGGGACATGATTGACTTGACAGCTACTGTTATATTAACCAACGAACGGTTGCCACATCTTTTAATCTTTTTTTTAGGAAGTTCCAAAAAGTGTGGCGTAGGAAAATATCGTTATATTTCATAATGAACAATGAACAAATATGTTCCACTATATTTCTTTATGAAATATGATCGAATTTTAAGAACTTTTAAAAAACCGTATAATTTATGGTTATGTATCATTTTTTGACAATCTTATATTAATTTAAAGATTTCGACGTTTTTTTAATTATTATTTCCCGCAATTTTACATTGGGTGAAGCATACTTAATAAGTTGAATACGCAAACATAAGTAAAATCGTTACCAGATCCCCTTAGTTTATTTATAAATAGTGATTCTTTTGTAAGTCCTAATAAATTTATTTTATATAATTATTAAAATATTATAGATTCAAAAACTAATTAATAAAATAAATATAAATTAAGAGAAATAAGCTAATCTTTCTAAGAAAGACTATTGATGAAAATTGATTTTTTATTTGCATGTGATTTCAATTAAAAAATTATAAATTAATTCGAAATGTAAAAAAAAAAACTAAGAAATATATAAAAATTAAAACAAATTAAAGAATATTAATTAATTAATATAAAATATTAAATATCTATTTTTTTTTTTGTATAGAAAATTATTATTAATAAATCTTGTCTGGAATTAAAAAAGCAAAAATTTTAGCTCTGCATTTTTAAATTAGTTTTTCAATCTACAATACCTTAAAAAAATAAATAAAAATAATTATAAATGTATTTTAATATTTAAATATATTATTTAATCATTACATTAAAATAAAACAAAAAAAAAACTAAATTAATGTTTTTTTTTTAAATAAAAATTATGTTTCCAAAATATTTAAAAACATTCCGGAAAAAACACTACAATTTTTCTCATTTTTGGCTAAAATTACATTCGAATTGAAATTTGAATAATTAATTTTATAATTATTTTGAAAAACTTTAAAAAAAAAAAATATGGTTTTTAACAAATTAAATTTACTAAAAATAACAAAATTTCGTAAAGAATACTAGCAAAATTATAAAATTAATAAATTATAGAAAAATTTCCTTACTGTTATTGGCTAATAAATTTTCATGTAATTTATCACGTTGATCTTCCAATACTTCACCCAAATATGTAGCAACTTTTCTAGTTATTTGCTCTACGTAAATATCTAATTTACCCAAATCATCAGACAATCCAACCAATTGATCTAGTGTACCAACCTAAAAAATATAATTTAGTTTTAAATAATTTTTTTTTCAAATTTTATATTTGTACTACCTTTAGATCAGGAATATGAAATTTATAATTATTACATAAATTATTCTGTTTACTGGTTAAATTGTTCATTGCCTCGAATGTTTGCTGACAGGTTTTATCACCTGGTGCAGATATTAACCAATACTCGGACATTTTGATAATTTCTAAAAAAAAAAAGAAATATTAAATAAAATATAGATTTTTAATATATAAATTTAATTTATAAAATAATCATATTACAAAAAATTGAAATAACCTTGTTCCTGTTACTAATTTTAGTAGAATATTATTAATTATTTAATATCTAATATAAGTCGATTAAATTTGAGTGATAACTAATAATTAATTTAGTTATAGTTGTACTGTTTTGTGTATTGTATTTACTATTGTGTGTGGGTGGTAAGTTATTTACTATTTGTATGCATTGAGCAGCAGGCCACTATATAGAAGGACATTAAAAGTTATTTTAGTTTTTAGTGTTATTTGGATCAATTAAAAAAAAAATTTTTTTGTTGTTTTACTTTTTGAGTGTAGAATTATTTAATATTATTTATTATTGATATTAGAGAACAAAATTGTATTATTTTTATGTCGTGAAACTAAAATTCAGAAGATTTTATATGTCAAATTATGCTTTGAAAATATTTTTTATATATTCATATCACTGGGAAAATTGTTATTAATAATTTATAGTTTTCCCATTAAATTAAATTTATATCGACTTTTTTTTTTTTTTTTGAATTACTATTATAGTTACAAGAAAATAATTGAATTTCTTCGTCAGCTGTTGTTGACTGAATATATATTATAATATCACATGACGAGATTTTTTATTCTTGTCGAGTAGAGAAAAATTAAATTTTTTTTGCTCACGAGTTTTGGAATTCTACAAATTTTTATAGTTATAATGTAACAAAAAGAATGATTTATTTAGGATGCATATTTTAGTTGACATTTATGGAATACAGAAAAATAATAATTAAACAGGTAGTTTTTTTTTCAGTATTTCATATACAATTTCATTGCCACTGCCATTTTTGTAACTCACTTGAAAGATAACAAAATAAATTAACTTTTAGTAGTAAAAAGTGTATTTATTAGATTATAAGAATTATTTTGGAATGCGGACAGAGAAGAATAAATTAATATTTTTTTTAAATTAAATTTTAAACTTACTTGAAGAGCACAATAACGATTTCTTTTGTAAAGAAAATTTCCTGTTCAAACTTTACTGAAAAAATCAATTCACTTCACGTGATCTGACATTTGTCACACACAAAAAAAGTTAAAAGTCAAATTAAGACAATTATGTACCAACACCAACACGCAAGAAATAATTATAAAGTTAAATCGACAGCGCCATCTGTCGGAATTTTGTATACTTGTGGTGAGCTTTCTCATTTTTTTGTTCGAAAATTTGAAATTTTAAAATATTTTTCTTTGTATTTTGGTATCTGCTTTAGCTGAAGCTGTATAATGTTTTATGGCCGTTTTTAATACTCGATTCAAAATTCCGCATTTAAGCCTGGGCTACATTGTTCCTATCAGTTCAGTTCAGTTTCGATTCGATTCCATTCTATTCGACGGTTAAGTAGACTGAACACATAGTTACCGATCACAATCGATTAAACCACATATATTTTGTTTTTGTTATTTTTGAAACAGTCAACTATCATTCCTCTTGAAATTTCCTTCAGTTTTGATTCGCAAAATTCCAATCGTTCCAAACTTTTTCGATTCGATTCGTTCCGATTCGACCTATGTGTCCACTCAATCGATTTCCCATATAAAATATATGGAGACGTCAAATTTGAACTTTTCGAAACGAATCGAAACTGAACCGATCGAAACAATGTAGCCCAGGCTTTAAAAAGAATTTTCAGAATAACGAGGGCAGAAGCAAAGCAAAATATTTATGAGGTTGAAGTAAAATAGACGAAATTTTTTGGAGCGATTAATGTTTGGTTTTCAGATCTTATAATTTTAAAAATTGGGATACAAATCTGGAAGATGAACGATGATTAAATTTTTTCAAGGGTTTCCGATATTTTTTGGTCATGTGTGTCCGTTTTTTTGTGAATTTGGTAACTTTTTTTTCAGCAATTGAACATTCGGTAAAGTTATATAATTAGTAAATTTCCATTATTTCCATTATCTTATCATCCAGTCAATTTTTGAATTCGAATTCCAAATAAGTTTGCAGTATATTCTATTTATACAATAAAAGCATAAATATTCGTACTTCGCATATACGACACAACCTGTTGCTACAAAACAACAAGGCCACAGATGTCAAAATAAATGTAAACAAATCGTTCGTGTATTCATATCAAAATATCAAAATCAAATAATCAATGGTAATAAAATTTATTTGAATTAATTCGGATATAATAAACTGTATTTTTTCATTTCTTCCTAGTTCCAGTTCGGTCGTTGAACGTTGACACGATATATTCAGTAGTATTGTTGGCGTAGCAGAGAATCTCAAAGCTTTGTTTTGAAAAATAATATAATGGGAGTTGTTGGAAAATATTGGCAATATTTTAAATGGTTTTTATTGTAAGTATACTAAGTAAAAATAGAAGTTAAAATTGTATATAATTTACATTAAATAACCATAAAATTTATTTGTGCTACTTTTATTTATTAATTTTGTGCCAACTTGTTTATTAAATATAAAATGAAATTTTTTTGTTTAAATTAAGATTCATGTAAATATTTACTTTCCCAATCAATAAATTATAAAATGTATTGTATAGGTATTTTTTTTTTTAAATATTTACTTTAAAAGTTATTGTTCTTCTTTACAAATTCTTTACATATTCAATAACATTATTAAAATCCAAGGTCATAGGAAATATGTTAGTTTTTTTTTTTTTTTTATAGAATAATTGATTTGAACTTTAGACAGAACTCTTAAATTATAATTTATATAATATGATAATCATACAGGTTCTGATACAGTGACAGATTATAATAATAGCTATAATGAATTATGTAGCATGTGTGGTTGATAAGATTATAATTAAAATTTATATTTTTGTAGATTTGCTAAGTTTCGTTGTCGCCAATACAGACTAAAAACAAATGAATATACAATATTAAATACGAATAATGGTCCAATAAGAGGAATTAAACGTAAAACAATTTATAATGATACATTTTATAGTTTTGAGAAAATACCATTTGCAAAACCACCTATTGGTGACCTTAGATTTAAAGGTAAAATAAAAATATTACATAAATTCTTACAAAATTAATTAAACATTAAATATTTTATTTTTAGCACCAGAACCAGTTTCATCATGGACTAATGTTTTGGATTGTACAAAAGAAGGACCAGTACCAGCACAATTAAATATATTACGTAAAAAATTTCAAGGATCTGAGGATTGTCTTTATTTAAATGTTTATAGTAAAAATGTAAATTTTAAATATATAAATTCACTGAAAATTACTTTCAAATCAATAATCAAATTGTATTATTATTGTAGCTAAATCCAATAAAACCCTTACCAGTATTAATTTGGATTTATGGTGGAGGTTTTGAAACTGGTGGTACAACAAAAGATATGTATAGTCCTGATTATTTTATGTCAAAAGAAGTTGTTCTTTGTACAATAACATATCGTGTTGGACCATTTGGTAATATAATGATATATTATTTATATATAATTTTAATTTGAAATTTTATAATATATTATTTTTAACAATTATAGGCTTTTTAAGTTTAAATGATGAAAAATTGAATGTACCTGGAAATGCTGGTCTTAAAGATCAATTATTAGGATTAAAATGGATTAAAGATAATTGCGAAAAATTTGGTGGTAATACCGAAAATATTACAGTTTTTGGTGAAAGTGCTGGTGGTGCTTCCACACATTATTTAATGATAAATGAAAATGCTAAAAATTTATTTCATAAAGCAATTTTAATGTCTGGCAGTTGTTTAACACCATGGGCTCAAGTTCCAGAACATAATTGGGCATATCGATTAGCTAAATTAGCTGGTTATAAAGGTGATTCGGATAATAATGAAAGTATTTTGAATTTCTTAAAAAATACAAAAGCATCAGATTTAATTAAAGCAGAATTGCAAATATTTGAACCAGAAGAACGTAAAAATCGTATTTTATTTCCTTTTGGTCCAGTCATAGAACCATTTTTAACAGATGATTGTGTTATACCATTTGATCCAAAAATTATGATGCGTAAAACATGGAGTTATAATATACCAATATTAATTGGTGGTACACAATTTGAAGGATTAATTTCATATCCTGGTAATTTATAAAATTATATAACTATTATCAATTTGACATATTATTTCTTTTTTAAACAGAAACTAAACGTAATCCTAAAATTTTGGCTAAATTGAATGATTGTGAATATTTAGTACCGCTAGAATTGGGTTTGGAACGGAATAGTGAAAAATGTAGAGAACTTGGTTTAAGGTTAAAGAAAACATTCTTTGATCCCGAAACACATGAACAGGATTTAGTATTTGAATATTTAGATGTAAATACATATACAAAAATATCCATTTAATATTTAAAATGAAAATTTATACTTGCAGCTTTTATCTTATAAATATTTTTGGCAAGGCATTGATAGAACTATACAATCTCGTATTAAATATGCTACAGCACCAACATATTTATATCGTTTTGCATTTGATTCAGTTGATTTCAATTTGGTACGTATTTTATTTTGTGGACGTAAAATACGTGGTACCTCACATGCTGATGATCTGCCATATATATTTTATAATGGTATATCAGAGATTGCAAATCCAGGTAGTAAAGAATATCAAACAATACAACGAATGATTGGAATTATAACACAATTTGCTTCTACTGGTAATCCAAATAATGAAGATTTATTACCTGTAAAATGGGAACCAGTAGAAAATAAACCATTTAAATGTCTTAATATTTCTGATGATTTGACATTTATTGATCTGCCAGAAAATGAAAAAATTCAAGTTTGGAATAGTCTATACAATGGACTGAAAGAACTTATATAATTTGTAGAAGTTTTCTATTCAAAATAAGCCTAAATAAATTTGGTATATATTTGTTTAAAATAAGCCAAAATAAATTATAATTTTTTTTTAGTAGTAAAAGGTAACAGAATTTATTATTATTAGCAAGATTTTATTTTTGTAAATGTTATTTATTATTATTGTTTTTGCATAGTTCAAATTTACATAAAAAAGAGTTAAAGTATTATTATTAAATTTTAAAAGTATAGATATAATTTTAATTGATTTACTATTTGTGTAAAATTTGTATTTTAATATTAAATATATAAAAGTTGGATTTATGGATCGATATTATTTTATTTTTCGATATTTAGGACGCCGACATCCAAATTTATGTACTGAAATTTAAAAATGGTTCTCACACTACGCTTTTTCAAAGTGGTAAATCCTTTTATTTATTGGGAAAATGTGTTTTGGAGGATGGGTGAAAGAGGTAAATATGACTTTCGATATTGAAATTTAATTTAAGGGGGTTAATAAAGACCGCCTCCTGTGTTACGTTAAATGGCCTTCACAAAAGACGAATGAGCAAGTATACAGTACAAAAAACACGAATGTAGTATGCAAAGGCATTCAACCAAATGAACTTATCAGATAAAATACAGAATGAAGAACATCTATTAACTTGTGCTGGCATGGAAGAAGCTAGAATATTAAACGACAAATCATACTTGTACTGGTTAGCTCGAGGAAAAATGATTTTTAGGCCAAATTCCTGTCAAAACAACAACAACATTTAATTTAAATTTAAATTTTAATGAATTTTTTTTTTTTTTTTATAATTTAAAAGAATTAAATAAAGAATTCGGTTTTGAAATATTTAATGAATTATGGGGTATAAAATTCAAAAATTGACTAAGTCTGACACATTTATTTTCATAGATTTATTGGTACAAGATTAAAAACAAAACAATTGAAAGATATCCAAAATGAATTATAATATTATTTTTTCTATATTTGAAGGTTATGTATTAATTCTGAATTAACAATTAAAACTTTTGAATCCAATAATCTGAGAAAACAAATTCATTACATATTTGATAATCATGTATCGAAGACATTTCTGTAATTTGGAAAGAATATTACTATAATGAATTTTACATTGTGATTATACCATAAATTTGCAATAGTAATCCTTAAATTTGCTCAAAAATCAGTTCATTTACCTTATAAAAATCGCATTTAAAACAACAAAATACGCAAAATCCTTATCAGTCATTCTACACTTACAATTCTCCTTCCCAGGCATTCGAGATTATATACAATGAGCATGAGATATAAAAGCTTTCATTTATATAATATTTTATATTTTTATTTAACTAACATTACTTTCATTAGTATCTCATATCATTTTTTTTATTAACTTTCCAACAAAAACAAAATAAAAATAGATATCCTAACAAAAATTTTCGAATTTCAATGATGATGGAATTCATATGTATTTCAAAGTTCTAGAAAGTAGACTTTAGTTGGAGTTGATACGTTCAATCAGTTGGGTTAAAAATTAAACGCGATTTAAATTATTTGTTTTTTATTTCTTGTTTAAAATAATAATAAAAAAAAAAACTTCCATTTAAAAAAAAAAAAAAAACTAAAAAGAAAATTTTTATTTTTTTTTGGTTATTATTTTTAAAACCAAAAAAATATTAAAATTACTGCCAACAGATAATATGAAAATTTGTGCCAAAATGTTAGTTAATTAAAAAAAATATATAATTAATAAAAAAAAAAAATTATCAAAATAAAAATTGCATATTGAAAATTTTCCGAGAAAAATGATGAAAATTTTAAAATGTAAAAAAATATACAAACAAAAGAATTGAAAAAAAAAGCTTTCGTCATTTTTATATAATAAATTTTTACTTCAATCTTTTATCCTTAATGCCGGGTACAGAATGTAATTTTTTTTTAATATCGTCAGGACCATAGCTTTACTTGCTCGGGTATAAGGAGATGAACGTTATTTTACTGTTTTTGTTTTGTACGTAAGCGTGTTTGTGTATACTATATAATAAATTTAATGGTGCGCCGCGTATTCAATAATATAGTATCAAAATAATCTTAGTGTTGTGTGTATCTTTAAGATAAATTTATGTTATATATTTTTGTTTTTGTGTTCGGTAAAATCGACTTGAAAGTTATTCGAATTTCTTTAATTTTTCTTAAAGTTTTTATTTTGTTCTTATAATCTTTCATTAAATAAAATATAAATAATTTTATGACAGAAATCATACATTCGCTTTGTATATCACCCTAGGAAATAGGCTAATCGCCTCCTAATAAGTTTTTTTTTTTATATCAGAAAAGTTATAATTATAAATTAGCTTAAATTGACATATAATTTTTTTTATATACATACAATTATTTATATAAGTATATAAGATTTTATGTGTTAAACAATTAACGACTTTTTTACTATAATAAGATAGTTATTTCGATGGGCTTGTGGGTGCTCGGTGCTCTATGCTTTAGCATATAAAACTTGTTAGTTATTGAAACAAAGAAAGTGTTAACAACAACAAAACAAAACATTTTCTTTTGTTTTCTTTGATGGAGAGTAAAAATCTGATGTGAATAACACTTGATTTTCCGAACCAATCTCCAAACCATATGTGAAACTTTATAAGAAATTTTATAATTTGATTTCATGTCAAAGCCATAAATTCGATATTTACTGTTCAAGTAAACCGACCCTTTATTCATTTTCAACAGACTTTTTGCAAGAACTGCAATGAACCATAAGAAAAAGTTTTAAGTAAGTTGCATTGTTTAAACGTTATCACGTCTCCAGACATTATGTGCACATAAAATAAATAAGCTAGACTTTAGGGAGAGAGGGTTGTAAGTTAAACTATATTAGTCAAATTTTACTTAATAACAAAATGGAATTAAATAAAACCATATGTTTCAAAATTTTATAGATTCTGTTAATAAAATTCGTAATTAATAAATTTCTGATACGAAATTAATTGAAGTCCTTTAAAATTATGGTAAAAAGACCAATTAATTTATTACTTTTATAAACTAAATTTATCTAAATTTTAAAGGAATCTAAAAAAAAAAAAAAATTCGGTCAGCTTTGTAAACAAACTGTTGGGCTTTTGATTATTATTTAGAAATATTTAATTAATAAGAAATCATTCGAAAAGTGTCTACAATTTTGCTGTATATTTAATTAAAATATATTTTTTTTTTTTTTAAATTGAAACAAAAGTATTGAAAAGGTCAATCATTATCTCGATATATTTTGAATTGAGATATTATATATATAAAAAAAAATTCTTTAAATATAATGTTTTATAAGAAATTTCTATGATATATTTTCCATCGACATTTTCTCCTCTTTTGCAAATCTTCTTCTTCAAAACAGAAAGAAATTCATAAAATATTTTGGATAATAATTTAATTGATTATAAATGATTGACATAATTACAGATTCAAATGTGAAATAATATAATTTATTAATACAAAAATTTTAATAAGTAGTTTTTAAAGAAAATTTTAATTAAATCCTCAATGTTGATATAGAAGAGTGTACTTTACTTACCAAAAGAATAATTACTTTACCTCAATTTCGAAAATGGAATATCTAATAGCAATTACGCATGTACTTTTCGAAATTTTATTATTTTTATTCTCCATCATTTTTGTAGTATAAAAATGAAACAATAAAAACAACCCCACAAAAACAACATGTGTGTGACCATATATTAAGAGGACCAACAAAAAAAAAATCCTTGTTGTAAGGATCTACATAAATATTTTTCAAAATAAATAATAATTATTTAAAAAAAAAATAAAAACCGAATGTTTGTAGACAGCGGCGGTTTCATCATAGAGTGCTAGGTGTCCTAAGACCATCTTTCACAATTTTAATGATAAAAATCTTATTTAGTATTTTTTTTTTTTGTTTTTGGTAATACTCCATACTTCTAACCGATGATGTGTACAGAAAAGTTATATTCTCTAAAATACTATTCCCTGAAAAATTATTTTTTATGATATTTAACGATTTTTTCTTTACTGTCGTCTCTCAATTACTGTCGCAAATAATTTTCTTTTGCAGCTACCATTCCAAATGCGAAATAACAAAATTCCCTAATTTAAATATTTTAATGGGTTTTTTTATATTTTAAAAATTTATTCATTATTTTAATATTCTGTATTTTTTCATTTTTTGTATATTAATTTTTATTATAGAAATTTAAATTTAACTTAAGAAAATTTAAAAATTTTAATACTGAATAAAGTTATATTTAGTGTTAAGATAATTTTTGTTATGTTTTTGGGGGTCCCTTTTTATTTATTTTTGAATTATATAATTTAAAACTTTATTTTGTGTTTCTGAGAAATGGATTTGTACCAAAAAGGGGAAAAAATATTATTAATTTAATATTTAAATTCAAATGCGAAAAATAACACAAAAATTTCTAATTTTCTTTCTAATTTTAATTTTTATTATAGTAGGAAAATTTAATGGTTTTCTTCATTTTTGAAGAAATAATTTATGTTATGTTTTAATTAAAAAAATAAATATAAAATAAAAAAAAATGGTGTAATTATTATACAATTAAAAGTAAAATAAATGGAATAATATTTTAGAAAATTATTTGTGCCAAAAAAAAAAATAATGAAAATTTAGTGGAAAAAATTTAATTCTTTACTTTCTATATAAATGTAATTAATAACAAATCTAATAAATAATATAAAATTTTGATGGATATCAGAAAATTAATAAATTTTAATTTTAATTGAAAAAAATATACTATAATTATAAAAAGGATATTTATATTTCGGTGAAAAAAAAAAAAATTAAATAAATTTTTGTAGGTAAAAAAACATTAAATTTGTATAATTTTAATTAAAGAAGAGGGAACACCAAATGGACTTCTTTTCGAAAAGGTAAACAAAATTATGATACCAATAATTTTTTTTTTGTAAAATATTATAAAATTTCATTATTTTATGCCACATAATAAAATTTGTATACACTGAACCGAACCGAGCTATAGTCACTATTAGAATAAAGTGCGCCCATTTTGTATAACCTTATTAATACGCGGATATACGACAAATTCTGACTGGTTTAAACCAGTATTTAGTAATGATCCGGTTATCTTTTTCAGGACCACCGCAATTTCGTTTGAAATTCTGTAGTACGCGATTAGTCAGTCCTTGCACTCAGTCAAGTTCAGTATAATTGAAGGTCCCTCCATTTAGTTGACTCATACATGTTTTCTGATCAGTTTAACCAGTTCGGACAGTCTTCCTAAGCTGTTTAATTTTTTTTTTTAATATAATTCTTGCACTGGATCCGGTGTGAATATAACTGCTTTCTTCATAATTATTACAGTAGTTCTCACCTATAAAAAGTATCTAACGAATTAAATTTTGAATTTATAATTTATGTAGTGAAAAATAAAATAAAATTTTTATTTTGTTAGAATAAAATACGGAAAATATTTTTATTTTATGTTTTTTTATTTTTTTTATGCAATTTTTAAAATTACAAATTCTTTATTCACCGCAAAGTACTATCAAGAATTCTGTTTGACACGAATAATTTCCTTCTTTTTTACATATTTAAATATATACGTAATATATGTATGTATGTATATATAAATATTTCAATAATTTTTCTAAGTGTGTGTCAAACATGGGATACTTCAGAAAAAAAAAAATTAAGTTTGTTTAAAGAAATAGGAGAAAAGGAATCCTTATAAAAAAGGAATGTAACTTCAATATTTGTGAAATAGAAATAGCTTTTTTAGAAATGAATATTTCTATTATCGTATTAAAAAGGATGAATATTTTTATTGATTCGGGAAATATAAAACTTTTGCGTAAATTTAACAAAGATGTTAGAGATCAGCTGATAAATCCTTTGATATTACAACATATATTTTCCAATTCAATGTATAAAAAACGTTTCTATATAAATTCTTAGCTCTTACAACATTTACAACCTGTTTGGATCCCGGAAACTGGTATACTACGTTGTTGCCAATCGAAACTCGATTTAAATCACATGTAAAATAACTGATTCTATGCAAAAAAAACTGATGCTTTCGAATTCATATTGAAATTATTATGTCCAAATTGAAATAAAAAAGTCAGGAAATCTTTAGAAAGAAGCAGTAAAACAAAATTTTAATAACGTATAATATTATAGACAATAAAAATTATTTTATTAAAAATTATTGTTCATCCTTTTTACCATTTACAAACCAAAAATTTTGCTAGTCATAATTAAATTATAACGATGAGTCCTAAATTATATTTTATTTTACACTCTACATAACAATAATTAATATAAAATATTTTCGCTTTTACTTAAATTCTTTTAAAAATTGTGCAAATTAATTGAATCTTCTTTAATATAAATAATTTCTTATGAAAAAGCGATGTAATTAATTATGATTCTAATTGAAACTTTTTTTTTTATACAAAATCGATCAATTAATTACTTGGGAAATTATTTAATATATAATATATTTTTTTTTTTTTTAATTATGATTGAGTAAAAATTATGATTTTATTTATTGTATTCGTACATGCAACAAAAAGATAAATGGGAAATTTTGGTAATATTATTACTTAATTTGCTAATATTAGTGATTTTTTAAAATTGGCTAGCGATGTTCCGAATGAAGTCGTTCTAAAATATATCAGCGGTTTTAGGACTTATTAATGCTCTATGTCACGAGTTGACTCTTTTTAAAATCCACTATTAATATTTGTTGCGCAGATGAATTAGATACTGTCGGTTTCACGCATCTGCGCAGGTGTTCAGGAATGGAAACCGATTCTGATGTATTTTCGCGAAAAGTGATAGTTCATACATCTTAGCCAAACATGTTGACATAATATGTATTATGAGGATGCACAGTTGTCTATAATTAAAGGCCTGAATGCGTGAATGCCATGTAGTAGATTTCCTTTTTGCAATGATAATTACACCGGTTCGTTTCATGATTGTGCTCGTTAGTAGGCTAAGTGCACGAACATAGTTTTGCTATGAGCGGTGCTGGAAGCTGTGCTGTAGTGTATTTTTATATAAAAAGCAACAACAACAACACTACAGCACAGCTTCATAGCGTCACTCTGTACGTCCACTAAGGTATAGAAGTGATAAGATTTAGTTTCACTCATGATAATTTCCTTATGCAGTTGGAGTTGGAGCTATCGGTCAATTTAGAAATCAACAATTATATTTGATAATGCTCTACACTCTACTCCTATACAGTCTACATCTACATCATACAGTACTAATTATCCGATTTAAAAGACATTTCACATACAAGTTAATTTTGTCAGTTGTTGGTGTACCTGAAATTTGAAGTCGGTAGGTTAATTGGTTTCATGGAACCCAGTTTTGGTTATAAATTCAATTTATTATTAAAGATGATGTCATTATTTTCCGATGTCGGTAGTTTTTCAGTGGAGCCCTATCTAAAATTCAAGATATTTACAATTTACAAAGCAGTTTTTTATTTATAAAGCGTCAGTAGACAATATTAATTACAAACTACGTTAGACATTGTTGAACTTAACTACGAGTTCTCTGCTTCCCCTAGTTAAATGTTTTTATTTTTTTTATTTTATAAATATTTAAATGTACGGCATTAATTTTAATATTTCTAAATAAGTAATCTAAAATTTTTGGAAATTAAATTTATATTTGAAGTTATGTCTCGTCCTTTTTGTAAAATGTATCAAATATCTACAAATTGCTAGTAAATTTAATATTTACAAGTTTTTATATATACGAAATTAAATTTTCTATTTTAAATATAATTTAAATAATTTCTAATTAAATAAGATTTATAAACGAATTATAAATTCTATATAAAAGGTAAAAAGAAAATAATAAACTAATTCATATTTAATTAAAAATTGAAGAAATTGAAAATTTTAATTTAATTAAAAAAATAATTTTCCAAATTATAATTTACTAAGGAATCCGAAATATTTGTTCCTTGAGGCAGAAATTACAGAATTTAGTTATTTTTTATTATCATTATAAATTCGTATTTTTAATGTTATTGCGACTGGGGAATCGTTAAATAAATAATTATGGAATTTTAATAATTGTAAATAATAATTCGATATTAATTAAAGGAGTTTGATATTGGCAGATAAGTGGTTTTTATTCAGGAACGTACTTTTTGCAACTTGGCAGTCCTTGCTTTTAAAATTATGTTCTGGAAAAGAACGACTGTAAAAAGCGGCTTGATCAATAATATCACGACAGTTTAGTTTTTTTTTTTATTTATGAATGATTTTAAATAATTTCAAAATTTCATAATCACAACTTTATCGAGTTTTAGCTTATGAGACTAGCTGATTTCAATTATTACCAATCAAAATTTATTAAATTTAATATCGAACATATTCGATTTCTTATGTAATTTATTTGAATATATTTATTTTTATTATTAATGCTGTATTAAATCGATTTAAACAAGGGAAAAATGATTTTTAAGACACTACTATTATAAAATGGTTTATTGGTCTTCTGAAAAACATGGAAAATTAAATGTTGTAATTAGAACTTTATCTGGGGAGCGGTATCTTTTTATTTTTCAAATTTCTCAAATAAAAATAAGTTTATATTTTAATTACTCTTTAAAGCTAGAGGTAGGCAATCTGGATTGATTTCATTATTGGGTGCATATGACCCTATACATTTAAGTCTCGAATAAATAAAATTAGTTAAAGAGTTTTATATTTTACAATGCATAACCGAAATTAAAAATTACAATATTTTTTTAATTTTCTATTAGAAAAAGTTTTTTTTTTTAAATCATTTGTTTTACTTGAAATTTACCTGTGCTCTCATAAATCCAATTTTTATTTATTTGGGATTTGTTGTTATAGTACATATCCTAAAATAATAAATAAGTTTTTTTTTTTATTTAAAACCATATACAATTTTCCTGCGGATAAATTAAAAAACAAGAATATCCTTTTACATATTATTCACTTAATATTTCAATGAAAAACATTATATGAATATTTCAACATTATCCTTAAAAAATACATATACAAATACATACATATATATATTTTTTATTATATTATTATATTTTGCCTTTTAGCAAATAACAAGACTTTAATAATATTTGAAAAATGAAAATTTTCGACATTTATTACCAAGAATTTTATAATGGATAGATTTAATATTATAAATATTGAAAGGTTTCCCTATACAAATATCGATGGGTATATGGTACCATATAATATACTCATCCTTTGAGCTAATATTCAATATGTTTATATTCATCAGTATCAATTCAAATGTCATATATAATTGGTGTCCTGTTTCCTTATTCTCATATTAAATATTATAATATAAATACCAGTGATAGCGAACCTTTTTATGCAGTTTAAAATAACATTTTAAATTATTGAACTCCAAATGATGACAGATTAAAATATTTAATTTGTGTAACTGACAGAATATAAATATAAACATTTTACTTTATTTGACGTTTTATTTTATAGTCTTTATCAGAAAAATGACATAAAAAAGGGAAATCTGTAGTTGACGGTTAATTGATGGTAATGGGAAAATTAGAACTTTTCTATCTGACATTTCAAATTGGTGGCCTTTAATCTAACATAAATGAAATGATATTTCCTATATAATTTCTTTGATAATGCCTTGAAATATTTAAAAAAAATTTATTATGTGCCGTGATGTACATCTAATAATAGGAAGCAACATTAAAAATTAAGTTTTTATGCAATTTTGTACTATTTTGTCCGTTCGTCTGCTACCACTTGATCTAGAAGAACTAGAAACTTCAAACCAATGCAATTTTAAAAGTAAAAGTATCTATTTCATTTATGTCTTTGTATCCTTTGTACTTTATATGCTATGGACATCTTTGTCACATTATAATATTTTCATTTCTAGAATAAATTAATGCTTTTTATACACTTTAAAACAAGGAGTCCCGATTAAAGATTAAAATACCTTAAATTATTAAAATGGCAACCATATGACCTTTAACTAATCGATTTGCCATCACTGGATTAGTATTAAAATAAATATGTTTATGCTTAATATAAATAAAATAACTCTTATCATATGGGCCAGTAGTTCAATATAAAATAAAATTATTCATTTTCGCATATATAATTTTAATATTTCATTAATTTTCTGCTTCATAGATTATGAACCATTTTTTTTATGAAAATTATATAATAATAATGATAATAACATAAAATAAATTTATAATATACATATATTGATAATATGAAACATCCATTTTCCAAAAGCATAATTTTTATGTAGATGACTTTAATGCCTAGACTATTTATGAGATTATTTTATATTTAATAAAATCGTATAAATAATTTTTTTTTGTAGAATATTAAAATTCAGAGTTCAAATTGTGGCGAAAAGTAATTTTAAATATTTTAGAAATGTTTTTGGAAGATTATTTAAATATTATAATTAATCCATCATTTTAATTCCTAAATGCTAGGAAAAATTTTAGAAATTTATGAGAATTCTATAAGTGAAATTTTTCCTTTTCCAAATGAAATTGCTTCTTTTTCTGGTTAAAAGTGTTAGAGTTGGAGTGTTCCTACATTAATGTATTAGATAAATATGTTATTAAAATTTTCAGATGCCACTTCTGGAAATACCTTACATTAAAGTATGAATGATCTTGAAATAAAATTGATATTAAAAAAAAATTAGATTGTATATGTTTTATTGTTACCAATATTAATAATAAGAGTTACAAATTGACTTAAAAAAATATTAATTTGACTTGCATAAAGATCAATTTAACTTTAGGAAAATTCTGCAAACGATAAATTTCGCTTGGAAATACCAAATTACTTTATATTACAATGAAATTCTATGTTTATATTAATATCGTATTCAAAATTCCAACAAACCCAATATTTATTTAAATACTTTATATTTTATTATAAATATTTTATTTGCTTTCATGCCTTCATCATAATAGATTAGAAAATTGAATGTGTCACTGCCACTGCATTTTCTATATTTTACTAATCTACAAATAATTTATACAAAATATTTATTCAATTCAGTTTGTTTATATAAAATGAATTTTATTCAAATTTTGATATATGAGATGGTAATATTTTATTAATGTGACGTCATAAGCTATTAACATACTGAATGATAATTTTCATTATTTATAAAACATATTAAATTAAATTAATGTCTCACTTGATTCTTCATGTCATTTTCTAATGTGTATAACTCAGTGAACATAAAATATGAACTTAAATTTACAAATAACACAATTTTTGTTAAGGAATAAAGTTTTAAATATAAATTTAATTTATTAAATTTTATGTAGCACAAATATTTATAAAAAATAAAATTATTTTATTATTTTATTTTCGAAAATAGTTTATATAATGATTCCAGCGAGCAAAAGAGCTTCTATAAATGAATAGGAAGAAATTCAGAATATTGGTAGGCTCCATTGCGGCTCACTGTATTCTTTAAAAACCACCTACGAACATTCGCACTGCCAGCAGCAGAATAAGTGAGTCGGTTTTGTCAAGACGAGAACTAAACGGCTGAACACAAACTATTTGTAACTGTGAGATGACTTCAGTACTTCGAAGGCTATGTAGAATGTAGTCGCTTCTTAGGAAACGTGGAAGCTATCATTAAAGCTATCATTGTACACTTGATCAATGTTGAGTAATTAGAAGGAATATAAAAAATTTGCCAAATGACTGCAGTGATTAGAACTCTAAATCTTACTAAACCTATTATAATATTTGTCCTACCGTGAGTGAATACATATTTAAGGTTATATTTTGTAATGGTAACAATTGACTATTGCTTATAACTGAATCACGTGCTGATCGAAATGACTTTACTGTATAATTCGATTGGCTGCAATAAATTACTTTTTTACCATCCATTCCGTTTAACATTTCATCGTTTCGATTAAAATTAAAAAGCCAATTCCAGTGTTAAAAGGAGTTGATCCATAGTTGCATACTATTGACACTATGTGGCGCTTCATATACTTTTAAAAATTTCTTTATCTCGTTTATCATGGTGTTTTTGATCACTCATAAAAATCCATATACCAAGAAACTAAACTGATATGAAATGATTTGTGGGTGCAAGTTTTTTTAAAGTTTAGTTTTAATGGTTGAAGAGCTTAAAGTGTCATTAAAGTTACTTTAAAGTTAGAAAAAATATAAAATTGAATTTCTCAAGTTATTCCTGGTGCCTAAAGGAATAATATTTTTCTTATTTAAATAATCTAAAATGAATTTAACGTTTTCATATTTTTTCGGGTTGGTTATTTTCCATTTCGGAAAATTATATATATAAAAAAATAAGTAGTTATTTGTGGTTGGGAGGATGTCAGACATTTAAATTTATGAATTTTTATTTTTTAATGAATTGTCTGTAGTAACTGGAGCGCATTAAGGATTATTAAATAATCACGTTCATTTTTTTGGTTGGTTTCCATTTTTTTTTTGTAAATGACGTAAAACTTTAATTTCATTTTAATGTTTTGAGGGTTTTTAGGTATAAGTCTTCCCTTCTTTGTTTTTCAATAAAACAAAATCATTTTTTTTTTAAAAAATTACAATAAAGGTTATACGTGTTTCGAATTAACAAAATTATTCATTTTGAGGTTGGCCTCTCTAGCAAAAATTGCTTTTAATGATTTGAAATTATGTTTTTTTTTTGTTGTAGCTTTAAATATTTGTGGAAAGGCAGTACCAGTAACTATTAAAAATCATCTTTCTAATTTCGAATTAACACAAAAAAATTTAATTTATAATATTATATTTTAGAGACAAATGAATGAATGCCCCCAAAAAATTTAATTACTCAGTATTTTTTAATATAGTATTTTTCGGTTTTAAATAATATAAATTTGACTGAAGTTATTTGAATGTTTTAACCATTAAGAAAAGTTACAAAATTTGCAGTAATGGTACCAGAATAATAATTTGTTTATAAAAATTAGTCTTGTGGTTATATCGTGATTAGTTTTTTGGTTATTTTATATGTGACGTATTTTAATTTTTGCTATTAATTTAGTTTTATGTATATAATAATGATACTAAGAAATTGACAATATCTTCTTATAAATAACAAAATTAATTTTAATGTAATGAACATTTCTATTAATTATTTTTTGAATGCATATATTTGAAAAAGCAGTGGTGGACAGTGGAGAACGGGATTCGATTCGGGCATTTTGAAAGCCAATAAAGTAAAAAGTAAAAATTTACGTCTGTTCCAAGTTCCAAGTACTTGTAGCAGTAAGTGTATGACGGAATTAGTTTATAGAGCCGCAATTTTTTGTAGGTATCTGTAAAAAAATTGCTTATTATTACAATTTATTTATTTACTTATATATATTGTTTGAACAGTCATGTGTTGAAAACGAGATGCCAAAAGACCATAATGCAGATTGCTACGCGACGTACGTATTATTAATAAGGCGCGATTATTGTAAAACGCGTCACGTTTACAAAACAAATTTGAAAGTGGCGAAAAGAATCACTTTTATGAAAATTTTTAGGTAATTCAGTCCATTTCTAATTTTAATTTCTGATTCTATAGTTTTTTAAGTTGTATATCTTTAAAACCATAATATTAAGAAATTTCAAAGAAGTTCATGAGTTTATATCGAACTTTTTCATAAACTTATTACACTTTATTTATATAGGTTTATGTAAATTTTAAGTTGACTTAAGGTCATGAAAAAGTCTCGTTTACTAAAAGGAATTGGATTTACAAAATTAATTGGAGTCTTTTTAAAAGCGTTTTTTCTTAGCGAACGAAAATGTAATAGATCCTAAGAATAATCTATATGTAGATAAATTGTAGAGTATAGAGTTAAAACAGGGTTTGCACTCCAATTCAACCTTTTGCAAATCAAATTTCACCTTGCGGACATCAAATTTATCGCTGATCATCGGCCCATAATCTCTAATATTAATCGTGTTAATAAAAATTTTCCTATCTAAAAAAATCCGACCCTAAAATTAATAAAAATTCCATAATATTTGTTACATGCAACGAAAAGTTATGATTTTGTGGTACTAATTAATAATATGTAATATGTAAAAAATTATAAACATTTATTCATTAGTCATTATGATAATCAGTTTACTTTACTTTACTTCTACTGCGTCTTAGTTGGAAAATTAATAAATCCGAGAAAATAAGTAAATGTCAGTAATTTAAGTTTTATGTACTTAGTAACTTTTAATTACGTGATGGAATAAAATTTCATATGATGGAATGATGCATACTAAGAAGAGAATAAAAGCCAGTATAAAAAAAGAGAATAAAAGCCAAATTTCAAAAATTGACTTCGGGGTATATTTGTAAAAGCCATCAATCGATTTTTCATCTATACTACGAAGTTGCAAAATATTTTGTTTGGTTGGTTTAAAAAAACTGGGTATTACAATACAAAAACGAACGAAGGTCATAAATTAGTGAGCCCCTTGTATAGCATGTGAATGAATGCAATCACATTAATCGCCGTCAGTTTATCAGCATCTTCAAGTTTTCTAAAAAGAAACTACCAAATTCCCTAAATCTTTTATGTTATGATCAATGGCATCACAAATATTCCAATTTTTCCTCATACTCCGACAAGTGTAGGATTGAGTAAGTCCTAATCTTATTGCATGCTACCTAATAATCGCATGTTCCGTGAAAAATGCCTTGTTAACTTAGTCGTCAGCATTATATTGAACTTTTTAGTAGTACCGCAGAACGTTTTGGTATACATAATTGCCATCACAGTTACTTATTAACCTTTTTATTTTTACCGGAATTAGCATATGTAAACATTAAAGAGACATCAGTAAAACATTTTTGTATTAGTTCATCTGTTTTCTCATTACCTTCGATCATACAATGACCGACTGACAAAAATATTTTCTGTTTAGTTTCAATTGTTCATTTTTGTATCATTACTAAATCATTTGCTCCAATAACATCTCACATTTTCTAATACCTGAAAAATTATACGAATTAAATTCTGTAATATCTAGCAGTAATATCTAATTTACTATGAACACGAACAATTTCATAATTTCAATGTTATGTTTTTTTTTTATTAAAACATATTTTTCATGTAATATGTTTCAACCAAAGTACTAGAAATAAGCGGAATACTTAAATTAATTTTTTAAAGTTTACAGTTTTTTAGTGGCCCACTTACGAAGGTAAATTTCTCTTCAAATAATGGGAAAATTTTAAATATTAATTTTCATATGTGATTTTTCATATTTTATTTTCATATGGCCTAAATACACAATGTAATAAATAATTTATATTTTTAACACCTTTCAAAATATTTTTTTTTTTTGGAAATATGTATTTATAAAGGATTCCATTTTTAAATTTTTCCTTTTAATAATTATTTTTGGTGTATAGGCAACATCAAAAGAATACTAAATTTAATAACACGATCTGGTTTTGTAGATGGAAACTTTATATAATTTTTTCACTTTTTGGTATATGCATAAAAAAATGTAATGCATAAATAAATTTTCAAAAGTTTTGCATAAAATTTTTAAAAAATAATTCGATTTTATAACCAATATTTATAAAAAGTATGGGAAGAAGAAACTACTTTAAACTTTGTTAAAACTATCTTAAAAGTTTTATAATTTATCTTTTAAATTGAATTATTTTATAATCAGATTTTTAAGGTTGCATATAATATTTAAAGCTTATACTATATCTAAATCCCACTGGGATAAATTGTTGCAAAGAATTTGTAATAATTTCTTCCGGTTTCTATACTTTCTTCCAGAAATAATGTGTTCCACATAACTTGTAGCTATGTCCAACATTGTAAAAAAAATATTTTTGAAATTCTGAACAATGTATTATATATTCGGATATAAAACTAACCTAAGAATCAAATTTCATTCAAATCGGATAATATATACTCTCAGAATACATGAAATTTAAGAGTGGACCCACTGAAACTAACTATCAAATTTTATAGACGCACACTATATAGATAATAAAATCAACCCGTGTTACAAATTTAATATAAATTAGATAATAATTACATGCTCTATATTAGAACATATAATCAACAACACTTAGGAAACTAATCTGCCATATATAACTTTGTCATGAACCGACTGAACTGAAGCTACCGACTCCAATCTGTATGTAAAATGTCATTCAAATCGGGTAACAATTACTGCATAATGTAAAATAATAAAGATATGAAATATAATTCGAGAATTTTAATGGACCCACAGAAGCTACCAACCTAAAATTACTTTACGAAATTTCCGTGTATAAGCCAGATAATAATTATTACATGCTTTAGAACACATGAAATATAAATTGGAAGTTTTAGCGGGGATCCGCTAAATTTGACACAATTACCATACCGACTTCAAATTTGACACAATTACCATACCGAAAACAACTTGCGTACCAAATTTAATTCAAATCTCATATTATAATGTCAATCGCAACACTTTATAGTTATTCCATAGGACTGTCCTAATCCTAATGTAATTGTAATTACTCTTAACGTTCAAAGAAATTCGATGTTTTGAACTATCGTAACATCTAATGTAATAATTTTAAATACATTTTCCATTTTTACATAATTTCACCAAAATGTTTACTGTGTGATTTAATGCACGACTTGCACACCCTGACGCTTCGCCAGGAAAGTAACTTTTAAACTTTGAGTTCATTTTTAACTCCGGAAAACAATTGAGTAGCATTTCTCAAGTTTTAAAATTGTTAGATTAGATACGCTTTTTGTGTGAAATGTTAAATTGACTGCATACCATTTAGTTCAAAGGACATTAAAATGTTATATTAAAAGGTGTGGTGTCACTAAATTCAATTGAAATGTTTTTTTTATTAAGTAAATATTGCTCTAGTAGATTAATCAAGTGATTAATCTCTCAATTTTTTTGTTGTACATATAAAAATATAATAATAAAATTAAACATTTTTATTTTGTTGTACGTTTTTTTGTTCTTATACGTATTATAACAACAATTAAAAGAATGTTTTTGTATTCGTTAAGGACAATTAAATGCTTAAATAAATTGTAGTTATCAATTGGATACCTTACATTTGCTCGAAAAACATATGTACGAAAAATATACCTCGAAATACAATATATGCATACACGAAGAGCATTTGCTTGAAAAAAATTTGCTGGGCAATGAATATTTGTTCGAAAAATGATATATATTTAACAATTTTCTCTGAATTTTTTATTTAACATTTGAAAAATTGAATAGTGTTGTTTATACTTATAGGACTGGAAAATAGAAATTATTGGATCTCAAATTATATGTTGTTTTATGATCAAGTTGTAAATACTCATTTGCTTTCTGAAATTTAGTTAAATAAGTTGATTTACTTGTTAAACTTGAATAATTTAAATAATTAACAAAAAGAAACTCGAAAAAAATTTAGCGAAGTTTATTTTTTACGAGAATATGTTTTCCGAGTAAGTGAATTTCGAGTAAATGATTTTCGACCAAGTGTTGAAGAAAGTTTTGTACAATTGGCATTAATAAAAGTATTTTTTTTTTTTGGTTATTTTAAATAAATTATTTTCTCTACTCTGTTGCTACACAAAGGTGTGGTCGAAAATAATGTTCCCAACCCAATAACGATAATGGAAAATGATTAACCATATAATATACAATGTACCGTAATATAAAAAAGAACCACACTTTTAACATGTAATTTTTTTTTGTGTACATGTGTTTTTTGTGATGTTCTGTTTTGGTATTGTATTATTTTCGTTATTCATGATACAATAAAAAAAGAAATTGATCCTGATGGGTCCTAGAGCGTTTTTCCTACTATTATATTACACATATTTGAACATTAATGTAAACAACTATTGTATATATACATGATGAATTTTTTTTTGTTGGTCTGATATACGTTTTATAAATGTTCCTAAAGGGCGATTGTATCAATAAATTGTTTTGCTGGAAATCTGAGCTACTATGTATAATAGTTTCACACTTATTGGATTTTTTTTTGAGTGGCAGTTTGGTTGGTTGTTTTAAAGGAGTGCGATATACGAGAACCCCACGCACATAGACCACAGAAGAGTGAGCTCGTTGTACACTCCAGTCGAACGCTGCATCACAATTAAAGCGCGTCGTTGCAATTGCCGTATATAAGCTACTTGTTAACTTGTTCATTTTTAAAATTATCTTATACTTCTTCGGCATTTTACTATTCTTTCTATATTATGCCCCGGTTTTAATTGCAGGAATACTCAAAAAGTTCACACTTATAGAATTTAAAGCTGATTGATAATTTAATTGAGTTTGATATTTTTTTGGAAGACACGGTATTATAATCTATACACGTACTAATTCTATATCAATTCCGCAACAAAAACTTAATTTGCAAATATATTCGAAATGGCTTTTAATAGTAAGACATTTTGTTCTCAGTAAATGGTTCTCAACCTTTAGAATTTTTCCATGTTTCAAATTTGCATTAAATTTTGCACATTTTAATTATTATATTTACTTATTTAAAGTTGAGTTAACTTAGAGGAGAGCGCTCTAAATGTTAAATGTTTAGCAACTTTTTATTTTCTATCAGTTTTTTAATTTTCAATCGATACCATATGACTTCTAAATCTTTCAAGGTTAACAATGTCAGTGATGTGGATGTTAGTTAAACATAATAATTTGAAAAAGTTAGCAATATTGCAGACGGAGCAACATTACATCAAGATTTAAATTAAAGGATTTATTTTGGTTTTAAAAAAATTTACATTAATTTAAATTTTATAGCTTAGTTTCGGTTAAAAAGTTGTTAGTTTTTTCATTTCGTAAATAAAATAAAAATATTGCAACTCAATTTTTATTTTAAATTGAACAAATATTGAGGAAATATTGGATAGGGCAATTGTTGTTAGCCACGAGCGTACATGTTGGCAAATAAAACTATTTCATTTAATTTTTTTTTTTTTAAGAAAATTCTATTTTATTTATCTAATATGTGTTTATTTTTGATTGGCACAGCATCGAAATAACGTTATCCACTTAAGAATAATATTTTTAAATTTCTTTTAATCTTTCATACGGGAAATAATGAAATTTAATATCCTTCAGATTGTTTTTACTAGTTATAAAACAATAGAACAAAAAAATGTTATGGTTTTATTGGATATAACTCTTAAAAACAATTTCTGGAATACCTGTATAGTTTGTATAGGGATGTGTAAAGTAGAAGATTCTAATTTATGAACTTGTTAAATGTTTTTGAATGTTAATTGTAGTGTAGACCTTATTCAATTTTTGGATTATTGGAATATATTACGAGTATCGAACGAAGTAAATTTTAAGCCTAACAACAAAACTGCTGCCCGGCTATATAATTGTTAATATTAACTAGCTACACATACCTTCTTAGCCATCCAATTTTCGTACATTTTTTTTTTTGAGAAGGGGAACGCGAGAGAGCAGTACGACCTCAGCGATCTATTCTGCGATTAAAGCCCCTATTCCTCCTACCATTTAATAGATTTAAAGAACCCTAGTATGTTTGAGGAAGCGATATTGTCCAATTCTTCAGGAGTAAGGAAACCTTTGCCTAAGATATTAAGTCTGCCTCTTGCGAAGGCCTCGCAGTAGCAGAGGATGTGTTTCGTCATCTCTTTTTCGTTGAGCCAGAGGCGACAGATGTCTGTGTCAGCCAGGCCTAGTTTACTGAGATGGTAGTTCAAAGGACTATGTCCTGTTAAGAGGCCTGCCAGGGTTCTTATTCCCTTTTGCTGAGTATTATTAAATCGTCCACTTTTATTTTGTTTGGTATGATTAATTTTTATGATGTAGAGAGTCCTGGTAGTTTATACCAGTAGGTTTTATACTCTTGTTCAATCCATCTACGTAAAGCGAGGTTATGGTGTCCTCTTGGTTTTCCGCAAAACGGTTCTGGTCCGATAAGTTTCGTGCTTGAGCCAATTTTCGCAAGGCAGTCTGCCTCTTCGTTTTCTTCAATCCCTGTATGTCTTGTATGTGCTGGTACATGCTAGTTTTTAGAATTTGTATGAATATGTTGAGCTCATTGTCATTGAGTAAATATGTTTTAAATCAGTTCTTAAAATAGAAGCCTGAAGCAGTTGGTAATTTGTTGATTCGTGGCACTTATTATTGTTCTTAATTTAAGTTTTTCTACTGAGTCAATAGATGACGGCTAAAGGAAGTAATATAGTTTTTTTTGCAGAACTGAGAAGCCAGAAACAAGTGGTAATCTACTGATCTAGTAACTGTACAATAATTAATGCAATCATTATTTCGAATTCTTTCCAATCTTATTTTTGAATTGTCAATAAGTTAAAAATTTGTAATAACTTCTTTTGCTTGGATAGCTATTTAGTGCCTAGCTACTATTATATGTCTACAGCATGTGCTAAGGAGGTTGTTGCTAATTATTAATTAATCAGTATGTCTACGTGTATTGAGTTTAATTTACCTTGAGCTTAAGTGCATTTAGGACAAGCTTAAATTAATGGATATAATTCTTAATATCATATCTATCTATCTATCAGCTTATCTTACTAATCCGCACACACAGATAATTAGTTCACTGAGAAGCTCTTACTGATCGTTTTTCGATGATAAGAAACCTTCTATCTTAGATTAATTTTCGATTAGAAACTCAATCAAGTAATAAGAAAAAATATAAGTAAAGTTATTGCACAGTATCAAAATTGTCACATCAGAAATGTGATAAAAATAATTTTATGACAGATATTATCATTAAATGCCTGGCCCGAATCAAAATGTTTCTTGATTTGAGTCAAAAATATCGGGTTATTCGGGTTTCATTGTAATTTATTTACCAAAAGAAAATATTATAATTTAATTAGAAAAATTAATGCAAAATTATTAATAATTAATATTTTCTTTATTTATTTTAAATTTTTTAGTTAGCACTGTAATGTCAACAGCCAAAAGGCTGGTATTGTCCTTAAGAGGTCGAAAGGAATCAACAAATAGTACCGGTGCAACTTCATCAACCCGTTTAGTATCAGCTGGTAATAGTTGTTCATCACCTGGTCATGAATTAGATGAAATAGCTGTTGTATCCGGTACTGGTGGTTCTAGTAATCAATTATTATATGGCGGCGGATCAGGTGGTTATCACCATTATAGTACATCAAATGGACCATCACGTTTTCCTTCAGGTAAACTTATATAAAATATATAAAAAAAATAAAAACTCAATTTCAAAAATAGAAATAAAATAATAATAAAAAAAATAAAGTTAAAATAAAAATAAATACATTAAAAAATAATATAAATATTTTTACCTTCAAATCAATATCATCACATTTGTTTTTATACAAGGCTTCATCCTTTCTTTCGTTATATTATTTTTTGCTTATATATGTATATGAAAATATAACCACAAAAACATTTTCATATTGAAATATATTTCACCAAAAAACATAAATTTTTGTGTAATATTTTCATTTAAGATACAAAAATGAAGCAACATTTTTTTTTTTTATTCATCTGTTATTTTTATTATCATTTTTGTAAGGAAAATAATCGAAAAAAACAACTTTTACAAGCTTTTTCTTAAAAAAACAAACTAAATAATATTTGTATTTATATATATATTTATGTATATATATATATATATATATATATATATATATATATATATATATATATATATATATATATATATATATATATATATTTATTATTCAAACAAAATAGAAATCATAAGATAAATTTATATTTGATTGTGTATATAATGACGATTCCTAGAAAAACAATTCCCAGAAAAAAAAAAATCGACAGAAAATCAGGTTCGCCTAAAATAAGTAATTGCCAGAAAATCAGAGTACCCAGTCAACACCTATTCGCATTACTGACACAAAGTTGTTTTTGAAAATATATAGCAGCAAAAGCTAAAGTTAACCAAGTTATTAACACTTTCATGAACACTTTCAGTTAATTAATTCTAAAAAACAAAACATGTCGCATAGCAAAACTACTTTTACAGAGTAGTTTTATATTAATGGGAATTTTTGAGTGATATTTTATTATACATAATGATATTTTGTCGATTTCAGAGCCCTCTATTGGCAGAAACTTGATTTACACTCAATTTATTCTACTTGTCATATTACATTTCTGCTAAAGTCTGATACTGAAATCCCAAATATTTTAATTATCTATCATAATAAATTAGGCGGCCATTAATTATGTTAAATAACATTTTGTTAAACTTTACAATGGACTGCATCCAAAACGTTAAGGGATTGTTTTCGGTAACTCAAAAAATCTGTAAAAGGGTTTTATTTAAAACGTAAATTTAATAAATTAATATTAATAAAGAAATATATTTGGAATGCATGGAAACGTAGTTTTACTGGGGAATTGTTTTTCTGGGTAAAGTGGGAATTGTTTTCATGGGATTTGTTTTTCTGAGAATCGTCAGGTTACCATTATATTTATTTATATTGATTATGTGTGTGTGTGTTTTTGTTTTGTAAATGTATATTTTTATATGTTATGAATTGTAAATATGTGAGATGTTATATATTTTTAACAACAATTTTTTTTTCTTCAATATTATAAAATTCCGTCGTTAAGGGATTTTAAAGTTGAAATATTTTCAATCTAACCTAAAGAGTTAATTTTTTTAAGTATATTTTTCAAAATTGAATATAAAAAACATATAATATTTTATTTTCCTTATAAATATTACAACGATGGATATTTGTATTGAAAAAAGGACTTAGTGTTAGAAACCTTACAGACATAAAGTGTAATTCATAGACAGACAATTATAGCGATCATTTCTGCCTCGTTGCTACTCTATTTTGGAATTGGTTACCCGATCTATCATATTCAATTCATTAGATTAGTGGGGTCTTCTGCATTTCTGTATTTGCATCTGAAACTGTAAAACGAATATGCCAATGAATTAAATATAAGTAAGGGGCATTCTACAGGGTGTGATAAAATGTACATTAATGAGCAGAACGAACACGATAATTGTACTGACAAAAACTGCTCCATTAAAAAAACTATTATTCACTGTTTCTGTTGACAGTTAAAAATTTCTAAAAAAATTCAAATTTTCTAACCTAAAAATAGAATTTAAAATGATTCTAAATGTTAAAAATCAGTAAATTAAATTCTTTAATTATAATTTTTGGTTGTACATATATAAATCATATTGAATTATAAGAAGTTTTTCCAGAAATGAGAAATTTTTATTTCCGCAATAAGTTTTGAATGCATTGAAAATAATTTTCAAATTTTTTTTAATACGATAATCGTAAGTTTTCTACACAATTTTCTTTTATTACACATCAACAACATTCAAATAATTTCTTAACAAACCCCCGGAATATTTCATACTTTAACTTTAAATATCCTTACGAAAATCATATTTTCTGTGCAGGTTTTTCAATAAATTTATAATGTTTTATATATTATGTGGATTTTCCTCTCGATCTCACAAAAATAAAAATAAAAAAAAATATTAATAAATAAATTTATATTTTTATGGTTTCAAAAATATAAGTACCATAAGGATAATATCCTTTCATATCATAATATTTTACATTTTTCTTTATATAAATCTATAAAGTCGAAAAAAAAGAAAATGTTTTCTTCTTCGTTTTGTTGAAATTGTTTATATACACATTTCTTTTTTTTTATGGCCATACATTTCGTTAGTAATACCACGTAAAATTATGTTTATGTTAGTAAGAATTTTAATTTTTTTTTTGTATCCTGCGAAGATTGTGTATATATTTTGTATATATACATATATCGAAAATCTTTTTAAGATTTTATTTTTTTCATAAAAAGAAAGGATAACAAAATGAAAAAAAAACTTGAGATAATAAAAAATATTACTTTATTACCAGTGGAAATATTTTGTTACATTATATTGGAAAATGCAGCTTATTAATATGTCCTTGAATGACCTACAACAAAACATCACATCAAGTTTATAATTTCAAATCAACATTTTTGTTCAGCACCAGTCCTTCTTCTACTTGACTTCGTTGTACAATAAATATTTATTCAACTATGGAAAAAGAAAATTGTCATCCAGTGGCGAAGCATCTATCAATTATTTTATGGGGCTCATGGTCATCCTGGAAATGTAATTCGTGTAGAGAAGTTTTTAAAGCATAATTAAATTTTCATTTAAATATTTAAATGGTTTAAAATCAGAAATGTGGGTTTAAAATCAGAAATTAGTTTAAATAATTTATATTTTATAATTATTATTATTACATTTCATACAAATAAAAATTTCACTTTTTATTTATTTAATCAGAAGCTCCATTAATTTTCAAGTAGATCCGCCACTGCTTATTATCATTTTTGGTAGTTGAAAACTTGTCCTTAGAAGGGTCTGAAATTCATGTTTCGTTACCTTCAATATAGGACCGCTACTGATTATTGTAATTCTTCATTTGAAAATGAATTTTTCTTATAAAAATATTGATTTATAATTTTTTTACATCAATTTATTATATTGCAACAAAATAAGTAGAAACTTTCAAATATTTTTCGTCCTTTACCAATGATAAGATCATTTTCATATTTATAGATTTGAAAAGGATTTTGGTCATTCAAAAATTGTTTTTTATTTTTTTTTAAAGATATACATAAATTTTGATGATGATTGGTGATCGAAAATTTGATATAAAAGTATATAAAACACGTACAGGATATACTACACAATATCTATGGTCAATTTAAGAATGTGACATTATCAAGAGTCACGTTTTAAACATGTCAATATAAATAATAAATCTTATTTTTCGATTCTTAAATGATTGTATATAGATTCTAATTATATATAGAGTTATAAGAAAATTGTTAGGTTTTTCACTGGAAAATTTGTTATATATATATTTAAATATAAATTTTATTTTACAGATTTTGTCCTTTTGGTCAATAATTTTTGTGTAAATTCGATTCTGTAACATTTTAAATCATTTGGGTTCTTTTTGTCATCGTTGAAATCAAATTTATATTATTCTATATTTAGAATTAATGTCCATTGGTAGAATTTTTCATTTAAATATTTAAGTTTAATTTTAAATTTAAAAGATGTCATTGGATTTCATTGGTTCATACTCAACTTATGATGCCATTCATTTCTCATTTCATCAGAATACCGGGAAAAAGAAGTTCTTAAAACGTGTTTTAAAGAAGTTTTATTGTAAAATTCTTCATAACTTTGATTCTAGATGAAATATATTAAAACCGATATGATCAATCTATTTTTGGACATAATTATTTGAAGATTGGAGGTTAATTATTTGGAGGTTATCGAATACCATAGATTCGGAAGATTGAAAAATTCGGTTTTTATGTGTTAAGTTAATTTTAAATTGATATTTCGAGAACTTTTACTATAGTTACAACAATAATATGTTTATCTTTTAATCCAATTTTAAACATAAAATCATAAGATTTTCCATTTACATATTCCATTTCAATTTAACTCTTCCATTATTTATTTTATATAGTTTACAAAAAAAAAAAAATGAAACTAGATTAAAATCTCTCTATAAATTTTTAATTTAACCAAAATTACATTACAAAATCAATATTGTAACCATTGAATATTCTCAATTGAAATTTTGTACTTACATCAAATATATACGTTTATATATAAATTTTAAATATAATGTTGATATTCAATTCGACAAATCCTCAAGTAAATAATTTCTTCGATTATACTGCCTTTGATTATTTATACATAAATATATCCCAGCTTAGCAAACATGTTAAAAAATGTAATAAAAAAGGAAGAAAATATATAAGATTTGTGAAAAATAAATAGAAAACCACATATAAATTTCAAATAAAAATTCTTCATATTTTTTTTTTTTGATATCGTATTAGCCAAAATTTTATAAGGTTTTAGGTAGTTCAAATATTTTCATATGATATAAAAATCCTATAGAAGTTTTTCTGAGAATTTCCAAATTTGTAAATTTGACTGTCAAAGATAATTTTTCAAAGGATTTTGGTATAATTGTTATTCAAATGTGATGCTTTACATGTGATTATTTCATTATAACATTATGACCAACAGTATATCCAAAGTTATACAATTTTAAATAATGTTAAAGTAAGGATAATCTAAAATGGTTCGGAATTCCATAAAACAATAAGTTCATAGAAAGTCTAGAAGTAAAACCAATTTGTGGATCGTAATTCCACAAATGCGAATTTATGAAGTACCAGAAGATGAGCTGGTGTTAGACTTTGTGTATAATAAGTAAATAAATAAATAGATTATAACTATTATGTCAGCTGCCACTTAAATTTTACATTCTGCTTGATTTAAAAAAGGATATTAATTTTACCATTACACTTCACGCCCTTACTACTTTTGACACATCTAATCCAACGCTTGCTGGATTTGTGTCATCAAGAATTTAATATTTCTTCTTTGAACGATTTTAGAATTTGTCAGTTTTAGTTATTTCTTTAATATATCATTTAACATACCATCATCACAAAAATATGGTAGTTCTCAGAAATATGCTTCTCTTCTCTTTTAAAATAACAAAGAATAATTGATTACGTATGCATAACTAGTTTACAATAAATAAGTTAGCTCCTATCTAACTAGTGAGTCAACTAGTGATCTAACAAACATTAACTAGTAATCCGACAAATTTTTAATTGTGTGCGGACAATTAACAGTCTTAACAATGTTTGACTTATATAAACTAACATTTTTAAAATTAGGTTTATCTTCAGTGACTTAGTTCGATCGCAAACAATGAACATTATCTTTCTTCAATTTTTCATATTTATGCTTTAATAAAATATATTTTTTTTATCTTATAAAATTTTCAAAAATGTTGTAATATTTAAGTGTTTAATAAGCACTTCTGGTTCTGGTTAATACCATTTTTTTTTGTTCAAAATAATAAATAATATAAAATTAAATGAAAACACGTAAAATTCTTTAAAAAACACTACGAACAAAAAAATGAACCGGAAATTAAGAATATTTGAAAATTGAATAAAATGAGAAACAAAAAAAAACACCGTTGACGTTTATCACGGTTTGAACAGTAACACGATAATTTTTCTGTATAAATTTAAAAATTTATTTATACAAGAAAAATCCTCTGACTCTGATAGGTTATTACTCAAACACTCTCTTTTCTACATATTAAATTATTTTTTGGTGTGTATAAAATGTGTCTGAGTTTGTGTGCTAGTTTGTGTTTAAGAATTTAGTGAAGTAGAAACATCCATCAAATATTAAACATGAATAATAGAAATCCTTTCCGGAGGTTACATTTCAACAACAAGAGGGCAGAGGAGATGAAGGATAATAATAAAATTCAGAAAACAAGAAACAAATACGAATCTAAGAATAGAATTACAAGTTTTGTGTTCCCTTTTTTGTTCTTTCCAATTGTTTTTATATTAAAAATCCTTGAAATATTACCGAAGGTTATAAATCTGTTATTTGTCAGGACTGCCTTTTTTTGTTTGTTTGTAAAATTTCAATATATTATAATAAAGAAAAGTGTGCTGATGTGTATTACTACTACATACTGACAATTATTTACTATATTTATATATGTATATGTGAAGGTAAATTTGGAAAAGTGACAAAATCTGAACTGAGATATTTTCTTAATTTACGACGAGTTATGAAATCGTAATGGATTGGATATGTTGAAAATAGATTGCACAAATTAATTTTTCTTTATTTTCCAAAAATAAATTCCGAATTCGTGCTTCTGTGCCCTATCAATACATCATGAATTAATTGATGGTTGGATTGATAGAGTTTTGCGGAGAACCTTAGGATTCGTAGGCAGTCAGTAAGTGTTCGTCTGTCCAAGTTTCATCTGCACAACATCTATGTATACTTCGTATCACCGTATTTTAAAAGCTTGTCTTGTTGCATTAAGTTTCCCATGACGAGTGAATTAAACTTGATATGGCACAGCTAATAGATTCTTTGTAGTTTCACCTTTATTAAAAGTTTTGGAGATTAGTATTATAAACCCCATTTTTTAGATTAATATATTTTCAATAATATTTCATAAACCGTAAAATTTGGACCCAGGAAGTTCAAATACATAAAAAAATGTGCTTGAGATCTAATATTTTGTACTGTTTTAACAAACTCCGACTTTTAAGTTTCCCAAGCAAATTAAATTAATAGGGAAATTATGTAAGTTGCTTATTTTGTTTTGTTGTTGTGAAATTTAGGAGAAATTTGATTTTGAAATTAATGTTTTAGGGTTTTAGGTTGTAACAAAATAAAATAGCAAATTATGAATTCAATTTTGTCATAAAATTAACCTTTTATTACATTTTATAATCATTATCAATTTTTCATAGATTCTACGACTGCAAATGAATTTTCTTCAAATATTAAATTTTAAATAATAAATTTTAAATGTGAATTGTTGAATTTATCATACGCACGCTTATTATAGCATTTAGGAGAGATATTAATTTATTTCTTAGGACTATTAAATTTTATAATTCAATTATTACCTCTCCAAATGGTCTAGTGGAAAAACTAGATTAGATCGATTTTAACGCCATTCCGTAAGGTACACATCCGTTTCTAAATGAACAGTATTCTGAAAGGGAAAATTTTAAATTTATGAAATATTTTCTATAAAATCTTTAGTAATCATTGTTGGATTTAGTAATTTAGTTATTTATTGATTAGATGTGTTAAGGGTTTTTTAAAATTTACCCTATATTTAGTAGCGTAGAGTGTTGATTTTTGTAAAACAAGCTACATTTATTCTACAAAAACTTTGATCGGAAAATGAAAAAAATGGTTTGTCAAATTTTACTGATCCCTCACCAATTTCATTGCATTTTTTTTAAAGGATGATGAGGAGGTGCTTCTGCATATCAACGTTGACTGTTGCGAGTTATTTTGGTAACAAATTTTCGTTGGTGTTATTTAAATTACAATAGAAATTATCGAGTTTTTCTGAACCATTGTACCAAAATTAACATCTCTTTAATATTCTGTGAACATTTAAATATTTTTAATATTTTATGGATTAATTAATAGTTTTTAAATGTGTTAATTTCATTATTGATGCGAGTTCAATATTTATAAATCACCTAGAAACAGAAAATACTGAAAATGCAGTCAACTATATCACAAATTTGGTCACTTTGTTCTCGTTTTCTTAACCATAATAATAAAAATATTTTTTATATTTCCAAATATAATTCGTCCATTTTTTCTGTAAATGTAGCACCAATAAGTAGCACGATTAAATTTTCCCAATTATTTCTGTTGTATAATAATAAGTGACATAGACATTCAATTAATATAATTAATTCGGTAACTTGTAACCATTACAATTGTGTTTTGCGTAGGACTAATTACTATATTTTTAGTAAATATCTTTTAGTAGTAGAAAATCTATTACTACATTTTATAATTATAGTTTATACAATTAATTCGGTAACAATTTTGAGTATAAAATTATAATAAATAAGAAGACTAAATTGGTTTTTTTTTTCGTGAATAATAAATTGTCTTCTTAATAAATCGGGGAGGTTTTTCCCAGTTCTTGAGGGCAATGAATAATCAGAATTTGTTTCCCAAAAAAAAAAAAAAAAAAATTAAATATATAGTTAAGTGGCAAGCCAAAAAAATACTGCTTGTTAATCTCATCTCAGTCCCTCGGCAAAAAACATATCTAAATAGAATTTATGTTAAAGAGGACTTCATAAATTTCAACGCAGATATATGGAATACATAACAACTTAATTAAACTTTTTCGATTACAATTTCTTTTTATTGTATAATTTTTTGTATGTAATTTGTTTTGTTTATATTCATTTCATATAAAATTCATACCAGAGAATTTTGTAATAACTACTGTTTATTTCGACATATTTTTTTTGTTGGTTTCGTATGGTAGATTCCTGGTATATACAAAAACCTAATTATATTTTACATATGCTATCTAATAACAAAAAACAAAAAATTGTATACTATTTATATTATAATAAATTGTACAAAATATGGAACATAAACATAAATAATATGCACGTGATATTTATTTTACATATGCTGATTCTAAAGATATTTACATATTTAATAAACGATAAATAATAAAATTTATATGTACAATTTTTTTTGGTAGTGTATAAAATACATAAAATTTATATGAATATTTAATGTTAGATTTTGCTTTGTATTTTGAACATTATATGATTAAGAAGTCGAATATTGGCCAACACTGAATTTACTGAACTTTCAGTATAAATATCTTCAATTAGAACTTTGTAACCATGTCAATTTATACAATACAAAAAGTGTTTTTAGTAAGAGCGAGCTAAGCGATTCACTTTCTCAGCATAACAAATAAAATTACGTTACGAAATTCATCTGTTAATCATTTTATCATAAAATATGAATTTTTAAATTAAATCAAATTAAATTTGTTGGCCCCACATAATTTTCTATGATTTTTTAGCATAATTATTCTTGCTCTATTACATGAATATCGCTGCAAATATCGCCTTTTAGCCTTAGAATCAATATCGACTTATTAGGGTTAATCTTTGTCTTCAGATACTCACAAAAAAAAACATTCTACAATCAAATTACAGAATAAAAGCATCCAAGTAATACCAGCAAATCGAGAGTTAATATGAACTAGAAATTTTGATAGACAGAAAACAATTTGCTTAATGTGCTGTGAATCCACATATTCAAATATCTAACAGGTTATCAAATATTTAAATTTTTTAATGATAGTGTTACCAGTTGCCAAAATTTGAACAATCTTTGCTCGACAGATAAAAAATTACATATTATTCAATTCGGGCAGATCTTATCATATTTTGTAATGATGTATAAATAATTATTCACAATTTGGCTTTTCGGACAGCCAGTACTAAACTATAGGTTAATTGAAATTTAACGCTGGTTGTTAGTAAATTTGAACTATTTTATTTCGTGTCGAAATTATTATGAATTTTAATATCATTATCGGATTATCGCTATTAAAGTTATTGGGTATTAAAGTTAGTACGATTCTATCATATTTCGTAGTCTCAGTCACTTTTGACAGTAGGTAATTGTATAGCTTTTTTATTTAATGTTATTATATTATTAGGACATTTTGAAAAAAAACTGATTAGGTTAATCTAGTAATCAATCAATATTATTCTAACTTTGCAACCTGTAATTACGAAAATCATCATGGAGATTTCTAATTCAAACTCAATAACATATTGAGCACAAAACTTTATAGAAATTTTCCCATTTATTTAATATTGCGAATAAATTATTATCAAAAATATTATTTAGACATAAATTTTCGAAATTTTTTTTTTTTCAAACAAAATTGTTATTCCCAATTATAAATTCATATATGTTGATATAATTACATACCAAAATTACATTTTTTGACAAAATTACATAATTCTTCCAAATTAAAATTGACATCTAAATTGATTTTATTGGTACTTTTGGTTTTCCGATAATGGTAAAAAGTTAATGGTGTTATCTAGTACACTTAGAAAAGTATGATTCACATTACATATCAGGTTTTGTCTTGTTAGATCAAATATTTGTATAAATGATGAGTTATCTATATTAATGAATAAGATTCTGTCAAACAAAACTAACAGCACCAATGGAAAAAAGCTTTTACCTTTCAAACTTCTGTGAAATTTATTTATTGGTATGTGGTATCTTTAATGAAATCTGATTAAAATCCAAAAAAAATAAATTCAAAGTTTTGGAAAAATCTTATAATGTCATTTGGCAAGTAAAACAGACACGTAGCCAGGAAATTTGATCGGGATGTTTAATATTCTTAATCCGTTTTACCTATTTTTTATATCACTTTATTTAATTATTTATATATTCAAGTGTTCAATCTTAAATAGAAAAATAGGAGTTTGTTGTAAAAATATTATTTACTAGTAAAGGACATTTTTATGAAGGAAATCTTTATGTAATATTAACTAAAATAAATTATTAATAATTCCACTATTTAAAATTTAGAAAATGATTGTTAATATTCCATGGTTCTAAATTACAATTTGAAATTTAGTTCTATCATAATAAGTTTTCTATATCAAATAGAATAATCAGTATGAACTTAACTCAATAAAATAGTAAACTATTGCATAAACCTTTACAGTTGTCGCCATAGTCTCTAAAATTTTAATATTGACTATAAATTGAAAAAATTTAGACATTTTAGACCAAATTAGGGAAAAGTATGCAGAATATTTTAATTGAACGATGTTATTTCAGACATTTTAATAAAAAAGTAAATAAGTATATCAAATTTGACATAATATTGGTTACAGAACAGGACATAATATCCTTATATTAACGAAATCAGTGGTAAACTTTAACTCCTCCATTCGTATAGCTTCCATATTGATATTGAATTTGAATTACAAAAGAATTTGTAATTTTAATCGACACTAAATTTAATTTCTAAAAATAAAATTGTAAATATTTTCAATTTTTAGTTGAACGTTTTATTATCTGACCTAATTTACATTTAATTAATTTTATATCATTGCCAACAATTTTTATCAAAGCTAATCCGTAATTTATATTACAAAGAATCTTTTTATATAATTTTTCCAAATTATTTCAAATATTTTTAAATACTAATACTAAAGCTTATTAAATTTTGGATTTTTAAGAGGAAACACTAAAATCAGGTTACTTAGTAGCATTATTGTGCAGAAGTTTATTATAAATGAGCTTATTTAATTATGTTAATGGTAAATATTTTCAAATAAAACTATAAAATTAAATGCAGCGACACCTAGTGGACGAAATGTTTAATAATGCTGCCAACAATTTTATAAATAACAACATTTTTGATGGATATTTACCATTTAAATTACATTTTTAAAGTCAGGCCGCGTAGCGTTTTTAAAAATTACTTATAGTTTTCGAACTATTTTAGTTGTAACAATTTTTCTTATTTAATTTTTTAATGGTTTGAATTACCAGGTGAGAAATGTAGGGAAGTGGTAGCGTTCTTTTCAGAATTGTGAACCACATATGTAAGTGGTAGCCTGTTAAATCAAATTTTAATTTATGGAGCTTGTGTTACAGATTGATAAGAATTAGATACTCGATTATTTAAAAGAATTAAAAATATCATTTGAAAAAGTTTATTGGCGGGACAGACAGACGATAAACCATTAATAAAAGTATTTTTTTTTTTAAATTTCCTAAAATGAATCTAACTAAATGAACAATTAAATTTTATTTAATTTTTATACAAATTAAGATTTGTATATTTTTTTGGCAAAGAATTTTTATATCTATTTTTGTTGGCTTGAAATTTTCATTACAAAATTCTTTTATCCTGCAAGGACATACAGAAAAAAATCATTTCCAAAATGAATTTAACTTTATTATTCCAATTTACAAAAATAAAATCTCGTTTAAAATAGATTTAGGGTCAGTAAAATGTTTGGTTCTATAATATTATAACAATTTAGCAGAATTTTTGGTTACATTTTTGTTGTTGATGGTTTTTGGTTAAATGTAATTTTATATATTTAAATGAATATAGATCGATATTTTGATTATATATATATACATATATTAAAATCAGATTGAATTTCTTTTAATTTCCATTTTTCTGGAGAGATTTAACTTATGAAATTACACTACTTCTATAAATACTATTGAAATTTTATATATATAAAAATGCAATTCACATAAAAACTAAAACCATTTTCATTTGAAAATCATCGACCTCGATAACAGGATTTGAATTAAGTTAAAGTTTTCTTTTTACATATACGTACATAAATACATTTTTTTGTTACATTCAAGGAATTTCCTTTATGCACACATCAGAGAAAAAAAAAATAAGAAAAACAATGTTTTTTTTTTAAATAAATCTATAGAAAAAGGAAATCCATTCCGGAAAATGTTATAATATCGAATTTTCTATATAATATATATATAAAAAAGCCAGTGTATAAAAGGTTAAATTTATATTATTTCTTTTATAAATATAAATTATATAAAGGAGGAGATTAATGTATAAAATTTTAGTATATGTATTTGTTTATAATTCAAAAAGTGGATCCGCAATCCAATTAAAAAAGTCAACGCTCCTTTTTTTATGTATATAGCGCAGTATTACAACAGGATTTATTAATGGTTCACAGAACAAATTGTTTTTATATGTAAATAAAGAAAATTTTGAATTGGAAATTTGATTAATTGTTTCAATTGAATCTTTGGGATAGGGTGTCACATTGGATTTTAGTGAAAAAAAAAATATGTTGAATAATATTTGGTATTAGTGTAAAGATTTTTTGATGGTGGGACGAGTTTGGACTAGCATTTTCAAATTAGGAATTTTGAATTTTGAATTTTGATTAGTTGAAAGGTTAAATGGTTGTGACTAATATAATATTTTTTTTAGTATAACTTTATTACGATGAGTAACTAGAAAGATTGATTGAAATTTTCTCAAATAAAATTTTCGTTATTCGTTTCCGAGGATAGAAATTTTAGGTTACTGAGTTCAATAGTTTTTTTTATCAAATTCGTTTATCTTTATCTCTACTATCTCATGAAATTTTCTACAAAACTCTTCGATTATTAAGTTACCAGCTATTTTAATTGTATAATTATAGTAGCTATACACTATATAATTATCTATAATTCAGAGCTTTATTCCGTTTTATATGTTAAGTTTCAAACGACGTAGCTATAATAGTAACTTTAGAGACTTTTAAAAGCCGAGACAATTAATAACATTTAATCATTTATATTTAATTTACTAAAATAGTTCTATCTCAAGTTTTATTACCAAATATAATAGTCCTTTTAAAGATACGAAAACAGTTCATTTTAATCGATATTAAGCACCTTATACTTTTTAAAATTATTTATAAAATTATTCTAATATTGATGGCTTGTCATTATTTCCACTAATGCCACCATTTTTAATACCATTACTTAAAATATAGGTTTTATCATTATATTGATAACTTTTATATTCAAATTTTAATTATATTCAAATTTTAAACTAGATTAGCGAGTTAAATTTATTAGTAAAAATTAATTTTTTTGTTGGCTTGTTATAAAATAAACATTTTCACCAACGAGAAAATAAACATAAATAGATTAAAAAAATTGTGTAGAGGAAGTTTTTTGATTCATTAAAAACTATTAATTTATCAATCTTTAAAATTTTATAAAAACAAATTTAAGAATTAATTAATTATAAAATAAAAATTATATTTAAAGAAATTTTTATCTAATTTAATGTGTTAGTGAATTTTGAATTCAAAATAATTTATGTAATAATTTACTTTCATTTATCTTTAGATTATATTCAATTAGTTGATATTTTGAAGAAAACTAAATAAAAAATTATTAGACTAACTAAAGACTTAATGCCTGCCGAATACTAATTCAAAACTTAATGATTTTGTTGAAATTGGAATGTCACTAAACAAATTATAAAGAATTTTTGGTGGTATATTTTAGGTAATGCCTGTATTTTAATTGACAGAATTCACACAAAATAATAGTTCAATACAATAGTAACTTAAAGCTATTTCATTTATTTTAATCGAAGTTTTGTGAGAAATGTGTTTTAAAGTCCCGTCAATTCGTTCAAAATAACTCTTGTGTCGAGAATAAATAAAATTTGGAGTGGAGTGAATGAAATTAAAATTTGAACATGATATTTGTAGGTCGCAGTGTATGGAGATGGAGTTTCATTAGATTAGATTACATAATTAAGAGGTGGTTAAGGCAGTAAAATACCTCTTAATCTTAATCAGTAATGATATTTGTATAATTAAGAATGAGTTTCGCGAATTTTATTTATGAAGAAAATCATGCAGAATAACATTTTTATCAATTACCAAATATTAATTCCGTTTTCAAAATTGATAAACTGGAAGTTAAACCATACATCAATTGGAATGTATACCAAATTTCTGATATTTGTATTGAGTGGAACAATTGTAATTCACCACTTTGACAAACATTTAACCTAACCATCAAGAAAACCAATTACCTTTCTATTACATTTCAAATGAATCCACATTTTATTATTACTTATTTATTAGATATTACAAGTAAATTTTCTAGTTATAATAAAAGTACACAATAATTTAAATATGTAATAATAAATAAAAAGTATTTTTTTTCCTGTAATTATGGATAGGAACAATATAGTAAGAAATTAAAACAGGGCAAAAAAGAATTTTTGGTAACCAGATTACTAATAGAGAATACTGACAATCAGTAAAAGATTTCATCAGTGTATTGAATTTTTAATACTGGAAGTGTGAATATTGTCTAAATTCTAAATATCGAAAGAATTTACTAAGTATCCCCCTTCCTTTCCCTTTTCAAAGTTATGTTTTAGCCTTATGTAATAATATTATTCTTGAATAGTAAAATTTTACACTGCATATTGCTCCGCACATGCCGAACCGCGAAACTAGGCCTAGCAGATCAGGAAGACTTGAGCAATATCTTAAATCTGTTGTTTTTGTTAAATATTTTTCTCCCTGACACTTTTCTTCATTACAATTCTATCTTAATATAATTTCCGAATCCATTTCAAACTTCAGTAATTTTAACACTATTTTATTTGAAATCCAAAATTATCATGTGAATATGATTATAATCCAAAGCATGAAACTGAATTAGCGATTAGCTCAGATCTAGGATGCTAAAAATAAAAGTATAATAGAAATAATTAATTGGTAGGTATACTTTCCACTTTACATAAGATTTTTTATATTTTATTACTCCGGGTATGAAAAAAATTAAATCTTGTTAATTATAATATTTTTTTCTTACTTCTGTAACTTTTTCTGCCTTGGGGAATTTTCCATAATTAACTTTTATGCTTAAAATATTCTATTTTAAAATTTTAGTTTAGTTTTATATACGTGGAAATTATATTTTCCTTTTGATCTCTCAATAATCTATGATTTTTATATAATATTCAATAAAAAAAGTTATGAAATTTTTTGTTTAAAAGCTTTCCATAATAAATTTAAAATTCACCATTTTTCCGTCAAAAAGAAAAAGGATTATCTGATTTTTCGTAATTTAGAAAATTTTTCGTAATTTTTTTTTTTGCAAAACTTTTACCCTTCTTAAAAAACATGGTAACTTTATGCTATATTTATTTGTATACATAAATTTATAATATTTAAATATTGAATAAATGAGAAAATATTATCTTCTAATATAGCTGTAAGATATAACTATAAGAAAAATGAAATCTTAAACAAACCTTAATGCCTTAATGGACAAATAAAATTAACTATTCATTCAAAAATTATTAAATATTTTATGAATATCATGTTTTCAATATATTTTTAATAATTATCATTACTGTGATAATTAAATGTGATCTCAACAAAATATTACATTAAATATTACGTGATCATAAAATATTCAATGTTTATAGGGCAACACTAACAAAAAATGGTATTACAAAAATTTATATATGTAAACACTTCAATTTCTTGTCAAAATTGTCTATTTTAAGTCATTATTTTTTAAAATAGTGGAATATGATAAATTTGTTTAATAAAATATATCGAAAAATGTTTAATTTGTAAATTTTATATGAAAAACTTATTTTTTAACAAAATATTGTACAAAAAAAATTAGCAAATTAATTTATTTTTACAAAATTTAACAAAATAAATATCTTAAAATATTAAGTGAGACCAAATTTGGTATCACACTAAAACTATCACAAATTTCCGACAATCACAGTAATTTTCATTTTACATAATGCATCCATTTTTATTATGCCAGTTTTCTATTACCTACATCACCTTACATAATTTCACTAATTGACCGCTATCAGATTAACTAATGAAATGTCAAATAATTCTTAATTATTAAAATACAAATAGCCGCCAATTGTAAGAGTGTCATAAAAAGTCTTAATAATTTGTTACAAATATTTAGTTACTATCAAGAATCACGAATTTCTGCTCGAAACGTAGTTGTTGCTCTGAATCTTAAATTAATTGATTAATTCCTCTATAAGGTCCTCTAAAACCTACTAAAAATATGTTTTTAAATAATTGGTCCAATTTGTAATATAAATAACTAATTTCGTAATGAAATTTAAATTTTAAAAATATTATGGATAGTAAATTTTATTTTAGTAACTTTTATCTGGCCACTACTGTATTTTTTAAAAGTGTATTTTAAATTTTTTTTTTATTCTTAATAAAATTTATTCATATGTAAACTTTTTCATATTATATAAAATTAAAAAAAAAATTATTGTCAACATATGTGTGCGCAAATAGGTCCTTTTTAATTCTTATATACACTAACCAAAACTTAAAGAGAGAATATGTAAAATATTATAATATTGTAAATATTATATAAAACTTATAATAAATAAACTCCCCATTTATAAAATATAATAAATAAATATATAAAAAATTTGTGTCCTTTTCAAAAGGATCTGACAGAAAAGTTTAAAATTAAAATTTTGGAATATATTATTTTACGTTGCAGAAATAATTAAGTTAACTTTATCCTGCAGGGAAAAATGTTGATATTGTCTTTTTTTTTGTTGTTTGTGTGGAAACCTTGTAATATGGATTCGTAAATGTGCTAAAAACACAAAACCTGACAAAAAAGTTTGGTTTTTTTTGTATATACATATTTGCAGTTTTATTAACAAATATTTTTTTTTAAGGATATTTTATTTTTGTAGAATCAACAAAGAATTGAAGAATTAGTTAAATTTAAATTGGGTTAAATAAAAATGATTCGTTTAAAATGATTGTTTCTGTTAACAATTTCAAAGGTAACTTCAAAAACTTTAGTTATTTTATAAATTTTTAAATATCTTTAATATTTTATGGAAATTTTCAATGTTTAGTAAATAACATTTACAATGTTTAGTAAATAACCGCAGTCTGAACGTTAATTAAATAGTAGTTGCAGTAGAACCAATACTTTTGGACCATTTCTTTATGACTAAAGATCTTAGTCTATTTTTGTTTGAAACTATATTGCTTTATAACGAATTGTAATAAAGATTAATTAGCTAGAATTTAGGAAACTATTATTCTAATAAGGTTTCACTCTCTATTATTAAATTTTTAATAGTTGATCGATTAATTAACAAATTAATATAAAAATAATATTTAAATTTCAATATTGTTAAAATAATTTTCTTTAAAATACATTATATTTAAAGCTGCTAATATATGTAAATGTAATCCAAAACGCGTTCGCGTTCATATGCATCGAACCATAAAATATACAGCATTTTTTGCATACAGTTTTTGATTCATTATCTTGAAAATTTTAGGTCTTCATCAAGGATTTTGAATGATACATGCCAGAATTAGTTTTGGAAATGATTTTTTTTAAGAAACTCTTTTTAATTAATTACTAATATTATTGATCCAAGATAATATAAATTTTATTAGTGTATTACTTATTTGTGTCTCCGAAAAGTTGTGTTTGCCCTGTGGATGTGGATGATATAACGTTCTACATTACCTTTATAAGTTTAATTTTAATAAGAGTAAACTTTTGCTTTTACTGAAGACAACGTTTTTTTCAGTTAGAACAATTTGATTGAACTCTTCCTGAATTAAAATTAATATAAATGAAAAATATTTCATGTAAAAACATATATACAAATTTTATATAGTACTTTATATATTCCGCATAAAAAATCAGGTGAATGTTCTGAGTGAACTTTAGTACGTAGTACCGCATTATTGACATATACTTACGTTGATTTTTTTGTATAAAGTATTTTTATTTTAATTTTGCTCATTATATATTTTATGATGTATTGTTTGCGCTATTTTGATGTATGATTAATTAATTGATACTTTTTGTATTTATTAATGCAATTGACATTCAATTTATATTTTTAAATGAATTATATTATTGAAAATGAAAACAATTTAAATTTTACATAAATAATGAAATCAATATCAATTCATCTGGAATAATATATACAAAAATCGAATATTTGTTATACAAAGTCCAATTATATTATAAACAGGAATCCAAACTTTGACATAATTAAGTTACAGCACAGAATTAAATCATTGAATCAGTTTATATTAAAAAATTTGTACGTGATTCCGCTATATCTTAAATAACAGCTCAGTTAATCATATAGACAATTATATCCGATACCTACTCAAAAGCGTTTAGTACCCGTCGTGATTACTAATTAAGTATGAGTTCATATATTATATAAGAATTTGACTTCCAATTAGTGGAACTATGAAAACATATTTGTATTTCTGTAACTATAGAAAATTTTAATTAATTTTATATTATATTTTAAATATGTAATTAATTGAAAAATAAATTAAAAAAATTCAAATTATTTTTTAATATACATAGTAAATTTATAATAAAGGACCACAGTTTTTACAGGATAATTTACTAACGTTTTGAAATAAAGTTTTTCTCTTTGAAATTCCGTGAATTTATAGACTGATTAAAATTCTTGCAACGAAATATATTCCACCTCTCCGTAGTTCATATAAATTAATTTCAGGAATTTATTCATAGTTAAATAAATTTAAATTAAAAATATAAAAATTGGATTTCATTATAAATAATAATTTTAATTTTGAAAGATGAATAAAAAAAAGAACTGGTAAAACTAGGGCTATAGCCTAAACTCATAGAATGTTGTTAAACAAGTTGTTTGGAAAAATATTAAGTTATATTGAAATATTTCCATGACGTTACAGTCACAGACCAAAATAAGTTGATTCTTATGCTAATTCAATTTAGGCTTTTCCCAATAAATTCGTTTGCTCCAAATCGAATTGGTCTTTTTAAAGTAAATGTTTCTCAATTTAAAGCTGTGAAAATTTAGTTAATTCCATAACAAGATGTAGTAAAATCGAATGACAGAACAAGTCATTACTTAAATATGGCATTTAAAATATCAGAAAGAAGACACTTTCTTCGTGAAAGATCAATTTGAATTGTATAAAGAAAATTTTGAAAATTAGAATAGACTTAAGACTTATTAGTGAATTCTTATAATTTGGGAATCGAATGAAATTTATTACCGAACTCAATGGTGATTACGAAATTAGCTTTATGCCAAATTTTATTCAAACGGTGCCGTGACAAAAGACATGCGACATAATACCATAAAAGCCAGAAACAGAGTGAAATAATCGATGCATTATGGAAAGAAGGTTTATAAAAATTATACAAAAAATAGATTTATTGCATTTTACAGAAGTTAATTTAAATTTACTGGGACAATCCGGTTATTAAACCGATACATTTTGTTTTCATAAAATTGTGATAAATCTAATTTTGTAATTTGTTTGAATATATCTTACGTTCTAGTTGATTTGTGTTTTTGATTCTAGTTCGTTACGGCACAATGAATGGTTTTTCAATTGATCTTTCCACTACAACACTTGATAATTATTCCATAACTCCTTGTAAAAATCCATTTAAAATGGAAACAGAATGATTTCTTTCTGATGGGTAATTGTATATTAATGGTGTGGATAATGTGTTAGTGCATGTATGAATGTTTTGAAGAAAATTTATAATTATCCATCAATCAATTGTCATCATGAGAGTAAAGTTTTCTAAATAACAAAAAAAAAAAAAACTTTTTTTTTTTTTTTTAAAAATATGTTTTTTTATATTTATATATTTATCGTAAAAAAATCTCATCAATCATATTTTACGGAATTTCAATTTCATTGTTAATTTCAAAATTATTAAGGATTTTTTTTCCTTTTGTGAAAAGGATTTCGAAAATAAAAAATTATTATTAAAAAAAATATATGAAATTCTCTAAGATTTTTGTCATTTTTCAGTAAGAGGCTTTTTTTTTTTAGGTTGAAGTGCCCTAAGAAATTTTTGTCTTTTTTTATTTTAAAGCAGGTGGAATAATTTGACAAAGTGAGATTTAGGAATTGTTTATGATTGGTTATCAAATGATAATTACCAGATTAAATCCTTATAATTGATATTATTATTGTTACAGATGTGTTTGAAGATGATATAAATCAATTTATAATTTAGTTTGTGATACAAATTGTAAAAGAAATATTTTGTAATGTTGGAGGTACGGTTAAAGGATACAATTATATAATATTTTGATATAAAAAGTCCTTTCAATGTTAACAGAATTTTTTTTAAAATATAAATTCGGATTTATTTCGTTTATAAAGTAAACAAAATTTCTTTTATAATTTATTTAATTGGAGGTTTTTGGTAAGTCTCAATTTCTCAATAAAGATCTTTCAACTTCAATGGCGCTTCTATACTTTCGCTTACGAAGAGATATCATTTTGACTGATAAAATATTTCGAAATACTTTGTTAAGGTCGTAAACTTATATGATAATTGATAATATTTAATGTTTATGTCCACTTACTATACAGCTCGCTGTTATGCTCATATGAATATTCGTCATAAAATAAAATATTTAGTTTAAATTTAAAATTATGTAAAAATTAAAATTTCTAATATTCGCTTAAATTCAAATCTATAAAAATATATTTTCATGAATCTCTAATCCTGAAACATTTGACGTAACGAAAAAGTACTTTAATATTTCGTTCAAATACTTTTCGTTGAGATATTCATTCAAGAATTTAAAGGGTTTTTATGAAGTGTCTATAATTCAGTGATCTAAATCACGAAGGATCAACTAGAGACAGTTTAAGCTTTCGAAATGGTTTGGTTTGAAGATTATTGCCTATTCTTAATCCGGATAATAAGAGATAACAGGCACACAGACTGACAAGACTAATAAAGTGAAACTTTAAGATATTTTGTACTATATTAAAATTGCTAATAAAATGAAATTTGTAAATAGAAATTCACGAATCGTTCATAAATTACCGATAAATAAATACAATAATAATAATCAAAACTTTATTAAATTATAAATAAATATATTTTTCTGCAGTTGTTTTTATTTACAAAGATTTATAAAGATTTTTTGTATTTCTGTTATTTATTTTTTATATGAAATAAATAAATTTTTGGATAAATAAAAAAAGAATCCTAATTTAAAATCTAAAAATTATAAAATTTATTCAATGGCATCGTTATGAATGAACAAACACCATTACAAATAAACATAATAGAGTATGCATCAGAATTGGCATTGGCAGTCCAGTTTTGTGTAGAATGTTTGTTGGTACAAGGTGGGTCATAACACAGCATGGTGTTTAAAAATTAAAAAGCTTTCTATTTATTTTTTTGCTTTGTAAAATATACAAAATGAAAACTGTTTACAGATTGAAAAATCATGAGCTTTCAAGAGTTGGTCAGAAATGAAAATAACTTTATTCAAAATTTAATTATGAGCAATGAAGGTCATTATCAGTTAAGTGGCTTTAAACAAGCAGAAGTCGGTTTTAGGTTCCTGAAAACCAGAAAACTATTCTGCAGCGTCAATTGCACCTTGTTCAATGTACGGTATGTTGTCGCATTACATCCATAATAGGATCAATAAGATAGCACCCGACTTTTTTCATTGGGGTTATCTTAAAGAACGCAAGCCCAAAACAAACCTTGAGCTCAAGGCAAACATTAAAACAGAAATTCGAGGGCTACAGCTATCATTGCTAACCCGAAAATGTTCATTCATATATTATAAAACAAATAAATTATTAATTTTTATTATGATCCACCCTGTTTGAAAACAAAATTAAGGAAACTTTATCCTTAGAATATAAAATAAACCGAATAAATTTTTATTTTTTTCGGAAAAACTCTTGGGAAATTTCAACTATGAAGTTATAATTTCCTTATATGTGAGAATTTGATAGTGAGAATTGTATTCCAAATAAATTGCACTTGCAATATGAAAATTGTTTACAATAATAATGTTGATTATATTGAAGGACTAATTTGTTACGTACGGAATACATAATATTACAATACAGGTCAAAAGGATATTACAAATATTTTTCAATAATCTTAATAATTTTCAATGGTTTCCTTTGCATATTAATAAATTGATATATATTTTACTATTGGTATCTAAAGTAAGTAATAGTATCCTTTTTTATCCGTTGTACGATTTCACAGTGGAATTTTAAATTTTGCAGAAATTAAGCTTCGTTTTAACTAATTTTCTGGTTTCTCACTTCCTTAAAGTGAGGTTTAATTTAAGCCGCAGATGGATAGAGTTAATACAAACAAAAAGACAATAAATTGGTAGGAAATAAATTCATTTACATTTCAAAGTTATTAGAAAACAGATAAAATTAAAACACACACAAAAAATAAAATATACACGCACACTAACTCAAAAATTTCAATGTTACATTAATTTTTATGGTCCATTTCCATTCACATTAACATTATTTTCAATTATCATTCACCAATAATTCAAATTTATTAGTTTAGCTAAGCTTATGGAATTTTTTTATTAAGAAACCCAGTGAGCTTAAGTTGTAACTTAAGCTAGACAATCCGTTTTGTACATCTAAAGCTTAAGCTTCCACTTTGAAATCTGCCATTAGTCAGTCTACTGATATTATTATTCAATGTAATGATCGAACTTGAAATTCGATGAATATTTACTATGTTAAAATGCAAAAAAGCATATTAACAGATAAATGCTATCCAGCTACCGGATAATTTATGTCAGGATAATGTTCTAATACCAAAATTTCGAAATGAACATATTTTATTATTTAATCATAGAAAAAAAGCGACTTTGTACATGGACACAAAATATTATTTCTAACTAAGTAAATGGTTGAAATCTAATTTCTGGTATCTATTTTCTTGTACACGGCGTCATTGTTTGTCTTTCAAACTAATTCGAAAGGAAAATTGATTCAATCAATCCATTTTAATGGTAACCGGAATGTTTCTTTATCCTTTATATGAATTACAAATTTTAATTTTATAATCGATTGAAAAACCATTCCCATATAAATGATGTAATATAATTTACAAAACTGCAATTAATTATTTCATTGTGTAATTGTAATTACATTGTCATAAAAATTTACATAATCGATTAAATTGTAATTTACTATAATTGTAAATTATATCATTAAAATTTAATTATAATATAATGTGATAAATTAAGGAGATTATTGAATAATCGAATAATCTGAATATAATTATCCATTCTAATGGATAATTAGACAGGAACGCACTATTTTATTCGTATATGTACAAAATTTAACTCTGTTGACTTATTGAAAACTGAAGAATCTAAGACGATTCTGTAACACAAAACTTGGTAAAATTATTACTAATTCATTTCATTCTACTAAATATTAGTTTTTAAATAGTAGAATTAAATTATTCGGTATGGACAGCAGTTGAATATCGGATTTGTAATCAGGGAGTTATGAGAATGAAATAATCCGAGTTAATTATAATTGCTGTAAGTATAAATATGCTAGGATGAAGGACATGTTTATGTATGTATTATTTAATAAATTGAACAAATAACTTTTATGTTAACTAAACAACAATAAATAAAGTGTAATTTGTAATATTTTTATTTTCATATTTGTCCGCTCATATGTCACATATCCCTAGCATCTATGCGACGCCCCTGATTATGGACATAACATAAACAAAATTGTAACATTAACATAAATAGGACTAAAAATATCTTTTACGTATAATAATAAGTTTAATGATCCTGAAATTAATTATAAATTCCATATTATTATATGTATATATAAATAATTTAAGAGAATTATAATAAATTACATAAGTTTTTCTGGTTTTTCTCATTTCAGGCATTACCTAAAAAAAAAAATTCACCACATTTCATAATTGGAATAATTTAAATTTGATTAAAGTTAGTTTATATTTGCGTCATTATTTTAGTTCCTTTTTATGTTTTTGGCAACCCAATGATCTCAATTAATGTCAAACAAAAATTTTAATGTTCCCGGTCCATAGTATTTCAAGTCAAATTTCGAATACTTGGCATCTGTGATGTTTTTCAGTGCATCATACAATTTTGATACATCATAAAATTTTGTAGCTCTCAGAAAAGATATGGTTCCTTGATTTCTATTCTAACTCATGGGTGAAAAACGCCAAATATTCAATCTTAACTTAATATTTTCTAAAGTTTACTATTTTATTACAAGGCAGATTACAGCATCTCAGCATTAATTGACTTTAGTTTAAGAATTGTTACTTAAATATTATATCTTAATATTGATTACAAAATTATACGACATGTGATTATCGTAAGTTGAGTTGCAATAGATCAATCTCTTTAAAACTTAATTTTCACAACGTAGAGTAGTAGTTAAACGAATTTCGACGTATTTTATCTTGAAGTGGAAATGATGCGTTCGTGTACGATCTAATAAAAATTACCAAGTATTCTAAGTCAAGTTGGAACACAAATGATTTCAATTTGAAAAATGTTAGACTGGAGTTACAATAGTTTTTTAATTATAGCTAATTACGTTGTTAATTAAAATGTAATATTTCAATAAAACGATGCAGAAATAAATTATTTTCAACTATGACTGAAATAAAACAGTAATTTATGTTCTCCTGAAAAATTGTAATTTTTGAGTTAGAATAGTATGAATCGGGGACGTCCATTTTTTGTTTTTGGTATCAATTAATAATGAAAAAAAAATTCTACAAAATTGTTTTTTTTTTCTCCTTCTGGCAATGGTTTTAAGTACAAAATTGACGGTTCTTGCTACAAATATCCTTTATTATATCATTGGATAATATTCAACCATGCAAAGGGATAACATATAATAATCGTTATCTCAATTGCATTATATTTTTATTATATATTTTTGTAATATTTTGTTGGTTAAAGATTTTTAATATGTGCGTAAAATGTGCCAAAAAATGTTATAATAATTTTCAGACTTTATAGGTTTTTATGTATACCGTTAATATAAGGACTTTTGTCCTTTTTTTATTGGCCATTGGTCATTATTATATTGAGAACGACGATGTAGTCTATTTTTTTTTGAAAACTAAAATTTTATTACCAATCGGTTACACATAGGTTCAAAATAAGATGGGCAATAAATATATATACGAGCTCTCTTTTTTTAACGAAATTCCAATTATTGATTTTTGGATCAATTGAATTAATTTAATTGATAATAATATTTTAGATGGGGTTAAAATAATGAAATTATATTTTGATTTTAGTATTTTGAAAAAAAAAAAATATTGCTTTAATTTATAGAGGTTTTTCAGTAGAATCTTCCAGGCTGTTACATTTTATTATATGACTATTAATCGATACAATTTTGACAGCATATGTTTATGAATTGTGGCTACATAGTCTTATAGTTATTAATTTACAAAAAAAAAATTAATTCGCACTTTTCTCTACAATATCTAAAATCAAATTCAGACTAGATATTATTTAGGATAATTTTACTATAGTTCTCTTTTATTCTTTCTGAGCTTCTGAGTGAAAAACAAACGTAAAAACCACAACAACGATAAAAATTCCGATTTTTATTCAATTGCCAAGGCTCATATTGGTGATTGTATGGCTTTTTTTTCAAATTTGAAGCTGGATAGTTTGAAGCTTTATAAGAAGATTATAAAGACATTTATACGGAAAATTAACTGTACGAGGAAATATTTACAATTAGTCTTACTTTTTAGTGAAGTTTTTGAACAATTTTATGTTAATTGTGTCGATTCTCTTCGGGGATTTTTAGAGGAAATATATTAAACTATTTAAATTTATCTTATTTCCGATTTTAAAACATGTTTTCATTGTATAGAATTCTTCTTACTTTTCTATCTTCAATGTTATTCTAAATCTAAAAAAAAACAATAATGAATAAATAATTCCTAAAATTGTTTTTTTCCATTTTTTTTTTTAAGAAAATAATTTATATACTTATATAAAATGTCCTTTTCTTTACATATTTAAATTTTCCTTTCTTATAAGATTTCGAAAATCGCTATAGGAAGAATCTATCCAATAACTATAAAAAAAACCTTATTTTTTAAGTTTATGTAAAGGTCTTGAAACTTATGTTAAATCTTTCCAGGTATACAGTTATGGTAACCTTTTCCATCTATTCATATTTATTATCGAAACTCACAACTATGTAAATTGTTTTTTCTAAATAAATTGAAACTAAATGAAAGTCGGTTTTAGGTTTTAATGATTTTCCTTTATATCCCATTTTTAAATATAATAAGAAATAAATAAATTGATAAATTTAATTTTTTTTATTTCAATATACAAAAGCATAAAATTAAATTTTTAATGGTTTAAACTGGAAAATATAGAATAAAATGGTAATATTAATTTAACTCTGTCTTTCCAATCATACATTTTATAAATTTGAAATTTAAATATTTATTTGAAGTTAATTGGATCTTCAAAAAACCATTAATGTAAGAAACCCAAGGGAATGTGAATATGGGACTAGATATACTGGAACAGCTACTTCAAGAATTATCAAAAATAATTTGATTGATTTCTTAAAAATTGGGTGAAAGAGATACTTGCACTTAACAAAACTAGATTTCGTGAAATAACTGATTTCTTTTTAATATATTGAATCTGCATCCTATAAGGAAGATGTAGATCTGTGCCTTAACGAATTGAAAATTTTGATTATCTTCTGCATATTTTTGCTTATCTATCAATAATTAATTTGACAATTTTAATTTATCAATATTTTCCTACTTCTATCACTATTAATATACCAATATTATAAAGTAATGCTGTCACAGCTAAAGCTGAGAAAAATATAGTTGTAAAATTTCTTTAATTTATAAAAGATATATTTATTTATGATTATAACTTTATAACAGTCCCCCTAAATTCGTTAACTAATTGTATATATATTTCAAAAATTTACTTTTAATGATTTTTTTAACAACATATGAAAAACAACATAAAAAAATAATAATAATAACAAGGAACTTACGGTACCAAAATGAACACCAAAAACACTTTTTATAAGAAAAACTTATGCTGGTTATTTCAATTGTGAAATTCACACCTCGATAAATTCCTTTTGAATAAAATTTTCAATTATTATTTGTTTTTTTTTCTACTTATTTTCATTCATACGGAAAAGTTGAGGGATGAAAAACATTAGTACATAAAAGATTAAATCAAACAAAAGATTTTTTTTTGTTTTTTTTTTTGGAAAACTTATGTAAAACTTTTTTTTTTCTTATTTGATGTTTTTTTTTTTTTTATCAATCGGAAAACGTAAAATCTCAACACAAATTGTTAAAAAGACAGGGAAAAAAATCAAATCCCTGTCAAATAGTCAGAAATTTCACCAATATACAGTAATGGGTAACAAAATGTTAACAACCCTGCAAAAATTAATTATTAAAACTCCAACTTGTAGGAAATTAATAATTGAATTGGAAATAATTTTAGACCGCATATGCAGCTGAGTTATAAAGGTTCTAGTAATACAAAAAATAATGCTGTAGAACATTGTATATAAAAATTCTATATTCTTAACCACCGGAAGTGGATAATGCTTAATTTTAAGCAATTTCGCCCTACTAGCTAGACTTATGGTATTTTGGAAACAATAAATATATTTACATTACCCCACAGTATTGCTTAACTAGTAAAATGAGCGGTGATTCTTTGTAGTCAGAATTTATAAAAAAACAAGAAAATCTGGCGAAATTTATTACGAAGTTGTTAATAAAAATTACATGTTGTTTAGTAAAATCTCGATTTATTTGGCAACCGCGCTTAAACTACGTTGATTTAAAATAAATATCTGTATTGATCCTATTTCATACAAGTCTTAACCTATGTTATTAATGTTTTGTTTTCCATTTGATGACCGCATCAAGAAAGAATTCAAGGTTAGCAACAAATCTCAAGGCTCGATCAATCGCAGCAACATGTATAACATGACGGATTGTGAGAAAACATATCGGGGTTATTTAATTGCAGCCTGATTAGGTAAATTTTTAACTTATTTCATATCGATTATAATGCTAAGGCAAATATTAATAAGAAACTAATTACAAATATCAAAAAAATTAATTGAATCCTAAAAATTTTAATATTTTCCTGCTGGTAACATTTATTTGGCCACTACAGTATATATTATTCTTTGAAATAACGAGGGAAATTCATACAACAACGCTAAAATATCAGTAACATTTTCATTAATATAGAAAAACATAAGTTCATTAGCAATAATTTTACCTGAATGGAAAAATGTCTGTCCCAAAAACTTGTTAGCAAAAAAAAAAAAAAAAAAATCAAAAGGATCAAATTTATTTTTTATTATATTATTTCTATTCCATTCATCCTTTCCGACTATATAAGGAATATAATTTTATTTTTATTTCTGATAGATGATTTATTATTAAGGAATGAAATTGTAACATAAAAAAAAAAGTTTGATCTATACAAAAACTAAATTGTTTCTGTATGGGTTGTAATGCTATACTGTTGCGCTTCCGGCAACATTGACGATGGTAATGGTTAATCAAATTATTATAGTTTATTGCCCAAATTGAACACAAGTTTTTACACATTTTTTATATTTCTTTTCGTTTTATTTGTTCTTCTATTTGTGAAAGTTTTTTATTTACTTTTTATTGGAATTTTTGAAAATAATTTTTTTATTTTTATTTGGGTCTCATAAAAATTGAAAGAAAGTACTTTCTTATGCGATGACAATAAGAAAAATCAGAAGCTAAAAATTCCAAATAAAATAAAACATGTTTTGTCATCAAATTATTGAATTTTGATGTGAGATATACTTTTTTGGTATGGATAAATTTTTTTTTTTTTTTTGTGTATTTAAAGCTTATACAACATACGGAATCATACAAAATACAATTCATCAACTACCTAAGTAGTTAAATGTCTTCAATTAGTAAGGCAAGCTAGATACCGTACGTGAAAGAATGTCTATACTAATTCGAATGAATGAAATTTAAATCTAGATTCTCGCACTAGCTCGATTTGTATTGCTATATCCCATAACTACCTGTAAATATACATGATAATTTCTACTGAAGATGACTCTCAATTAGCTTCCCACTTTAGCTAAGGAAGCTAAAACAAATATAAGAGGGGAGGGAGAAAATGTCTTCATATACGATTATGAGATTACTTATAAAATAGAAAGTACATATTTAAAGTAAAATTCCTGCACGTTAGATAAATTTGCGGTATTTTGAAATCACTTCAAATTTGGACTTACTTTTCGCTGTACTTTTGCATGCAAAATTAGTAAAAGCAACTCCTAAAAGTAATGTTTCAAAAAATCTAATTTTATCTCCTAATCAAAATAAAGAGTTAATTTACCCCGTCCGTCCGTAATGTATGCGACTGCACAACTTATTATGATTTATGGTTTTTACTGCCATATTTAGTTAGTGCTGAAGTAAATTACCATTAAATAATTTTGATTAATTCAACTTTGAAAGCCAGAAAATGTCACTAATAATTCAAATTTGCATTATTCAATTTAAAATTGTCTTTTAATTTTAATCATTATTAGAAAATTTCATGTATTTCCACTGTCTTAATCAAATTCATAAAACACTTTTCAAAGGCACCTTCATTTATGTACCTATTACGCGTGCATATTATATATATGATCTTTTATGTTTTAATAAAATATCCTTAAACTCAGATCCTTAATTCTTCTGTCTTATACAACCAAAATTAGTTTATGTTTATTGTTTCTATTTATTTATTTAGGGTAATAGTTGATCCTCTAATTTTAGTTTATTAAAACCTTTCTTCTGTAAGAGCTTCTGCACATTTACAATTTCTTTATAATATACAGAATGTTATGATTTATTCTACTACTATTACAGATTGAAAATAGAAAAACTTAAATAATAATAATATAAATAAAAGGAATAAAACATTTTTTTTTTATAAATATATTTGCAACAAGGACATACCAAAACATAAACAAACAAATACATAGATAGAAATAAAAAAAATAGAAAATGTTTCGACAAACATAAAATCTGAACAATAATTGTCTTCCGGATTTATTTCTGGTTTTGAAAAGATTCTTACAATATTAAATAATATAAATAAATTTTTCCTTGTTACACAATATTTTTATTTTTTTGTGTGACATTAGTGGAACATGTGAAATCATATGCTTTAAGTGTATTTCTACAAAAACCAATCCAAATACCACACAACAAGAGAAGCAATATAATGTACAAATTTATTTATACTATCTAAGGATATGCTTGGTACAGTATCGGCCACATAAAAACTAACACCGCTGATTTTTGATATTTCAATTTTTCAGCTATTTTTATATTAGGTTTCTGTCTACAAAACAGTTCACATTCCCAAAATCATCACAAAATTGCAATTTTAATTACCCGAACATAATTAAAGCTGAATCAACTTCGAGCGACACGCGATATTTCGGCATTTTCTTTGCCAATTTCTTTATACCAAATAACTTTTTATAGTGTACAGTTAATGATTTATATTTGATAAATTTGTTGTCGGCTTATTATATCGACAGTTCACATTTCACCAATTCCCAAAATCACAAAATTGCAATTTTAATTACCCGAACATAATTAAAGCTGAATCAACTTCAAGCGACACGCGATTTTCGGTCATTTCTTTGCCAATTTCTTTATACTAAATAACTTTTTATTTCTACCTGAACATATTTAATCAACTTGGAGCGACACGCGATATATTAGAAACGAATCCGTGACACAATACATGACATCTAATTATTATAGTAGCAAACTATCAGACATTTTTGTGATATTTATGAATTATGTTTTCAACAATATTTTCAAAAATGTACTAATAATTTTGCTGGTAACTTTTATTTGGTCACTAGGGTATAAAAGTCTTTTTTTGAAACAAAAAAAGGACATGAAATTTAAGAACAAAAGAATTGAACAAAAGAATAACATAACATTACTTACTTTTCTAATATTATAATCTCGTTGTTTTATATATATATATATTAGATCGCTATATACACATACATATATAGAAAAAGGAATATTATAAATTTTCTTCAAGGATGAAGAAGAATTTTAAGATAGAAAAGGGAGACATGACGACACACGGATATTATAAATAAAAAGCAGGTTTTTTTTGTGGTTTTGTCAATCTTAATTTTTCAATTCCAATGTAAAAATTTTAATAAAAATGTATAAGAGTAAAATAGATTAGTTAAAAATTATAAAAAAATATAAATAATATAAAATTACATATTAAGAGAAAATCCTTTTCAAAAAATTATATTTAAAAGGAGATATTTATATATAAAAGAAAAAAAAATTATACCTGTAATCCTACTTATTTGGAAAATGAAAATACCAGATTATAGTAGAGATTAAGGAAATATCCCGGAGGAAATTCATTTATATAACTTATATTTATTACAGGAGCTTTGAAGATTGAAACAAATATTTTGTATTTGGGAAATTATTTATTAGTACTATGTATATAATATATAAAAAAGTATATAGAAAGTGAGATTTAAAGAAATAACGATAAAAATATAATATATAATTAGAATGCTTTGGACAAATACTATTATGCTTTCACGTCGCATCTAGCATAGTTGGGCTATATAGTTTCTATCAGTTCAGTTTAGTTTCCGTTTGATTCGATTGGTGAAGTAGACTGAACAAAAAGCTATCTATTGCAATCGATTAAATCAGATATTATTTTATTTTTTTTAAACTGACAAATTTCATTCCTCTTGAGATTTCCTTCAGTTTGGATTTGCAAAATTCCAATCGTTCCAAATTCTTTCGATTCGATTGGATTTGTTCTGATTCGACCTATGTGTCCACTCAATCGATTTCCCATACAAAATATATGAAAACGTTAAATTTAAACTTTACTGAACGAATCGAAACTAAACCGATCGAAACTATGTAGCCCCCCAGACTTAAGAACCAAAACGAATGAATGATTTTATTTCAAATGCATAACAACTGATTTGCTATTTTTTATTGAAGAAAAACTATTCGTTTTCGAACGGCCTACGAAGTCATTTGTTCATACAAGAGTTCTTTTTCGTTACGTCTGTAACGAACTGCAAACGTACCGTAAACGTAAATGTTAGCATAGAGTAGAAAAAAAACGAAGAAAATTCTATGTATATTGGTACTACGCCTAGAGCTCGTTAAAAATGATATAAAAACGTAACGCTAAAACTGATGCGTTTAACAAAAGTTGGGTGCTTTATTTTAGTGTTCCATATAATAAATTATTAATGAATAATTAATTACTGATTTGATAGTTATTTAAAAACTACAATTTCTCGGATCCTTACGATAATTATTGTGTAAATTTATTACATTAAAATATGTTTTAAGTTATCATAAATTTGGAAATTATTTTTCTATTGCTAATGATGTGATTATTCGTGATTAACATTAATACTAAAATCAAATTCTGATATTTTATGGTGAAAAATAAAAATGAGCAATCGTTAAAGATCATTTAACTAAAGTTGGCAGTTAAAAATATCCTGATACATAAAAACATGCAAGAATCTAATAAAATTTCATTTATTTCCTATATGAATTCTAGGAAAGTTTGTAATAATTTATTTTCTATGTTTACGTTCATTTTTCTTATTTTTATATTATTAAATGCCGAATGATGGAGTAATAAATCAGATCCTTAAATAATGTGTACGGTATGTGGGTATCATATCATATATAAAGAGATTTTCTTTTTTAATGGATACTTATCCGCAATAAATATGGAAAATTAAATTTGAATAAGAAACTGTTTGTGACCTATGTATATTTCAAAAGATTTGAGAATTGGATTTAAAATTACTGCGAAATTGCTAAATTAAGGTTTTTGGCTCTTTTAAATGACCTGTTGATAATAAACAATAAGAAATTCTGCTTGGTGTGGAGTATTTAACATATGAACTATAATTCAGAAATTTCATGAACCACTGAAGCAACCGATTTACACTTTTCCAAACGAACCAGTTAAATATTTTATTAAAATCGTACAAAGAATATTAAGAGATGTTATAGTGTAATACGTGTACGAAAAATATTAAGATATTGATTTTTTCTTCGGTTCAACCCCGTCGCAACACTCATAGTTATTTTACTTTCAAATTTTCTTAAAGTGTCTATGGTTTGATAACAACTACGAGCATAATGCATAATCCAATTACGAACGAATTTAAAATTGGAGATATGTGGTCTGATACTGACGAGCAGTTGTTTGGCTTATTGAATTTCGTATGTTGAGCATCTATAAAATTACGTGAAGGACATTCAGAGAAAAATTGATGACAATTCCTTTCGTATTGGATGAAGGACTTTTTTTTATAACACGTTAGAAAAATATGCAGCAAGTTCAGAATAAAGTTATAAAATAAAATTGTTACACTTAACTGAACAAATTACAATTACTGGTGATATTGATAAATTTAATAATGTGGAAGCATAGCAAAAAGTTATTAGAAATTTTATTAAAAACGGTTAGAGATTTTGCAAAACTGCAAAAAATATTTGATAAATACATGGCAATGATTGTTAGTCATGGAGTTTCAAATACTTTCCTGGACTTTATTATAATATTAGGAAATATATATAACAATTGATAAGCAGCATATATGCAGAATTCTATCACAAACAATATGGACTTATGGAGTGAGAATTGATATGGTCCATTATTATGAAAATCGAACAATTAATGATTAAACATGAAGACAAATACAGAAAACCAAAAACTGAAATTGTAACAAATGATTAAACTATGTAAAAGCGTAGACTGGCTTTAACTTTAAGAAAGATGTGAAAATATGATCATCTTAAATGATTTTTCAAGGATTGAAAAATTAATAAAATTTGTAACGATTAAACAAAATTATGTTCTTCACGATGGCAAGCGTGTATAGACAATTTATTATTAATAACTATAAATAACTATTTGATTATATTTTCCATGTGGTGACCTCCAGCAGTTCTTTTCATTATATAATATAAAATTTATTAATTCTGTACAAAATTTATAATTTATATAGAATAACCTCAAAAGAAATGTGAACATATGAGAATTTGTTCGTAATTCTTGAATTAGAATGTAATATAATAAAAGTTGATCATTTCAACTTTTGTACTTTCTTCAAAATCTTTTACAAGACCAATTTTCTAACAGGTCGGGATCGGTTTCTTAGTTAAGGACTGTCGATGATCCATCTTACCTAAAGCTAATTTTCTTATTTCTGTTTCATGAGCATATCAAGTGGTAAACATTTCTTAAATGTATTCTGAATATTATTTCAAATTTTATATAAACCTAGTGTATCTCAATAGGAATATGAAGCACTGTACTATAATTAGCAACTTTTTTCCTCCTATCTTTCGAAAATGATACTTTAAATGTCCGTCAAAAAAGTTATAAATAATAATAATAATATATTACATAATTTTTTTTTTATCTTTATGAATTTCAATTAACTTTCAAAACTTTTATAGTCTATTTTGTTTTTAGATAGTAAAAAAAATTTTTTTTTTGTTTTCATTTTTCTATGTTGTTCATAAATAAGAAAAGGTTCAAAGTTTTTTGTTCTTAAAGCATTATTTTATTTCTAATCTAAAACACTCTCAAAAACATTTAATTTTATTAGAAGTCTTTTAGAACAGTAAAAATTGTCTTTAATGAAAACAGAAAAAAAAGATCATAACTTTCAATTTTCTTTATTTTCGTTCATTTTTATTGCTTTTCACATAAAATATTTGAAATAATTGTGTATCTTAGTGACCTGTGATAGTAATTTTATCGACTAAAAGTTTGTGTTTGGTTTGACATTGTTTCGTAAGAAAAATGCTAACAAATTTCATTTCATTGCTGTTGATTGTATATAAAGAATAATAAAAAAAAAATATGTTGAATAAAAATCGTAATAAAATAATATATTTTAGTAAAGTTGTGCTAGTGGCCAAAAAAAAGTGGCTATGAAAATATTTGCTTGATAAAAACCTTTTTCCACATTTTTGATTATATATCAAAACATCTGATCTTTTTCTTAATCATGTCTAATAAATTATTACTAGTAGTTATCATGGTTTCCCATTTTGGTCTAGCATACCTCGTAAAAATGTTTTAAATCAGATTTAAGTTAGTTGTAGTACTGCTTTATACATATTTGATATTTCTTTTACCTTACTAGCTTAAATAATAAATTACAATTTATAATGATTTACCAAACTTTTTTTTCAATATTAGAAACTATATTACAGATATGTCAGTAATTTTTGACACTAATAGATATATAGAACTGTCAGACATACTTACTGTCGTAGCATTGAACCTAATTCAAAAATTTTAATTTTTAACTTTTGGGGTTCTATATATAGAACTGTCAGATAAATTTACTGTCAGCTATAAAATTGTAAATACTTCAAAAAAATTAATTTCAAACTTTTCGGGTTACTTTTATCTGACCACTACTGTATATATATAAATATAATATAAAAAGGTTAAAGGAATTTTTGAGTTGAGGACACACTTAAGAAATACTAATAAAAATTTACTTAAAAATAAATTAGAAACTTTTGGTGACCTCATCCTGGTTAGACAGTGGTTTCTATATATTTTTTTGTTCTATTGTTATTGTAAGTCACTTAGTGGACTATATGTAATTATATTTTCTGGTGAATATAAATAAAGGATATTTTTATAATTATAGACATACAATGATTAAAGTAAGAATGATATTTAGAAACTATGTTTTCACATGACAGTTCAATAAATCTTTCGGCACAATATAAAGAATTAATAACATTAATAAAAATATTATCGATTTTCTTTTTTAAATTAAATAATTTTTTGCATAACGAAAATCTTTAAGTTTTCTTTGTTGATTTATAATAAATAATCTTAAAATCTTTCAATTTTATCAATTCGTATAAATTATCATATTATCTGCAGATGATGCATTTTGACAACTAAATAAATACTGTTATCATTTTATATTTCAAGGGACTATTAAATTTTCATATCTTCTTTTGTATATTTATAATACCGTATTTATTTATATATATATTTACATAATATAATATAAAAATCAAAAATCGATATACAAATGTCGCATTTACTTACTTAAATATTAGCTATACTGTCATTTACACGAAATTGTTTAAGAATCTCTTTCATGTGATAGTCCTTAAACGTTATTATATAGTATTATATACTCAGTTAACTTAAAGCAATTCAATATTATTACATAAATCTGCTGGTATTTATGTATAAGAAAATCTCAAAGGAAGATACGTATCTGAAATAAAACAGTCAACGTTTTTTTTTTTTTGATAATTTTTTTTTTTTAAGGATGACTGTGCATTTCAGTTATTTTTTTGCCTTAAGGGCATTACTATCTTATATAAATATATGAATTATTTTTTAAACGGGTTGGGGGGCATATGTTAAAGGAAATATTTCCAGAAAAACAATTTTTTTTTCATTCGTATTGGTAGAGATTTTCTCGAAAATAAAATTAAGTTGTTAAAGATTTGAAAATAACATTTTCATTTTTTGATAATCTGATTTTAAGTAAAGAATTATCCGGAATACCTTTTATAATACGGTAAGTAAAAATCTGAATATATGTATACGTACATATAAATTTTGATTTTATCCATCCGAATTCCGTAGAAAGAAAAATAATATTATTTAGACAAAAGTAATAAAACAATGACTTCAAGAAGAGCTCGAATAAGAATTTAAAGCTTGATTGGCACGATTCTTTTCGATTTCAATTACTTTACGACATTCTTGAAGTCGTTGTTTTAATACTTGAACTTCTTGTCGTAATCGCAGAACTTTTTGAGGATTTTGTTGTTGAGATGGTGGATGGCTGACCATTTCGTAATATTCAATTTTCTTCTCGTTGTCTTTGTAATTATTGTTCTGAGCATTTAATTCTTTTTGGAAATTTAATTGTGATATTAATTAATCACATTCAGATTCAATTTTACGCCAATTTTAGCAAATATTTACATCACGTTCTATAAAAAGAATAGTTACTAGCAAAGATTAACCAAATAAAACTGAAATTTCAACACTTCTGAGTACATAAATATCCTGTAATACACAATTGGACATGTAATTAGAATCCTTTGTACTTTATTGAAAGTTGGAAGTATAAAATTAATATTATTGGTAGGTTCGGATAGTTGGTTACATTGAATAATATCTAAGGTTAATTTTCAAAGCTTATTAAGCTATTTCTTTTTAGTTAGGGAGAAATAAATAAAAATAATTTTCTCTTTTAATAATATAAAATTCAAAAAGATTTTTCATGAAGAACCAAAATTACTTTTGATTAATTACTACTTTTCAACAGACAATATTTTTTTGTTTTTTAATTTTATATAAGAAATTTCTTATTATTTTTTCAAGAAAACTCTCTGTAAAAGTGAATCCTTATTTTTTCTATTATTATTATTATTATCCAAAGGCAATTCCTTTTTTTTCGTCTTATTGCAAAAAAATTAAAATATTAAAAACTTTTCTTATTACTTTTTCTTTTGTATACTGAAGTCAAAATGATATTGATCCCATTTTACATTTCCACTTCATTATTAAAGAAAATGCACAAAAAAAAATTATATGAAAATATTTTTTTTCTCATTTTTTAATTTTTGTCCTGTTTTTTTTTAACTATTTTCTCTTACAAAGATTTCCATAGAAATTATAAGAATACCTGAAGGATTTAATAAAACAAAAAATTTCCTATTTTCGTTTTGTTTTTACTTACTCTAAAAAATAACAAACAGGAGGAAAAAAAATAAATAAAATCCGTATTTGTTTTTTTTTTAAAAAAAATAATCAACAAACAAACACAACAAAAAAAACCAATTTGTACTTAGTTAAGATAAAAACCAAAGACTTTTTTTCTATCTCCCGAAAGGTCCTTAAGTAGTCATTAGTAAAACTGTCCTTGAGAAAGTAAATTATATATGGCTTTGTAAAAAGGATAATTTTTTTTCTTTTTTCAGTTAATTTCTTCTTGCAAAACAATGACAAAATATATACATACATACAAAATTATAGGTTTACATAAAAAATGAGACGACTAAGCTTCAGTTTTCTAATTATCATTAAAGTATTTAATTATACTGTAAAGCGGCTTAAATTGTTATACAGTGAAAAATAAATATTTTCTTTTTAATTTTCTATATTTTGTTGTTGTTGTAAATTACCATTTAAAATCTTGTGCAATTTACAGAAAATGGACAAAAATAAAAAAAGGACATTTAAAAATTTTCGGAAATTATATAAAATAATATATAAAATTTTCATTTAATTGACTGGAAAATAAAAATAATATGGAGAGAAAATTATTACTTTTTGAATTAACCGAAATTATTTATTTGAAATATAATATTTTTAATAGATACGTACGATTATTTTATACAGAAATTGTAGAATTCTTTGTCGAAATAAAATATTGCTGAATTACGTACAAGCTCAGATCTGAAAGGTTATTATATCCTTCTACAGAACTACTGAATTTATAAAAATGAATTTTAAATTTTAATTGCAATTTTTATTTTATTTTAAAGTCGTTCTCCATGGACTTCGTCCAGTCTAGATTCTAGATTCGTGTTTGTGTCAAAATATACAAATATGATAAATTTTCTTTAGTACGTCGAATAAAATAATTTATTTTTCATTTACTATACGATTATACGTTACTTTAATACGTTATACTTTATTACGTGGTATCCTAGGATCACAAATTTAGCATTGAAAAGGGGAACAAAATATAGGACAGAAATGTATGAAGTTCTACAAAATTACGTCTAGGAAATCAATCCATTATGAACAATCACAATCCATTAGGAAATCACAAGATTGATAATAGAGTTTAATTTTCGTAATTATCGAATTAATTGCCATCCCTGGTCGAAAACAATTAATTTCTTTAGATTCGTTACATAATATTCTGGGTCCTTCAGTTATAATCATGGAATTAATTTTACAATTAGGAACACCTCATACTGGTTAGAATAATATTGGAGTTTTTAAGGGAGCATTTCAAAATTTGTTGATTTAAATTGGTTTTTACGTCAAATTCCTTTATATATCCAACAGATTATTTTTCGTTTTGGAGATATCTTAAAGGAGTGTGTGCCAATAGGGACTATAATTTAATATTACAGTAGTCACCATATAGATAATAGAAATCATATTAAATATTAAAAGTCCGCTTTTAATGAAATCATACAATTTTTTTTAGTACTACATAAAAATAAATAAATTATAATTCTTCACATATAAATTTACATCGTCTTGATTAAATTTTGTATATAGAACATTAATCGTTTTTTGACATATAGTATATTTGTACAATGTACACTTGTCATTTTTGAGATAAATTCTAAACAGACTCAAATGAAATATAAAAATTCATAAAAACATTATTAAGTAGAAAAATTTTTGTTTATGAAAAATAACTTTGAGTTGTTCGTATGGTGACATTTATTGGATTTTGATTTTATCAAATTTTTAGTATTTCTGTAAAAAAAATATCCTTCAAAATACAAAAAAAAAAAAAAAAGAATATTTTAAAATGTCTATCTAAACTTTCCTTGTAAATAATACCATATACGTTTAATATATTTATGTAGAATGTCAACAATTAAATTCCAATAGAATTTAAATTATATTGAGATTTTTTTCATTTTCATTTTGTGTATATAAACTGTAAATACTTTCGCAAGGACATTCGTTATGGAAAAAATTTCTTTTTTCCATGATTTTTCACGAAATATTTCATAAAAACATTTGTTATTGTTGTTGTTATTTGTATTCAAAGTATGGCATTTCACATTTTTTATTTTCTCTGGAGATACAAAAATTTTCTATATAGGGTTTTTTTTTTTGAAGTTTTGTATATGATTCTCGGTATTTGTATTCTACTGTATATTTATATTTTTTTTGGCTTTTTGGCTGGAAAAGGGCATATTGAAACCATAATTTTGATTTGACAGAGATAGTTAAGTAACAGCAACAAAACGTTTTAGAAATTATTGTCAAGCATACATTAATGTTAAATTTTATATATTTATTCGCAAAAAGTCATTTGTCATGATACCGTAGTGGTCAAATAAAATTTACCGCATATAATTTATATGAAATTTTATGAAAATATTTTTGATAAGTTTCTTTGACATTCTTAGCAAACTATAAAGGAAATTATACGTTAGTGTTATCTTAGTGATAATATAATTCAGTATAAAGAAGAGCTTTATCTTAAAGCTGGTAGCGCGAAAATACTTTAAATCTGCTCTTAAAACGTTCCAGCGTAGTTCTCAGCTTTATAAAATAATATAACTTTAATAATAATTTACAATATATTTTTGTCACTAGAAGTTTCTGTAAGCTTCTGGAGGTGTTAACTCCATAGGCATTTGTTTTTAGGTAAGATGTTCAATTTGAAATTGAATTATATTGTATCGTAATAATTATTAGTTCTGTGGAGAGTTTTAATTACTTAAAACATTTAATATCATATTAGATATCAGGAGTAGTAATTAATATCTGATTGACAATACTTTATATACTATGTAACTTTCTCTGTCTCCCTAGCCTCACAGGATAGCAAATGCATACATATACAAGACACATTTTCAAAAACACTCAAAATGAATTTAGAATACATGAAATCACAAAAATCTATTAAATTAATGGTAGGTTAAATATTGTCCAGCTAAGCAATACTTCCATTTCCATCAAATTCGGAAAGTTAATTTATTTGGTCTGCATTGAAAATTTACATTTTTATTTACTTCTTTTTCTTTGAATTGTGATTTTGTAAGGTCAATTTTGAACTATCAATTATTTAAATTAGCTATAAATGTTTGGTTCTATCAGGATTCGCCTTATATATAATGGGGGCAGATCCATTTTTTTTTTTTGGGGCCCTAAAATATAAATTAATAGTTATATAAAACAATTTTTATTACGTGATATATTATCTTGAAATTGGTACTTGAACTTCTGCAAATTCTGTAAATAATCTTTTCTTTCTATACTAACGCTCTAAAATGCAAAAATAGAAACCGTAACTTTAATGTTTCTCTGTAGAACTATCAAAGTTACGTCATAATGAAAAAAAAGTATCGATCTAATACTTTGGAAATAAAATGATGAAAACTAAAAACTGATCATTTGTATAAAAATAATAGCCAAACATTATTTTTTTCAAATTCGTCGTTTCTTCCTTACATTTTTATTTTATTGCACCTAAAAATCAGAATCCTGTGTCCTTGCAACCGCCTTAACGTTTTGTATAGCAATTAAAAGCAAATTTCTTCTACTATATATTTTCTAATATCCTTTTCTAAGGTAAACTCGTCTAGATTTATTTAATGGAATATTATTTTCATTATTTGAAATTATATTTGAAATCGAAAATATAAATTTATATTGTAAGCACAAAATAAACTTTTAGAAAATTGTAATAGAGATTTACAAAACTTGTAAAATTAACAAAAAAAAAAAAAAAAATAGAAATTTTCATTTTTCACTAAAATCAATATACAATTTTAAGTGCTCTATATTTTTTGATTGTCGTCAGAAAATTATTATTTTTATTTTGAAATTGTTGGGTCATCGAAATAACCATAATAATGTTGTAATTTTGTATAGATTTTGTTTGTTTGTTAAAGGATAATTCGAATATAAAAGAAAAATGTAATTTACTTTTTGTTTGAATCAATAAAACCTTTTCCAAAAAATGAATGAAAAGAATTCAATGAATTGGATCACCTCAACATAAAAAAGAAAGAAAAAATAGAAGGATTCTCCACAAAATAAACAACATCAATTTTAAACATTTTATTAAGTGCTCTCTTAGAAATTGAATATCTAAACAGAAAAAAAAATATATATTTTATTATTTATCTTTAAAAAGGATTTAATTTTATTTTTGGGTAATTTTTCGTTCAATAAGGACATCCAAAATATTTATTTAATGTAATGTTGCAAATAAATATAATTTTCTTCTCCCCAATGAGAATTTCTATTATTCGTAGTGAATTTTTGAATTTGGTGATCATTTCCCTTTATGTTAATGCTTTGATGCTCATATGTACATCCTTCTTATTAAACATAGTAAATGACCACTTAAATTATTATGTTTACATAATATTCGGTTTCTCACTGTAGCATAGACTGATATTTATAAATCGGTATTCGATAATATTTTAAAAATATGAAATTCTAGTTTCTATTTAATATTAAATTATTGTTGGCACTAAAAAGAGCTTGTTAATAAACAACTACTGTACAAATTTAGTTCTGAATTTTAATAATAATTTGCGATTTGACAGCTTCTGATATTTATCATACTAAAGATTATAAATTGAATATCTTCTTTTGAATTTATGTGATAACATGTTCTGCTATTTGGTACAAAATTATTATAATAATTTCTGTTTTTTCAACAAAGAAAAACGTTGCTAACTAGGGGGAGCAGATAATTAGTATTTAGATTCAATACGGATTTATGTACAACAGTATTTTAAAAATTTCTTTAAAAATATATTTTGATATTTTGAGACACTAAAACTGATGGACACAAACTATAATACAAAACTAACATGTCCACCAAATATAATTCGGAAATTAAAACTGCCTATCTAAAAAACCACTGAAATTCAATATAAACTATAAATAGACCAACTGAAAGTACCGATTTAATCTTTATGGGCATCAGGATAAAGAATGGATTAACCTGGGGTACCAAATTTCATTAAAATCTGACGAATTGTACTAGGAAATTTTAACGTCAGACTTTCCGATCTCGAAAATGACTACAATTCATCTTTTTTTATAATCAAGTCCAACGCAACAGTCCTAGTTATTCCAACTATATAAAATATAATATAGAAATTTCTATTATCTGAAATCTATATTTGAATTAAAAGTCATCGATATTTCTAAAGTCCATTTTCTAAGTATAAATATTATTTATTTCTATAATTTTTTTTTGGTATCCTTGAATATCATTGTGGATAATCATTTATTCTGTTTTGAAATTGGTATGTCTTTCAATTGTACTATTTAATCCTTGGGTAAAAAGATATTCATCATGATATATAAATAAAGGACTTGTTCTAACTATAGATAGGGTTTTGAAAAAATGGAAATAAAGAAGTTTATGATTCGGTTGAAATATGTAAAAGGAAGGACCTCTATTAAGAGTTTCTTGACTTACTTACTAATATTATATGGGAAAAAGGTTTTGTTATTAGTGAAGAAGCTTTAAGCAAAATGTTTTTAATACTGCTAATTTTAGCCGAAACTTATTTCTCAGTCTGAAATTGATGCCATGACGAATTTCGACGTTTTTGGACCTTATTTATTTGTAAAATTATTAAATATTTCGTTTCTTAATTTCAAATTTTCGTTCCTGCTGTCATATTTTTCTTAGTGTGTATATATAAATAGTTAGTCTGTTAAACGAGGGTAAAAATATAAAATTATGGACAGCGGACAATCCCAAAAACCAGCAAAAAGAGATTTGTATATGGTATTAAAGTGTCAAGTTTTCGGTCATGCATTAATTTATTTATTTTACATAATTTATACATAAATTTTCCTTATACCAAAAAATATTAAAATATAAATTTATAAAAAAAAAATTAAATGCATAAATAAAATGATATTACTTGATATTAAAGCTGTGGACGAAATGATTTATTTGGATAATTAGACCACGGAATTTGTTCACACATTTTACATTAACAAAAATGATGAAAATTATTTTGGGAAAAATTCTTGTTTATCTTGTAAAGAAAGTGAAATAATTAAAATTAATTAAAATTTTAAGGTAACACAATTCCATAAAATTAGAACGCCATTTCCAGCATTTCATATTTTCAACTTTAAAATTATATATGTATTTTATTATGGATTTGCTTTATTTTCAGTTCATTGAAGTTTCTGTCTGTCCAGTATAGTTTTTAAGGTCAAGTTGTTAGTTGAAGAACTGAAGAACTAACAACATTTTTTATTACATAGACCATTAAGGATTGTTAAATGTTTCATTGTGGAAATTGTCCTTATTAAAATTATTTAATAATTACATATTTCTATACAACCTTGACTTCAATATCGTATTTGAAATTGTTATTATATTTTATATAAATATATTTAATGATTGACATTATTAAGGGCAGTTTAGTTATTCAAACATAAATAATAGAATTTGCGGGATAATCTTAGACCCATCAGAGTGTAATATCTAAGATAGAAGTATATAAATATAAATATTATTAAGACATATTTAGGTCAAATAGAATTTATTGTTATTCTTTTATTTTGGATAATTTTTATGTTAATAATTTAGTTAAAATATTCTTGAATTTTTGATGGTAAGAAAACAAAAAGCATAAATTCATAATATTTTCATATGTTTTCTTATTATTTTATAAATTTATATTATATTAAAATCATTAAATTATTATAATTTCTGTTAATCTTGAAGTAAAAAATTTTTTTTTTTAAATGGATTAAGTTAAATTATTAATTAATATTTTTATTGAATTTAATTAATATTTAATTGACTTGAAGATAATTTGTAAATTTGATTTTTCTAATCATTTACCTAATTTTCATTTTACTAACATTACTCATATTTAAGAGTATTTTCTCACGTTGTGATGCCATTTTTCTCTGATAGCTCATATCCTGACACAATGACATCGTGTGCTTAGCGATACCAATAGCGGAAATGTAATTCAGCGTATTTTTTATGAAGTCATGCAATCAGCATATTTTAGTATTTCGCTGTATTTCGAAACCTCCTTCAGATTTGATAGAAATAATTTAACTAAAATTCAAAATCTATTAAAGTTGAGTTAATTTTACTATGCAACTTTTTGATTATTGATTGATATTTATTTGAATATGACATCAACATTTTATATCCTTTCATAATAAATATTGAAGTATGTACAATTTATTATTAATATTAGATTTTGAAAATCAATAAATACTTTTATAATAAATATATATCCTAAAATTTAAACTGTTCAAAATAGTCATAAATCATTGTATTAAGTAAAAATGCAATATAAATCGTCACATCAGTTTATTAGTGCCATACACGCAAATTTAAATTTATGAATATCCAAATTTTATATTGTAAATTAAAAATAAATATAAATTTGAAACATTTTCCATGAAATCTAGAGAACATATCAATAATTTTTAGAAATTATGAAGGTGTAGCTTAAAAGAATCTGCTAATTTTGTATTTCATATTATTTTCTATTTTTGTTTACATATTGTCGACTATTATAAATAGTTTAACACTAAATTTGATATGCAAATACTCACCAACCGCGAATATGAAGAGCTAGTAGGTTGAAAACTGTAGCTATTTCTAAACTTCGAAATAGTAATCAATTTTCTCTTCATACGAACATCGTACAAACAACTTTTCGTTATGGATATGGTAAATAAAAAATATCGATTTTATTTTTGGAATTACGACTTCACACGATTTTATATCTAATAGAATAATTCCACTTGTAGGAAAAATTTAATTATCAATCTATCCCTTTAAATGCATTTATTTTCAGTGTTGTGTGCAAATAATTTATTTAAGTATGAAGAACTCAGGTGACGAAATATATTAAATATATATAATATGTTTATAATTCGTTGTTATAAATATGTTTATGTAATATTCCATTTTTAACACTTTTTTATGTTAAACTTATTTATTTAACCCAAAAATCGATTGTTTTTATATTACAAATTCATATGCTAATTTCATCCATCAACAAAATGTTTCTAACAATGTAATAATAATAATTATTATTTATTATGTTTATAATATAATTTTAAGTTAATCAAAAACATCGCATGAATGTTCATATACTAAAAATGTTTGTATAAATAAATAATTACATTTTTTTATGCTTATTTTATTTTATGTAATCATTTTACCATCATCATAAAATTTCTGATATTAACTCTGAATTAATATGCATTTGCATTAAACGAAATCATTTATTATTAATATATGTTTTTTTTTATTGTAAATAATCTTTGTTCTATATCCAAATAAAAAATCATTTGAAAATCAATAATCAATATTTATATTATTTTCTACACAATATTTTAATTATTGTTAATTATATAATAATAATTACAATTGTTTTAAAATATAAACATAAAAAAAAAAATTAAAAGGAAAAATTTTAACAGGATTGGGAAATAGTTTTCATGGATTTAAACCGGATACTATTACAACAGCAACTACAGAAATTGAACTATCACCATTACGTTCATCTTTACCTAATTTCAAACAAATTTCCGCTCCTGTTAAAGCAATGGAAACTATAAATTCTACACAAACAACAACAATAACAACACCAGCACCAACATTAACATCTACTACAATATTATCGGAAAAAGTCATTTCATCATCATCATCATCATATATTCCTTCTGTTTCAAAAATTAAATATCTTCCACCTGCATCAGTTATAACAACAATTTCCGATAATATCATCACTGCCAATAATAATTTCAATATTAAATATTTGTCAGCTGCTACAGCTTCATCAAATTTCGATAACCCCAAAATTAACAATAATAATAATAATAATACTAATAATAATAATAATACTAATAATAATAGTCGTAATAATCAAATTGTTTTACAACCACGTTTATCATTAAATGGTGCAACCTCAGCTTTTAAGCATCTTGAGCCACCGTCAATACCAATTGGATTATTAAAACATAATATTGAAAATTGTATACAGTCAATACAACCAAGTCCGACAACATTAGGACCATTAGAATTACAAAAACTAATTACAACAAATAATCAATTAATTAGACAAACAAATTGTAAACAAAGTGATAATACTATTGAAAATTTACGAAGATATTCGGCTGGTGGCTGTAGTAATAGTGGCCCAAATTTCAACGGTAAGGAATAAATATTTTTTTTTTGCTTCTCCCAATCGAATAATAATAATTACGGTTATATTACGGTGTTTATTATGGAAGTTGAATTCTCTCTAGTCTCTAAATAACAATTATTTTGTACAAAATGTCAAGTTTGAAGGTTCCGAAATGTATTTTGATAAAATGACTAAGTTGATTTACTTGATAACTCTGGCCTTCTGTGTTTATAGGCAATAACAGGATTAATTACCGTGATGTCGGGGTAGTAGTAGAATTATTTATTACTTTATTAGTTTAGATCTTAGCGTACAATGTTTATATAGGGTCTAAGTCTGATTCTACATGAGCTTTGAAATGAACTGGTTTGATTTTAGTTTTAGAATGACTTTAACTAATTTTAGTGAGAATAATAATTGTTGCACGGTATTGTGATCCTACTACTATATATACAGCATCCGGTTTAGTATATCAACTTTGTCGCTTTATCCGATAATTTATTGATCAATCGATATGGCTTTCATAATATGCATCTATAATTTTCAACTTTAATTGCTTAAATTCTCTAGTAAAACTAATAATTATGTAATTAATTATCACAACAATTTCGATATTTTTTTTTAAATTTTATTTTTGACATTTTTGAAATATACAGTGACTCACAATGAAAATGGTCCACCATTTAAAAAAATCATAATTGTAAAATAAATCCTGAAAAAGTATTTGGAAAAAAAAAATTTAATGCAGAAATGTTGATAATTTTATATTTATTTATTTACAAAAAAAAAAAACATCCATATATCCATATTTCCTTCCACAAAATGCAATTTTCCGACTCCAGCTGACGAACAAGTACCCCACACCATAACATTACCTCCACCATGTTTAATTGTTGGACGCAAATGTTGAGGTTTCATCTCTTCATTTCGCCTTCTCCAAACAAAAACCCTTCCATCTGATCCAAAAAGATTATATTTACTCTCATCCGTAAATATAACATTTTTCCAAAACGAAAAATCTTTTATTAAGTACCGATGAGCGTATTCTAATCGATTTTTTTTATTTTTTTGACTAATAAAAGGTTTTTTTCTAGCAATCCTGCCATTTAATCCAGCTCTGCGTAATACTCTTCTTATTGTTTCAGCATTGCACTTAATATTACAATAATTTTCAATCATATCTCGCAATTTTGGTGCGCTCAGCTTTGGATTTTTTAAAGATTCTCTGACAATCCAATGTTCATCGGTAGTAGAAATTATTTTATTGGTACTTTTTCTCCTTTTATTAACCAATCTACCCTCTTTATTATACCTTTGAATGATATTTTTAATTGTTGTTCGAGGTCTTTTAACTATATCAGCAATTTCTCTTTGGCTTTTTCCATTTTTATAATGTTCAATAATTAATTTTCGCACTTCTATACTAGTATGAGGAGCCATGTTAAGAAACTAAATTTAATTAATTGCTAATAAATAACGAGTGCAAGTCTGGATTGAAAATAAGAATTACAATAAGAACACATAACAAAACCAAAAAAAAAAAAACAATTAGAACATATAACAATAGAGAGAAAATAACGCTATTTAAGAAATATTTTCAAGTTGGACCATTTTCATTGTGATACAAATTTTTGAATTATTGAATCAAATTATTTTTTATTTCTATTATTCTAAATGAATTAATTGTTTTTTTTTTTTGTAAATAAATAAATATAAAATTATTAACATTTCTGCATTAATTTTTTTTTTTTTCCAAATACTTTTTCAGGATTTATTTTACAATTATGATTTTTTTAAATGGTGGACCATTTTCATTGTGAGTCACTGTATAATAAAGTAGATTTTTGTATTCTGCCAATTAAAATACATTAAATATGTATATAAATAAATAATTATGAATAATAATGTAAAAAAAGATTAAATTAATGATTTTTTTAATTAAAATGCTTTATTTCAAATATTTAATCTTTTCTGATTTCATTTTATATATAATTAAATTTATATAATTAAATTTTTTTTTCAGATCTCGTAGGACCTAAATTTGGTATGTCGCGACCCCAATTTGGTGAAAGTGTTTCACAGCAAGGTTTCTTTTCATCGCACGATAGTTTAACAGCACCATGTGTTCAATCACGTGCATCACATCCGCACGTTTCAGTAACAGCATCCGAAATGGATTTATCAAGAAAACAACGACGAAAAGAACGTAGTCGACTGAAAACAACAACATCTGGTGAACAACCATTACTTGGTTCATGGAATCGATCTGGTGGTAGAGGATCACAAGATAATACATTAGGTACAACACAATCTAATAATCATTTAAATAGTGGGAATAGTTGTAATGGTACTGACAGGTAAGAAAAATATATTTAAATTTAAAATCGATATTTTTTTTTTAGATGAATTCGATATTGTATTAAAAATTTTAATTGTATTTATAAAGTAATTTAATCATAAATATCGTAATTTGAAAAAAATATCGATAATTAAAGAAATTTAATCATAAATATTATGTAGGAAATTCATGTAAAAAATATTGTAATTTGAATCGATATCGTAATAATTGAAAAAAACAATTTTAAATTCAATTTAAAAAGACATACAAATAGAGTTGGCAAAACCCGACATTTTTTACGAGCGTGAGCTGTCGAGTTTTATTCCAAAAAAAACTCGGGTAGCTCGAAGTACCCGAGTTTTCTTGAGAGAAATAAATAAAAAACATAAAAAAAATAAAAAAATAAAAATAAACGAAATTCTATAGTGTATCACTCACTCCAGTATGTAATTTTTCTATGATTTTTTGTTCTCCCTTTCTAAGTTCATAGAAAAACGGAAAACTAGCGTGAAAAAAGCAAATGCCATAATGCCATAAGTTACGTACTTTAAAATATATTTATTTATGTAAAATAAAACTGGCTTGTTTTTTCTTTAGCAGTCATTGATTTTAAACAATTTTCGATATTTTTTTCAGCTGATTATGTTCTAGATTCAATTTTTTGAGGTCGAGCTTTTTCGAACCAAAACTCGAGTTTTTTTCATTTTATTTTAGGCCAAACATGCTCGATCTAGCTCGAGCCGGGTAGTTCGAGCTGCCAACTCTACATACAAATCTATATTTATAAAGTATCGATATTTAAAGAATTTAATAATAAATTACAATTGTAAATCGATATTGTAATAATAGCAAAATGATATTGAATTTTTGTTAAAATTGTTAAATATTAAATTAAAAATTCTTTATTTTCAGATATGGTCGTCGTTCTGGATGTTCATCAGCAACACGTACAGCACGTAATAGTGCTAGTTCATCAGCTATTGCACCAAAATTTACATTTGTATTTGATCCAGCTGGTCGTTTACATTATTATTGGTCAATGGTTGTTAGTTTAGCATTTTTATATAATTTTTGGGTGATAATATATCGTTTTGCATTTCAAGAAATTAATGGTCATACAATAATCGTTTGGTTTTGTTTAGATTATTTTTCTGATTTATTATATTTAATCGATATATTATTTCATTTTCGTACCGGTTATTTAGAAGATGGTGTTTTACAAACAGATTCAACAAAATTACGTCAACATTATATGAATTCAACTGTATTTTATATAGATTGTTTATGTTTATTACCATTAGATTTTTTATATTTATCAATTGGTTTTAATTCAATATTACGATCATTTCGTTTAGTTAAAATATATCGTTTTTGGGCATTTATGGATCGTACAGAACGTCATACAAATTATCCAAATTTATTTCGTTCAACATCATTAATACATTATTTACTTGTTATATTCCATTGGAATGGTTGTTTATATCATATTATACATAAAAATAATGGTTTCGGTTCAAGAAATTGGGTATATCATGATTCTGAATCGGCCGATGTAGTTAAACAATATTTACAAAGTTTTTATTGGTGTACATTAGCTTTAACAACGATTGGTGATTTACCAAAACCACGATCGAAAGGTGAATATGTTTTTGTGATATTACAATTATTATTTGGTTTGATGTTATTTGCAACGGTTTTGGGTCATGTTGCGAATATCGTTACATCAGTTAGTGCTGCACGTAAAGAATTTCAAGGTAAGTTTTTTTTATTTTTCAATATTATATTTATAAAGCATAAATCTTAAAAATGTCAGAAAATGTCGGTTTTGTTGAAAATATAATTTTGCCCACCTCAATTGAGTTTATATTCTTAAAAAAAAATCGTCTTAAATCCACAAAATTATAAATAATTATAGGTAACTGAAATTTTAATAAAGTTTTGTAATAAAATTGCTCTTATAATTCAAAATTTATGCAAGATTTTGTACTTCCCAGCATTATAATTTGTAACACGGGGTCATAAAGTATTTCGAAACTGTGATATAAATATTCTGAAGTTTCACATTATAACTAAAGAGGAACTTCAATAATTATAAATATTTTGGCGCCTGATTAAAAGCACTAAATTCTCACTTATATTTCATAAAAAAAAAATTGCATTATTTATTTTGTTGATTGTGTGCATGCAAAAGTTAGATCAAAAGAATATGCTTTAAAAGAATATTTTACATAATTCACCATTCTACACTCATCCTTAAAAAATACAAATATTATCCTAGAAGTTTGCTACATGCAATATGAATATACCATTTAACAACGTACGTACTTACGTTTCTTTATCTTATATTCATAATCTTAAAAGCAAAATTCTTGAACGTTTTACTATGTATTTGAATTATTGTAATAGAAAGATCGTTCGAAAAAATTGAAATTTCTGAAATCAATTTTTCTTTACATATTTCAAGAGTGGATATTCTAAAATTGTCAAATATCGTGACTTAAATGATGTCCAGTAAATTTAAGTAAGTTCGGTGGATTGGTGTGTCCCATTGGTAAACTTATGAATTATATTTTCAATATAATTCATATAAATAATATAAAAAGTAGTAATTTTCATTCGATTTGAATAAAATTTGACAAATAGCTTTGTGATCTCTGTAAAACTTAAGGTCGGTTAGTTCACTGGGCCCAAGCATTCAATATATTGTTGACATCTGAAATTTTGTTCACATTCCTTAAATTTATTACAATTCCCTGTTTTTTTTTGTACAATTATCCGAGTTTTGGGCTACCCCTAGATTTGCAGGTTGTTTTTTTTATGATAAAGCTTGATTATTAATTTAGTCTATGTTTAGTTGTTGCATATAATAAATTACGAATTGATATGGTAAGAAATCGAGATGAGTCATAATTCGTGAGAGTTTTTCGGATTCATGTATTATATAAATTTTGCTTTCCTTCGTAGATATCAGAATAATGAAGAGTGTAAAGAACTTCTTCCTTTTTTTTTATTATTAAGTATTATTTAATTTATATTTTCTATTAGCTTAATGGGGTGAGTGTAAACAAGGATAAGGTTAAATATGTGCTTGAGAAAATATATATATATATATGTTATATAAAGAAAAATGAAAACACTTAATGATCACATCGTACACTCATCATATATGAGAGATGATAATGTGTAATAATACTTGAACCACAAAACTCTGACTATGGATGATGATGATATGCAATTATGTCTAATTCTTAAACATGCCATTTTTTTTCCTTCGTTATTGTGTATTTTGTTATTATATATACTTCGAGAAGAAAAGTTAAAAAGGATTTTTGAAGGGATTTGTGTTGTTGTTGTTAATAATGTTCAATGATGAACACTTGTAAATCTAAGAACAATTAATTTTTATATATACATAGAAAATTTGTCTATATATTTGAATTAAGGATAAATTATTTTTTTGGTAAATTTTAATGTAATAAATAAATTATCATTCAGATTATCATGATAATGAAAAAAGGACTCTTAATATACAAAATATAGTTTCTGCAGGATTGTGTAAGATTTTGGTATTAAGTGCTGGACAATTTTTTTATGCCATGAATTAGGCAAAAAAAAAAAAAAAAATAGAAATTTATATTTAGGCAACAATTTATCTCAAAAAATGAATATCTGTCCATGAACTGACAGAATAATAAAGATTATCACTTCATTAATAAAAATCCTATTTAAAGATTAAGAAATTTAATATTTCCAGCCAGTTTTTTAGGTAATTTATATTCCTAATTTGAGACACAGATCTATTTTCTAAAATTTACGCTTATCTATCATAAGCTTTCGCTGAGCTAAATACTTCAATCAAGGTAATATTATGTAATATAAACTTTTGAACCGAATATTAAAAAATCTTTTAAATATTTCCATTAACTTTTTTTCATGAAATTTTGATCCTTGAAACCAGACTAAAAGTATGGAAAAAAAATTAAATTCAATTACATTTTTTGTCCTGCCATACAATTTTCAGCATCAATTACTCAATTTGTAAACATTGTAATTTATGTAATGTAATTAACTTCTGAAATCGTTGATGTAAAATCTTGGTTTTGTAACGTATCCGAAATCATTGAGTATAAAAAAATGATATCAATTTATTTCAACTTGGTTTTATCGACACGATATAAAATTAATCTAAAGCAGTTAAAATATTCATTTATAGACAAGGTGTTTACAAAATAGATGCAAAACTGATGTAGTCTGTTCAAGAATGATAGGCTTTCTTTCTCTCATCTGAAAAAAGCACCTTTTTGTCATCGGATTACAACAATCAAAGCTGTACTCTATTATTCCTTTTAATTCGTGACAATTGTTCCTGAAGTAGCTGTATTGTTTGTATATAGGCATAGTCATTGACGTATGATTAAAAAAGGGACGTTTGTCCTGAATTTTACGAAAATATCGTAAATTTTTATAAAAAATTATTTCAACAATTTAAATATTTCTGTAACAAATATGAAATTTTAATTTATTACTTGAATTATTTTAACTTTATGTAGAAAATTTAAGTTTTTCATTGATTTATTGTAAATTTGAATTATATTGTTTTTAAATAATTGGCATTGGCATAATGTAATGATACTTTTGAAAATATCTATATAAGAAAATAATTTTGTGATTAGATTAATGCAGCAATACAACCGAATCAAATTGTGACTGGCAACACCCTGTATTATCTGTATCAAAATAATTTTTTTCTTATTTAACAATTTTTTTTCATTTTGCCTTAACAAAAAACATAATTTCGTGGAAAATTCATAAAAAACTCTTTATTTTTGTCCAAAATACAAAAAAATAATAAAACAAAAAAAGCAATAAAAATTTAAATAAATAAACTCATCAGAGATTCGGGTAGGGTCTACTATTATTTTATTACTGTTGGATATAGCTTTTTCCAAATGGTTTTTTTTTTATTCTTCCACAATAACAGAAAGGACTTTTTAAAGTTTCTATTAGCAAAACTCTCTGAATAATCAAAACAACCCTAAATGATAACAGTCACTTTGAAAGTAAACAAAAATCTTTCAAACTTTAAATGAATATTTAGTTTTTTTCTTTTAGAAAAATCAGTTTGACAAGGTGCAAAATATTATTCTGTTTGCCTATTAATAAGATGTAAAGGAAAAAAATAATTAACAATTTCAACCTGTTTCTCTGTACTACAAATAAAGGATTAAAGGAAATGAGAATCTAACAATAATAATAATACAAAAATAATTTATATGGGAATTTATGATGATATTTAAAACAGAAAGTTCATTTTGTTTTCGGAGTCGTGCTAAACAAATTTTCAAAAATTGTATTTGAAAATTGTGTACCATACCGTCAAATAAATTCTTAACCATGATAACATCTTTTTGACTTTTCGTACGTGTCATTTTAATATAACAAGAATACAGTCAACAACAATACCATAGCCATTTAATGGCAGTATAGTAGGTTGTCGAAAAAAATTCATACATACATATACGGTATATGTATATCTATGTATGTATATAAATATGGAAACGAAAAATCTGTTGATGTTGCAGAAAAAAGTATTTTTGTATGCCACAAAAACGAAAAATGAGTAAATTAAATTTAAGCGCCTGGATAAAGTGTTTGTTTGTTTTGTTTGTTGGTATACACCTCTTTGTAAACTATTGTGATGGAAGTTTTTGTGTTTTATTTTGAGGTTATATTTTGTAGTTTTTGTCTAAATATAAAAAGTATTGTTCTAATTTTAACCAAACTATTTAATAAACTTAAAATTACTGAAAATTTGTCTATATTTTCTCTATTAGTTACTTTTATATAGTATATTAAGTAATACATTTTTTTCTGACATGAGCTGTCACTGTCAAGTGGTAATTATAAATTTAACAAAAAAAAAGTCTTGTATACTAATTACGTGAGAAAGTTAACAGTGTAGTGATAATTTAATGTTCAACGATGTAATTGTAATGATTATGGAAGTAATTCTTCGCCTAGTAAAAACTTCGTTCCTAAAAAACTCTGACCTAATCTCGATATTTGTTACTTCTATGTATAAGTATACAAATGGACATTTGTCCATTTTTAGATACTTTTGTCCATCTGTATATTTTAGCATTTTCAAGGGATCTATAAGGACTAGAAACTTCAAACCAATCACATTTGAAATTTAAAAAAGTATCCTTGAAACCTTGATATTATATTGTTAACTATTAAAAAGGTTCATATATTTGAAAAAAAGTATAAAATTACCCGGTTTAGAGATTAACATTTTAACATTTTTTTTAACAGAAAAATAACAGATAACATTATATTTAATATAAATTGTGTTAAATCCTGATACAGTGTTGCTTATGGTTGGTTAGAATGGAGGCACAGAGACCTTCTCGTACCAAGGTCACAATGACCCGTTGTACGCTCCCACTGACATAAAATCATTATTTTTTGAAAAACCTCAGCTCCTCCTATTTCTTTCATGAATTGATACAGTGTTAGTATAATCGTGCAGTTAATGGAACTTGTTATTTATCTATTCTAATTTTAACCAATGCATTAACTCAATTTTTTAAAGAGTATGAATGACCTAGCAAATTTATATAAATATTATTTTCACTGTCATTGTATAATCATTAAATTTTCATTAATTTTTATTATCATAACAAAATTTATGATTTTATGATATCTCATATTTGTCTATTCAAATACATTTTATTTATCCTATATTTTTCCATATAAAAATATTATATTTTATTTTTATTGTACCATTTACCATTTACCATAGAGAAAGTTCAAAGTGTCAGAATTTTATTTGTATGAAAATACATAGATCTATAGATATAAATAATGTAGATTTAAACGTGAGAAATAGAACTTTTTCTATATAATATGCAAAAATATTTTGTATATGTATAAAGAAAAAGTTTTTCCATAAAATCAAAAACTGTTGGAAATTTTTTTGAAATAATAAATAAAAAAAAAATATTTTTTAGAGTGCAAAGGACATATGTGATAGCCTACGTGAATTTCATTAAAATTAATTTAATTTGTATAACTATACAAAATATGTATATATGTAAATTCTGTTGAAAAGGATATAAAATTTATTTTATGCCCTTATGTAAAAAATACCTTTTTTCTTGTTGTTGTAAATATTTCTGATGAATTTCATAAATTTTAAACTTTTCATATTTGGTTGGGGTTTAGATTTAATAAATTTTTGGGAAGGTAAAATGTAAAGAATTATTTTAAAGATTCTGTTTATTGAAAATCAAAAAAGTATTTGTAATTAGGAAATTTTGGATAGGAAGTAATTAAACCGAAAAAAATATATAATATTTAAAAGTTTTGTTAATTATTATTTTAAATATTAAATTTCTTTAAATATTGATTTTTTTTACCACAACGAATTAACTCTGTCGGGTATCAGTAATGTGAAATCTGATTACAAAATAATCCTTGATAGCAAATTGCTTCGAAAAGTGACGGAAAATTAATTAATTAAACTTAATATTCATCAAGGAAAATGGAAGAATCTATGATTTTTTTATTTATATAAACGGATTTATGCAGATCGAATTTTAGTATTTCACAGTATTCGGTAATGCTTATATTTCATTCGTTCAAACTAACTAAAACAATTTAATCTATAGTTACATAAAACAATTTTGTGCATTTCATCTACTTTTTATTAGGATTAATTCTTGTGTGATCATTAAATTGTCTAGATAATCTAATAAAATGGGGGAGAGTAATAAAAAAAAAAACATTGTGGCACATATTTTTCATATATAATTTTACATACACATTTATTAGAATTAAAGCCACAGAATTTTATGATACTAAAAACCGTCATACATGACATAATATAAATATATACGTAGTACAATATATAAAATTAAAATTAAGCGATGCTCATAAAAACTGAATGCATGCGCCCATAAAATTGGAAGGATGTTTATTAATTCCAAATATATTACAAAAACTCTTCATTTCAATACTCCCTTTATCCTTGTTAGGGGATTTGTATGTATTGTATATGGTGTTATGAACGTTATGCGGTTGCCGGAAGTTTGGAACTGTTTTCACCATCTAATATTGTTGTTGTTGTTGGGATGTAAGTGAATAATTTCAACTTCAAAAGCATTAGAAAATTACAAAAAAATAAAAAAAAGGAAATGATAATTTTCCAGTATGTTGATCTTATATAGCTTTCAACAATTAACCCAAATTTACAAAACAAAAAAATTTTTTTTTTTACATATTATAAAAACAACTTTAAGGATTTTTTGGCCGACAGGCAAGGCAGAAACTTTTAAAGTACAAACAAAAAATAAAGCTCAAATAAATTACATAGAAAAAAAATGGTTTTTATGGTTTTTTTTTGTCCTTAGAACTACTACACACAGTAAATTAAAGTTTTTGTTGTCTATAGTATCACGTAAGCAATTTATCATATAAAAATGATTGTACCTTGTGTTTCCAAACTCTGTTGTTAGGCCATATTTTTTTTGGTAGTTGGTGTTGTGCAATCAGTTAAAACAAAGAGGAAGTTATACTATAAACTTTTGTATATACATAGTTGAAGTCAAAAAGTCAAAAATGAACCAAATTGAACTAACTATATAGAGATATATGCTATAATAATGGACTAGAAGTTGTTGTTGCTCAATTAAATTATTTTATTTGGTTAGTTAGATGAATTGTTTGATGCCGTATAGTAATTTAAAGAAAAATGTTTTTATTAATACGTTTCTATTTTAGGATTTTTTAGAAAGGGAAAGCACAAGCACAACATTGCAATGGATCCTTGGTAAACCGCACAAAATATTAGTTACGATTTCTTTAATATAAATAATTCTAAATTTTTATATTTATTGAATTATAAAAATTATAGGCATCCATATGAAGTAAAGTCATAATTAGAACTAGATTCTTAAACTAACGACATAGAAAATATCTATTCGTTCATATAATTTTAGATAAACACTCCAATTAAAACTCTGACTCATTAAATTAAATAATGTTATAGGAAGTTTTCTTTTAATCATGATTCTATAACAAGCATATAGTCACCTCCATAAAAGGGATATTCTCTGATGTAAAACCCAATTCCATTGAATCCAATTGAAGTCAGTTCACAGTGAACGATTGCTTGTTATAGAGGATAACAGTCATGATTAAAAGTTAAACGAGTTCAGTGGTAACATGAATATCTATCATAAGATTTTTCTATATTAAGAGGTTAGCCTTCTTTAGAATATTATTATCAAATCATTCATAGTGCTAGGTACTATACAGGAGCTAGTTATTTTCCATACTCTCCCATCCTTAATTTCAGTATTATTATCGATTTTATTTTCATTTAGGTATATTATTGGACTAGTACCTCTTTAATTACTGAATTATGCAAATATCTATAGAAATATAATGAAATTTGAAATTTTCAATGTACCCAACTAACTAAATAAAAATTGATAAAAATTCTTATAAGATAAATGAGACTAAGGTGACGATATAATGTTATGAAAATAGAAAATTTTTCCAATTCTAAAAATAGAATTTTATATATATAAAATGTTGAGGTCATTGCGAGATTAAAGTGTTTATAGCTCAAGGATATATAGTGTTTTTTATTGCGGGGTGTATACAAGTAAAGTTTATATACATTTATATTAATTTTATATATTTTTGTTTATATGCATTAATTGTTTTAATCTAGCAAGGGACGCAGTTCAACAATATTTAACAGATAATCCAGTATGATAGAATGAACGATGGTGGTAGGCTTCTTTAATGTATGACATCAGTTATATAGAATTTTTCATTTCTCTACTATAAAGTTCATTGAATTTTTAGTAGTGGTGGATTTTATTTTCTGTATACAATTTCTATGACGCAAAATTCGATGTTTTATGTATATATTTACAATCCTTATACAGAAATTAATAAAGACAATTTTATTTATAAATATATATTTGTTTATATTAAACATTATTTTGACGTCATTAATAAATATTACGTATTAATGAAAATTATATAGCAGAAAAATATAGTTGATTAAATAATTTATATGTATTTAAAATCTGATGTAAAAAAATGTATTTATGTAGTTTTGGATTTTAAATACTGTAAATTACATGGACATAAATAAAAATCCTTTTATCCTTAGACTTAAGTCGGAATACATTATCGTAATTATTAAAATTGTTCCTGCGATAGCCATTAAAATTTATTTGGTTAGTTTAAATTTGTGATTGCTTCAGTTCTATAAGTAATTAGAAAAATATTGGTTTAAGTTGATACCATTTTTATAATTTTAAAGGACTCTGTAATAATCATTTATTTTAACTAAACGACACAAAAATTAAATTTTTAAAATTCCTGTGGATTCTTAAATATATAAAACCTTAAATGTTGAAAATTTACATAAATTTTAATAATAAATTATTTAACTAAATGAAAATGAGAATCCGTTCAATAAAAATTATCCTAAAATGTCATAAAATTCAAAAAATCCTACAGATTCTTACCATTTACAGCGAAAACATAAAATTTAACAAATTGGTACGCAGAACTGTAAAATCACAATCTTGTGGTACGCATAACCATAACGTTAAGAGCAAGGCTAACAAAATTAAAAATTAAAAAAAAAAAATATCTTAATAATTTTACTACCTTTAAATTCGATTTTAAGGTAACGATGACGTAGAGTAAGAATTTTGAACTAATGGATAATAAATATTAGTACAAATTTGACTCAGCTTTAAATACCATTAATTTTATCTAGTTGTATTATAACGAATCAATAAAATCCTTTGCAGATTTAAATTGGACTTATGTTACCAACCCATTTATCATATTTTAATGCTTAAGTCTATAAGATAACAAAATACTCCGAAAATTTACATAAATCTTTAATAAGTTAACAAAACTTAAGAGGCGTAAAATAAACTTCGTACGTTTGTAAGATCGCATTACCAAAATTCAACTAAAAGTTTTGTAAAGTTTTCTAAATTTACCGAAGTACGTCGTAATAGTATATAATAATAGTTTTTTTTGGGACACATGTCCAATCACACAGCTGTTAAAGCTGTTAAAGTTTCCTTAAGTCTATTATAAATCCGCCTCTAACATTGTACTTTATTTAAAAACTCTTTCAAAAATCTCTAATCTTAAAAAAAAAAATGTAATTGATTATGTTACTAAAAAAGAAAATTAAAAATAGTTTGAATTTCTTAGCTTTAAAAGTTTTCTTTATTGTAGTTTAAAAGTTTCCAAATTTCTATTGACTAAAATTTTAAACTTTTCGTAAAATATTTTTTATTTTATATTTTTCTGGTATATAATTTCCCAACAAAAAGAAAAACGTATTTTTATAGTTAGTTCATTTTCCACAATGCATTGACTCCCTCAACTCAATCACAACAACAGCAAAACATACAACAAATAAAATAATTTCTCTCATGTGTATAGTAAAAGTTTTCCCAACCACCGCAGGCAAACTAAAATTTCGTCCTTCAAAGCAACAACAACAATGAACCATTTTTGTCCGTGATTTCATTTCGTAAAAAAATATTTTTATGTATTTTGTTTGGTCGTATAATTTTATTTTGTTTAGGAGTTACGAAATTGTGACGGATATGGAAATGTGGAAAAAAAAAAATGTTTAATATTAAATTAATTTTGCTTTACGTTTTCGAAAGCGCAGAATTAGATTAGTCAGAATATATATCAAATTCAATGTGTAGCTATTTATAGTAAATTTAGTAGATTTTTAAAATTTTGGCGCGCCAAAATAATTGAACCCCTAACAAAAATGTCGTCTAAATTGTTTGTGTTGAATGAAATTTGGCAGGTTAGTTTCGTGATCTATAGTTGGTGTCTGGTAGACTCAATGGGTTGCAGTAAAGGTTTACGAATTATATAAAATTGATCCTTGTGAATATCTAAGAGATCTGGAAATTTGGAAATAATTCCGATATTTTTACAATGCTCTCTATTTTCACAAACTCACATTTTTGGGCTACACCTAATTTTGGATTTTGTTTTAACTGCTTTGGCTCATGACATTTACGGAGATTTGTTTCTTTAAAATTTTTACTATTTTCATATAATACATTTTAATTTTGGCCCGTTTTAGTGGGAATGAGTTATATTAAATTGGGGTGGGTGGAGTGGTCCTTTTTTTGTTATTTGTATTTGAAATAAAAGGTATATTTATATAGAGGGTAATATAAATTTTGGAAAATGTGTATTTTTTTTTGTTTTTCAAACAATTCAAAGAATGTATACCAAAAATTTCCCTAACTGATATTTAAATATTCTCAAAAAAAAAAAAAGGAAACTTTATGAAAATTGCCAATGAAGTTTTTCTTCCTCGCGTACAAAATTATTTATATTTTTGTTTTGGCGAAAGAGTGTTTGGTGGTGGTTAAAAGATATATTTATATGAAAAGAGTGTTGAAGAAATGGTGGTTTATGTGCTGCACTGATGCTGCGATTCTGTTGGATACAAAACAAAAAATACAAACGACTTTTTTATTTGTTGTATATCCAATCTAAAAATAACTTTAGCCGAGAAAAATATCGATCGACCTCTATGCGACAAATATATATATATAAATATAATTGCACAAGTTTCTATTTTTAGAATATCCTTCTTGATGGTTTTCCAAAAAAAGTGGGTTACGGTCCTAGGGTAAATATAATATATAAAAGAAAAATTTATGTGTATGGTGTATAATATTAAATTAAATCATATCCAAGAGAATTTACACTGTGGATTTAGTGTAGAAAAAATTGTGATGTAGAGTCTGGTACACTAAAATTATATTATCCTTGCATAAAATATATTGAGGAATTTTATCTTTTACTATTATATACTAGAATTCTAAAAATAGATTTGAAAAGGAATTTTCTTACTGATGGTTTTAAATATCTTGTGAAGATATAGTTTTTAATTCTGTAAGTTTTTCAGTGTCGTTTTTTTATTTGTAAAGATAAAATTTTGTGTTTATTAATTTTGTACATAATAAATAAAATTCACTTACACAAAGATACAAAATGCAATTAATTTTTTTAAAGAAACACTAATACAAACTGAAATACATGGACAGGACTAAAATTGACAAATTACTTTTGTATTATTTTTTGTTTTCAAAAAATATTGCAATTTATTTTCATGAAATAATATAAATTTAATTTAAACAATTTTGACATTTTGACAAGAAAGGAATTTGTTTTTTGTGAATTTGTTTAATTTAATACAGAAAGATGTTATAAAAAATATAGAGTAAACGAATTTTTATAACAATTTCGGGACGATGGAAATCAATTAATAATAATAGTTTTATGGGTATAGCATTTTTCTTATAAATGGACTATATAATTTGACTCTTATAAATGCACTTTACTCATGACATAGTAAAAGTGTAGAACTTTACAGAAACAATTGTTGATGTTCTGTTTGTATGCCAAAAATTGGAAAACAGAGCGACTTGTAACTGAGAATTATATCTTTTGTAGTTCTGACATTACATATTTTTAGAATATGACTGATCTAAGAAAGAAATGAGATTGAGAAAACCAATAATTTAACAAAAATAAACAGGAACTAGCTTAAATGATAGTCTTCAGCTTAAAATGCAAAATTTTCAGTTTATATGACTTTTAAACGCCGTGCCTAAAAGTTCTTTTTATGGTAAAGTAATAATATCAAGATTAATTTAGAATGATTTACGTTATTAAACCATATTGTTGTAAAATGGTTCACACTTAATTCTATAGGAATAAATGATATATAGCCAGAGGAATTGAATCCAGTGACCTAATTCACTAAAAACCCATTTTCTTTATGATTTATTTAATGTGTTATATTTCTAATATGTAATCAAGTAAAAATAAAACATGTCTTCTTACTTGTTCTTTTACTCAATAAATTACGAAAAAATCTTATTAGATAATTGTTTTCTAAATTCTAATACACATTTATTTTCTAGATATAATATCTCTCTGGTTACAAATAAATTGATTAATGATATCTAGAATTTTCTATACTTTTCGGTTCAGATAACAATTCTTATTATATCGTTTTATAGAAAAAAGCTAAAGCAATTGTGTTAAGGTTTTTATAAACTTTTATCTGTCTGGCTGGCTGGCTGTTCATTCATATATTGTTAATCTTTACAAATTGTTATTTAAGATATAAATATGTCCACCTGATTTAAGGTAGATATCGAATCAGAAAACTTTAAAAATTTTAAGTCAAATGGTTTTAATAAGTTCCAAATTCATCCGTTAAAATGGCGCTGATCATTATTTTTAAACGAATTTAACATAGTCAATCAATATTCGGAAAAGTTTATATGATAAACCTCACATTGAAAAGTTGGAATAAAATTGATCGTTTTATATTATTATATCGATTACAGAAGTTTATATTTGGCTTCAATTTTTTTTTTCATACTAATTATGTATTAGAATTGAAATCACAACAAATTCTTTGTCGTTAATTCAATTATTTCCCGCGATATGACGCTGAAGGTTAAAAATATTTTTTAATTATATTATTCTAAACAAATCTTATAAGTGTTTAGTTCAAACTATGCTTGTAAATAGTTCCAACTACTTAAAAAAGAGCTCATAAGTATTAAACTACTGAGTAGTTCCAAAGCAAGTTCTTTTTAGTAAAACTTTATAAATAATTGATTTTCAAAACAATAAATTTAAGTATTTTCTATCGTCTTCTAAATATACAAAATAAATTTTATAAACTAAATATTATTCAATTTGATGTTATCTAATGGCTTCCACTTCATATTTTTTAAATAAATATATGTAAAAAAAACTATCATTTTTTTTTTTAAAGTCAACAATTTCATAGTTCCAGTAAAAAAAATATGTACGCTTTCTGTGAAGTACCATAACTAATCAAACACTATAAAAATATTTTTTTTTTTAAATATTCATTAATCATTTTTAACCATTTAACTATTATACAAATCATATTATTATTATAGTGAAATTTTCCTCAAAAATTGTGACATTACAAATATCTATTTCTATCCGCTTTTCTCCTGGTTCTATGTTAAACATATTCTATTTTTTTTGTATTTTTTTTTTTTATTATTTTTGTTTAGTGTCCGTAATAAATCACGGGATATCCTTTTTCCAGCCCTCTGGCGCCACTTAGACTTATAATAATCCCCACACACGTCCCATTAAAAATATTTCCAATCTCTTGATTTTAGTATCAGTTCCTCAAATGATGTATATAAATATACTCCAATCTCCCCCAATATAATATTAAGAGCCATCTTTTTACATACAAACATTGTACATAATTTTGTTCAAATATTACTTCTTGTCGTACAAATTTTTATTTTGTTATGGTAATTTATTCATACTCTTTTAGTAGAACATCTTTTTTTCCTAGTTATTTTGTGTAACAGAAATTTCATGGGTTAGAGTGCAGAATTTATATATTAGAAATTATTGTAGTTCTATATAAATATTAATCAAACATAAAAAAAATGAATTTCCTTGTACCGAACAACTAAAAACTTTTATTTATTTCCAAGTTAAGATATTAAATATATAAATACAATTTGTCCTTTGAGAATGTAGCTTGGAAAATTGACCTTTTTCTGACCAAAAAACAAAAATATTGTTAAACCTGGACTATATTTTTATTCCTTGGAGTAATGTCCTTTGTCTTATTTGAAATATTAGTAGAGGATACCATGCCGGATTTATGGATTTCCCAAAAAAGGGAAACTATTTAAAAATTTTGGAAATTTTAAAACATGGAAAATGTGTGTAAATTAAAGATACGTAGGAAAATTTATTTATATTGTTTTACAATGAAAAATTACAATTTTATTATGGAAATTATATAAATTTTTGAAATAACTTTATTTTAAATGACTACCAAAAAAAATCCTTGAATTAAATATGGGAAAAGTAATTTTTTTTTATTTATAATTAGATTCAAATACTATGATAGTTAAAAGTTGTTTAATCAGTTTTCATTTATAATGATGAGCTACGTCTGTAAAACAATATTGTATTTATTACTGTAATGAAGAGTCAAGTAAAAAAAGGATTTTACCTTTAGTTCTTGAATTTAAAATGTAAATTAAATGTAATTAAAATTATATTAACCATACAATTTTTACTTCTTAATATTTATTTTCCACTAATTTCCATTAACTTTTTCATTTTAGGACCGAATGATTTTTTGGTTCTTTTTTTTGAAATACTGTGATTTTGAATTCCGAATTCATATGAAATTTGTAATTAAGAGAATTAATTTTATTAATTAAATTTTGATGATAGTACATTGGTTATCAATCTCCAATATTAATAAATCCCATTCTGACATGTTTGAATATGTTTGAATTTAAATTGATATAATATCAGAGAGAGAGTGACTCTTAAGATTTAGTTGTATACTTTGATACAATACTAAGCCATTTTGATACAATTTAATTTTAGGTTTGGTTAACTTCTAAAGAATTAGAGGATCCATGTATTATTATATAACCTGACTTGTTAGGCTTAATCTTTAATATACAAGCCAAGTTTGATTCTCTTGCTATCGAGATAACATTAAAAGTATCGAGTACGAGTTAGTTAAATTATGGGAAGTATGAACATATTAATAGAAGGTTCATTAATTTTATATAATGTTAAATCACGACAACGTTTTAGCTAATAATTTTTCTTACTTTAATGAAGGCTTATCTGTAATCTTGAACTGAGAAACCAGAAAATAAGTTAAAACAAATCTCAAGCTCTGACGAAAGCTTAAGCTTCCACTGTTCCACTGGCCCAAATTATTCTTTATTTTAGTTTAATTCCGCATTAAATTACCTAAATAAATTGGAAATATCAAAAGGAAAATATTTATAATACACAAAAATAAGAGTATCCTTAAAAAAACTACCTCAATTTAAATTTACAATAAATATTAAATTTATATAATAATTAACATAAACTAAACTTTCTGTAAATAATTACAATTATTATTATAATTATTACTATATTACCTTCAAAATTTAATTTTGAATACATTGTAAAGATAAAAGGTGATAAAAACTTTATAAAATTAATGAAATGTATAAAAAATTCTTTCTTCTGGTTATACCAATGAATAGTCCCAATTATAACAAGTTCAATTTTATATAAAATTTAAATAATATTATTAAAATCAAATTCTTCCTCGATCCCGAAATATACAAAACATTAATAAGTAGAATAAAAGAAAATTAATGAAATAGAAAATATAATTGTTAAAAAAATTTCAAAATAATATAAATTAATTAGTTTTTTTATAGTAGGGTGTAGAGTAGTCACAAAAATTCATACAAATTTTCAGGTTGTGCTGCTGTTAATTATTATTTGAAATTCTATGAAAGCAGGTACACAATTTTCTGCGATGAAAGCAAATTAATTAAGCTTAAAAAAATTTGTAGTATTGTTTTTTGGTGGTACAATATAAACTAAAAAATTTAATTGAATTAACTTGAATTTTAAATAGAAATTGGAATCGGGTTGATTAACATAATATAAAAGACAGACGAAAACTTAATTATTTTTTGTGAGTATCGAATTCACTAAAATCTCAAATGTATGAGCTTTGTAAGGTTAATTTACATTCGGTATATTCAGTAAATTTCCTTTCAGCCAATTGTAGATTCGGTTAATTGTACATTTGGTCAGTTGTTGGTACTATTTATTACGAAACTTTTCCTATATATTTTCAATGAACATTTCGAAATTCATATTTTTACGACTAGAATTTCCCTAGGAAAATGAAATTGTTTTTTTTTTTTATGGAAAATAATATTTCAAGAAAAGTTTATAAAATTTGAAATATTTGTTATCCTTGTAGTTTGAAAATTTTATTTATACATATGTGGACAAGTTGAATGGTCAGAAAAAGGATATTTTTTACTTAAAATACAATTTTACTTTTTGCACCTTAAAAATAGACGGATTTGTTATATTTTTCAATGTATATACAGTTTTCCCAACAGTACGTGACATACCCAGTAGAAAAGTGTTGTTGTTTGTAGCTATAAATTAATTTACACCTGTTATCCACCAGGCACGTTCGTTTGTATGTATCTAAGTATATATTTTTTGTTGAATGTCCTTTCGTTTTAATAGTAAGTTTTCAGATCCTTTTTGTGTTAATGGATGTTTGCGGATATCGTGAGAGATTTTATTATTTTTGTATTATATTTATATAGGATAACTAAACCAAATAAGACCACAAAATTGTGTGTTGAAATGTTTGCTAGATGCTTTCACAGGATAAATTCAGGATAAAAATAAAAACGATTTTTATATCGATTTGAACAATGTTAGAGTTTTTTCTGAGTTTCTATTTTTCAATCACTTATGAAGTTCGGAATGAAAACAAATGAAAGTTAAATTAAATTAAATATTATTTAAATGTTAAATATAATTTAATGATTTACTTCAGTAATTGTTGCCCGAAATTATTACTGAGTCATTGCAATACCAAAAAGTTTATCATGAATCTATATAACACAACAATTTGACCACTGATTGTTCCTTAACCAAGTATCTTCGGATAATTGCTTCAATTCTAATGGGACTGTCAATATTTTCCAACTTTACAATTTTATTGATGTAATAGTATTTAAATTAGCTATTGGAAAACACCAATTATTTCATGAAGTTAAATTTTGTTAAGCAGTAGTGACTCTGTAGTACAGAGGTATAAAATTCTTGATCTGTCTTATTCTTAGTGTATTTCCTCTAGTATGACTAATAACTGAAAGCAACTCCAAAATTACCTTTAACTCCAATTTGATTTGTAAAGAAAAATCTTTGAATCTTGGAAATGAAAATGAATTTCTATGAAAAAATAAATTTAATTAAAAAACTTTTAAAGTCAATTTAATTTTGAAATATACTTTTTATTTGTGGTGACGTTAACATAGAATTCAAATGCATAAAATTGAAAAAAATAATATAAAATTATTTTGAATTTGATTTTTCAATATTATTTTAACAAAAAACTCTTGACATTTAACTATAACTAAAAAAAAAAAAACTTAATTAAACTTTTAACTAAAACAATTTCATTATTTATATATCAAATATAGCTAAACTTGATGGTGTTAAAACTTATATGCGAATGAGACGAGTACCAAATCATTTGCAAGTAAAAGTTATAAAATGGTTTGATTATTTGTGGTTAACACAAAAATGTTCGGACGAAGAACGAGCCGTATCTTGTCTTCCTGATAAATTAAAGGTAAATTACAATAAAAAAACAAATTTTGATTAAAATAATTGAAATAATTTTGTTTTTTTTAATTAGGCTGAAATAGCTATTAACGTCCACTTAGATACCCTAAAAAGAGTTGAAATATTTCAAAATACTGAAGCTGGTTTTTTATGTGAATTGGTATTAAGATTACGACCAGTATTATTTTCACCGGGTGATTATATTTGTCGTAAAGGTAAGTTCATTATTTAAGTAAATTTATTAATATTTTTTTAAAAAATTGAAATATTGCAAAATATTTTGATTCCAAATCCTTTTTTTTTTTTTTGTATAATTTAAAATTATATTAAAAATTTCTTGGAAAACTAAAAAGAAAATCATCTAAAATTAAAAATTTGGCGGCGTTTAGGTGAAGTTGGAAAAGAAATGTATATTGTTAATCGTGGACGATTACAAGTTGTTGCTGATAATGGTAAAACTGTAATGGCATCATTAAAAGCAGGTTCATATTTTGGAGAAATTAGTATACTCAACATGGGAACAGCAGGTAAAGAACTTGGTAAATATCGAAAAAAATCGCCAGGCTGAACAATATAATTAAAAAAAAAATTATATTTTTTTTTATCAATTCTTCAAGAAATCTCTTAATAAATAAACTAGTAAATTTATATTAAAAATAATAATCAAATTTTCCAAATTTTTTTAAAAAATTTTGTTATGTGAATTTACCTTCTTTAAAAATCATTCTATTTATTATCATTTTCATATATTTACACTATCAAATTTTTTTAATAATTTTTTTACACTTTCCAATTTTGTCAACCACTAATTTAATTGACAGTAATTTAATTGAAATAAATTAATAATAAAAAGCTAATTGATCGAAATGCACGTACAGAATGTCGCAATGAGCGATACTGGATGCTGTATATGAAAATAACGTTCATAGAGTCATTCTGTTCGTAGCCTAACAAATTAACTCAATAGACCATTAAACGAATATTAAATTACTAAATATATTAGATAGTGCACAGAATTCCAGTAAAGGTAAATTTCCTGGAAAATATCATATTTACATTAAATCAGTAATGAATCTGTCAAATTTATATTTCGTGAATTCTGAATTCGGTTAATTTACTTTCGATCAATTAGCCGGATATAAAATTAAATTTCTGTAGTAGAAAAATATAATTTTAAATAATTTCTCCTTAAAATTTTTGCTTGTCGTTTGATTGTTGGAATCCTTAAATAAAACGAAATGAATTTGTGTTTTGCAAAATTTACTAATAAATTTCCGTTTTTTATTTTGTTTGTCATAAAAATAATTAAAAAAATTTCGGAAAATCAATTTTCCAAAATGATTTTTATGATTTTTATTGTTATTATTTTTAGGTGTGCAATGGACTTTGAATATAGAATTTGATTTTATAAAAAATATTCAAATTTTAAATTTTTTATTTATGTGTTTATTTATATAGAAAAAATGTTTCCATTTTTATTTTTGTGGAAAATTATTTTGATTTAATAAATTTTCATTTTATACATGAATGGATTTTTTTTTTATACATTTTGTTTTTGACGGATAACAATTTTTTTTAAAAAAATAAATTTTCTTGTTTTTGTCACACTGTCGGAAAAAAATAAAAAGTGACAATTAATTTTTTACTGCACTATCACTAAAATAAAACAGATTTAAATTTAAGAATTTAAAGTTTTGAAAGTATGTGTAAACCATGTAAAAATAGTTGAATATAAAAAAAATTGAATAAATTTTTAATATATTTTAAATTTCATTTTCTTATTTTTTATGGACTAGTCATGAAAATGTTGTTAAAATTTGATTTTTTTAATCACTAAATTATTGGATAGGTCACTGTAGTATTTTTTATTAACACATGTTAAAAATTGGAGTTTTTCAGTAAGAGCTTAGCGATTCAATTTATGTATAAAACTCAAAGTGTTTGAAAAATTCATATTTTACATAAAACTTCAATTGTTAAATTAAGTATGGACTACAATATCAGACAAAATTAATTGAAACCAGATTCTTTTCGAATATCGAATGGTGGCTAACAGGAAGCCATTTGGTGTCACTGATTCAAGAGATACAGGAACATGAAATTGTAATACTTTAAGTAAAAATATTATCCTCTAAATTAACTGTGCAATTTTGACTTTTAATTTATCAGAAATTTTATAAAACCAAATTCTGTTAACCTCCATTGATTTTTTAGATCAGGAATTTGATAAATAATATTTTCTGTAATTTTTTTTTTCTGAAATTATTTGCAAATATTTAAAAAAAGTTAATCCTTATAAATAGTGTTTTGTACAACAACATATAAAATCATATGACATAAATTAGAATTATAATTTCATATATTATACAACAACAACAACATATCATTATATGAAAAACATTGAATATTTGAACATAATTTTGTCTTTAACATTACACACTCTCTAATAATAAAACCCAACAAAAAATTTCAACGAAAAATTTAATCGTGATAGAAAATTATTTTATATTATCCTTTATTTTTTTTTATATATATTCTTACATAACTAATAGAAAATGCTGCAAATTATGATTCACCTAAGAACTGTCGACATATTTCGGTTTAGACAAAATTCGAAAATTTTAAATCTTTACTTTTAAGAATATACTTTTAAGAAACGATTAAAATTTAAAATATCTCTGTTAAAAATCCTATAGAAAATTGAGAGGTGTAACACTTGAGGTGATTCTGAAAGTGAGCGATTTAAAATTTTATGAGCTACATTATTCTTGAAAATTACGATTTCGTCAATTCCCATCAAAGTGTTTGAAAATATGGAATTAGGTCAAATTTGACTCTTCCCTTCATGAAATTGTGAGGTTTTTTCTACTATCATAAATTTTTGTTATACTTTGTTATAAGAACGTTTTTTACGTGTTGTCAAAATTATCCATACTTTTCAATCGTTCTCATTGATTGTCGATGGAATAATTTAAATATAATTCCATTCTTTTGCTGTACGTTTCCTTCAAAATCGTATTTCTTATCGTTTGAAAAATATAAACATTTTTACACCTCGAATCCACAAACGCTGGAGATACCGGACACTGCGATTATGGATTTGGAATGTCAGAAACGGTTCAAAAACCGAAAATATCGAAAATATTTTTTTCGAATTTTTTTTTACATTACCAAAAGCTTCATATTATTATAGTTATGATACAAAGACGACATCAGAACAAGAAAAATATTCTTTTATAAAACAATTTATGAAAATGTTCATAATATAAAATGTTTGCATAAAATTTACATCCTTTTATTATGGTATATATTCTTATTCTTCTTAACTATATAATAATTTTACTGCGCTCTTCCTGACGTGTTGAAGGATTTTACATAAAAATTGTTTTTTTTTTCTTTACTCTTGGGTATAATAGTCAAATAAAACTATTTTGTATCATGTAAGTAGTTTAAGTTTATGAGGTCTTCAAAAAGTATAAATTTTAACAAATAACATAAAACCATAAAAGGTGAAATTACATTGATGCCAGATGCAAAATATTTGAAATTTTGTTGTTATTTTAGAAATTATGAAAAAAAAAAATCCCTTGTAAATACGATTAAATTTATATACATAAATATAGTTTGTTAATAACATAAATAATTTGAAGAGAAATAGTTATAAATTTTAATATTAAATATTATATTATATAGAAATTGTCTGTATAAATATTTATATATTAATAGTTTACTTAAAATTTATATAAGACTATAATTTGATTTTGTATATAGTTTATTAAAAGTAAATAAATAAATTATTTTAAATCTATTTATGTACTGAAGATTAAAATATTCATATAAACACAGGTTGTCCCAGAAAAATCATTTTCGTGTATGTTAAAAATTAATTACTGAAAATCTAAGCAATTTGTAAATGTTCGCCATTTCTATTTTCATACCAGAAAACAAATTAACTGATCCAATGGCTTTGGTTATTATATTGTTCTTAAGTAATTTAGTGTCTCTTGTTTGTTGAAATATACATTCAATCCTAAGAAAGCAGTTAAATCAGTTGACAGTTGACATAAATGCAATAATTTTACTGAATTAATCTAATAATTGATTAGCGAAGTAAAATTTCTGTGTTATTAATTCTTAGTAATGAATTTCCTAAACTTTAATTAACAAAATACTAAAAAGTTAAAAAATTATAACCAATAACAGATATGAATGTAAATTCTGAACCACACTGTAATATATGGAAACAAAAATATATTCTAAATTTAGTAACATTTATTTTGAAAATTAATTTAATTTTACGGTTGAAAATTCGGAAATAATTTATATAATATGATAGTAGAATAGTCGCTTTAGTACTAATATGATCTATAAGAATATTTAGACAATTTTCTACTAATACAAAAAGCGCTAAGGTTTCATTTTGTCGGTTTTGTTCGTGTGTTTTATTATATCCTGCGAATATAGAATATAAACTTCAAATTAAAGCCATTTGTAAACTAAACAATCGATACTACCAGATTTTGGTTCGAAATCGTTATAAGTTCTTGCAGTAGTTGACAAACTTTATAAGTGAATAATAAAAACATTCGACTGTTAAAATAAGGTGAAATAAAAAATTTGTGTGCTTGAGATGAAAGAAGTAATCGATTGACATTAACTACGAGACGCTAAACACCGACTTTCTTAAAAAATATTCGAATTTAAATATTTAAAATTAATTGTATTTATACATGCATCTCGTACATCAAAGAGTTAATTTACATAAATTAAATAATTGAAAATTGTATGAGAAGTTCTTATAATTGTATTACAAACTAATTTTAGAAAACTATGACCTCTGATATACAATTCTGTATATGTAATACAAATTTTAGTTTAATTCACTATGGCATTTTGACTAATTTTTGGCATAGACCTAAGGGCATAGTTAGAAATTACCATAATTACTTTAAATAATTGGAAACAATTTTGATATATCTGCAACAGTGAAATCTCATGTGTATATCCGTATAACTGGAATAACTATCTAGTCATTTTCATGTACACTACCATTTAGAAAATATTTTATTCAATTTTTGAATATATGAAAGTTTTTAATGAATTTTTAGGCTTATTAGTAAATAGCATAGAATTTTATACCTTCCTAGTCAATTTAAATGAAAATTTATTTTATTTAGGCAGGAAATTTTACCTATTCTGCAAAGTTTTTTATATTTATTTTTTTATATAATATTTATATAAATATTCAGGTTTTCTCAAATATTCAAGTCAGATATTCAATAACAAAATTTTATCAATAATATTGGAATTAATGAATCAATTATTTAACTCGTGTAAAAACCAATTTTAATTGGTATAATTGATCCAATTAATTTGAGGGTTAAAATCTTCCAGAAAGGTTAATTAAAATATTAAAAGTTTATGCAGGTGATTACCTATCATAAATTTTTCGTAATAATTATTGATAAATTTCGATAAAGTTATAAATGTGAAGTTAGAAAATGTAGACCTTGCGAATAAGCGCTTTCTTTAAATATTTTTTTTCAATATGGCTTTTTCGCTTTGGAATATTTTCTCAGTCGATATTTTTTTAGACCGCATTTTCTTAGTCAATATTTTTTTAGACCGGATTTTCTTAATCAAAATTTCCATAGACCATATTTTAACAGTCGAAATTATGTATGTATAATTCAAAACTTTTGATACTTTCTTTTTGGTATGGCAATATTTAAAATCCAGTTGTTGGACATTATTACTTTTAATAGAGGTGAAAAGTTTTATAATTCTTTCTATCTGAATATTAAGTCAAATAACATATAAAAAATTAATTTTTGTTAATGAATAAAAGTCGTGACATTTAATCGCAAATGGTCAAAATTTATTATTCATTTAAAAGTAAAAGTTGAAAAATAAATTTCAAAAATTATATTATTTTTTTTATCATAATAAAATTATACAATTTTAAATAAAATCTTTTAAAAAGCCCACTAGGTGTATTTATTTTAAATAGGACTTTTCAAGAAAATCAGTTTTCTTGTATACAGGGTGTTTCATTAATAAAGATCTCTGTTAACAAGAATTGTCGTTTTCGATTCGTAAAAGAAATAACTGCCTCATAAAACATATTTTACGATTCGTTTAGGTTTATCGTTTATATAAGTTTACGATTCACCAATCACGTGATAATTGAAATCTTAAATGAAATTTGTGTTTTTATTAGTGGTTTGTTTTAACTCAGTTTAAGTGAATTACTCCTATTTAGCGTATTGTTTATGAATTATATTTACCGAATAATTTATGGTTCTATTTTGACGATTTATTTACGACTCTAAATATATATCTTCAGTATTTTTCCCTGGACACTTTATAATATTTTCTCCGGTTCCAATTTTTACCCTCCTGTTTATAATATTTAAATTATTCTTACTTATTTGTTTTAGTTTTTTCAACGAATGTGTTAATTGTTTCAAATTTAAAAAATGGCTGATTCACTTATACACATTTTGCGAATCAAAAAGCATGTACGATTAGAGCATGTACGAAAAGATTTGTAAGATTAGAGGGTTATCCTAATCCGGCAATTCTTACTATGAAACACCCTACAAAGGAATTACTTTTTTTTAAATATACAACTGCGCTTGAGCTTAAAATATAATAATTATTATTATTATTATAAACTTTCTTCAAGTCAAATTAACCATACAATAAAAATTAATAATGAAAGTTAAATTTTCTTTTTTATAATAAAGTTTGATTATCGAAACAATTTTTTTTTTCCAAATATTTTCCTTAAAGCAATTTTCTAGTATATTAGTTAAAAATTTTACTTGCAGGTGAAAATTGTTTTAAATTTTAGTGTAATTATATTTTATTATTATATAAAATATAAAAATGTATTTATTTTATTATAAATTTTCATATTACAGACTATTGCACATTAAAAATAAATACAATTTTTATAATAAAAATCTATAAAATTAAATATTTTTTTTTTAAATTTTATAATATAAATGAAAAATTAACAAAATGTAAAATTTAAATAATTTAAATTGAATTGGATAAACACAAGCTAAACAAGGTAAATTTAATTTAAATACTTATTTTTATATTTTTTATTATTAGTTATTTAATTTAAATAAATTTACATAGTCAAAATGAGAATTTTTCAAATTAATCGTATATTATAATTTTTAAAGATTTTGACATTTCCTTTTTGACAAGTTATATAATTCAGAAAGAATCCATTAAAACTTGTACTATAAAATTGTTTGTATATACAAATTATGTTGCTCAACATTTGAATTACACCCCTGTTAAAAATTGTAAACGAGACTGATAACTTTTGGTCATTAAATAATTTTGCATATTTTATATTTCAAATAGTTTTGTTGTTTGTTTCCAATTGCATATACAAACTGAAATTATAAATTTGGAATGGTTTTGTTATGTGATTGAGATGGTTTCGGGTACACAAGGTACACCCTTCTATAAATTATTGTAAAGGGCAAACAATTCCTGGTGCTTTGCTTCAATACTGTGTGAAGTTTTACTAGTTTTATTTGAAGGTCTTTTAATTAACTACACTTTAATTTAGAAATATTACGTAGATCTATCAAAAAAAAACATCATAATTAAAATTATGAAAATGTTTAGTAATGTGGAGCTTAGATTTGATTTTAAATAAAATAAACCATTAATCGTAATGATCTAATTGTGGGTAATTTAATTGTGGGTTAGAAAACTTTGCAAAACTTTTCGTTAACTTTTACTATAATACACTCCAAAACGAACAAAATATACGAAGTTATGAATGATAATCTATGCGCTGCTGCTGATGTTATACAACAAAATTGCAGAATAATTTTTATTTTGTATCTCTAATTTATATTTTATGCATTTTAATAATATTTTCATCAGTTTCTTTTTTATTTTAATTTCACATTAACACAAAAAACCACATAGAATAATTGAAAATTAAAAACAAATTAATTGAAATTTATGTAAATTTATTTTTTGTAAAAGTTTTATGATAAAAAAAAACATATCCTTAAAAATATAAGTATTGCTTTGCCTGGCATTAACATTTTGTAACCGCATTTTTTTGGTAAATTATATAAAAATCGAATTTGGACTAAGATTTTCTTATCTTATAAGGTTTCTTTATGTCTGTCCATATATTTTTCTGAAAGGCAAAAGTCTTTAGTTGATTTCGCACTCCATTTTATGGTCTCTGAATCTTTGGAACGGATACTAGATATTTTGGTACTTTTAAAAATGAATTCAATTTTTAGAATTATTAATGCCATTAATAAAAATTTTAAATTATCAATCTAATCGTAAAAATTTATTAAATATAATAATTATCAAATAAGTGACTTAACGCCATCTATATATGAGAATTCGCTTTTTTTATTTAATTTTTTTTGCCAAAAAAAATGCGGTTTATTTTGTTTTTATTTAAAATATAATAAAAATTACTAAATTTACCAACAGTTTCTTTTTTTTGTTTCAGAAATTTAATATATAATTAATTCACATTATTTTAATGAATATTATAAAACGATATAAAAATATATTTACACATGGCTACTCACATTATATAAAAACCTTCTATATTCAATTATAGACATAACTAATTAAAACTAAACAAAATTCTAATGAAAAAGTGACACGTAGTCAAATAAAAAATAAATTTATTTTTATTTTATTTCTTTTGCATTCTTGATTGTATAATTTATATTTCTTTTGTTGTTGGGTAGATTTCCAACGAAATAGAAAAATATAAATGATTATCCTTATTATGATTATCCTTATTATTAAAGTGCACACACACCAATAACTACACACACACAAACACAATCATACTACCAACAATCACCAACATTATATACAAATATTTCTAATTATTATAATTTTGGTTGGCATTCGAGCGTATGGCATTTAATTTTCATGTTATTTCTCTCTAAGTAGTTTTATTTTCATAAAAATTTTCTTATTCTATTGTTGTTGTATTTTCGTCCTTTTTTTTTGAATGGGTCAGGATACTGACAATCTATATACTAAATATATTATTTTTTCTCCTACAGAAATTAATATAAAATTGAAATTTTTTTTTTCGGGTTGATTAAAAATTGATTATATTTATATTATAATTTTTTTTTTTTTCTTTTTTATGTGTCAATTAATAAAGGATTAATTAAAAAAAAAGAATGACATTTAATTATTTTAAAGTTAATATTTCGTCACCTAAATACTTAAATACGATACACGCATTTTGTACGGTTATAATTTTAAGATTTGATTTATATAGTAAAAAAAAAAATATTTAATTCAATTAAATTTATTTGATTATAATTAATAATTAAAAAATAATATTAAATGTATACTGAATGGTATACTGAATTTCGATGTGTACTGAATTTGAGTTACTTCCGACAGACTAATATGTGATCTAATGTTCATGTTACAAGATTCTACTTCAAATAATTTCGATTTTATGGGTAGTAATATTAATTTTGTATTTTTAACCTCCTCCCCTCACATTTATAAAAAAATTATTCAGTCAAATGACGCTACAGCCCTGCTCGAGGCTTGGCCTCCTAATTATATTACAATTATTTTTAAAGACTCTTGAAGCTTCTCCGAATGTTTTTGCAAACTATATGCAAATGTAATTGCATTTCGATTGTAAAATGTAATTATTTCAATTTTGACAAAGACGTGCGAAAAATTATCAATGTCAACGATAAATCTGGTATAACGAAACCTGGTATAACGAAAATAATCTAATATGGCATTTAAGTATTAAGGTGATGATTATTTTCTAATGAATTAAAAAAAAAATTGTAATTAATTTTTGTATTGTTTTAAATTTGTGCATACGAATCTTTTGATAATTGCATGTTTTTATAAATGAAATTTATAATTGGAAATTATTTTTTAAAATCATTTTTGGAATATTTTTTAAATAAATAAAATTTTATTTTATTATTTTTATAATTTTTTTTCCTTTAATTTACTAATATTTATTTTAAGTAAATTGAAAATCTTTAATTTTTATGTAAATTTAATTTCGTCCTTTTCAAGCACTTATTATAATATTTATCCTACATTATAAATTTGATTATTAAATGTCCACAAAATTGAATTTTAAAACCCTTAAATTATAATTAATTCAAAAATTAAGAATGCATCCTTTTCGAAGTAAACATAATAAATTAATATTTTTAATTAACTGTTGGTAAAAGTTCCTAAAATAAATCGCACTTAGTTAGTTTCAAATAATTTGATCGTATACAATAAAAATATAAGCTTGATCCTTTTTGTGTTCGCCATAAACAAAAAAAATTTTTTTTTGTTATTATTTAAAGATATATTCATAATTTCTATAAATATATAAATTAATTTTAAATTTACATTTTTTTTTCCATCCTTGAAAAAATTCACATTTTAAAATAAAGGTAATCGTAGAACAGCAAGTGTACGTTCCGTTGGATATAGTGATTTATTTGTTTTAAGTAAAAAGGATATGTGGGATGTCCTTAAAGAATATCCAACAGCAAGAATTCGATTGGAATCAATTGCAGTTAAACGTCTTGAAAAATATAAAAAGGCTCCATTAGAAAAAGGTAAATATTTTTTTTTCAAATTTTTTTGAGAAATTGACACCGAATTATTATGATTGATATCGGAATTCCAAATTTGTTCGGTATTTAAAAGTAATATAAAAAAAAATCATTTTAATATAAATATTTTCAATATATACATAACTATACAGAACTATTCGGAACTGTACATAATTGTTCAGAACTGTTCGGAACTATAATATTACTATTTACAAAAGGAAATGTCATAGTGGCTAAGTTAAAAAATGGATAAAAGTGTCGTTTCTAGCTAACATATTGATTCAATTACAATAATATAAATTGATATACACTTTGATATTTCTGTAATGTATTATCTAAAACGATGTAAATTTTATTTCCAATCAAAATAGTAAAGCCGATACTTTCTGCAGCATTCTTTAAGAGTCGAAAATTATGAATTTCTAGTATATAGTCTCGAAATTAGTCTCGAAACTAGTCTCGAAACCTTTTAAAAGTGTGATAAATTTTACTAGTAAATACGATTTTTGTTGACACGTTTGTTAAAATCCATAATTTCGACACTTGAAGAGTACGGCTACATATATAATTAATAATAACCGTTTTAGTTCGAATCCTCATCACATTTAAACACAAATGCACTTATTTTTTTATTATACTATTTTTATTTTACTCCCTTGCCCGTACAATTCTAATTGAAATATAGTAATATATTTTAATACAGTTGCAATGGGTCGATGTCAGTCAACACCTGGTTTAGTAGAAAGTGAAGGTCGTACAACTTTAGAGGATATGTGGTTACCGCCACCAATATCTGCACCGCCTGTAGTTTATAGTCAGTCATTAGCTTACAGGTAAATTATAAAAACATTTTTCATTTTCACATAAAAAAAACAAAATTATTTTGTTAGAAGAATATCTAGTAGCCGGGCACCTAGTCCCAGATCCCAACAAACTGTAATTACAGAACGTCCTGCAAGGGCTATAGATTCACCAGGCTCTATGAGTCCAAGTGTACATAGTTCAGATGATCGACCTAGAAGCCGTGCTACATCACATCAATCACGACCACAATCTCAACCATGTCGAGGTATGTAAATTAATTTAATTATCAACTAATTTTAATATTAATGCTTCAATTTATAAAATTTTTGAAATTCAATAATTTTGTAGGTCAAATATGTGGTTCAATATCACATATTGAATCATGTGGTGGTGGTGCAACACCACTTCTTGGCTCCCATGAAGCTTTAGAGGATGAAATAAAACGATTACGTGAACGTTTACATACTGTCGAATCCGAAAATCAAGCATTAAATAATAAATTATCACATCAACAATGGGAATTAGAAAATCGTTTAGCTGAAATTGAAATGCAAATATGTGGTGCATCATCAGCATCATCTATAGACCCAGAAAATGATACCGAAGAATTGGAAAGGAATCGTGAAAGTATCATATAACACGGGAGCGAGCTGCCCCAACCGTTGGGTATGTTGGTCATATCTTGTATTTCATGACGTATAATCAACGGGTATCATTATTATTATAATTTATCAATCGTAATTTTTGATAAATTAATTATGGTACAATTATCGGGCAGCTGTAAACCTATACTAATTCTTGGAAAACTTTTTATATAATATTTTATTTACTAATTAATATTTATTGAAAGCGAAAATAAATTTATTTTTCAGTTTTTTTTTAATTTAATTTAGTGGAAAAATTTAATAATTTACAAATAATTTATTGTAAATATTTAAAATAAAAAAATTTATTAAAAATTAAAAACAAAAAAAAAAATTATTCTTAATAATTATTATAATTATTAATAAAAATATTTATCAGTATAAATATTTAAATTTTTTGGAAATTATCAAAACAATTATTTTTTAAAGAAATTTTACTTAAAAGATTATTAAGGAAAATTTACTTAATTAAAATTAATTTTATTTTGTAATTAAGAATAAATAGAATTTTGCGTGATATTTCTATAAAAACAAAATATTTAAATTTTATCCTCAAATTTCATATTTTAAATTTTGTCTTAACCCTAAATTAACTCTTTAGTTATCTTTCTTTCGGTAGACAAGACACTAAAATTAACCTTTGTATTTTAAAGTGGCATTAAGATGACTGATAAAAAGTGAGCAGAGCTTATTGACCCGGGAAGTAATGCGAAAACATATTTCAGTCTGTGTGTGTAGCCGGTAGTGCCAGAATCGTACTTGTCTCGTAAGTAACGAAATATACAAATGACTTCGTCCGACTAGGAATCTTTTTTGAAATGAAAAGCAGTCGACAGCACTTTCATTAAAATGTCAATAAAAAACAACATTGTTTCACTAATTCCTCACTGATCATTAATGACCCATTATTAGACAATTTAAATTCCGAAAATTCTTTGATAATTTAAATTAAAATATCTAAAAAGAACTGAAAAGAACTGCCGAAATTATGACTATGTAACTCACACATGAAAAGAATTTCTTTCAACTTCAAATTCTGATTTATTCTTGTCTCTGTTCCGCTTATTTAGCATTACTGTACGGGTTTCTATAAAAATATTTATGCAGATGCAAAAATTTACCGAATTTATCAAATCTGATTTGTTTCTTGGCGATTATTTAAAATAAGCTTTGCTTGCACGTTCTCTATTATTATACGAAAATAATTATTTCAATTGTGAAGTATTTTAATTCAATTTTTGTAATCAGATTTGAGACCTAATTATGCTTGGCTTACCTTAAATCTGATCTAAATGATATAGAAATAAAATAATATTTGGAAAAGGTTCACATTAATAATCCTTAAATACCAAAATTATATTAATAACAAGTTACATTTTACATTGGCAGTCATTAATAATTTATAGTCTGTAATTTACCGAATCTAAACACAATTGACCTAATGTTAATTTACCGGGAATAAGAGTATAAATAAAATTTTATCATTTATTAATTTTAAAAGAGATCAACTCTGTTTTTATGCAATTATGAATTTGGTTTATTGTGCATTCGGTCAAGTGTACATTTGGTCAAGTGCCATATAACCGAATATATTATTAATAGTAAAAAAAAAATTATAAATCTGATTTCGATAATAAAGTTTTCATAATTTTTGTTTTTTTGACATAATATTCATAAATCAATTCATTTGAAAAAAACTATCCATAAATTTCTCTGATATTTTAATTATGATTATTAAATATATTATTTAATTACAATTAATTATTATTTAAATATTTTGATTTTTATGACATATATTTAATAATTAAAAATCGTTAAATATTAATTTTTTTTCTACATTCCTTGAAATATTTTTCTTTATCATATAAATATCGAAAATTATAAATCGTTAATTTTAATTGAATTTATTAAATTCGTATTAAATAATTAATAAAATTTATATAAATTATAATTATAGTGTGTATTAATTCTATATATATATATATTATATACTTATATGTGTGTGTAAAATTTAGGGTAGATAAATATTTAAAATTAAATAAATAAAAATAACTCAATTTAAATGAATTATATTTAAAAATAATATTTCATTAAATCACATCAATAATAAAATTACTTACTAACTTTATATAAATTACATATAAAAAAAAAAATATATTCAAATATTTTCAATTGAAATATTCTTTAAAAAAAAAAAAATTACAAATTTTTTAACTTAAAAAAGCTTCACACAAAAAAATCAGATAAATTTTTATGTTTTGGTTTTATGTTACAAGGGACCAAAAAAAAAAAAAAAAAAAAATACACACAAAAATAATAATCGAAGCATAAAATAATTAAATGCATAAAAAAAATTATAAAAAAATATAAGAATTTAATTTTTTTTGGTAACATATTTTAATTTAATTTTTTTTTTATTTATAATATTTTGATTTATTTTATGGGAAAATTTTTGATCTTGGTCAGCGAATTTTAAATGTGATTATAAAAAATTTAATATCCTCTGTCATTTTGTATACAAGGATGTCTGTATGTGTATCAGAAAAACCGCAATGACATTATAAATAATGTTGATAAAATGTATGTTTTTTGTTAGCATATTTTTATACAGATTTAATTCTGAATTTATGTTGTACTATTTTATGTTAATTTTTAACTAAAATTTCATTAATGATTACGTTCACAATTCCCATTACGTCAAAATGAAATGCTGCCCGCACATGTTGTTAACGTGTTGTCAAACGGATTGTAAAGTATGACTACCCATATTTCAATTTGGTTTACAACCGAAATTACAACATTCGAAAATTATTGTAGTTTTTTTCGTTTTTTTTTTTCAGAATAGTGTGAAAATATGAAACAAAAATCTCTTATAAAAGATGGATGAAAAAATTTTATAATTTTATATTATTTCCATCAATAAGAAATATGAATAACATCATTTTGGTTATACAACTTCCCATGCACTTACAACCGACTTGCCAACCGGCAAAATGGTTGACAATGTGTTGTTAAACAACCAATAAAACTTGGCAAAGCTGTCAACACGTTGGTAAACATGTAGTGTAATGTATGGGCAGCATAGAACCAATTACATAAAATTATTAAGTTGATAACTTAAAGATATTTTGAAAATGAAGGTTTTTAATAGTTCAAGAACGAAAACAATTTATTTTAAAAATCCGGGCTAATTTCACTATCAATTTACTGTCAGCAAAAATTCTTATAATCAGGTAGTCTTGGGTTTATGATATTGGAAATTACAATTAATATTTTTGATCTTTTACAATTTTTCGTTTTCTACTTTGATTTTTAATAGAAATTTCTTATGATTCTGAATTGAATTCACCAAATTCTATCTTTCTTTTTTAATACAGAGGACCAGCAATGATTAATCGTTTTTCTTGAGCTATACAAATAGTGTGCATTCAATGATAACGAAAGTTGTGGGTGTTAAAAGGCAGAACGAAACCTTTCGATTACAAGTTGTCTGTTTAATGAATCTGAGAATTTCTATTATTAGGGTTCTCGTTACATCCTTTACTTAAATTTCTTAGTAATTGGTTTACAAGGCACATTGCATATGACTAACATTTCCTTTACTGCGGATTTGCTTCGGAAAACTCGTCAAGGATTTGTAAGCTTTTTCCTCATAACATTTTAATTTTGAATTTTCTTTGAAGACATCCTTTATGACAAAATTTAAATTTTTCATTTCTTTAGAATAATTTTTTTTTATGTAGATAATATAATTTTTTTGTCAGAAGAGTGAAAATTTAAAGAAAAACTTTATAAATTTTATATAAATTACATAAAAATAAATAAGAAATTAGTAAATTTAAGCTTTTAAAATAAATAAATTTTGAAATGTAAACGAAATAAAAAAAAAAATATATGAAAATCTTTAAAAAAATAAATAAAAAAAAAATTAATAAATAAATTACAATTTATAAATTAATAAACGAAACGATAAAATTTTAGTTGTAATAAGTTTACAAAAATCTCACTATATACATATATAAAAAATACAATACATAAATTTACATATAAAATATTTATGATTTATCATTACCCAGAGATACAAATAACAAGTTTATGGTGAGAATAATTCTCGATATAAATCAATAAATACACACAAAATAAGTAAATTTTCTAGCCAAAAGTATGAAACATCAAGCCAAAAAAAAAAATATTTATTAAATTATTAAATTACATAAAATAAAAGATATTTAATAAATTCATTTTTATATGTCACTGTTAAAATCTGAATGCTAATAACTTAGTTAAGTAGTAAAAACTAGTAACTTATTTAATAATTTATAGTTACAGCTGATAACAACTAGTGAAGTGACACTTTATAGTAATTCTAGAAACAGGCAATTGTAAGGAAATATCATTTTAAATCTTACATATAAAAAGTGATTAATTAATTTTTTTAAAGTGATATTTTCAGTGACAATTCTACAATTTTGACTTTAGATGCAAATTTTTTAAGAACTTCAAATACTAAACTGTTTCTACAGAAATATTTAATAAATAGTTCAATCAATCTTGGCATAAATTGTTATTTTTATGTAATGTTTTAATTTGTTCATTTAAAAAATAATAGTGAATTGTAAAATTAAAAGTAGATTTTATTTCAATTGGAATAGGGTCGTCCCTGTCTTGAGTATTAATTCATTTTTACTTGTTCCACTATATTGTAATTGGTTTTGGTTTTTGTTGTAATAATTTATTTAAAAATTCACTAATTTGATAGCTCCAAGAGGAATGAAACCTAATTAATTAAACTATAAAAACTATATTTAAATATTACGGATCGAATAATTATTTATATGAATCACTTAATATAAACATGCTTAAAACATGTTAAAATTTGACATTTTTTTTTTCCAATTAATTTTTATTTATCTATAATACAATTGCTTAATTCATAGTAATGACTTATGATAGAATACTAGTGACAAGCCTTTCATAAAATGAAAATTTGAAATTTAGTCTATAGTTAATTCGGATATTAGCATAAATATTTCGGTTTCTGATAGTAACATATTTAAATGAAAATTAATTAAAAAATATAAGAACAAAATTAAATTTATTCCAAATTAAAAACTGCCAAATAATTAAGAAAATAATAATTGTAAATATTTAAAATTAAAATTACAAATTTTTAGATATATAAAATATTTATGTAAAAGATAAAATTATTTCATAAATAAAATAAATTGAATTGAAATTTTTAGAAATCATTGAATAATAAAAAATTTGTTATTTATCAATAATTCCAAACAAATCCTTATAAAATTTAATAAATTCAAATAATTTATTTTGTTTTTATGTAAATTTTTAAAAAAAAATTGCTTTTTAGTTTTACTTTTTTTTAATTATGTAACTAAAATCATAACAAAAATTTATTCGTGTGTATAGAAATTTTTCAAAATACATAAAAAATATTAATAAATTTATAAAAATAATAAAATAATTAAAAATATATTATACAAATTTGAACAAAAAAAATTTGTGAGGAAAGAAAAATAATTCATGGAAATTTTTGAAATTACAATGTAAATTCAAATTAAATTTATATAAAATCAATTTTACCAAGGAAAAAACTTAAAATTTATATGAAAACTGAGCAAAAACATTAATTTATCTTAGATGTGTCATATCGGTCATTTTTATAGAAGGATCAAAATTAAGACATTTTATAGTACCGGAAAATTCACATTAATTGTTTTCGTAAGCATTTGTAAATTAAATAATTTGTATATAATTTTATTTTAATTAATTTTATTCAAAATGAAAAATTCTGCCGATACAAATCAATTTTTTTATACTCCAATATATAAAAATATGAAGGCAAAAAATTTATTAATAATAATTAAATTAATTAATTTACATACCTTAAATATATTTATATAAAATTTGATGCCATGCTAAATAAATTGTAAATCAATTATTGGAAAATGTTTATTTTTACATAAATAAAATGAGTAAATACATAAAATTGTAATTATTACTATTTTAATAAATTTATATGTTAAAATTTTAAAATCAAAGCAAATTACAAAGCTAACATAATAATTAAATCTGCGTTCAAAATATAAAAATTATTGAATTCGAAACGTTTTCTGTGGCAAAATTTAATATATTTATAATGAAGCGATATGAGAGCAGCGATAATTTCGTTTTCTCAGTACGCAAAACTATTTTACTAATACTAATTCGAAATTAAAGGATATACGAAAATTAGTTACTATCAAATTAATTTAGTAATTATTCGTCTTAGTAATTACAAAATAAACTGTTCTTCTAAAATTTGAAAATAAGAAATCAATATAGTAAAAAATTAATAACTACTAATTATTCAACTGAATAAACAGAATATAATGATACCTTGATTCAACTAGTTTTCTATTAAGGTGTATTTACACTATTTAAAGTGAACAACTTGATGAGATTTATATTTAAATAAGTTTTCATAGTACAATTTTAAATTAACAAATTGCAGCATAAAATAAAATGGCGATTATTTTATATTTGTTTTCAGTTATTGAATTATAATCAATACCTGAAAATGAAAATATAGTGAACGAATTCTGTTTAATTTTGACAGTTTACAAAAGCAATATAACCATAGAAAATATTTTGTAAATTAAAAATTACTGATTATATCGAAATCGCAATAATTATTAAATCAATACTAAAATTTAAGTTAAACATGAAGTAAACATGTTTAAAATTGCATAATGTGAATATTCTTTCTGTTTGGCCTATTCGACACTTTCTATGATCATTATACAATTTGCTCATAACAACTTTTTAATAATTTTTATGTAAATTTAATTATTGATTAAAACAATATTTTTTTACATTAACTAAAACAATTTAAAGATAAAACATTAATTAAAACAAAAATTAAATAATTTATTTTAAATAATTATAAAAAAAAAATCATATTTAATATCCTAAAAACAAAAAAAAAAAAATTATTTACGTTAAAGTTTTAAAATTTTATTCAGTCGTTCGTATAATTGTTAAATTCGTATTAAAATGATTTTTATTAAAACAAACAAAAAAATTATTATAAATTAATAAATGCACTTTTATATTAACATAATAAACTATATATTGAAAAATTAAAAAAATATTTATAAAAAACAAAAAAAATTGTGTACAAAAAACATATTTTTATGTAAAAATTAGTTATTAAAAATAAATCTTTTATTTTTTTTCATTTTAAATTTTGAAAATATACTAAATCTAAATATGCGGTATAAAACTAAAACAAGAAGTAGTTAAATAAATAATAAAAAAAAAAATTTTTTTAATTTATTTTAATTGCCTAAAATTATGATATTTTCCAGATACAAAATCAAATTAAAATATAAAATACGAGGAAATATTAAATGATTCTTTAAGGTTGTATCATTTTAAGAAATTTATTTATTTTTTGTTTTTTGTTTTTTAAAGCATAAATTATAATCAATTTAACAAAAAAAAAATAACAATGAATTAAAAAATAAATTTATTTAAAAAAAAATATCAGAAACATTGTAATTTCTATGAAATATTAAAAAATGGCTACTGATATGAACAATAAAAACTATAATAAAAGAAATAAATAAAAATTGATTTATTTATGAAATTTTGTGGTTTTAATTATATTATTTATAAAAAAGAGTTAAATTTGATTTACTTCAATAGCTTTTGAAATATCTCCACGATTTACTAAAAAGTGTAAAAACTAATAAATTTAGCTTAGAATATTCCAAAAAGAAATTATAAGATTTCTTGTTAAGAGTAAAGGGTCAATCCCACCAAAAACAGAAACCGAAACTTTTTTTTTTTATTTTTTAAACTTACGATATTTTCCAATTTACAGGATTTTTCAGCTAAAAATATTTGTAAAATAATATAAAATAACAAACAATATTTGTCTAATTTATTTTTATTGCTTGAAATCGCTTTATTTTTATAAAAAACGATTTTATATTTTTTCTGTTCCAGAATTCGAATTCTTCATTTTTCTGTTTTTCAGTTTATCGGACAGAAAATGAAACTTTTTTTTCAAAGTTTCAATTTCTGTTTGCAGAAGTTTGCAGACGCACATTTCTATCAAATTTCGTTTGCAGCCATGACATTATGAAAAAAATTAGCTGTTTTGGTTGTCAAAAGAGATAGTTTTTCTGTTTCTGTTTCGGTTTTTGGTGGGTGTGCAATGTTAAAACTTGAACAGAAAAGTAAAAAAGCAAAAAAAAAGTTTCTGTTTCTGTTTTTGGTGGGATTGACACTTAACGTAAAATTATTTTAACATTTCTTGTTATTATTAACATTAATGCAATAATTTACAGGAACTTCTTTAATAACGATAGGTATTAAAATATGATTTGCTGCACATTGTCCACAAAATAATCCAGGTCGATTAATAAAGAATTACTTTGATTTAATCGTCGAGTGGTCGTAATGTCGGAATTGTTCATGAATGAATATCATTTGCTCTTGTTAGTAAAATTCGAATTTGTGAATTTATAAGTAAAACAATTTGATTATCTATGTCTAATAAACGAAGTTAAATAAATTAATGAAAATTCGGATTTTCCGACATTTTATGATTTAGTTCCGAGGAAGGAACTTATAATCAACGTTTCCGAGGTTGGAAATTCCAAAAGTATAAAAAATAACCAAATAATTTGAGGTGAGTTCAAAATTTATAAATTCGATATTTGATATATGTATTCTACTAGGGTTTCTTAAACAGATAAACCGAATCCGAAAAACCTCGGTTATAAGATGCAGTGTATCCTAACCAATATCCAGTTTGAGAATCCTATATCTCTCGCTGTTTTTTTATCATTAATTTTTGATTAAGAATATCAAATGTAATTTGTCAAGTGTCTGTCAACGAGTCAAGTGTAAAAAATGAAATGTGAATGCACATTTTACATTCTGCTTCTGCATCTTTAATATCGACACAAAAGATTTCAAACAGATAAACCAGTTTAAAGTTATTCTTGGCATTATAATTTGAATAAGTCGATATTAGAAGCTCATGAAAGTTTATCTTATATTGACAGGTTATCCGATATACGTCGGTTTTTAGAAATCTAGAAACCGAATCCGACAGAAATTTAAACAGCGGATTTTCAGAAATATCAAATTTGGTACCATACCTTTGCTTCATAATCTAATTTATGCTTGTAAAATTTAATTTCCGTAAGTTCAATGTAATTATCCAATTAAGTTATATTTTAAAAAATTTACATTTTTGATTCCATTTGGGAGCATATTGATTCAATGATGAGGTTTCGTGACATTTTATTGTAATTTACACGTACTAATTCTATATGAATTCCGCAACTTTTCTTTATAACGATGAAACTTTGAATTGCAACAAGATAATCTCTTCATTAAAGTGACCACAAAATTATTGATAATTTTTTTTTTTTTTTACAGAATTTAATAATTATGCTTCGAAGCATTTAAATTCAATATTTCAACATAAATTTAAGATATATAATTTTTTTTAACAGTGTAACTAGCAATGAATGACGTAATGAATTTAATCTCATCAAAATTAACTGATGATTCTCTCTATATAAAAAAACCTACCACAAACAAATTTTTTTTTTTGTGTTACTTCTCCAAAATGATGACCTCATCAGATTTTAACTTTTAGTTTCAATGAAATAATTTCCATGTAATTTTTTTTGTTATATTTACTTTTGTGTACAGACAGATTTAAATTCATATTGCGGTGGGGGATCACTCACAAATGTAAAAAATAAAAAAAAATACTCTTTTTACAACTCATATTCAATTTTTTATAATGTGGTTGGTGGGCTCCACCAGTTAACTTTAAACAGTCAAAGTAGTTGGACGCGAATTATATTTAAAAAATAATTTTTAGTAAGTTTTGAAACGGATATTAAATTAAATAATTTGATTAAATCAAAAATATTTTTTATTAATGTTGTTTGCAAATTTTTAGTGTTTATAAATCTATAATTTAACACCGGCAATAAAATTTGTTGCTATCTAATTTTATACAGTTCAGTGCTATATAAATGCTAATATTTTCGGTGCATAATAATTTTAATCAAAATTTCAAATATAATTTTATAATAAAAAAAATATTTTAATTTACTCATTTCAAATGTTAATAATATTTTAAATATTGTAGAAATAATTTTTATTCATAATATTTAAATAAACCCAAATTTTTAATAATGAAATAAATAAAAAAAAATAAAAAAAATGTAACAAATAAATTCATTAAAGCGAATAAAACATAAAAATTATGTAATCGCCTTTAAAAAACACCACATTATAAAAATTATAGCAGCCGCCATCAATTGGCTAAACAGCCGCAGTTGAATTTGAAAGAAGCATTTTTTGTGTTTGGGTGGATTTTTATATAATAAATAAAGCTAAAATTATCTACAAATACAAAAGACTCAAAATTTTATTAAAATTCAGCAAGAAACTTGATTTTTTGTTGTTGTGATATTACAGCAGATATTTGTTGTTATTGTTTTTATGTGTTGGCCTATATGTCTTGAAAAATTTTGATTTAGGGTGTGTAAAAATTAAAAGTGCGCGCAGAAAACCCACATTGAAACACGATTTTTTTTTAACATAATTTTGAATCTTGTTTATTTGTAAAATATTTGATGCCTAATTTAGTAAAGAACTTATTAGAATAATCTGCGTGTGTAAAAATATGTGGTGATTTCAAAGAAATTGATCAACACAAAAAATTTCAAAATTTTATTTTGAAATTTGTGCAAATAATTATTGATTATTACTAAATTATAATTTAAAAATGGTTGATAAAAAAATATAAAGTTATAATTGTATAACAGGTTTTCAAATTGTTAGTCATAATGTTAATTATAGGCTGAATGATATATAGAAAGGCTAGAGGGGAATCAGAGAAATATTTATGCAGTCAGACCAGAATTAGGTCCAATGTACCTCTCAAAAAACCTTTAAGTTACATGGAGCCACCCGATTTCTCAACCACTGCGTAGGATTGGTTTTGTAAATTCCGAACTCGTGCTCGTACAGTTCGGTTATGAAGTTAGGAAACATAGTTAATGTGGCACGATAAGCTAAATGCAAGGTATCACTTATGCCCACTATTTCATTATATATTTTACATACAAATTTGAAGCTACTAGTTTTTATGTAAGCTCTCAAAATGCTCTCGATCGTTATCATTTTCATAATCTTAAAATCACAGACTCACATTTAAAACTAAACTAAACTTTAAGTATTATCTATCTATATTTAGGCCTATAATCGAAACCTTGACCTTATACTTTACAGAATAGAGTACTACCAAAAGGCTACTTCCAATTTAATCATATTAATAAATTTCTGTACTTATTTTGGTCTAGTAATTCTATAATTACAACATTATTCAAACACTAAAATGTGAATCAGACTAAAGGAATTTAGTGGCCATGCACATAATGACCTTCACTTAATTTTATTCACTATTCACTCTAGATAAATATCAAAAATTATCAAATTACACAAAAAAATATTTTTTTTACTTGCTTTGTTATTATAAATAATTAGTTAATCTGAAATCTTTCATTTAATTTCAAAATGCAAGTTTCCTGAAATAAATTTGATTTCTATTTATAAATTTAAATTTAATAACTATTTTTTTTTAGATAATTAGTGGGTTTTTAATTAATTGGTAAAAAAAAATATGTAGAATTTTATTTTGTATAAATACAGAAAAAAAAAATATTTATATTTTAAAAAATAATTCTATAAATAATAATTATTACTCTGTTTTGATTTGACATTGTCATTAGGTGAAGTCATCTTTCAGGTAATTTTAAATATTTTTATTTTTGTTGTTTTTTAATTTTGTTTTGCAAAAAACATGTTTTATTATGTAAAGTTAAAAATATAACAAAAATAAAATATGTAGTTTTTTTTTTGGTTAGTAGTAACAGTTGCGAGAAATATTCTAAAGTTGGGGCTGATATGAATAGGGAATAAGAATTCTGGGTAATGTACAAGTGGCAAACTAAAATTACTTTGTTATGACTCGAAATTGAATGCCAAATCACATATAAATTCCGGAGCAATAGTTTTTTTGAATTAACTTCTTGATTAATAAAAATCTAGCACTCAATTATAGATTAAAGTATTCGCAGCTATACAAAAGGTAAAGATTTAACAAATTTTTAAATTAGGAATAGGTTCGGTTAAGCTTCTTCGATTCTTCTATTTGTATAGTCTCTTATTCGTAAATTCTCTTCCCAACCTTCATTATAATCAAAGATTTTACTTTATGTGATAAAAAGACAGATTCTGCATAAAAGAAATCAATAAGTAGTACAATGTTACGCAGGTATTTGCATGTCACAAATATTTTCACTAAATAATGCCGTGTGGCTTGATAGATCGTTGATTCTTGGTACGTGCCGTGCATATACAGTGAAAATTAAAAGTATTCAAATTTGAATTGTAAAATAAATAATTTGAAATGTGGCATAACAATTAAGTTAACTTGTTAATAATATTATAAACTAGTTAGAAAAAGTTAACTCTTCAGGGTAATGCATTCATTGAGGAAGTGTTTTTAAGAAGAATATTTATTAATTATCATTTATTGAAACCAGATCTATACAATATGGAAATTGTGAAACATGAAATTTGTTAAATATCATAGGAAACATTATTTTATTATATCAATTTTAAATTATGTCACTGCAAATTTAAATTATTTATTCTCAATTTAAACTTAAAAATGTATAATTTTTGTCACGTTTTTCCTCAGTAGTAAGAAAATATATTTAATATATTAGATAAAGTAAAGATATTCTGAAAATTTCTAAACACACTTTCTCAAAGAAAATTTTATTTACAAATTTATTATAGGCAAGATCATGAAATTTTTTATTAAAATACTTTTCGTCATTTTGAAATTGTCTAAAAAAAATAGTTCATTTCACTTGTTGCAGCTAAGTTTATGGTATTAATTATGCTGTTTTTTTTAAAAAAATGTAACTTGTTTTTATGTAGATCACTGTTATGCTAATATTGAAAAATTGGTGAAAACTTATTAATTTTTATTTAATAATAATTTTCTTTATTATTCATTTAGCATAAATAATTTTGTAGGAATTTACATTGAGTTAAATTTTGGATAATTTCTAAATAATGAAATATTTCATTAAAAATTCCAAAGTAAGAAATGCTAAAATTCTTTGTAAATTTTATTTCTGTTTTGTTTTATTTTAATTACAAATTTTAGAATTTAAATGTTTTTTTTTTTACCAATATTGTCCGCCGTTAGTGCAATCCCACGGTAACCAAACTGGTTTCTCTCTTAGCCCGTGTAAACAGGTAACAAACAATGTTAATATAATTTCTCTCTACTAAACAATAGTTAAATATTTTGAACTGCTCCAGCCTCGCATCTCTTTTTCAATTCCCTTTCAGTCTCCAAATGATGGAAGAGTTGCGAAAAGTAAAAAAAAAAAAATAAACAACAAAAACAGAAACAACCCAAAATACTAACAAGATGACGTCATTTTAATATATTTTAATTTTACCAGATAAACAATAAAAATACTACATTTATATATGTATATATAAATACATATTTACATGTATTACATTTTTTATTTACCTGTTATAATATGTTAAAGTTTTATTTATAAATATAGTCACCAGAATGGTTTAGAGTGACATACGATTAATTTTAGTATGTTGGATAATTATTTTCAAATAATAATAATTAAAGACAAGAAAGATTTTAATTGTTAGTACAAATTTTAATATCATAACAAATTTTGTATTTAAATTCAGTAATAAAATCGTTTGTAAAATTTTCTATGACATTGAAATGAAGACTTCTTTCATTTATCATTAACAAAAATATTAGGTTATACAATTTTGAAAAAGTCGATTCGGAAAGTAATTAGTTTTAATAGAATTACATTTAAAGTTCTTGTAAAACTTATTTACTGTGTCAGGAATCTTTAATTTTGAGTATATTTCTCACTATAGTAAATTTTTACATAGTAGCATTCAAATTTTTGTTACATTACACAGAAATATTTTAAATATTGTACTTATTTGAAGCTGAGTAAACTATCAATGGCTGGTTTTGAATTCTAAACGTTGACCTAATGTATCACAGCATATTTTATTAGCACTATATCTTTACCGCGCCGCTAGCGTATTTCATAAATTTCCTAGTCACTTTAAATACTTCACCCAGTTTTAAATTATTGTCAATGTGATTTACGTACACCATTCTGACTGACTGACTATTTCTAACAAAATTTTCAAAATCAATATCAGTTTTTGACTACACCATTGTGATAACAATTATAATATTAAGTGCAATAAAATATTTAGTTTTATGACAACCTAAATTGATATAAACTGAAAAATATTCAGTTCTTGAACACTAAACTTCTATGCTGATGTCATATTAAATGTAATTTTAATTTTTAAATAATAAACCATATAAAAATACCAGTATTTATGTTAAATATTATAAAATTTCTGACAAATTTTGAAATTCTCATTCGATTATAACTTGTGCTCTACGCTTATTTAAATTTTACCAACAATTTTATTATTGATGAATCGTGAAATAAATATAAAATATATAAAAATTCAATTTCCATTTATTAATTATTGTATTTATAGAAAATTAATTATTTAATTTATACAAAAATGAATATAAATAAATTCAATAAAAATGAATAAAGTGAAATAAATTAAATACAAATAAAAACTATTTAACTTTAATTATAAGTAAAAATTACGTTTATAGTGAAAAGTTGTTAAAAACGAAAATAATTTAAATAATTATTTATTTAAAATGCGAACTGATAATCATATGGATTTAAAAGATGTTAAAGGTGCCAAAATTACACACGCTGGTCTTTTACAACATAATCCAGATGGCACAATTGAAACACAAAAAATCACACACGCCGGATTAGTAGCACGTAGCCCAGAAGGTACGGCTGCCAAAGGTATGAATATTCGTGGTAATGAAGATTTGTGGGTGGAAATACAAGCAAATACATTCCGAAATTGGGTGAATGAACATCTCAGGGACACGGGAATGCAAGTAAGTTAATAAAAATAAGAAACCAAAAATTTACAAATATATTTTTAAATGAAAAAAATATTTCAATCTGCCCACTAGAAACCTTGTTTCTCGTTCTGTCATTTAACATAAATATTTTTTTGTTGTATAGATCGAAAAGCAATAAATAATTTATTTTTATATTCAGATTCAGATAGAAATTTTAATTAATTTTTTTATATTTTTTTAAAATATTAATTTAAATTTGACTGTTGTTGACCAGAAAAAAATATAAGTTTTCTAAGATGGAACATTTTTATTCATAATTTGAAGTAATTTATAACGTAAAAGAATCGCAATCTAAAATCTTAGATAACTGGAAGAATTATGTCAATCTCCAGGCTAGTCTTAATTAGATTAGATTCATTCCACACTATCAAAATCGATTCATTAATTGATCGTATTTTAAATACTTTAAAATTTACTCAAGTTTATACTTAAAGTTTGCTAATTGTGAGTTTGCTAATTGTGGGCTCTACTTTTGTTGTGTACGCCGAATGAATTCATGGGGAAATGGGTTCAGAAAATTTAGATTTTTTTGAGTTATTCATGGCACTATCTTATATTAAATCAGGGGGGGATTAAAGCCACCACTTACCCTCAACTAACCTTATTATGATATTTCCAAGTAAAATTTCTCTTTTCCAAGTGTTATTGGTGGTTATAGTTATGAAGTGTCGAAATTTGAATGATAATTAAAACCAATTTCTATTAATCTTAAATTTCTTTCTCTTAACAAACCCATTCAATTCTTCGTATTAATATAATTTCCAATTGATTGATATCAATTTTTAGTGATGACATTGATTGTTAACCCCGATAAGGTAGTTAAGTTATACTTGAAATTGTTGTAGCGAGATTTGTAGACAAAAACATTACATCATTTTTTTATTTATCTTGAAAAAAATATTTTTGACTTTCTGGTTTTTATTTTGTAGATTGTCGAATCTCATCCAATTTTTTTAATTTTGTTTACTTTGTTCATAATATTTGATATATTTTTTGTTATTTATAAATATTATTCTAATTCAATTAGTATAATTTCTAAAATAGGTAAATAACCACCTATTTTTTTTTGAATTTTGTTATATTTCCATTTAATATAATAAAAAAAATTTGAAATTAGGTTTTATGATGTTAAAAAGACCGTAACAAAAAATGTTGCCTAGTGATCTGAATTCCAAAATTACATAAATTTTGATTCCATAAGGTGCGACCAGGTGACAATATTTTTTAATTCCCAATAGTCGAATACAAAATTTTATTCAACAAAAATAATGTTAAGCAGATACGGAAATTGATTAAAAATTGTGTGGTTTTTTTGGAATTTTTTTATACTGACTTTCCTAACTTTTTTTTTATTATATTGTGTTGCATGTTTGGAAAATGTTGGAATTTGTATTTAATAAAATTTGCAATTTTTTATATATAAATTAAATGAGGAAGACAATTTGGTCAAAAGTTTTATTATATTATGGGAAATATTGATAAGATTATCCTAATAAGGCGAAATTGTTTCATAATATTTTTGTATAAATATTTATGTTAAATTTTGTAAGTTTATTTAATTTCAAATTTAGAGTATTTAGTTAGATATGATTTCGTTTAAGTGAGAAATAATTGAATTACCGAAAATGTTATGACAAAAATAGTGCTAATAAGGAAATTATCGACCATGAGTTAAAAATTGGGGTTGTGTACATTATATAAAAATCCGATATTCTACAATCTTACCTTTAAAATCAATTTTCTACCGTTTAATTCATTTTTGATATGTATTTCTCAACTCCTGTAACTTTTTATAACTTTTAACTAGTTTTAGAATAGTGTCCATTTAGAATTGAAATGGAATTCAGATTCAGGTATTTTTTGGTTAATGAATTCGAAGTCGGAATTTAGAAATTTAAAATGACAGATCAAAAGTACAAAAAATTTACATAAAACTTGAATTAGTAATTATATTAATACTATAGTAAGTGGATTTATTCAAAATTCTATCTGTGAATTATGCCATTTATATGTCTTAATGCAAATAAATACATCTTCAAGCACAAATTAATATTTTAGACCTAAATTAATAAAATTTAGTCCTATTCGATAGCTTTATTCCGATATTATGCACAAGTCCAACGAAAAATATTGTCAAAATTTCATCAGGATATCTTAAAAAAAGTGCAGTGGCCAAATTTTGTTTGATAGCATTAAATTAATAATTTTCTTTCTAAATATTGTAATGAAATTTAGTTTAAAGCTAAGTATCCTGCTAGTATGCACTTCAGGCTGGTAAAAATGATAGTAAAATATCGGACAAAACTTAATTTAAGTTTGAGCTGATTGGGAAATAGATGGCGGTAATTTCAAAATCAGCTGATTGTCAAAATTAAAATAAATCAAGTGATTGTCAAGTTTTAATATAAAGTATTTTATTTGCATATTCTTCAATATTATTTTAAATTTTAAAGATAAAATCCAATTATTGAATTTTTGATGATATTTTCATATAATTTTAGTTCAATTTGACTAATAAAACAAATAATTTTACATTTAAAATCTTGAATTGTATTGATTGTGTGAACCTTACTTAGCTCCCAAGATTCTAAAGATATCATAAGAGCTTTGTGGCCAAGCAATGTTACCTCTTCTTGAAATTACCTGACCAGAAAATTTTTATTTGCAAATTTTTTTTTATTTAAATTTTGCCTGGATTAGAAAAAATAAATATTAATGAAATTAAAAAAACATTTATTTCTATTCCATTTATTGGAATACATTTTATATTTTATATATATACATATGTATTATTTTAATAATAAAAAACACTTTGAAAATTAAGAATAAAATAGTACGATTACTATAATTTTTTTTAAATAATAATCAAAACTATCAAATCTGTTGACAAGACTGAGTAAAATAAATTTTTACCCACTTTTTAATTAGCCTGCCTATTATAATGTCTGGAAAAAATTTGACGTTTTTTTATACACATGCCACCTGTATCTCAGAAAATGAATTACTAAAATTCCTATTTTTTTTTAAGTGGATACTAAGAGAATACTATAAAAAAAAATTTTAAGCAAAATTTTTGTCGCTGGTAAAATTTTGTATGGAAATTCGGGTTTTTTTTTAGGTGCATACTAGTAGGATACTTAGCTTAAATTATAAAAATTTTACATTTTTATGTTCAGATGCAGTTCGTGTAGCAGAGTTGTTAAATAATGCATTAAAAAAATAATGCATTATTATTACTGAGAAATGCTGAAATATAATGGATTATTTTCTAAAAAGTAATTTTGTACTTAAATTTTTCAATTATTCATTACAGTACTGGTAATGGAGTAATGCATTATCTCAAAAGTAATGAAATTTTTGAATTACTTTACTGCATTACAAATACTTCACATTTTTATGGTGAAGTATTTAGAAGTACTTTTTACTTCAAGGAAGTACTTCAAAAAACTTCAAAGTATTTGATATTTCAATGAAGTAACGCACATTACTTTGAAGTACTGGGAATTATTTTAAAGTAAAATGAATAAAATTAATAATGTTTTGGTATTTATATTTAATATTTACAGTGGTGTGCAAAATAATAGCAGAAATGCAGAATTCCTATGTTTACTAAAAAATTTAAATAAAATAAAAGTACTTCAAAATACTTCAAAGTCTTTCACCATAAAAATGTGAAGTATTTGTAATGCAGTAAAGTAATTCAAAACTTTCAATACTTTTGAGATAATGCATTACTCCATTACCAGTACTGTAATGAGTAATGAAAATATTTAAGTACGCCATTAGAAGTAATGCAGTAAATTAATTCAACTTGAATTATTTGGTAATCCGGTAATGCAGTACGAATATAATGCATTACTTAACAACTCTGTCGTGTAGATATAAAGATATTAATTTTATCCTTCCGCATTAAATTATAATAAATTAAAAAGCTTAAGAAAATTTAAGAAATTAAAATTTTTTTGTAATAATTTTTATCTGATTGGTAGAACCACAATTTTTGAGTTAAGCAATTTCTTATCAAATTCTTCAAAATAATTTAATAATTTTTGTATAATTAATTAAATAAGTAAAAAAATTGTTTTGTTTATTTAGATTAGAATAATCACTTTTACAAATATATAAAAGTGGTTTTTTAAAGAGTGTAATCTAATCAGCCACGACAATTGCTGTTATGATTTTTTATATTATGTCTTTTAGCTTGTACGATTTTAAATTTTGCCTAATTTGTTGGGATTGTTTTGAATTGGTATTTCGGATAAAACGAATTCGGATTTCGGAGCATAGTTTATTAGTTAAAATGTCAAATTATACTGTGCTTCAAAATTAAGGGTACAACAGCTTTACACAATCTTAATAACATCTAATTGGGCCCATTTTATTACGAGTAAATTTAAAGTGTTATTACCGAAAGACTGTTTGAAAGATTGTATGGAAATTTACATTTCCGAGTGTGGAGGTTCCAAAAAAAATTGGCTCTATTTGATAATCAGAAAAAAATTCTTTAAAAAAAATTAATATTTCTCAGGAAACATATTTTCAAAATTACAGTAAGTTAAATTACTTTTACTACTTTGCATGAGCATAATTTCATGTTCTCTTCTCTATTGTTTCTGTATTTTTTACAATTAAATTTTTTTTTTCTAAAGCTACAGAAAAAAAAAATTGAGCTATTGTTTATTTTTTGTTATACCTCATAAAAATGATATAGTACATAATTTTAATTATTCTATATATTTTATCATCACGAATTTATGTACATACAATTGTACTTCAATTGAAGTCGTCGTCATCCCATAAAAATATGTTAATTAGATTTTTTTTTATTATTATTTTTATTTTTATTTTTTCTGTATATAAGATAAAAAAAAAACCCCTGAAGTGCTACAATAATTCACATAAAAAAAAAGAATGATTTTCTAGAGCAAATAGCGCGACTTAATTTATTGAAGTCAAAGTTATAAGTATATGAGAAAATCAAGGTTTCTAGACTCAAAAATATTAAAAAAAATTATATTTTATTAAATCATTATTTTTATGATTAAAATTTTCATTTTTATTTTATTGAAAATTTTCTATTAGTTACCTAGAAATCTAATTCGCACGGAAATTTTTTTACTATTACTTCCGTTTATCAAAATTCAATTTTTCTATAACATTAGAAATTTTACTAAAACAAATTAAATTTATTTTTTAGGTTCATGATTGGACAAAAGATTTTTGTGATGGTACACACCTTTGTGCATTAGTTGAAAAATTACAAACGCGCCCATTAAAACCATCATGGAATCGTCGGCCAGGTAATCAACATCATTATTTAGAAAATGCAACAACAGCATTGAATGCAGTTGAAGCTGATCATATTAAATTAGTGAATATTGGTAATGTTGATATTGTCAATGGTAATATAAAATTAATACTGGGTCTGATATGGTCATTAATTGTCCGATATCAAATTGGTAGAAGTAAATTTCCACCAAGAAAATTAATGTTGGCATGGTTACAAGCTGCATTACCAGAATGTAAAATTAGCAATTTGACAACAGATTGGAATAGTGGTGTAAATTTAGCAGCATTATTAGATTATTGTGAACCTGGTTTGTATCCACATTGGAGAAATATGGATCCTAGTCAAAGTGTACGAAATTGTACAAATACAATGGATATTGCACAAAGGGAATTTGGTATACCAAAAGTTCTGGAACCAGAATATTTAGCATCACCATGGTTAGATGAATTATCAGGTATGACATATTTGTCATATTTTATGAAACCCGGAGGTCCAGGTTATAATGCTACTATGCGATGGGTGAATACACAAGTCAAGGATCATGTAACAAATTTCACTGTAAGTTTTCACTGTAACATAATTTCCATATTCAATCACAATTTGTAATTTTTGTTTTTATTGTAGACCGATTGGAATGATGGTCGTGTATTCTGTGAGATTATTCGTAATCTTGGTGGTTCAGCACCGGCGCCGGAAAAATTAAGTACCGATCCATTTCATTACGAAAACAATATTCGAAAAGGTGTTGAAGCTGGTGAGAAATTAGGTGTGAAACCAATATTAACTGCAAAAGATATGGCCAATCCAGAAGTTGAACATTTAGGTATTATGGCATATGCTGCACATTTACAATGGATTCCACCCAGACCACCAATGTCCGATTTAATAAACGTATATTTGGAAAGTAGTTCAGGACGAGTTGGTGAACCGACACATTTTCGTGTTGAAATTTTATCACGAGATATTGATATAAATACAATTCGAACATTTGTTGTTCCACCATCTGGTGTCCCATATCCAGTTCGATTAAATAAACATGGTGAAGGTGTTTATATACCAGAAAAGTATGGTATGCATGAAATTATCGTCGAAATTGATCAAGACAATTTAGGTGGACATTTTTTCCGTGTTTTACCACGATTTTTACAAGTTGCACCACCCGGTATGGCACCATGTGCTTTAGGTAGTTTGGTTGAAGTACTAGTTAATGCAACTGGTGCACCAAAATCTGAAGATATTCTCGTACAAGCAGTTAGTCCAACCGGGAGAACACATAGTTGTCCATTGAAAAAAGTCGAAGAAGGACATAGTGCCATATTTAAGCCAGATGAAGCTGGTATTTGGGAAATTGCAATAACATATCAGGGACGTCATATACAAGGTGGTCCATTTACATGTGCTGTATTTGATCCGGAGGGTGTTTCAGTACATGGTTTGGATGGTGCAATGCCATTAAGGGCACATTCATTTGAAGTTGATGCACGTGGTGTTGGTGTTACTGGTGAATTACATGTTGATATTGTTCATGATAAGAAATCGTTGGTATGTTCGATTGAGAAAATTGTCGAGAATAAATACAGGGTGACATTTATGCCACGACAAAATGGCAAATATCGTGTTTATATTTATTTTAATGGATATGATGTTAAAGGATCACCATTTATAATGAGAGTTGGTACAAAAGGTCGTTCTGGTAAAACAAGGAGTAGTCCAATGCATGATAGTAAGTAAATGTGAAAAATTGCATTTGTAAATATAAACGAAATTTTTTTAATTTTAGGTAAACATCGATCAGAAAGTCCATCGATGCATTATACTTCAACCGTTCAGACAAAACATAATGATTTCCGAAATGCCAAAAAGGATTTATTCAATAAAGAGCGGCAAAGATCATATTCACCAAAAAATGAATACGAAGTTTACCGGTCAAGTAATTATTCTAGTAAAAGGGAAACAGAGGTAAATAAATATATTTCCCTTAAATTAATTCTAAATCTTTGCCTAACTCTGAGCTACAAGCCCCTCAAGTAAAGAAAAATATTAAACTTTTCATCTTAATTACTTTCTTTCATTACTTCTCAAAATTTCACAATCGATTTGTTTTATGACAGTTGAAATTTATCTGTCAATTTAACTGAAAATTATATAATTTTTAATGAAAAAATATATTTCAAACTGATTAACATTCTATTACATGAAAATATTAATTCTATTTTTGACGTCATGAAATTGAATTTACATTTCGGGATGTAGTAGAAATAAAACTGCTACTTTTTGACATTATTTCTTTTTTGCTTTACTAACCAAGAATCTTTACTAACTACAAAAAATATAATTGGCAACAAAAAAAAATATTAAAAAACAAAATTATTTCCTTTTTTCCCCTCCAATTTGTCTAACTAACAACATATAGGATTATTCACCAAAATTGGTTACTACACAATCACCAACACGTGATCTAAATTCACCAGCAAAATTATCAACAGATTTATATTCAGCATCATTTAAAAAAGATTTACGAAACAAATTAATTGAATCAAATAATAATAAAAATGATTATTATTATGACAAAGAAAATGAATTACGTAAAAAAGACCGTGATCGTGATTTAACATTAAGTCCGCCACGTGATGATCGTTATAATCATCAAATAACAAATACAAATTCGACATATTTAATTAAAAATTTTAATGATAATTATGCGACAGGATCAAAAGAAAGTCCTGTCTCTAGTCAAGTACATGTATGGAAATTTGAAATAAAAAAAGATGATCTGTTTTGAAAGTAGAAGCGAAACAAAGAATATTACATACATTTTTTGATCAGAAACTTCTCTCACAATTCAAAATAGATCATTTAAGGCTGATTTTCAGTTACTATTCCCGTTGAGCCACAGGTTGAGAATATAAAATTTGAATTGTAATTAAAACGTCAAATCCGACTGTGGTTCAAAAACCGCTCAACTCATAGCTTTATGACTGATTATAAGTATGTGGCTTAACGAGTTGTGACGTTTTAAAGTGACTCAAAACCAGTCTTTATTTGAATAAAAATACGAATTTTCAAATAATTTTTACTTTATTTAGGTAAGATCAAGTCCAGTTGTTGCTACAAGTCATAGTCCTTTAACAATTAAAACCTCAAGTCATTACGAATCATCAGCAAGAAATGTTACATCAAGTCCAAAAAATTGGTCTTCTTCACTATCTCCTCGATATCATTTGTCATCACCAAGTAATTTTGTTACAACAGCAACACATCATTTGAGCAGTAGTCCAGTAACTATCAATAAAAGTAATACTAGTGCTGCTGTTGGTGGTTTCGAAAGTGTACGGCATGTCGAAAAGTCATCAAGTTATAAAACTTCATCGAATTATATCAGTGATTCGAATATGAGAGCTAGTCCTTTAGTTGGTATTACATCAACATCAACAACAACAACACAACCGATAACTGGACGTCGTACAGCTAGTCCTGATATTGTTGATCATTCGTCAAATATCCGTGTATCATCGATTAAACCATCATCAGCTCGTCGTGATAGTTGGGATGTAATTAATAAAACTAAACATATGTTGTCACATAATTCATTAGAATCATTGGCGAATATGACAGAACGTCAATTGAACACTGATTTATCATATAACCGACCAGATATTGATCACGAAACTCATGTAAATACACAATATAATAAATTTGCACTTCAACCATCATCAGGCACCAAAAATGTTTCAAATGATTTAGCAGATAATATCAGGTCTGACACTAATCGATTTTGAATTATAGTTCAAATTTATTAATATTTTTTTTTTTGTTACAGATCTGGAGGAGTTACCGTCAAACAATCGGAAAATTCATATAGTACACGAGGAAATTATTCAACAACTGTTAAAGAATCTAGCGAACGTCATGTTACCGAAAGAACAAATATTGGTGGCGTTGGTGTTGGTGGTATTGGTAGTAGTGGCACAGGAGTTACAGAATCATATCGATTTCGTCCAATTGATAGTAATGCAACTGGTGCCCGAGCAATTCGTGTTCAAGATATACCAAATGGTTATTTAGGTAGTCCGGTTGAATTTGAAATTGATGGTTCAAAAGCTGGTTCTGGAAATTTAGAAATATTAGTAAATGGTGGTCGTGTAACATCATCAGTACGTTCATTGGGTGGCCAGCGATTTATTGCTAGTTTTACACCACATGAACCTGGATCGCATACAGTACAAATAACATTTAATGGTGACACAGTACCAGGTGAGTTATTTTTTTTTTTAAAATTATATTTAGATTAAAGAAAAATGAGGTTAGAAAAAAAAGTAATTTCAAATCTTGGTAAATCTCGGTTACAAAACATTTTGATTTGTCGGAATTCCAAAAATGATATCACCAAAAATAAATATATTTAAATGGCGTGGGAAGTTTAATTTTAATAAGTTTTCCTTATATAAAAATTAATTAATTAAAATTCTAGAAATTTTTAACAGATTTTAAAATTAATATTATAATCGATATTAAATATGTAAAAATAATAAACTTTACTATAATAATTTATTAGCATATTCCAAGGTTTAATATTTCACAAAATATATTTCGATAGTATTTAATTTTTGATATCAATTATTGGTTTAAATTTGAATTAAATTAGGCTAAAAATTCCTAAAATTAAATGAATTTTTCAGTACTTTAAAACCTTTTTGTATATTGATAATTTATTGTGAATCGTATGGAATCCAAATACTCAAATATTAATAATTCATTTTTTGGCGATCATTTAAATTGTTGGTATTAAATTAATTTGTATATTTATATATTTATTTTCTATAGTAAATTTACTATACTTTTTACCAGAATTTACTATAAAATGAAAGGTTATTGGTATATCAGTCAGTAATACGGCAAAATGGAAACCTTTAGTAATATTTACTTTAAAATATAATAGAAATGTTATAGTAAAAGAACATAAATTATTATTGAAACTGATTAATTAATTATTATATTTTATACCAAAGCCATAAATTTATAATTTTCATACACCAAATTAAAGTCAAATTATAGCAACTACAGTACTATATATATTCTGTGAAATATTAGGGCCCATAATTCATTATATTTTTTTTTGTAAATGTGAAAAATAGGAATTTATGAAGGTTTAATAAATTTAAGAACAATGAAGTCACAAAACGATTGCAAAAAATTAATATTAAATATTGACCTGTCATTTAAATTATTAAAAATCAAGGATTTTATTAAGTTTCTGAAGTATACACATAAAAAATATCCTAATAAATAAAAGGTGGGCGACCACGATCGGAAACATTGGAAAATCTTGTTTATTTGTAACTAAAACCACAATTGGCTATGAAAATTTTTTAAAGCACTATTTGTCGTTGTATTACATTAAAAAATGCTAATGTCGACAATCTTATGAAATCATAGAACAGTGGCCCCAATGAAAATTTTTATATGTAATTATATCATACTACAAAAATAATGACTGTGGCTCGATTGATACGCAGCGGCAATTTATAATTAATTTTAGACTTGTCTCAGTTCATACCATAAAAGGTTGAGTCCGTAAATTTTGGAAAAACAAGTTCAGCTAATAATGTCAAACATAAGAGACCAAACGATGGTGCAAATGTAAATTTTAATATAGTTAGTTACAATGTTATATCTGAATATACTACGCAATTGAAGACGTTCAGTTGGAATAAAAATTCATACCTAAGAATTCTTCAGATCGTCTAGATAGCATAGATATAATGGTTCCTTAAAGAATGCGTATAGCGAGACTACCTTACTATTTTTGATAGTTTTATTTTTCAATTAAATACAATTATTTTCAGAAATATTTAGTTTTTCAAAAATTCTCGCATCTGTGGACCCCTTTCTGTATACATTTTTATCCTAAATTCAATTTTTCAAATATAAACTCTTTAAAATGATAATTTTCTATAATTTCTTTGGTACGATCAACATTTAACATTTAATTATTTCTTTGCAATCTAATTTTAAAACAAATTCAAAATAAATAATTTTTCGGATGGTTTATCACCACCAAAACAAAAACAATCTAAAAATTAAAAAATAATAAAAAACATAATTTTGCTTGGAATTGTTAAGTAAACAAATGATCTGCAACACAGGTAAGTCAACAGCTTTTTTTGTTTTCCAACAATTCCAGTCGTACAAATATAAAAAAATCTGTAAGTACACAATCAAATTTATTAACTAACACAAATAAAACTATTTTTATATAAAAACACTGATACAATGACAAGAATTTTTGACATTTCCATTAGACACAAACACAAGCAAAGAAAATTCTCTTACCTTACCCAAACTTAGCTAATCTACTTCTGCATATAAAAATTATTTATTTACATATCATTTTGTACCTGCAGTAAAATGCTCTTTTTTTTGAAGTATTTTGTGTAGGCTCATTGGAATGGAAAGGTTAGTTTTTCTGTATTCGGCTGGTAAATTGAAAAAAAATATATTTAACATATTTCTTCTTTAGTATTCGATCTCAAGTCAATCGAGTTGGTTTCAAAAAAAATAATATTACTGAATCGTGTGCAGGTTAATGCCGCGCGCAGATTTCTCTATTTAAAATTTGTATTAGTAAAAAAGTTAAATTAAAATTAATAAATAAAAAAACGTTAATTAAATTTTAACGTAAACGGTAAAATTAAAACATAATTTTCATTTCCTATGGAAAATAATTTTCCTCTTTAATTTCCTATTCGAATATTGAAATTTTTTTTAATAGTTTTATTATCAAAAAAAAAGGTGCGCGGCCATCTTGTTAAAGATTGAATCCAAAATATTATCAAGAAATTGAATTAAGTGAATAAAATATTTTCATAAATTTTCAATGAAAATGTTAATTAATACAAGAAATCTTTTAAATTTTACGAAATTTATTTAAAAATCTGGAAAAATTCAATAAGTTCTATAAAGTGGGGAAAGATGACGTGTGACATAAATGTAGATTTAGTTGCGAAAAAAATAGTTTTACAGTGCAATTAGTTCAACTATATAAAAGAAAAAAAAATGAAATTTTGTTAACTTTCGTATTTTACCTGAACATTTTTTCAAATATAATGTCAAAAATAAAAAAGGTGTGTTACATTCACCAAAACAATGATACCTAAAAACTACGACGGTATAACTCGTAAACGTATAGTGACGTTTCATTGACCTTTTGACCGAATTTTTTATTTCTTTAGCAAAATTCTGTGTTGTTGATTTTTGTAACGAGAAAAATAATTTCGATGAGTTTTTTTTTTTTTTTTATTTTTTTAATGAATATTTAATTTAACGAAAATTTTCTTATGGAATTTTATTTTATATGGATATTTCCTGTGCCCCCCGGAAATGGAATGTTTGGATAGTTTTGTTGAGCGGCGGCTACAACCTGTTATTTATATATATTTCTTGTTTCGATTACAAACTAAAAATTTTATTGCATTTTTTTTTAGTCGCGACAGAGAATAATAAAATATATTTTTTTGGAAAATTTATAATTTTCAAGTACTTTTAATAGTTTTCATTTAATTTAAACCAGCAAAAATTGAATTTACCAAATTTTTTATGGCGAATATGTTACAGTTCATGAATAATTTAAATTTTATATTAATTTATTATGAAACTATTAATAAAATCAGGTTATATAAATTTCAGTTGACAATCCTAAAAATTTTGTTATTTCTGCCGAATAATACAGGGTCATTTATGTAAATTTACAGGGTTATTTATTTCAATTTTGTTAATAATTGTTGAATGTAAATTTTCATTACTTTCAATTTCGCTTACAATTTATATGTGATAAGTTTAACACTTTCGCGGTGTACAAGCAAATACAATGTAAGTGGAAGTCTGTTCGACTGTAACAAATTCATTTTTAATATCATCTTTCCAAAATTTATTTTGATTTTCGTTTAATGTATTATTCAAACTTTAATATTTATTTTGAAAGTCATAAGCAATCAAAAACTGTTAAAATATTGACTTTAATACCAAAAATTATTATTTATTTACAAAATGTATTATTCAAATTTGTCACTATAAAATTTGTTATTAATATAATTTTTTTTCATTTATTATTTATCTTTACGTTAATAATAAATTTCAATTTCTAATTAAATTACAAAAAAAAATAATTTCTTCTTATCTAAATTCAATTTATTATTTTTAATTTCTATCAATATTAATGACCCTACATCAATAATTATTATTCGTATTGCCTTGCAATTCACGGTAGTAGCAAATCTCTGTATTAATTATTATACGCTTCGGTAGTTCGGCGAAATAATTTTTAGCAATTTTATTTGAATGATTTATAAATTTAGCTTTTTCTCATATATTTTATTTTTATAGTAATTTTCGTTTTGTATGTTTTTTATGCTAATGAAAATAAAAAATATTTTTTTATTGCAAATATAAGCAAAAAATTACAACAATTGTTGACGATAATTACAGAAAGTTTTTTTTTTAAATATATTTTTTGTTAATGTTGTCATTAGAAATTAGTTGATTTGTGAATTATTATTAGTGAAACTAATTGTACTGAATGATTACGGAAAGAAATTGAAAGTTTGTTAAGGTTAAAGGGGAGATATTCATTGAATCATGGATTAGGGTATAGTAAAAAATTTACCTTCTTAGTTTCTTCCAATTTTATAAATTCTCATTATTTAAGTTGGAAATTCAGTTTAAAGTTGAAGTTTAGAAATGTTGAATATAAATAATTTAACACGAGTTTTCCACATTTATTATTTATATTAATGGAAATATATTGTCGTATATATAAAAAGAAAATTTGAAAAATTATTAAAAATGGTCGTTACGAATATCATATTTTATACGTACAAAATTATGCTAGCTTATTAACTGATTAATTTAGAATTTGTGTATAATACTCCAAATATGCATTAAAATTAATTTAAATTTGTGAAATTTGACTTTAAAATCAGATACGTTGATTCAGATTTAAATTTAATTAAATTACTTTAATTGTAGATATACCTCAAACACAGGTTAATAATTCACTGATTTTCAATTTCAGTGATTTTTAAGAAAATTAATTAAAATTTTTAATTTTTAATTGATCAATTTTGGCAGTTTTTAAATTAATGTCTGTTTGACCATTAATCACCCTGTATCGCAGTAAATTATTGTTCATTTTATATTCTAATTGTTTAAACAAATTTTATATTTTCACATAATTTTAATTTTATTTTTAAAAAATACTGTGGCAAATTAAATAATGTAATTGGAAAAATATGGAATTTTGTCGTAAATAATCAATTAAGTTTAAAGTCTATAACTAACGTAGCAATATAAAGAATGTAGAATTGAAATACGTAAGATTTTAAGAAATGAAAGATTTTGTTAACATGTTTTGCCAATGTCATTAAAACCGTCGGTTTAAATCTGAAAAAAATCTATACGCCATATATAAAAATTCCATAAAAAATTAGCGCAAGGCTTTTCAGAACTAAAATAGTCATAAAAAAGCGTTTATAGGGCAATTTAGCACTGAATATCTCTGCAGCGGTTAAATATAGCAGGAGTTAGGCCAGAGTAAAAACATAAGCTAGAATAAGCAAACCCCAAGAATCAGTTCACAAGTTAATTGATATTTTCACCTACTATTTTCATAAAAAACGTAACAAAACGTAAAATTAATTGTACTTTTACAATTCTTACGTATATTTCAACGTTCTTACGTAAGAGTTTTTACAATTCTTAAATGTTTTAGGTTAGTTATAAATCAGACTTAAATTAGTTTAAATAATTTTCTGATTACAATCGATTACTTTATAAAATTTTAAAAAAGTTATGAATTTTTTAATTGAACATTTTGTTTTTATATATAAATTATTTCTTATCGACGAATTCTTTTTAATAACATTAATTTTTTTCATAAAAAAGAAAAGTTACCAAACTTGTTGATCAAGTTGAGATATCAACATATTTTTATATAAAATTAAATTAAAAAGTAAAATTTTTTGAAATTTTTGTTATGGAACGTTGAATTTTTCTATGTTTTTTTAAAAAAAAGATTTCTTGTTTTTTTTCTTTTTTTTGTATTATTATAATTGCATTTTTCACTTGAACTCCAAAACTGCTTAAAGATCAAGTAATGAAATTTAATATATTATTATTATCGTCATGGATTACGGAAAATATAATATTTCAATAGGAACGGAGGAAAATTTAATATTTTAAATTCAATCCGCAAAATTAAATTTTGTAAACGATATGTATTTTAATTAATTTTGAAGGATCACCTTGGAACGTCGACATAATGTCATCACCTGGTTTGACAGCATTAGGTGAATCAACACGTTTAGTACCAGCAAATACACCGGCGGTTTTTGAGATACTGCCGCCTCCTGGATCAAGCCTAAATAGAGGCGAGTGTTCAGCATCAGTTTTATCACCATCTAAATTAAAATTAAATGCTAGAATCACCCATGAGGCGGCAAATGGTGCTATGCGTATTGAATTTGTACCAAATGAAGTTGGTACACATGTAATCGAAGCATCAATTGGTGGCACCAAATTAACTGGTGGACCTTTAATTGCAAAGGTTTATGATTCCAGTTTAATACAAGTAACAGATGTAAATGGTGGCGTTGTTGGCCAACCATGTCAGTTTAGAGGTATTGTAATTAAAAGAAGAAACTGAATTTATACCATTTTAGTCTTGCCAATAAAAGTCAATAAAAGAATGGATTTAAAAAGTTTGCAGAAATATTGAATTATCAGTTGTAATCTTAAAGTTTCATTGTGTCTGTCTGTCTATAATCTCTGCTCTTCCCATCTATTCGATGGGTTGGAAATTCCAAAACAAAAAAATTCAAAAGCTAAACGTTTCTATTTGATCTCCCACAGCTTATAGTCCCCGAATATTTTGATATATTATTAGCTACAGATGCCGAATACTTAGCAATTTATAAGCTTTTCATTTTCAGATTAAATGCACCTAATTAAAGCCCGGTTTAGAGAATTACCAGGTCATGAGTCTATCTGTATAAATACAGTTTATTAAAATTTTGATAAATATAAATTTGATGCAAGTCCAAATTCGGCACATTTAAATCTAAACCATATTTTTTCTATTATGAAACTTCCAAATTTTTTTTAAAAATTACCACATAACGAAATTTAAGAAATAATCTCTTAATATCATTTATCGATTTTGACAATTCGTGGATATGATAAAAAAAATATTACCGAAAAAATAGTTATTTTTATTTACTTAAGACCCTTCAAGTGCTAATTCAAGACTAAAATGGTACCACAAAAAAAAAAAAATCCAGCTACAAAAATTCTTATCCAAACAAACTTCCAATATTTAGTTGATGCCAGTGCAGCTGGTGAAGGTCAATTAGAGATATCAATAAATGAAGGTGAAGTACCAAATCATGTACAAGTTGTTGGCGGCGGACGATGTTTAGTTAGTTTTACACCCGAGCAAGCTAAACCGCATATGATTGATATTAAATTTAATGGCGAAACAGTACGCGGCTGTCCATTTGTATGTGCCGTGGCAGATACAAGCCGTGTTATGTTGAATTTAACAAATTTAGAATTAATACCATTAAATCGTCCGGCATCATTTCATATAACAGTTGGTGGTGGTGGCGCTGCAGAATTAGCTGTTAGTGTACGTGGACCACAAGGAGAACTACCAGTACGTGTTACAGGAGATATTCATGCTGGTTTTACAGCTGAATTTAATCCAACAACAGTTGGTGGACACTCAATAAATGTTGAATATAATGGTTTCCCAGTACAGGGTACACCATTTTTAGCTAAAGCATATGATGCTAGTAAAGTTGTTGTTGGTAGTGTATCACGCGGTACAGTTGGTAGACCAGTACAATTTAGTGTTGATGCTGGTGATGCTGGTGAAGGTAATTTAGAAATAACAATATCAGCTAAAGGACATAATATACCAACACAAGTTCATCCACAAGGAAATGCAAGGTTTGGTCGCCACATACTAAATTTTCTTCAATGATGGAATATTTTCATAAAATACAATAATTTTTATATATAGATTTTCGGTATCATTTGTACCAACTGAAACTTGTGATCATATTATAAATGTATCATTTAATAAAATGCCAGTGCCTGGTTGTCCTATAGATGTACAAATAATTGGTGGCACTAATGGACCACAAGTATCTTTAGGTGGTCCTGGGCCAGTTCATCAACAAAATTCATTTGTTATTAATCATCATGGCGGTCGTTTAGAAGATATTGAAGTTAATGTTGAAGGTATGTGTGTAAATTATTACAAAAAACAAAAAAAAACTGATTGTGTAAAATTGTAAATAAATTTTCGTCATTACATTCTTCTTCACTATATTACGTCAAAGAATTTATTTTCTCTCTTTGGTTTATTCATATTTATATTAAATATGTCATTTATACATTTTGACATTTTAAAAGCATGAATATTGTCATATGTGCACACATAAAACAATTCTTCTTTCTGTTGTCAATACAATTTTTTTTTTATAAATTATTTAAAAAAATACAAAATTTTCGGTTTATTTAATTTTTTTTTTGATCCTTTAAGTTTTTAGCAAATTCTTATACTCTTTATATCTATGTACATTTCAGGGCGACGAAGACTTTTATACTAGACTTTTATTTAATAACTTTATTTTTGACATCAAAGATTTTTTATAATTTTTGTTTAAATTTCTAAAATAATAAAAATATGCTTTTACTAATATTAATTACTGATTAACCATTAAATTTTTAATTATTTTCAACAATTTCATTAGTTAATTATAAATAATTATAATTAATTAAATTGATAATTTATTATATAAATAAGCTTAAAAAGTTGGACTAATTTAAATTCAGTCTCACAGTCAAATATCTTCATACAAATTTGAAAGTGTGACATTGTGAGCTTATAATTCTTTTAACAATCAAAAGTTCTCTCTTTACACTGATAAAATAATTTTTATAAAGAGATAGCTTTTGTCTGTAAAGAGCTTAATTAAAAGAGATTAGTACAATAATCGGTCACCCAAAGCTGTGAAAAACACTTTTTATTTTAATTTATATTCAGTGATTTGCAAATAACTTCTTTTTCATTTCATACCAAGATGGAATTGTCAGTTTAAAATTCTCTTAACAGTAAAAAGCTCTCTCCTTACTGCTGGCAAAACAATGTATGTCAGGAGAAGGCTTTTAGCAGTTAAGAGATTATTATAAATAGTTATCCTTGCAAAACAATCCACTCAAAACTAATTTATTCTCATAACCGATGAAAGCTTAATTCTATTCTTTCTAATAACAAATTGCAATATCAGCGAAGAGCTTTTGTTTGTTAAGAGAATATCAAGTTTATCACTCTGTCAATAGCTTTGTGTTTATATTGGCGAAACCTGTAACAGTCACTGTCAATGAAACTAATAGAAAATGTTGAAAATAATTAAAGATAATTTCAAAAATCATATAATAAAAGCACACTGTAAAATCATAATCAATTTAGAAGTTTTCTTGTTTTTGTTTTTAACAATTTTATAATTATTTAATTTAATATTTTTTAAAATATGCTTTATAAATTTTGAAAAACGCTTGAATTTGGTTTTATGTAGATAAATGTTGGAAAATGTATAATTTAAAATATAATATAAATTCAAAGAGAGAATATAAATTTTTTTTAATAATTATTTTATTTTATATATTTTAAAATTAAGTATTTTATATAAGTGAAAATTTTACAAAAATTATATCCATTTTACAGAGATTTAGAAATGCTTTGGCCAATTTAATTTTTTTTGTAAATTGTTTTCCAAATGTTTCAAAAACTGGCAAATACGTAACCGAAATATTTTTATATTCAATTCAACGTAATAAAACTGAGCAAAAAATTTTTAATTATATTCGTTCACAACTACAAAAATATTGCGGATTTTTCTAACGTAGAGTTTTGTAAGCCTCAACACTGGCTGTTACGTTTTTTTAACGAATCAGAATCGGTAGAAGCCAGAAAAAATCAAATGATTTAAACGTTGTAAACGTTGACTAACACGATATATGGGTATGACTCCCCTCAATTGAGTCTTAATTTAATGTCAAAATTTGACATTATTTAAAAATTTGTGTTATTTACAATAAATTAATTGAAAATGGCAATGGTAAAAACTTAATTTTATATCCGCTAACAGCCATATACAAAAACGTAACATCCACAGATAAGGCTTACAAGAATATTACTGAAAACCAACGTTTCTTTTGAATTCCTGAGGTAAAAATTTATAAAACTTCCAGTTTCAAATTAATATATCGAATATTTTAAAAGAAATTAATGAATTTTTAATTTACTTCACAAAACATTTTAATTAGTTGAATATTAACTAATTTTTTTTGCAATATTTTAAATAACAATTTTGTAAAGAAAATATATATTAAATTCAGACTTTTAAAATTTATTAATAAAAGGATTCATTTGAAGAACTAACTGCCAGATCCTCAGAAAGTCTTAATTCAGCAGTTGACGAATCAAAATTAAATTCTCCCAATTTTTGTAATTTTAATGTCTAAAACGGAATTCTTACGAATATCATTTCACGTACAATTCCATTAAGTTAATCAGAGAAGTTTTGGCGATTAAGTTTTTAATCACAGATTCGGCAATCAGATTTGGCTTTAACATTGGAAACAGAACAACGTAAACGCTGCTTGGATGTGTTAATCAGTAAATGCTATCTTAATTTCTTTTTAAAAGTTTAATCGCTGTTCAATCTGCATAGCTAATTAAGTGAACGCATAATAATCGTGAAACTGAGCACTATCAATCCAGATCGGTTTTATAAATTTTGATTATTTTCAATTAATTTTATATTGGCCCAAGCTTATCCTTCTAAATAATTTTTAAAATTGATTCAAATTGAATTCCAACATTTTCATTAGATAATTTCTCAGTGATGGAAGCCCAATGTAGTTTAATTTAAGTTTTTAAACAAAAATCCAAATTTCCATTTAAAAGTTTACTATAAAAAATACTTAATTTTACTATAATTAATAATATTTTTATAATGAAATTTAATTTTATTGTAGTTTTTTTGTGAAAAGATTTAATTAATTATATAGTTTCAAATTTATTTCAATTCAGTAATGCAATTAATGTAAAATGCTCACACTATCGCATAAATATTTGAATTATTGATAATTTTATGGTTTTTTAATTTATAAAGTTTTAAAAAGATATTATTTATAGTGCCAATATTTTTGAAACGCTTAAAATTATGGTGAGGGGTGGTGAACGCAGAGGTAATAGAAATTGTAAAAAATAAAAATTAATTAATTTTGTAGTTTGGTTTTATATTATACTTTTAAAATTAATTTCTCTTTTATAATCATTTTGGCTTTCTTAATTTTAAAAACTATAATACTAAAAAAAAATTAATAAAATATTTTGACACTATAACAAAACAAAAAGATAAATTATTTTTGACATTAAAAACAAAAATTTTATGAATTAATTTCAAAACCAACCACTAAAAACACAAAAAAAAACATTAACGAAAAATACAAAACTGCATAAATCAACAATTAAATCAAGAAGGACCATCTGGCCAATCAGTTCCAGCACAAGTCCATCAAACAGCTGAAGGTGTTTTTAAATGTGAATTTGTACCACGTTCAGTTGGTGAGCATAGGGTAAATGTTACAGTTAATGGTCAACCGACTGGTGGTAGTCCATATGCAGCCAAGGTATAAAAATAATTTATCTATAGGTCAAATATTGGAAAATTAATTAATTAATTTTTATTTAGGTTTATGATGTTGGTGCCATTAAAGTGAAGAATGTTAGTAGTGGAACAGTTGGTAAATCTGTAACATTTTTAGTAGAGACTTCTCAAGCTGGACCAGGAAATTTAGAAGTAACTGTAAATGGTGGTAGAGTACCAACATCGGCACAAGCACAAGGTCAACATACTTATGCAATTAGTTTTACACCACGAGACGCTACGAATCATACAGTTGAATTACGATTTAATGGACAAGATGTTCCCGGAAGTCCATTTACATGTCATGTCTCGGCTGCAGCACGTATCGTTGCACCAGAATCAATGGATAAAATTAGTGTAGGGAAAGTATTTGATTTTGTTGTTGAATCTGATGTAACGCCGTTAGTAGAAGTGCTAGGACCGGCACGCCGAAATATCACTACAAAAATTGAACCTATAGAACATGGCCATAGGGTTAAATTTGAACCATTAGATGTTGGTGATCATTCAGTTGAAGTTCGACTGCCAGGTGGTGGACATGTTGAAGGTAGTCCATTTTTATTGAAAGCATATTCAGCAGAAAAAGTAATTGTAACAGATATTCAGCCGGGTATTGTTGGTAAAAGTGTTAGTTTTGGCATTAATGCAAGTCAAGCTGGTGCTGGTAATTTAGAGATTATAGTTGCTGTAAATGGAAAGAATGTGCCAAATTTTGTTCAATCCGAAGGTAATGCTCGATTTAAAGTTAATTTTAAACCAACAGAAGCATCAGCACACTCATTGTCGGTTCGATTTAATGGACATGCTGTACCTGGTTCACCATTTACTTGTCTTATTTCACCGGCACCAATTTCCTTGCCCAAAGCAATGGCTAGTGGAGAAGGTTTAAAACAGGCTGCTGTAAATGTTGACAATAATTTCGAAATTGAAGGTTTTGAAAATATTGAACCTCAAATTTTTGTAACATCACCAGCTGGGGACAATACCGATTGCAGTTTGATACAACGTGATGATAAGTATATTGCCAGTTTTCAACCAACTGCAGTTGGAAGACATTTAATAAGTGTGACAGCAAATGATCAACATATTTCAGGATCACCATTTTCTTGTAATGTATTTGATGTTTCTCGTGTTTCAATTAGCGGTTTGGAACAACATGATGGACCAACTGCATTAGCTGTTCCAGTGACATTTAGTGTTGATGCTGCTGGAGCTGGCGAAGGTACATTAGAATTGGTTGTTTCGACAGAGAGTAGTACTGTTAAAGCAGAAGTTGTTGCTTGTGCTAGAGGTTTATATGATGTTACATTTGTGCCACAAACTTGTGAACCTCATTTTGTCAATATTACGTTTAATGATGTTCCTGTTAATGGCAGCCCATTCCGTGTTGATGTTCAAAAAACAACAAAACAATTACAAATTGGAAGTTTAGCAGTAGTTGAAATAACATCTGAAGATCAAATGGTTGAAATTATTGGTCCTGATCATAAACAGGTAGCATACACAATTTCAAATAATTCTGCAGAATTTCGTACACATAATATTGGCAACTATTTAATACGTTTTATTGATCGTGAGACGCAGCATCATATTACATCACGAACAATAACAGTTTTTGATCCAACTTTAGTGAAAATTACTGAAGTTGGAGAAGCACTTTGTCACCGGCCAGCTTCAATTTCTGTTTCTATAAATGATGCTGGTCAAGGCACTCTTTCAGCGTTAGTTCGTTGTGGTTCTACTGAAGTGCCGCATTCAATACGAGGACCATCGAAAACAGGAAATTGGGAAATCGTTTATCATCCGACAAGAGTGGCACCACATAAAATAACGATTATGTATAATGGTGTCCCAATATCTACAAAATCGTTGGAAATTAATGTGCAGCCACCTGGAGCTGGAAAAGAAATTAGTGTTAGTGGATTAGGTCTATATCAAGCACGTATAGGTAAAACAACTTCGTTTTCAATTGACACAACTGGTCGTCCGGCTAGGGAATTTGATGTAGTTGTATCAGGACCCGGTGGTCAAGCTTTACCAGTTAGATGTTATCAAACAAAAGGTGGACATTTGCAAGCAGAGTTTACAGTAAATAAAGTTGGACCTTGTATAATTGAAGTATTACTCCAATCAAAACCTTTACCGGGTAGTCCATTTACTTGTGAGTCATATGATCCAAGCAAAGTTATCTTACAAGGAATTTCTAAAGGTCAATTAGGAATCCATCTTCCAGTATTCTTTGTTGGTAAGTAATCCAATTAAAAATATCGTAATTTTCATAAAATATAATTTGATTTTATATTTTTTGTAGTCAAATCTGAAATGGCTGGAGTGGCCGAAGTTGAAGCTTTAGTAACATCTCCAATTGGTCAAAATGTTCCTGTTAGAATAAATGAAAATCCAGAAGGAATTCACACAGTTGAGTTTATTCCTAATATGCCCGGAAGCTATAAAGTAATTATATTGTATGGTGGTGAACCAGTTCCAGGATCACCAGTTAATTTTGTGGTGTCAACCGTTGGATGGAAAAATGATAGTAGAGCAAGTGGAAATGGACTTGAAGTTTCTCATCGAGGAAAAGAATCTTCATTTGTTGTTTATTGTCCAGTTACACCTAATGTTCAAATAGAGAGAGGGGATGAATTTTCAGAGCGAATTGAACCGAAAATAAAGGTTTGTATATTTAAAAATTATCGCAAAAATCGTTTAATAATTAAATTTTAAACGTTTTAGGCTATTGGTAATAATGAATGGCGTGTTTCCTATACAATACTTTCTGTTGGAAAATATGAAATTAAAGCAACTTGTCCTAATCGTGGTGCTTTACCTGGATCACCATGGACAATATCGTGTGTAGATTCTACTAAAGTAACACCGTTGGGCGGTTGGGGTACTTTACTCGATTATGAAGGACGACTCATTCTACCAGCTAAAATAGTACTTGATGTTTCTCAGGCTGGACCAGGAGAATTGGTTTGTACAGTAGATGGACGTGAAGTTCCTGTGGATAAAAATAGTGATGGTAAAGCGAGAATATTCCTATCTGCAGAAAATTTAGGACCTGGAGAACACGATTTTGATTTAACATGGAGTGATGTTTCTATTATACAATGTCCTCGCAGTGCATTTGTTACAGCTCAACAAGCTGCTGATAAAGTCGTGTTAACTGGACGTGGTTTAGCAGCTGCACAAGCTGGTGAAGCCGCACATTTTACGATAGATGCAACTGAGGCACCTGTTGGTAGACCAGAAGTTATATTAACACATTCAGATAATACAGCAGTGCCAGTAAGTTTAGCACAACCCCGGCCAACTGAAGCAATTTGGCTTGCATCTTATACACCACAAAAATCATCATCGGGATCATTAACGTTATCGGTTAAATGGAATGGTCGTATTGTCAAAGGTTGTCCTTTAAATGTAGCTGTTGGTTCATCGGTAGATGCCACAAAAGTTATTTGTTCTGGTGAAGGTTTACGACATGGAATTGTTGGTAAAGAAATTAAATCATGGATTGATACTAGAAGAGCAGGTCCTGGTGAGTTAACAGCTCATTGTGCTGGTCCACGAAAAGTTGCATATTGTGAATTATATGATCATGGTGACGCAACTTTCACATTAAATATTAAACCGCAAGAGCCTGGTCGACATTCGTTAACTATAAAGTATGGTGGTCAGCATGTGACAGGATCACCATTTTCTCTTAAAGTCGCTGGTGCTCCAGATGCCAGCAAGGTAATATAATATATTTTAAAGAAACATTTTTTTAAACTCATTTTAATATGATGTGTTTGTAGGTGCGAGTTTATGGTCCAGGTATAGAACATGGTGTACTGGCAACTTTCCAATCGCGATTTATTTGCGATACACGTGGTGCAGGAGCTGGACAATTAACTGTAAGAGTTCGTGGTCCAAAAGGTGCCTTTAGAGTTGAAATGCAACGGGAAAGTCAAAAAGATAGAACAATTTTATGCAAAGTAATATAAAATGAATTTGAATTGATTTTTCAATGAATAATAATTTTTGAATATTTTTTAGTATGATCCAACTGAACCTGGTGATTATCGTGTAGAAGTTAAATGGGCTGGTGATTTTGTACCAGGATCACCATTCCCTGTTATGATATTCGACACAGAAGAAGAACTGAAAAGATATTTACAAACTTAAAATATTTTTTGTTTTGTTTTTATTTTATGAAAAATGTGAGCAAGGACTACCAGAATGGAATGCAATTTTATTATTGATTTAATTATACGTAAATAACATATATTTTTTTAAAAGATTCTTTTTTTTGCTCTTTATATATTTATATTTTTATCTACAACGAAAGAATAACAGTTTTTTTTTATTAATTAATTTTACTATTTCTTCTGATTATTTTTAAAAAAATTGTTTATTATGTAATAAATAAATATTATTAACAATTTAAAATGTGTATGAGTTTTATTTAGATCAATATGTAAACCACATACGCCAAATTTTACTTTCTAATTTTATTATGTGCTATTTACAATAGTACACATCGTCTGATTTTAATTTCTACTGCTGAAGTTTTAAACTATCAAAACTCCTGCTAGTGTTCAACAGTTAACACAATATTTGAATGTTTTTCAATGAAAACAAATTGGTGTGTTTGTTAAGTTATAATTTTTATTAAACTTAAACGCTTACACCATACATAATTAATTATTGTTCTCTCCGAAAGCTTAACATAATGCGCAAACTCCAAATCTTATTATAGGTATAGAAAGAACATCTAGTTTTTTAAATGCGTTCGCACTAAATTTTTTAAGCTTAAATTCAAGATAATATTTATTTATTTATTTAGCTGGGTCTTCTTGCCATACAAATGTACAACATTTTTATTAATATATATTTATTTTGGAAAACGATTCTTGTACCGAATCAAAACCCCACTGAACCTCACATTTTGACGAACCATAACCGTACCAAAGCAACATTACTTTTTAAAGGAATTGGGCGAATAAAACCATTTGCAATAAAAAGGTACGAACCATCAACCGATTGGTTTATAGTTCGGTTCCTGTTCTAGTTTTGATTTTATTTTAACTTAACTATAAAAACTAAGCGTCGAAATAGAAATAAATTACTTTGAAATAAATAAAACACCGAATTCATAGGAAAATATTTGCTATTATGCAAAATATTTAACAACATCACATTTTCCACTAAATTTATATAGCGTTATTTTTAGTGTCACAAATAAATATTCTCTGAAATTTTTATATTTGCAAATTTTAAACCATAACTAAAAAAAGTTCTTCAACCAGAACTGAACCATAAGCAAATTAAAGAAATTTATCATTGAACCAAAAACAAATTATTCTGAATTTTTTCTTGGTTTGCATCTCTGGTGTTATCCTTGGTTATAATATATTTTTATTATTTGGTTTGAAAAATTGATAATTTAGAATTATTGCATATTTTTAGGCATTAATAATGCAGAGTAATTAAAATTGAAATCGAATCTACTATAAACTATACTAAGAGTACTTTCCACCTTAACTATATAAAAACTTTTTGTAAAAAACTTGAATTGCAAAAGGAAAATCTACTATTGAAAATAGGCTAACATTTTCTTCGACAAGGTCTGCTTCTGGCAGATTGTCTTATAGTTGTCCTTTGAAGTTAAAGATAAAATCCATGGAAAATATCTGGAATAATCCGTTTTCGACATATCTCTATTAAATTAAATTTTTTTGCGAACCAATTTTAATTATGTTTTTGTTATTCAGGAATAAGACAGTAATAGTCTTGAAAGTAACCTGAAAATTGTATTTATATTGAAGGATAAAAAGTTTAGCTTTTTCATATCTTAATCTCTTAGCGAATTTTCTTTAACTGCATCGTAGTCATAGGTCATAGTTATAATTTTAGCTTATAGAAATGTGTAAAAACAGTTTGACGGTTTATATTTGATTCTAGCTCGTGTATCTTTAAATATATCTGTGGCCACATGTAATAACCGCTTATGTCGAAAATTCAAAATGTTGAGAAATGAATAAACAATATAAAAAAAATTCTGTGAAAAAAAGTATTAATGCTCCATCAACTAAATTTGGGGTATAGGTAAAGCGAAATATGACTAAAATAATTAAGATATTCACAGCCAGGATAAAAGCTTTTTAGATATCTAAAAAGGATTTTAAAAGACTTAAGCTAATTTACAAAATTAATATTATGTTGTTCACAAAACCTAAGTAACTTAAGCTATTATTGCAAAACACACTTAAAAGAAAATAAATATCTAAGTGAACTTAAGCTACTTTTACAAAATAAATGCAGTCATAATATTACATATAAGATATTTCAGCATATGTATAATTTTTTTGATATTTCTCCAGCATTTCTCTTTTTATATTTCTCCAGCATTTATTTTAATGTAACCAAAGAATTTGAAATTAGTTTCATACCGTTTGCAATTCTTTGGTCGAAATATATCATTTATAAGAACCTTCTATTAGTAAAGATTTCAACCATTTATCATAAACTTTACAATCCACACTAGTCTACAGATTTTTTTTTTATTACGGTTCAGTTCATTGGAAAATGGTAGTAATTCGTATTTTATTCCATTTTTTAACGTAAATTGATGAATTAAAACGGAAGTCATATTTTCGTCGAATATTTTTGTAGTATTCTTTTTTAAATATTTTAGAGCAATTTTAAAATAATATTACAGTCTTTTAATTTCCACGAAGTTTCGCTTGTATATAGTTTCGCTGTGTATATAGATAACAAATGTAGTTTAAGTAAGAAAACTACTCACATTGAATTTAAGTTAGTTTCCAAGCCCCAGCAGAAGAAAAATGTGATATTATGTATGTATAACTATAAGATTTGATAGTCCGAAAGTATCGAAATTACCAATTACAGATTTTTTCAGATAACTGAATGGAAAAGTTATTGTTTGTTCAAGTGAAGGGATAAACTCACGTCTGTAGCAACCTAGCAGTTGCAGCTGATACGACTTTTCTTAATTAAGTAGTTTATAATTAAATCCAAGCCAAAATACAAATTCAATTTATTGAAACTATTCTAAAATTTTAATATTTATTCAAATATTTTAAATTAAATTAGAATATTTTTTTGATTGGTATATTAATAATACTAAGAAACAAGGCAAAATTCCTAAATTTGATACTTAAGGATATAATGGGTCATTTTTCAATAGGTGTAATACATTTATTAATAGGGAGCGTCCGATATGAATGTCTGATAAATGAAAATATTCCACATGCATTTTAAGAAGTTCGATTACAAATAGTTGGAATGATATGTGCTGTCAATAAGACTGTGCTACGTGTCATGGATTTATTGCATGGTAATTTTAATGATATGTTTAATTCACGTTTTGGTGCTATTAATTGACCAACAAAATAGTGTGATTTAATATCTTTTTGTGGGGGTATGCTAAGTCATTGATTTATGCAGATAAACTACGAACACTTGATGCACTCGATGTCAACATCGATTTATTAATGATCTAACGCCAGCTGTATGTGAAAAAGTATGCAAAGATTGGGTTGATCGAATTAGCTTTCTCAGCCGACTATATGAATGAAATATTATTCAAAACATAATGTATAGGAACATTCTTCAAAATATAAAAAAAAAACTTCTTGAAAAAAAAACCCTACAACGAATGGATGTGAGAACACTTTATAAAAACTGCACAGATCAAAAAAGTAAAACTACTAAAATGGAGGAGAAGTGTCCTTTCTTTTTAGGATAGCAGAACAACTTTAAAGTTAATTTTTATCATATAGCCCAAAAACGTAAATCAAGCTTAAATTTTTACAACGCCAATCCAAAAATTTATATATTTATACATGGTATATAAAATTATCAATGTCAAAATATTTATTAAATCTCATTAATTTTAAATCATTTTGCGAAAAAAAATAATTCCACAAACAAGACGATAACTTAAAAAAGGATTCTCAGGTGGTGGTATTATATATACTTGGTTTTGTCCTTATAAATTGATTGAATGACATTACTCTTAATTTTATTTATTTATACTATTTCGATAAATCAAACATAACAACATAAACCAAAAATAAAATAATCAATAATCATAAATTATTGAATTTTATAGCAAAGTTGTTAAGGAATTACAAATTTTCTTTACGTAAAACACTTTTATAACAGACTTTAAAAGGATTTTTAAATAGCTCTAATTCTATATTGAAAATTTATTGAACATAATCGTTTGTGTAAATTTTACATTGAATTAGTTGAACTTCATTATTCGAATTTTGAAATAGTTTTGATTTTAGAATTTAGCAGGATAATTTTTCGTACACTAGAAGTATTAGTTACCTGACAAGTCCTTATCGGTTTCATTTTATAGAAGAACAGGTACAAAAAATTTGATTTTGGTTACAGAAAAAAGGTCGATCACATTTTTTTTTGGTAGTATTTGAAAAACGTATAAACTCGAAATCGGTTTTATAGGTTTATTAACGAGAATGTAGAGCAGAAAAGTAAGTTAATTTTTTTTTAAGAAATCGTACTTTGTGTTACATAGTTAGGAGTATGTTTAAATTTGAAATTTCCTATTTTTATAGGTACGTTTCCAACAATGAACAAGCGATTGCTACTTCACATTGAAATTTCAAACTTCAAAGCTTTATTATGTCTACCCTCTTAGAATCTTCCTGATGACTTTCACTTAACTATTGATGATTTAGAGAAATCGCTTACGTAAGTATCTTTTCAATCCATAAAGAATATTCTACGCTGCTGCTTTTTTTTTTACATATGCCGACTACTTTCAGTGATCCCAATTAGACGTATAGCCAAGAATTATTTCAGCATCTAAAATTCAATTTAATTTTCCATTTACAAATATCTTTTACTTGTAGGCGTATGACAAAAAGGTTCAGATTTAATTATTGGAGGGATAATTTCATGCTTTAGCATTCACATTATAATTTACTCTATTATTTTCGTCAAGTACTAGAAGAGTAAGGATATATTCCTTAATATAAATATTGATAAAATGTCCTGCATCTAATTAGGATTTAGCTCAGTACTTTCATTTCAAAACAACTTTGTCAGACAACTCGACAAATAAATTAAATATAATTATATTTTTCAGAGCAGTTTTCAAATCATAATGAACTATTTTATATCTCTAACATTTATGTTAGTTATTAAAAATTTGAAAAAAATTGAAATGGTGTTTTACACGAACTTTAATTGTAGAAAATTCATTTTTTAAATAAAAATTCCTTTTTTTTTTTTTTTTGTAAACAATAACATTTTTAAAGTAAATATTACAAAATGGGAAAATAATGTTTGTTATCTCTAGTAAAAAAATCTAAAAGTAAAAAAAAATACAGGAAAAAAACACCTTTATGCTATTTATATAAAATAAATCTGAAATTTTCAATAGAAATTTGCACCTGGATGACTTTTTTGTTATGGTTGGTCGCCCGCACACTATAGTAGTTTTCCTTATATTATATTAATTTAGGGAAAGGACACAATTTTAAATATAAAAATCGACAAATAATGCAAAAAAAAAAAATTAAAGCAAAATTTTATATTGAATAAAATATTAGTAGTGTGAGAGAAAGGATATTTGCAGCTGTATCTATAATTTTTTTTATACCTCGGGATTTTGAATAGAAATATATATGTAATTATATGTTAGCGAATATTTCTGAAAATCTATTTTAAATTGTTAAATTACAGATTTAGGTAATGATAATTTTGTTGTTACAATTGAATTTATTATTTATTTGCAGTGAAATCAATGATTTTTGACATTCAATGTTTTACTTTTGCGTGTTGTGTCTGGGAAAAAAGTCTGAAACTCCCACATATTTAATTTATGATAGATTTTTATTAGTTAATTATATTTTTAATGAATTTGGAAAAATTAAAAATGAAATGCTAGTTGCCATTTTTGAATACTGGAAGAAATAATTTTTGTGTTCTAGCAAAATTTCATTCAGGAAACAAGATTTGAGAAGATTAAAACGCTGAACTTCTGAGCTGGTATGTAATAAACTGAAACAAAGATATAAAAAGTCGATTGCTTATGGTTTATTTACTGGAAAGTTAAGCTTCCATTTAAAATGCCTTTAACCATGCCTTTAATTAGTAAAGCCTAAACTTGCCTGAATTTCTCTCTAAAAAGCTGTCAATAATAAGGTTTTGTATTGGTGAATTGCACCAACACACACACCCAATGCATTTTACCTGGAAACCATATGATTTGTAATGGTATTGAAATTATATGGCTTAGTGCCGTTTTTGCTGAATTACAAGAACGAAAACCCATAAAAGCGATTCAAATCGAACGGTTGCTTGTCATTCAATACACTTGATTTGACTTGTTGAGTTCCCCCACTAGTGGTAAGGAGTCAAACAAAAGGAAGATTATGAACAATTATCCCTACTAAAGATAAGGAATTGTCCAGTTAGAAGTACAATTTTAAAGTAAAGTAGTTTAATGAGTAAAGATTGATTAGTAGTAAATTTAAATAATAAAGAGATAAATAATGTAATAAATCAAAGTAATAAGAAAAGCGTGATTTGATTAAAAAAATATAGAAAGAAGTTAGGATGCACAACAGAAAATCAAGGATATCCAGCTGGATATTTGTATAACACCTTTCTATGTAAATTTTAATTTTTCAGAATTTCAGCTATACAATTATTTGGGTTATTCTTCTTCCACTAGGCATCGCTTTTGTTGATAAATAATAAAGACTATATCTAATTGGTGGTGACATTATTGTACATTTCAGTTAACTAATTTACATTTTGATTGTTCTAGCTTCCACATTAATATGCACTTTATACAGCCCATTACAGAAATGGCCTTTTTACATGGCTAATTTTTTTGACATTAGTTCAAAATTGAATTTCAAATATCATAATTCTTTATAAATTATTTTTAATATTAAATTTTAAATATAAACTTAATTAACAACAATTTCTATTCAATTAAATCTAAATTTTTCTAAATCCTTTGATAACCCAATTAGAAACATATTATCCGTGGATGTAAATATTTTGGTATCCCGAAATTATACTTAAATAATAAATTGTATATTTGTATATAACGTCCTGGAATTATCCTTCCGTATATGTAAAGTCCTACAACTGAAAAAATAATAATCTTTTGCCATGAATTTCAGCTGAATTTTTTTGTTACAAAATTGGGATTTATATGTAAGGATTTAATTTTTGTTGATGGTTTATTTTTAGTACATAGAAAGAAAATGCAATTTTTATTATTTATAAAACACTTTCATAATTATCCTTCCAGCAACAAAAAAAAGTCAAACCGCACCAGAAACTTTGAAAGAAATTGAATTACTTTAAAGTAGCCTCAAGATATAAATGTTATAATACATTTTTTTCATAAAGTCCTTTACAGTTTTATTATGTTTTTTGGTTGTTGTTTTGATATTTTATGCGTTCCGGAAATGAATCACTATATTTTTTAAGTTCAGGCCCAAAAATTACTACGGATGGCGTGAAGAATAAGGATTATAAACAAAATATAATAAATAAAAAGAATATATATAATATATTTACGTTATAGAGTTAAATTTTAAAGGATATTATTTTTTTTAATTATTTTTTTAATTAAAATTTTAAACTGAGCTAAAAATGTTTAATTTCAAAATTATTGTTATACTTTATGATTATGATTTCAAACTAGATTTTCATTAAAAATTATTTTAATAATTATCGTTTTCAATAAATTGAATAAATAAATACAAATTTTACATACAATAATCCTTTTTCAGGATATTTCCATAAATTAGCCTATTGTAGTAGTAAATATTTTTTGGCTGTAATGATTTTAATTCGATACAATAAATGTTTTATAAAAAGGACGATAATTTTAAAGTATATACGCATTGTGTTCTGTCCATTCAAGTGATTTATTTTATGGGTCGGTATTGGGAGGGATAAAGGTTGAGTGGTACTTTTATTGTAGTAATTGTTGCGTGGATTTTAATTGGTTAATTGGTTTTGTTTAACTTAATTGTACTTTATTTATATTTAAAATCATTCTTTATGTTTGACGCAGGATAAGTAAAATGATTTCCTAATCTTCCTGGTCAAGTGATTTAAATATTTTCTAATCAGATTCTTTCTTTTAGAAATTAAAACAACAGATTATTAACTTTATAAGACTTATACTGTGGTTTATTTAATTCAAATATAAACGATTTGCTTAGTATAACTGATAGATCGATAGTGATTAATTAAACGCTATTACATTACTTTAAATAATAATTAGAATAAATAAATTACGTTATTTTTAAATATTACGTTATGATAAAAAAAAATATAAATTATATAAATTTAAATTTCCATATTTGGAATTATTCCCCTTTTCCTGAAGGTGAGTTTCTTATTTCGATTCCACTTCTGTTCCATTTTCTCTTGTGTTCTATATTTTTTGATGTTGTCATCTTGTAATTCAGAATGTCATGTCAAATGTCAACATTCTGATCCGGTTCGAAGGACCAAGCGGCCGGTACAAAAGGTGTGTCTATTACCGATAATAGACAATTATCGCGAAGAACAAATTATATAACTATTGCTATCACATAAAAAAATTATATAGTATAAAAAAAAAAAAACACTTCATATTTTAAATAACATTTTAGTGTATTTATTTATCATATACATTGAACTATTAAAAATATTAATTATTATAATTTATTATTTACAATTGAACTTTATTTATAAATACAAAATATAAACATTGAATTTTTATTTTGATCAATACACAAACATAACCTATACAGAATATAAAAGGAAATTAAAACTATAAAAAAAAAATCAAAATACACAAATCAAATATTAATTAATTATTATCGATTAATAACTTAAAGAATTTACTTATTCCGAACACATATAAATTTAATTTTACTTTTTATTTCATGCGCAACGAGATTGTTTATTTTGAACTAATTGTTCAAGGCGCCCGAGAATGTTGACATTTGACATGACATTCTGAATTACAAGATGACAACATCAAAAAATATAGAACACAAGAGAAAATGGAACAGAAGTGGAATCGAAATAAGAAACTCACCTTCAGGAAAAGGGGAATAATTCCAAATATGGAAATTTAAATTTATATAATTTATATTTTTTTTTATCATAACGTAATATTTAAAAATAACGTAATTTATTTATTTCTAATTATTATTTAAAGTAATGTAATAGCGTTTAATTAATCACTATCGATCTATCAGTTATACTAAGCAAATCGTTTATATTTGAATTAAATAAACCACAGTATAAGTCTTATAAAGTTAATAATCTGTTGTTTTAATTTCTAAAAGAAAGAATCTGATTAGAAAATATTTAAATCACTTGACCAGGAAGATTAGGAAATCATTTTACTTATCCTGCGTCAAACATTGGTCCTTCGAAACGGATCTAATCAGAATTCTAAATTAAAATTGATATATTCAATCGCGAGTTTAAAAAAAAAAAAAAAAATTAAATCGCGAGTTAAAAAATTGTTCATCAGCAACAAGAAAAAATCATCAAAATTTTCAAGTACATCAGCAACAAGAAAAATTATCAAATCTTCAAGTTCATCAGCAACAAGAAAAATTATCAAATCTTCAAGTTCATCAGCAACAAGAAAAATCATAAAAATCTTCAAATTCATTATCTCAATCGCATTAAAGCATATATTTTCAAGTATATATGGTATAAGGTCAGTAATTATCTATATAATTATAAAAAGACAGAATACTACGTTTAAATATAATAATTTACCGTCGGATAAAAATTACAATTAATAGTTGAAAAATATATTTGAAATAACTATTAAATAAATATAGTTCGGTAAAACTACTTATAAAACATTAAAAACTATATAAAAAGGTGAATAATTTACAGTCGGCGAAACCAAATAGTATTCCGTGAAAATATAAAATGTAAATTTTAATTATTTTTTTTGATGAAATCATATGTATATAATATACATTAAAATATCAAAGATCGATGACTATATTGATATCAAATGATATAAAATAGTTTTAAATTATTTTAAAAAAAAAAAAAAAAGAGTGCATTCCTAAATAAACATATATTTTTCGCGCGAATATTAATATAAAATTGCTTGATAATAAATTGTGTTACGTCATAATATAAAGCAAATCTTGAACTATTTTTATAATAATTAAAATATATATATATAATAATTGAAATTAAATAGTGTACGGCTACGGGTAATTGAACTCAAATCTGACGTCATCAAACAGTTGGTGATTCTGCATTTATATAAGATTCCGGCGCGAGAAAAAATAAATTATTGTAATTGGTATTTGACCAAACATAATATAAAATAGAGACAAAAAAAAAAAATTAGAAACATATGAAATTATATTACTTATATTATATTCAAATCGATTATAAACATTTAGAAAATTTACAAGATTATATAAAATTATTTGAAGTAATTATTTTTATACATATAAAAAAAAAAAAAAAAAATATTCATATATAAATATTATCAAGTTATTACAAAAAATTTATAGAATTTATATAACACAAATATTATTTTATTTTGTGAATTTACAATATACGTCATCGAATGTAAAAAAAAAAAAATATTTTGTTGTAATCATTTAACATTCGTGAAGTGAGCAAAAAAAAAAAAAAAAAAAAATTGTTATCGTTTCAAACTTTAATAATCAATATCAAACAAGTTGCTGACGTTTTTAAACAAAATATAAGTAACAAAATTTTAATATATTTTGTTCATCATTCTTAAACATTTATTTCTGAAAATTAAAATTAAATATATGGAATAAAAATTTGATTAAAAACAAAAAAAATATATGTTTTTTATATTGAGGTTTATTTAAAAAAAAAAAAAAAAAAAAAAATATATACATATATACATTTAATTGATTAATAAATACTTTGTACAAATAAATAAAAAAAATATACTACAAACAATTTGGGTTTTTATTATAATTTATATTTACTTTGTAATAATAGTTTAATTATGGCACCAACATTAGCCAACGGAGTCGAATATATCGAAAATCTATTCGAACAAATTAAAGCTGATGCAAATTCATTTTTTAAGGCGGAACCAAAAAAACGTCGTTCTGCATTTATAAATAATCGACTGAAGGAGTTAGAGTCAAATTTTGTAGAAGCAAAAAATTTACATTGTAAAATTATTGCCGCCAAAGAAGAAGGTGATTGTAAATCCAAATATTTTTTGGCAGAAACTTTTAATCAGCTAAAAGAATTATATCTAGATTATGGTGGTGAATTACAGCAAGCTCTAATCGATGATTCAGCATCAGTGAATCCAAAGGCAGGTGAAAAAACCGGTGAATTAAAACTACGTCAAATAGAGTTGCCACCATTCGCAGGTGGTTATGAAAATTGGAAACCATTTTCAGACTTATTTTTATCGTTAGTTCATTTGAACACATCGGTTCCCAATATTCAAAAGCTTCACTATTTAAAGACATCGCTCAAAGGTGAAGCAGCACGACTTTTACAGCATATTTCACTCGAAGAAAATAATTATGATGCCGCTTGGAAAATATTATCTGAAAGATATGAAAATAAACGGGTTTTAGTTAACACACAACTTAGAATATTAACAAATTTTCATAATATTACCTTCGAATCTTCGTATGCAATCAAAGAAATTTTAGATACAACGAATGAATGTTTGCATTCCCTACGAAATTTAAGTATTCCTGTTGATACTTGGGATGCTCTTTTGGTTTTTTTAATGTCTGCTAAATTACCAGTCCAAACCCAACAATTCTGGGAAGAGTATCAAGCTGGTAGTACTACAATAGCAGCTATGTCCACGTTTTTGAAATTTCTTGAAACTCGGTTTCGGACACTTGAATCGGTTGAACAATCTCAGCCACAATATAAAAAACCAAATAAAATAATAAATGGTAATCACCCTATAAATAATCCAAAATTTAATAAAAAATTTCATATTGGAACAAATTCAAACCAACCTTTTGAATGTAAGATATGCGGTGGTAATCATACGATACGTAAGTGTGATAAATTCCTGAAAATGAATGCTAAAGAGCGGTTAGAAATGATTAGAAAATTTTCAGCATGCACAAATTGTTTGGCTTACAATCATTTAAAGCCGCAATGTCCCAGTACAAAAAATTGTTTTACATGCAATAAACGACATCACACATTATTACATTTTAATTTATTGCCAAATGGACAAAACAATTTTCAACATAGATTTGCAAATCCTCAAACCCAATCAACGCGTACAGTACAACATAATTTGGTTAATTCATATAACCAACATTTGCCTAATTTTCAAGCAACTAATGCTGAAACCAACGTTGCTACAACTAGTACAAATCAACCTAGTAATATACAAACATATTATACAAAACCAATTAGTACTGCACGAGTATTATTAGCCACTGCGTTAGTAAATTGTATGTCTGCCAGTGGGACTGTCCACTCATTTAGAGCGTTAATCGATCCGGGCTCAGAAGCTACATTTGTAAGCGAAAATGTAGTTCAAATTTTAAAACTGAAAAGAATAAAAACATTAGTAAATGTAACAGGTATAGGACAATCTTCTAATGGTACTGTCAAAAATAAAGTGGTACTAACACTATTTTCTCAATACAATAAAAGTTTCGAATTAAAATTAGATGCATACGTTTATCAACGTTTAACTAATGAGTTGCCATCTGAAAAAATTAATGTTATTAATTGGAAACATTTAAATGAATTAAAGTTAGCTGATCCCCATTACAACATACCAGGTAAAATCGACATATTATTAGGAGCCGATGCGTATTCATCAATAATCTTAGATGGTCTCATAAAAGGTCCCCCAGGTTCGCCGATAGCGCAATGTTCAGAATTAGGTTGGATCCTTTCTGGACATGTCAACAACACTCAAAATACAACTGTTGCTGTTCATCATCAGTCAATTGATTTGGATGACCAGATAAAACGATTTTGGGAAATGGAAGAAATATTAGAAGGCCGAAATTTCACTGATGAAGAAATTTATTGTCAAAATCATTATGCTGCCACTCACCAGCGTAGATTAGATGGTCGCTATGAAGTGTCTCTACCATTTAAAAATAATTCACGGCCAGTATTCAAAAACTCGAAAAGACAAGCAATATCCAGATTGCTGCAACTAGAAAAAAAATTCTTAAGTAATACAAAATTAAAAGAAATGTATACTGATTGCATTACCGAATATATAAATTTAGACCAGATGAAGGAAATCCAAGCTGGTGACGATGGAGCTGTTTATTATCTTCCGCATCATGCAGTTTTTAAGGAATCAACTACAACAAAATTACGAGTAGTGTTCGACGCCTCCTGTAAGGATATAAATGGAAATTCTCTGAATAAAAATATGCTGATTGGTCCTAGATTACAAAATGAACTTACAAGTATGATTATGGAATGGCGAAAATTTAAAATAGCTTTCTCAGCTGACATCACAAAAATGTATCGCCAAATCTGGATCAACCCATTAGATGAAATGTATCAACTCATATGTTGGAGAGATAACATAGCATCTCCAATCAAAACTTATGCTTTAAAAACGGTGACATTCGGAACTTCAAGCGCACCATACTTAGCGATCCGAACACTGCATCAATTGGCTGATGATGAACAAGACAATTATCCTATTGCGTCTCATATTTTAAAAAATAATTTTTACGTAGACGATGTAATGTATGGAGCTGATTCAATCCAGGAGGCCATTGTTGCTCAAACTCAATTAATTAATATTACGAATAGAGCTGGTTTTCCATTAAGGAAATGGGCCAGTAATCATGAAGAAATACTACGACAAATTCCTGCAAATGAAAGAGAGATAAATTTACCATTAAGTTTTGAAAATGAGGAATACATCAAGGCTTTGGGCATACAATGGCATCCAGCTAGAGATGTATTCCAGTTTAAAATTAATTTACCTGATATTAACAGCATAATTTCGAAGCGAAGTATTCTGTCTGATATAGCACGATTATTTGATCCTATAGGATGGATTTCACCTTGTATATTATCAGCAAAATTAATCATGCAGGAGTTATGGCTTCAACAATGTGGCTGGGATGATACAGTTTCAACTGGTATGCAACAAAAATGGTTAACATATCGCCAGCAACTTCCAAAATTACAGGATATTAATATTCCACGCTGGATACAAACAACAAGAACTTCTAAAAATATTGAATTACATGGGTTTAGTGATGCATCCGAAAAAGCATATGGTGCTGTGATTTACTTACGTTTTGAAGATGAAGCAGCACAAATTCAAGTCAATTTAATTACAGCAAAAACAAAAGTGGCACCATTGAAGCGTATTTCACTGCCACGGCTCGAATTATTGGCAGCTGTATTATTGGCTAAATTGATCAAAATGGTAAAACAGGCATTGAATTTTGAAAATATTGCTACGTTTGCTTGGACAGATTCCATGATCACACTAGCATGGATTCAAGCACCACCAGCTAAATGGAAAACTTTTGTAGCAAATAGAGTGTCAATAATTCAATCTCTTACAACGCCAAATTGTTGGCATCATGTTAGTACCAAAGATAATCCAGCTGATGTAGCATCAAGAGGTTTACTTCCAGATGAAATTAAAAATTGTACAATCTGGTGGAATGGTCCAGATTTTTTAAAAAATTCCATCATAAAAGAATTGAAATTCCAAGCAATAGATGACACAAATCTAGAAAAAAAAGCAATAAAGGTATTAACAAATAATATAACATGTTCATATCTTCATGAAATATTAAATAAATATTCTAAACTCACAAAATTAATTAGAGTTATTTCTTACTGTTTTAGAGTAAAACATAATTTTAAATCTACAGTTCAAAATCGTATCACAGAACCACTTTCTCTATCAGAATTAGAAAAGTCGTTCCAATTTATAATTCGTTCAATACAAAATGTTGATTTTAGCTCTGAAAAAACAAAATTATTAGAAAAAATTACGATTTCAAAAAGTAGTCATATTATTACCTTACATCCTTTCCTAGATGAAAATGAAATTCTTCGAGTAGGAGGACGATTACAAAATTCAAATTTACCTTTTAATCAAAAACACCCAATTTTATTGCCAAGGAAATCTCATTTTACCAACTTAGTGATTCAAGATGCTCATATAAGAACACAACACGGTGGTTTAAAATTAGTATCGGCATATCTACAAAAAAAATATTGGATATTAAATGCAAAAAATAATATAAAAAAAAATATTAAAGGTTGTTTAATATGTTTTAAATTAGCAGCTAAAGAAGCAACACAATTGATGGGAAATTTACCTGCATCACGAGTCCAAATAGCACGTCCATTTTATAATGCTGGAGTCGATTACGCTGGTCCACTCGAAATAAAGGCCTACAAGGGACGTTGTAAAACAATTTTAAAGGGATACATTGCAATTTTTATTTGTTTATGCACAAAGGCAATTCATATTGAATTGGTTACCGAACTCAGCGCTGCTGCATTTATTTCAGCGTTTCGCAGATTCACTTCACGAAGAGGAATTTGTAAAAATCTTCATAGTGATTGTGGTACAAATTTCGTAGGTGCAAACAATGTATTAAGCAAAGAAATGAAAATTATTCAAAGGCAATGGTCCTCCGAAATAGCTGAAACTTTAGTGAATTTAGGAACACAATGGCATTTCAATCCTCCAGCTTCACCCCATTTCGGCGGGTTATGGGAAGCTGGTGTAAAATCAATTAAATATCATTTAAAACGTTTAACAATTAATGCTAAATTAACGTACGAAGAGTATAGCACATTACTCTGTCAAATTGAAGCAGCTTTAAATTCTCGACCATTATGTCCTTTAACTTCAAATATCGACGATCTTGCTGTCCTTACTCCTGGACATTTTTTAATCATGGATGCTATAAACACTCCACCAGAACCTGATTTACAAAACATAAAATTAAATAATTTGGATAGATGGCAATATATTCAAAAGCTTTACCATACGTTCTGGGAACAATGGCGTGATGAATATTTATCCAGATTACAACGTCGACCCAAATGGAATGTTCAACATGATAACATTAAAGTAGGAGATATAGTTATCATAAAAAATGAAAATACGCCACCGACGCTTTGGCCACTCGCGCGCGTTACTGTAGTTCATCCCGGACAAGATGACTTAACTCGCGTAGTTACGGTTCGAACCGCGCAAAATACTTTTAAGCGGCCGGTACAAAAGGTGTGTCTATTACCGATAATAGACAATTATCGCGAAGAACAAATTATATAACTATTGCTATCACATAAAAAAATTATATAGTATAAAAAAAAAAAAACACTTCATATTTTAAATAACATTTTAGTGTATTTATTTATCATATACATTGAACTATTAAAAATATTAATTATTATAATTTATTATTTACAATTGAACTTTATTTATAAATACAAAATATAAACATTGAATTTTTATTTTGATCAATACACAAACATAACCTATACAGAATATAAAAGGAAATTAAAACTATAAAAAAAAAATCAAAATACACAAATCAAATATTAATTAATTATTATCGATTAATAACTTAAAGAATTTACTTATTCCGAACACATATAAATTTAATTTTACTTTTTATTTCATGCGCAACGAGATTGTTTATTTTGAACTAATTGTTCAAGGCGCCCGAGAATGTTGACATTTGACATGACATTCTGAATTACAAGATGACAACATCAAAAAATATAGAACACAAGAGAAAATGGAACAGAAGTGGAATCGAAATAAGAAACTCACCTTCAGGAAAAGGGGAATAATTCCAAATATGGAAATTTAAATTTATATAATTTATATTTTTTTTTATCATAACGTAATATTTAAAAATAACGTAATTTATTTATTCTAATTATTATTTAAAGTAATGTAATAGCGTTTAATTAATCACTATCGATCTATCAGTTATACTAAGCAAATCGTTTATATTTGAATTAAATAAACCACAGTATAAGTCTTATAAAGTTAATAATCTGTTGTTTTAATTTCTAAAAGAAAGAATCTGATTAGAAAATATTTAAATCACTTGACCAGGAAGATTAGGAAATCATTTTACTTATCCTGCGTCAAACACTTTACGATGGCTATTTAGTATATCGTGAGAATTTAGAAAAGTTAATTAATATTAATTTATGATTTAGGATAAATAATTAGTGGATATTTTATATTTAATATGATTTGTAGTTGTTTATTGGAACAAAAATTAGTTATCAAGTAATGTTGGCACAAGTAAAGTTTTAAAATTATGAATATAATGGAAATGGACTGTATAATTGTAGAAATTGCTTTATAGGTTTTAATTATTTAAGGCTTTAAATATTCAAAAAAAAAACTATTAATTAATTCTGGTAGTTGACACAATCCTTATTCAGAATTTTGTTGTATTAGTTGGACATATTTGTACTATTTCCGTAAAATAATCTACACAAATTTCGGAGATTAGAATTAGTTTTATGAAATATAATGATTAATCAAACTACTGAAGTAAAATTGATTAAAATTATTATATAGATTTAAAAAATAGTCAGGATGATTAATACTAATTTTAATATAATATAAAGAATTTTTGTCAGGCGGCGGTCTATATGGACTATTATCATTACTACTATTTTGTAAATTTGACACCAACATTGAACAACTTTGAATATTAACCGTCAGCTACAGATAATTTCAATACATGAATAAAAATATATTAAATATCTTGTGACTTTTGACATTAACTAAATTCTAATTTGGGTGGTAAAATATAGTTTTAAACAGATAAAATTTACTGATTTTGTTTTCAAAAATTATTTTGACATTTCTACAATTTTCTTCCGGCAGCATTTTATTTAGCATGGTTATTTCTAGGCGTGGGAAAATAAATATACAGCTAGTGCTATCGGCGGTCACATTACCATTGGTCCGTTATTGCTGAATAATAAATTTGCTCGAATTCAAAATAATTAATGATATACAATATTCAATTAAATGAAATCGTAATCAGTTTCCACGCTAATGGTGCTATCAACTCAATGATATTAAGTAAGTATACATTGACAATCGGCATTGAGTTTGTTTAATTGGTTTATTAGGTAAATCAATCAATTATGGAAAAATAAATAAATTTAATTCTGATAATTTATTAAAGAGCTAAAGAATTATCAATGTTTTAATCAGATATTATGAAAAATCATTTTCAATTAATTTATATTAAATTTATAGCATTTCCAAATCAAATTGGTAATTTTTTTAATTAAGCAAAGATAATTTAACTTTTAAAATCATTTTTAATTGTATTACTATAGGTTTTTTTATTGTAATAATCAATAATAATTATGTTTGATTACTTGGTATTATCATAAATACTTTAATTAAAAATAATTATGCAGTTTTGTATAATTTTAATACTGTCTACAAAAAAAAAAAAAATTAAATATGTTATCAATATTACCATAAACTTAGTAATATTAAAGCGTTCATAATTATTTTTATATTACTCTACTAACTCAATAATATGACATAAAATAGTAAGAAATTGGATGCTATTTCAATTATAACCAAGCGTTATATAAGAATGTATAAAATCGCTGATTATAATAACAATTTTATTTAACAAAATTAGTTAAATAAAAATGTTACTCTATCTAAAGACTAAATTAGCGTAAACTGTAAGCAGCAAATTCGACACTTAATAAATAAAATTTTAAAATGGACTTGTCAAAATAAATTCAATATTGTATAGAAAGTAGGAAACATTCAAAATTAACTGAAATTTCCAAAAAATTTCAAATATCTAATCTAAAAATTTAAATTAAACAATTAACAGAAAATTATTGAGTTAATTCCAAATGTGAACATTCTTAAATTGAATAATAAATTTTACAAAATGAACAAGATATTTTTAATTATACCTACATTTATATCTAATTTAGTTAAATCAATAAATTCATATATAAAAAAAATATTGTCTTATGAGATACTCCATTAAATTATATCTATAGAGAGAGCATAATTACATAATTAATATATACTTAGTTACCTGCTTCAGAACATTATTAAAGTTTATGTTTTTAGTAGACATCTGCCATTTAAACATAATATAATTCTTTCAAAATATTTTTTCTATTTTTGCTGTTATATGCTTCACTAGACTAGAGAGTGAAAATATTATACGGTACTAACGAAATATACTATTTTATAAGGTTATTTTTATTTTATCAGAAAGTTTAACGTGATGGCGTCATATGTGCACTTAAAATAATGAGAAAAGTTTTACGACCAAAAGAAAAAAACAAAAATCTTTTTGCTTTCATTTTTTTTTTGTTAGTTAATAACTTAAGGTTGGTAAAATTTTTGATAATCAAAATTATGGGTTTGTTTTTCCACTTTTTGTACAATTAATTTATAAAGAAAAGTTGAATATTCAAATATAATTCTCAGTACAGTAGACCATCACAGTGGAGCTTTTGTACCGAGTATCGTAATTTGACAGAACCTTAGAATGATTAGATGCTGAATAAAACTATTTCTTATACAAAAACTACCAAGAGCACACGAAAACTTGGCTTTCATTGCACCAGTCAAAAGATAATTAAATTTCGTGGCGTTACTATTTTTAGCGACTGAGACTGAGTGCTGCCTGTTGATTTAGGTCAGTTCAGAAAGAAACAGGAAAACATTTAACTGTCAGAATGATAGTAAGCTACCACAGAAATCTGACTTTAAATTAGTATGGTACGCACAATACATCTTTTAGGTAATAGTACTGAGCGACGTTATGACAAATTAATTAATAATTTAATAAATATTTTATTCCTTTTATTAAAATTTTTAAAATCAATATAGCTAGCTCATTTTAAAAAAAGGATAATTAAAAGTCATTTCATGACAATTAAAAAATTTTCGATTTGTTTTCAGTAAAACTATTATCAATTTTATCAAAAATTAAACTGTAATCCTTTTTCGGTACAAGTAAACTAATTCCATCCAATTAAGTTCTTATATTCAAAATTTTATTTTTGTGTATTAATACAAAATGAACTGTAACAAAAAAAAACTATCCCTAAAAAGTCCAGTAAGAACATAAAAAAACACATTTTTATTTAACACAGAATTTACGGTGTCGATATAGCTTCACATAAAAACTATTGCAGTATATAAAAAAAATGTTTTAGACCATATGATGATAATGTTCGTGAATGATATAAAGGATATTTTTCGGTATAGTCGATTTACGCTATACTTACATCGAAATTCATGTAATTAAGTTGATGAGTTAATAAAAAATTCAGGAAGATAAGGAATTTTCCCTGAATATAATTGTGGTATTATGTAGGACACAATAAAGTTTTGTTTTGTTTGGGAAGGTTCAGTTTTTTTTAGCATATTTGTAATTAGTTTACTATATATTTATGAGGATATTCAATTTAATTTGATTGTTTCTATTTATTTTAATTTATTATGACATTTACTTTAGAAATAATATTTAAAATTCGATTATTCTTCCAAATTTTTGATAGATTGAACATATTTTTTGTATTTTTATATTCGATTATTCAAGTTTAGTTCAATGGTATAAGAAAAATATTAAAGCCACTTATATGTAAAGTGTATTTTAAACAGGATTTCAAAGCGTATAATAATTGTATTATACAATTTCGGCTTCCGGTACGAGCATTTTAATATAATATCTCACAAGTCACAGGACGAGAAAAATCAAAAATTTTACACTTACCTGATTTTTGACTCCGTACTGATTTATAATTTTTTCTTTTCAGTGGTTTTAATAATTCAATACGTAATTTTATTTATTCAAGTCATGAGTATTCAAATTTCCTAAAATCATGCATGCATACTAAGATTCCAATTTCAGCTAAAGCTTATTCACATAATAAGTTTTCTGTGTTCTAAGGGTTGACATTTTGTTAGGACTCTTAAATATTGATAAGAATAATTGTTTTTTAAGATGAAACTTTAATATTTGGGACGTGAAGCTCAATATTGATGGATTTTTGAAGTTTAATGACAATTATTTATATTGATTTCCTTTTTCATTTTTCCTGTACTGTCTTTCAATTTAAAACAACACTCAAGGCTCCAGAATTAAAATGATTATTACTGTGTGTTATATGAGTCTATCTTAAGGCCTGAGGACATGAATCCTATTTGGATTGTTCCACAATAATGAAATTCAGAGTAAGAAAGAAATTTAAGTAAGACTTTTTTTTTGTATCTTCCATCCGTTTTATTACAATTATAACCACAATTATTTTCAACCGCGAAACCAACAGATTTCATAATATTTTTATTTGAAACTTCTTTTATTACCAAAATAATAATAATTTTTTTTAAAAAAAACTATTTTTCACTTTATAAATTTTGATTTTCAAATTGTATCCACAATTTAAACTATTAAAACTTATTATATTTAATTTTCAAAATATTACGATTAAAAGTAAACGAACAAACCAAAAAAAATGAATTTTCATTGAAACTTTTATATATGAAAATTTAATATTTTGAACTTAATAATTTTTTTTTTTTATTTTGATTTTGTTGTACTTATTTCTCTGGAATTAAAATATGTTTTTTTTTTGTGACCTAGTTTAAAAAATACACAAAAAAAAAAAAATAGAAGGAAAATGAGGAAAATGAAAATGGTATTCCATTTTAATTTTCCTGCATATATGAAAATAAGGACACTTTAACAGATTAAAAATTCAATACGAGTGTACACAGATCCTATAAATAATGATATCAGAATTTTTGTTGTTGTTTGTGAAACATTTTGAATGTGTACGTACGGATTCAATAAATATATATACATATATAAATAAAATTGTATGATAGGATTTAAAGGTTTATTTTGATAAAAACAGGATAATTTAAAAAAAAAAATAGAGTTTAATGAAAAATATTTACTGAATTAATTTATAATTTTTAATGGTAATACAGAAATAATAAAAATTCTAATAAAGAGTATACAAAATGGCGCCAATATTGTTAATGCTCCTGAAATTATATAAAAAAAAAATACTAAAATATTCAAGGACGAATAATAAAAAAATATGTAAATGTGTAGTTATTTATAAATTGGTAGATTTTTTTTAAAACCAATTTAATTTTTCCTTAAATAAAATTTACGATGAAATCATTAGATAATTTAATTAGTTACAAAGAATTTATATGTAAAATTAATTGATTTAAACGTCCTTAAATTCACTTTTTAAAAAGCATATTAATTTTATTAGAGATTTATGTTTAAAATGATTTAAATGTTGTAATGGTCGGGTGAATTAATTCCATTTCCCGAATGAAATGGAATTAATATTCATGGAATTATTTATCCACTGTTGAAAAGAATTAAAGTTCAATACAAAAGGATCTTAAAATCCCAGGGACTTTATGACCCTTTTACAAAATTCAAATGAGAATTGTTTACGGATAATAATATACTAGTAGATTTTGGATTTCTTGATCCGCTAATATAAATTTTATATATAGATACATAATTATTGATAATATATATACGTAAACGCGTAAACCTTTTTTCAGTCACTTCGACTTCTATTGGCTGCTTTTATTCCCAATTTATTGAAATTTATCAACTCCAGTGAATTGAGTTAAGTGATATATATTTCAATATATCAATCTTCTATATACTAACGTAGTTCACTTAACCTCCGTACTTATCCTTAGTATAAATTTAATAATGTTTGTCAAACTTCAAAGATATTAAAATTATTTTGATAGAAACAGAATAAGAAAAAATTTCTAGTAAATATAACTAAATTTCCTTGTAAAATCAATTAAAAATAAAATATTCTTTAAAATTAGGCGCCTTGGTTTTATTGCCCCTGCAATAAACAATTAAAAAATGTTGTCAGGTTGATTTTAAAAAGTCGAAGCTAATTTTGTATAAGGAAAATATTGTAAATGTTTTTTTATGGTCCTTAAATTTTTTATACGTATACGGTATATACATATACGAATTATAAACCGTATTTTTAATACCGTATTTTTATATCGTAAAAATATATTACCAATTTAGGGTAATAAATTCCAAACATTTTTTTATTATTTCAATTGGATAATAAAAATGTATATTTTTTTTTTGTATTACACAAAAATTTCTCCTTAAAGGACTTGCAAATTATTGTATATATTCTATTTTATACTACAATGAAGTTTTGATGATAATTTAATCCTCTTAATGTCAGTTCATCAGAAATTTTGCCTAGTCCAAATTTAACTATTATTTGTGTTTAATAATTCTTGTCTTGTTTTCAATATTATTTACACTGTTAAGAAAAATTACAAAATGTTTCTTTTTTCTATCCGTACTCTACCCAAACGTTGTGTAATTTACTGATTTATTTTATATTTTCAAGATTGATCTGAAAATAATAAAGTATAAAACATTAATATATGCTGCGTCCGATTGGAACGTCCATGAAATCCAATGTTTACCGTGTCACACGAAGGCCGATATCGATATTATTTGCGAATACTGTGCAGTTTTAAAAATTCTAAAACTGTTTTAATTTCTTTACAATACAATACGGAAGAAAACGCTACGATACAATATTTAACGATACGAAACCAAATATAATGTTACGATACAGGAAAAATCGCTTAATTATAAAATGTTATTTCTAACAATTTTTTTTTTCCTGTGTACACTATTGATAATTCAGTCCTTCTTATTTTATATATTTTCTTAGATTTAGATATTTAGCTCCCAAAAAAAAATATTATTAAATAGAAGATGAACATCTGGTCCATATCACAAGATAATCTACTCTCTATTTCTAACTATTTATAATCATTTCGAATCGCTATCCATTCAACCGTGATAATAAACATCGTAACTGAAGCAGAAGTTTGCTATAAGTTCACTGGAAAATGAGTGTGTAATAATGGTTTTATCTAATAACAACAAAAACAACAACAGCAAAAGGAAGTTAAGCAAAAAAGGACGATGACGAAATTTCTATTTTTATAGGGTAGGGATGACTTTATTACTCTCTGTTATTATTTACCTCAGTGAATACATTCAAAACGTTTTAATATAAAACTCCTGATCCTTATAGTTCTATAAAATAAAAAAATAAAAACTGGAAAAAAATTATAAATTGATTGCTGTACGTAGTAATTTTTATATTTACCGCATATTTTGTTAAATTTTTGGGAGGTATTTTTTTCAGTTTTTATTAAATTGGTTTAAAATTTTTATTTTTTTATTTTTTGGAGATTTTTGTCTATCTTGCAAATACTTTAGAGATTTCAATTTTGTATATCAAAATGAAATAAAAACAGTAATTTATCATTTTGATGAACATTATAATATTTGAATTTCAGAAATAAAAATTTAATTGTTTTGTTCTGTTGCGAATTTACAAAATAAAAAAAAAAGATTGTTTTTTTTTTTCATTTTTAATGAAAAATTATTTATTAAATCATTTTATTTTTAAATGTATTTCTCATACCTTCATCATTAATTTTATATTATTTTCAATTTTAAGAGGTTTAGGTTTTTAGACTATATTTTATAAGTAAAATAAATTGTCACCACATGTTTATTATTTACAGATTCAGTTGGAATTAGGATTAAATTGTCATGATAATCAATTATAGTAGCTTAATTACGATAGAACAATGGTAAAATATTAAGTTTTTTGATACTTACTTACTCGGCGCTACAGATTTAGTTAACCTGGACTGAGTAAAAAAGAGTTAATTCAGGTGACTCTATCATGCTTAGCAATTCTTCCTGTTATGTTAAGCATTAACACATCCATTTCGGCACCATCCTTCCATTATCGAATTGGCCTTCCTCTATTTCATCTATCCTCAGGTTTAGAGTAGTAAAACCTATTTTTTCCTGGAACAATATCTTCCATTTGCACTAGGAGAGCTACATCATCGAATAAGGAAAATCCACAAAGTCTATGATGGATGGATAGAAACAAGTGAATTCTCACAATGATTCATATTCTTAGGGGAGAATAATCCTTATATTCCTTCTTGTTACGTATAGGTCGTGTAGGTTAACCGAACTAGTTTTAGGATTACTTGTCAACGATATTAATGTACCTATGTAAATATTCTAAAATATATTGAAGTTATGCAAATGAAGTAAAAAGTTTTGGATTAATTCATAAAAAAGGGTCAATAATGTCAACGATTGCCTAATATTTTTGTATCTATAATCTATACATAAATTTGTCTCGGATCATCGTATATTAAAATTTACATACGATGAATGTGTGTCCCGCCATAAGCGTAGGTTGCCAAGTAGAAAAACATTCTTCTTATAATTTTCCAAATTTAATTATAAATATCATTAATATTTATCTTAATATTTATTGGTATCTGCAACAATGTTGCTTACTATCCATTTTTTTATACATACACGTCCGATTAGATTAACCAGAGTAAAATATATTATGATTTTGACTTTTGGTTGTTATGTGGTTAAAATATTCAATTTCCTTTCGGACAAAATACAACGATCAACAACATAATAGTTGGGTAAAAAAAGGAGAGTAAAATTAAGTGTTTTTGGTTTTGTTTAATGGTGTCCCAATCACAGGTTATTTTTAAAAAAATTAAAAGTAAAATTTTTATACTGTAGCATTCTATCTAATAATTTTTATTAATGTAATTTTGGATAAGATATTTCAGAAATTGATTTCAAATTTATGCTTTTTCAGTTAAATTTAGCATGTAAAGATTTGGTTCGTGATATAGTTTTGCGGTAGTTAAGTTCAGTAAGTTCCAATTAAATTTTCTTCAGAATTATATAAAATCCATTCCTGATTTTGTTGGTTGGTCTTAATATATTGTTTAATATCACCACTAATAAAGTCTTAATGAATTTACCCTTAACTAGTAATCGTAATAACTAATTTTCTTGAAATAGTTTTTCTTACAATGTTCTCTGCTTCTGTAATCTAAAAGGAACTGAAATTCTTTACAAAAATTGTCGATAATGTTTCCTTATTTTTTTGTATGTAAAACTGAATTTTTTAAATAGCATAAGGAAAAAACATAATATTTGGGTTCTCAAAGAAAAACTATTTCTTTAAATAAATGACGATTTTATAATTTATTATCACATTTTTCCTATCAATATTTAACAATTTTGAACTTTAAACTTAAATTTCAAAAAATGCAAATCAAATTCTAAAATTAGATTTTATATTTTTCTTATATGACAATATTTGATCTTTTACCCTATATACATTTACATTATTGACTCGCATATAAAACCTTTTTCAGATAATTTTATTTTTTTTAAATAAAAAAAAAACTGATAGTGAAGGGTCACCAACAAAAAGAATCATTCATTTTACCCGTGTCCATCATTTGTAGTTGTAGGTAATTTTATCGATACAAAATATTTTTGTTATTGTAATTTTCTCTCGTTTTTTCCCTTTTACACACTGACACTAGTCAATTTTATTTAATATCTTATGTATTTGTACATAATACATAAATTTTTGGTGGTAAGATATTTTCTGGACCCCTTAACCAAATGAACGGGAACAGATAAAATAAATATATAAAAAAAAAACATTTTAAGAAGAGAGGTATACAAAAACCTTCGGTATTAACTATACAAAAATTATAATGAATTTTGAGTTTTCAAAGATTTAAAGTGTATTAAATATTTGAGTTTGTTAGAGTCTTAACGTATTGTTGGTATTTAACTTGAATATTGTAACAACAAGTAAAGCCAAGCGATAGGCGCACTTTAAACAACAATAATATTTTAAAAGAATCAGTTTTTGGCGGTTCGTCATCCTAAACGTTGGTGTACGCTACGCACTCTTCTTTTGATTTCTCAACAAAAAAAAAAATAGGAAAATTGTAATTTATAATAAAATGAATTTTGTTTATTGTTGTTAATGTAGTGCAACATTTGTTATAAAAAATTGTTTTTTTTTTATAGTTATATTTTTGTAATGTTGATAACATTTCAAAAATTATTAATAAATTCAATGTCGCCGGCAAATAGAATACCAACAACATCATCAATTGATAACAATAATTGTGATTCAAATTTAGATAATAATGAAGTTTTAGTATATGAAAATGGAACTGTTTTAGGTTCGGTAATATTAATTGAAAATATCACAAATATTGGCAATGATGATATATCAACAACAGCATCATCATCATTATCTGTCAATAGTGTCAATAGTAATAAAAATTGTTTAAATTCAATTCAAAACTGTGATATACAACAAAATTTAAATAATAATAATTGTACTATGAATAATTCATATTCAATTAATGAAAATTCAATATCAATTGATGAAAATAATTGTTGTTCAACGTCAAATCCAAATCATATAAATAGAAGAAATTTTAATACTAGTGAAATTACCGATAGTGATAATAATAATTGTAGAATTTTAAATGAAACTGTAATAAATGAAATTGAAAATAACAATAATAATCAACAAAATAATAATTATAATCAAACAGAATTACTGAATTCAAGTATTTGTTCACATGAATCTAGACAAAGTAAACAAAGATCAAAATTAAAATTATCAACAAAAAAATCACAACAACATCAGGATGAACATCAGCATGACCTATACACCAATCGATATCCACCACAATATACAGCAATTTATTTAGACACCAATAACAGTTCAGCTGGTGGCGGTGTTACTACAAATGCTAGTGAAATTTTAATATCGGATAGTTTGAATCAAATTCAACAAACTGCCAGTGTTAATGGTAGACTTGGATTAGCAGTACCAGTTGTGCATAGGTAATTAAAATGGATTAAATAGTTCTTCCTTACGTTCGCCTTTATTCTCAATCTTGGTTTTTAATAATGATTTCATTTATGATTTTATTCTGAATGTTCAGCTCAATTCACCATTAAATCAATTTTTCAAGAGTCTATTAAAAATCTGGTAAATTGTATTCGTTAAGTTGTTTTAAAGTCCTTAATTTCGTAGAATATTATTTGATTATATATTGTTGTCCGAGTAGACCGAATTTTGATAGGTAGTGAGAAGATGCAGAAGTTTAAAGAAATTTAATGATAGTCAAAATTAAAATGTGGATTATTAAGAATATTTTTTGAGGAGAAAAAAATCATAACTTTCATTCTGTCTTTGGACCATAGGATACGGTACTATCATTCCTTATGATTCAAATTCCCCAGAATCAATTTAAATTAGTAGGTACTAAAATATCAGAAATTTTTAACACATACCAAACATCCTCCCCAAGTAGAGTATATTTCAATAATCTTATTAGCCTGTGACAGACACCGACAGATGGACCGACATTTTTTTTTTTTTGTGTCGACAATATTTCAGTCGACAGTTTTTTTTTTAATTCGACACAAGAAAACCCCTAATTTAAACTATCGATTACTTCTAAGACATTCATTAATGGATTTTGAATATGATAAAATTGGGCATGATCAAATTGGGCGACTGACAAAATGTAGACTTGATGAAAAATTGGAGTAAAATATAAATAGCGATTGAAAAAATATCGGTTGGTAAAATCCATAGACAATTTAGACATAATTTTTAAAATATTTTTTTTTTATTGGAATAGTTCAGTATTTTGTCAGTCCACACTCTCCATTTCCGGTCAATATTATTTAAGTCTGCAGATTCTTAATCATTCGATATTTTTGTCAGCATTTTCTTAGTCTATATTTTATCTCACATTTGAAATAGCTCCGGATTTTCTCAGTCTTTACATTTCCTCTGTCCGGATATTCTCAGTCGACATATTTGTTTTGTCCACATTTTTTCATTCGATATTTTATCTTTCATCCAATCAAAAAAAAAAAGTCTTTTAGGGTTCCTTTTTTTTGTGTTGTTTTTATAGATTTTTATGATTTTTATGTTGTGCATTGTTTTTAAAGGAAGTCATTTTAGTTTTTAGAATATTTTTTTTATTATCTACTCGGGTTGATTTTTAATTGATCTTAGAGCGATCCACAACATACCAGCAAAAGAAAATATAAAAAAAAATAATGAAATCCTTATGCCACTTATATAAAAAATTATGTAGGAAAATATATCAGATTTCAAATTGGATATTTTTGTGGAAACTATTCAATGTTAATATAGAATTTAAACACGTGTGAAACAAATTTTTGTAAATTTATTTTATTAGTTAAAAACTGATTTTTCTAGTTGATCATGTCTAGCCATAAAGTTTAAAAGAGATGACGACAATTACAATCCATGTTGAATGTTATACGAAATACTGTAAGAAATGATACTAAAATAAAATGCGATTTAAAAGGGGGCAAAAAGGGTGTGTGAATATAAAAATGTTTGAAATTAGATTGAAAAAAAAAACATTGAATTATAAATTTTGTATTTTTATTGTAATTGTAAATGAAGTGAAACTTTTTCGATATTACAAATTTATTAGAAATCTTTTTGCTACTTACATTTTGAACAATTCAATTTTTTATGAGTATTATTAAAATTTTGATATATAAGACTATAAAGTCAAATTCTGTAACAAATTACAATTATTATAAATTTTGTTAAATTTTAGCTACATTAATTATTTGTATAGTAAAAATCATTTTCAAAAACTTTCATAATTTTGTAATATTTCATGTTTCGATTAATTATTAATGGAAATTTAATGCTGATGTAAAAAAATGATTGATGTATATTTTTTTTTGGATAATGATATTGACAGAAATTAACTTTCTATAATTATAAAATTGCTATGTTTATGATTAGTTTATAGTTAGCAGAAAGATCATTTAATTAAATATAATAGAAAAAAAATCTTTTACTGAAATATTGGATGGGTTGGCATATTATCAATTTTAAAGTACTTGAACGTTTTGTATATTGGTTTTTGTATACATGAAATTAATTTCAAATTATTTAAAAATATTTATCACATTGTGTCTCCTACTAATAGAAAACGTTAACTGCAAAGCTGCGAGTTACTGAATATATGTGCAAGAACATTAATATTAGATATAATATTAACTAATTAGTGATTAATAAGAACATTTTATTTTAATTTTGTTTATAATCGGTTACATATTTCAATATCACGCAGTTTCATATTTTAATAATACAAAACCTCCAATTATTTTAAAATTCATTATGCAATATACAAAATATCTCTTGAAACCACACACTCCCGTGACCACAGGTTTTGTTTTTAAATAACGGTGGGGTAGTTTTAGATCCACGTCGTGGCGTTCCGAAACTTGACGGTTTCCGTGGACCACTTCGCGGCAAGATCGCTGAGGTCGTTGACGCAAAGGCTACTAATCGAACAGAACCTAACCGTAGCCAGCGCCGAGCACTTACAAATGAAGTGCCTTACCGTTTCTCTTTCGCTCGGCTCTCTGCAGCTACGGCATAGGTGGTAGAACGAGGTGCCAAGTCTGGCTGTATGTGTACCAATTAACCAGTGACCCCTGTATACATCTATCGTCCTGGCTATGTTTTGCGGGAGATTTTTAGGAGGTTAACGCTTGGTATTCATATATGTAAATGATATTTCAATTTAATTTAATATATTTTACTGAACAGCAAGCATAAAACTTCATGTACTAAGCCACGTTGTACGAGTCCGCTATACGATCGACGAATTAATTGAGATATTTACGAGATAATTAATTACTTAAAAATAAAGAACGGAATATTATCAATTATGAGATGCCGAATTATGAGATTGAAATAAAAATAATATTGTCCAAGGTGCCGTACCAATTAGAATTCGAGATTTAGTAGTAAATCAAATAAAGTATTAAAATTTATAATGGAAATTAAAATTTACTAAAAACTTATGTGTCTGTAGATAAATCATTGTTAGAATTATTGTAAGATTTTTTTTTATGTAGAATCATAATTCTAATGAACACAAATGTTCATATATGAAAATAATTAATATAATTAAATTTTACAAAAGATACAACATATTTTCATAGATTATTAAATTTTTCTCTTTATTGCAATTAAAAATTTAATGTTAACGCCTTTGAGTATTTCTCAAAAAACATGGTAAATAGAAAAAAATTATAAATTCTTTAGAGCATACCTTTAATTATAATAAAAAATTTCTTGTTTTAATGTATCATTATAACCATATGTCGTCGTAATCGCTATTTTTCAAAAACTTACAAAAGAATCTAACAAAAAAAAAAATCTAATAAAGATGAACAGCCCAGGAACGCCGTAACCAATTTCTAATGTTCTAAGCACAGGCAGGTGCAAATGTTATAAAAACAATTTATTTCATCCTGGTTACCTTTAATTTACCAACAACATAAAAAAAATAGGTTCAAATTTATAAATTTTAGGTTCACGCTTTTTGTTGTTGTTAAAAATGATTTTCAGTTCCCTTTTATTTGTTGTTAGATTTTTGGTATATTTTTTTTTGTATAGAGCCGTAAATTCGGTAACAGAAAAAGAAGATGAACAATTTTTACACAATAATCATTAAAAATAAAAAAAAACTTTTTTTTTTTTTTTTGAACCAGAAATACAAAAAAAAAAATGTTTTTTTGTTACTATTTTTTGGGTTCCTTCTCAAAAATCGTATTATTAATTCTTAAGAATTTCTTTAGAAAAATATAAATCTTCTGTGTAAAGAATCTTTTCCGTCTATAAAATTATATAGTTTTTTGTCTGAAAGACATTTGGAATTAGAGCAGTAATGAAGAACCTTTTTTTTGGGAAATGGCAAAAACTTGTGGGCCACATTTAATTCGAATAAATTAATAAATATTAACGAATCTGATTCTTTTTAACGTGTAAAAATAGTTTATCACACAATCGTCCTATGTCCTTAATTTCTATTAAATAAATTCAATTCCCTACGGTCCTTGTTCAAATTATATGAATTACACCGCAATTTTACTACATCTGATTTCCCGACTTTGTCCAAGTGGCACTTTTCCAGTTGAGGTACAAATCTCCTTTTTTTATGCATGAAGTTCTATTAATAGTCTCAATGCTAATCTTTGAAATACTCTCGTCCCTGACGTAATTTTATTATACCGCATGATGGCCCGCATAAAATTCATTGCTGTGCCGAAAATAATATGCTTTTAACCATCACTGCATTGTTAAATAAAACTTTATAAAACATATTTTTTTTGTGTAAGGTCTTATTAGCAAATTACTTAATAGAAGTATACTTAAATATATGTTAAAAAAAAAACTATTTTTGATTTAGTGAAGATAATTGCAATTTTTTATGGGAAAATATTTTTTAAGTTTTCTAAAAGAAAAATTCTTTTTAGGTGGCTATCTCGTTTTTTTTGGAAATACTTAGTACAATGTAATTTTGTATTGTATAGAAGGTTATAAAAAAAGTTTCAATCTTAATAATTAATACTAAGTTAGACTAAAACTGGAAATTACTTAGATTTTATTTCTGAGAATTTTATTTGTGAATGTATCACAATTTCGAATTTATGAATGAATAAATTGGTATAATTTCAAAAAGAAATAATTGATGATCCATAAAAAATCAAATTGTATAATTAAACACTGGAATCGATGACATTTTAGTTTTATCCTTTTTTTCAACAATGATTAATACACAAATAAAATATCCTGAAAACGAATTTCATTCGAAAAATACTGAAACAATTTCTAAAATATTTTATAGATAACATTTTTTTTTTTTTTTTTTTGATTAATGACTTCAAAATGGTTTCTTTTTTTTTATTTTCAGCAGAAATGCAATTGTCGATTCAGGCCAAAGACATGATAATGGTATATTTCGTAAATGGTTTCGACGGCCATCTTTACCATTTGTTGTTGGAATATTGGCATTGGGTGGTGTTGCTTGTACATTAGGTGGAATTGTATTAGGTTCAACTGGTTTAGTTGAACATTCGACACAATATTTAAGTGCTGCATTATTAATGATTGGTATTGGTGTATCATTATTAGTTATATCTGGTGCAATATGGCGTTTAACAATACCAGATGAAAATGATAATAATTGTCCATGTTTTAGACATTTGGAGACAACATGCAGAAATTGTAATAGTCCATTTTGTAGTAATCGTATAATACAAGCTGGTTTTATGTATCCAGAATTTCAGCATAGACCACCGCCGCCATCATATTTAACTAGTTTAAATGAATGTACAGTTGGGTAAGTTAATTATTTTAATTTTTAAATTATTTAATTGCAATAACTTTAAATATTTTTTTAGTTTATTGTTACATCATGAAGTTTCAACATTACAACGAAATGATACAATTCGATTAGCAACACCACCGCCAGCTTATAGGTCATCAAATTCATTGAGGTAAAAAGAATTATTTTGTCATTTATATATTTTTTTTTTAATTTCTTTGTTTGATTTTAGTTTATTTGTTCCTTTACAAACTCATCATCATAATTTACATTCTCATCCGACTGACCAACAAGGAACAAATTCGTCAGAAACAATTGAACAAATTCAAATAGAAGTAATGAGCACGGCAGAAAATCCTAATAATCTTAAGGAAATTCCATCATCAGTGGAAATTTAATTAATAATAAAAAATTGTATAATTTAATATTTAGTAAATCTAATAACGGATTTCCACACTAGACCTAATTTAGAATATTTAATAGTTTTACATTAATTTCGGAGGACTTTTGATAGGTATCAAACTTTGGATCTATTAATTATCTATAAATTTTGATGTCATTTTAAAGTTAAGTTTAGATTTTACCAAATTAAAATTAGAAATTAGTTAATAAAAGTCGAATAGACTGAAAATGGCCCACTGCGTCTGCACAGCAGAAATATAAGTAGAATGTCGTGTGGTGTCGCAGAACAATAATTTTATTATATAGTTTATAAAATTGTGAAATTGTGGTATTATTTCAAATATAGATTGGAGGATTGTAGTAAATTTTAAATGTAGAATACTTGACATTTACATATTTTCAAAGTAGTCGAAGTAGTTTAACTGGAATTACTTCTAGTGGAGTTCTTTCCCTATACAAACTGTATATATACAAGATTTTTTGATTTTTCATAGCTTTATTTAGTGGAAATCCATCCTAATAGACAAATTTTTGTAAATTTTTTATATATTTTATTACATTAAACTTTTGAGACATTAAAATTAATTATATATACTTTTTAAATATTTACTTTATAGATCAATTAGCCTTAATGACTTTTCTACTAAAATTTCAAATTCTGAACCCAAGACTGTATTAGAGTTTAAGTGAAAATATAAAATAGCTTTATAAAATATACACAATTTTTTTTTATAAATTATAATTTTCACGTTCTTTTACTTTGATGTAGCCCATAATTTTGTACCCCCATTTAAAAAGTTAGTGCGACTATAAGAAAAATAACTCATAAAGTTTACACTTTTTTGTTGTCCTATTTTATATTGGAGGATAAAAAATATTCAAGTGAAAAATTCACTTATGGCTTTCAAGTTCATTTTTGGTACACTTTTATATTTCCATTTCGCATTTTATATTTTCTTTGGGATATTTTCCTCTACCTCAAAAAAAAAAACATAATATTCCAATTTAAATATAAAAAAAACTTTTCCAGTTATGCTATCCTTCTATTGTATATAATATATTCCCCTGGAGATCTGTCCTTATTTATATATATTTTAAACAGGAATTCTTCAATAATATAAAAAAGCTTGCTAGTAAAAATTATATAAAAAGTTATAACAAAAAAAAAAAAAAATACGTTAACAAAACATTGGCAGAAATATTAATATTCTAGTTCAACAGAGAGAAGCTATTATATAGGTCTACTATTATATTAAATATATAAAAAAAAACTTGATACATAACGTCCCAAAGGATCAAATGATATTCTGACATATAATATACTAGCTACATAAGACACAACACATAAAACAAGTAATTCACTTTGGCACGCTTCAATATTACTTTATTTTGTATGATGATGGGTCAAATTATTTCTTGTGGTCAGTGTAAAAGTTTGATAATGACACTAACAAAGTTGAAGTATTGGTCTATACAAAATATGCAAAATATTAAGTACCGTGTCCGCTCAGTTGGAAATTATTGTCCCGATCACGAACGATTCTGTTATTTCACAAATTGGAAACTGGTTGGTTACGATATGCTGACAGATCAATGTTTTATTACGATCCTACAATACACAAATACAATTAAGAAGGAGTTCGACTACACACTTTGGAAACCAGTGTAAATGCTAATAGCAAGGAATATCGGCATCCATGAATTTCATAGTAACCCGTCATAAATCGGCAATGATGGGTTTGTAAATAAAATTCAAAGGATATGCGGTAACAGATCAACGTCACAGCACAATATAAGTAGATGAAAGATTTGCACAGAAGCTTTATGATTCCAATCAAATTGAAAGTAGTGTAGAAACGAAAAAGTCTAAATTTGAATATGCAGAACGACAATTTTGTAAAATAGAGGCTAAAAATAAATTTGATTTCAATGTTTCTTTTTCCCTTGGTTTAGATATGAGATTTATCCATTATACGGAAATTAAATTTTGTTCATAATATAATTTTCTTATCGGAAACTATAAAAATTAATTTGATAAAAAACTTTTTACTCTTTAACATTATATAATAATATTTTATAAGGTCAGCGGTTTGCAACTAGGTTTTTCCATATTTAATTTGTTTTATTTATTTTTTCATTCGTCTTCTCCAAGTACGGAGGGAGGTTAATACCATTGAAAGCTTTCAAAATTATTGTATATCCTTTAATCATCCCCGCCAACAGTGAAAGGTTGGAAAACTAGGATAGAAATGGTTACGTAAATTTAGTGGTGGTTTGGCAGTTTAACAAAAGTAAAAAAAATGTAATTTATTGTTATTGATCCCGTGGGTGAAACTGCGATGGACAAGAATTATATGATTTTTTTTTTTTACAGAGAAACTTTCTGAATATATTTTTATAATCTCCCAGTGAGAAAAAGGAAGCACAAGTGGTTTTTTATTTGCTATACAATTTTATGATGTGGGGTCGAAAAAAAATTAAAATTATTACGTATTTAATATATTTATATTATTAATAAATATGTTAGATAATTGATTTTTCTTCAGGATTTTTTGTTTTTATTTTAATGGACAGTTTTATGAAATCTTTACCATGCTTTTGACAATCTTGAAAAGTTTTTAGAGATTTCTCCTGTAGTTATAGTACACTAATTAAAAGCTTTTACAATTCTCTAGCATGGATAAATCTCGAGAAATATATGAATAATTTAAAAAATTACTTCAATAAATTCTGTTTGCCATACCGAATTTGAATAAACTCCATTCTGATTGTTCTGAAGTTTTATTCAGAATAGTCCTACAGTTTAATTAGCGTCTACGACTAAATATTTTGGGGCGCCTTTTTAAAAACGACTCGTTGAACATCGATATAGCGATTTTTGTCAAAAATTATTAATTTTAAAAGTAGAACTTCGGCTCACAAAATTGACATTTTTTGTAAATTTTACATTTTTGGAATGATTCAAACAACACTGACAGGACACAGCAAAAATTATTTTTCTCTTTTTATTATTTTATACCAATTACAAGGATGTAGTCCGTGTAAGGGTTTGTTTTCAGGGTTTTGTCGCTTATTGCTGATGAATATATAAAAATTTTGTGAATTATGTTTTGCTCCAGTAAAATTGTTCCGCAATCAGAATTAAATTATATTAGTTTATATCGGTGGGTAGCAAGCATAAGATTTATGCCAGATACGTTAATTTATCAACTAGGATTGTAAAAAAAAAAAAAAATAATTTGGAATTAAATATATAAATAATAGAAAAAGTTTCAGAAAATTAAGAAAATATATGAAAATTTTTAAAACTTAGAAAAAACATAATAAAATATTGAGGAAAACATCAAGAAAATCAAAGAAAAAATCAAACACAAAAAAAAAACACTGATTCAAAATGGCTGAATATATATATAAAAAAAAAGTGTTGAAATTAGTTTTTACAACCCCACTAAAAAAAACACTAAATTTTCACTTTATAGAATTATATTTTTATAATTTTAAGTTTAATATTAAATTGTGGAAATTGATTTTTTTTTAATTTGAATTTACTTTAATTTATTATTAACTATAAATATTTCCACAATTTAATTTCAATCGATTTTAAATATTCAAAAAACACCGGAAAATTAAAGATTTTTTTAATTGAAAATTATTTAATTAAATTAATTTTATAATATTATTAAAGTTTATTAATAAATTATATTTTTATAATAAATTAATTATTATTTTTCACTATCAAACTTGGTGCGAAAATTGATATTTTTATTTAGCCCGTGAAATTTAAATTTTAAATTAATCGTTTAGATTTAAATGTTTAAAATTAATAAATATTAATTTAAATTAATAGAAATTTTAAAAAATGTATGAAATTAGTATTCAAAATTTTAAAAAACATAAAAATATTAAAATTCATAAATATTTTCAAAATTTATTTAAAAAATTTCGGTTTTTATAATTTCAAGGAGTCAAATCGAAAATCGTAAAAAATAGCTAAAATAAACTGAAAACCTAAACCGAAACAAAATAATAAAAACTGATTGAACCGTAACCGTTTTACTCCGGAGCTAAATTTTTGGTCAGTTAATTTTGTTTTTTATTGTTTCGGTAACTCTTTTACACTGAGAGTTATTTTTTTTTTTTTGGTATTCTGATTTTAAACAAAATCTACTAGAACAGGATTCGACTCGAAAACCAGAACAGCCTAAACTATTGATTTGCTGCAGTATAAAATGCTGCAGTACAGCTGATGAGCTGAAAATAGTGGTGGCTACTGTTTTAATTTGATTGTTGAAACAACATTTTGACACAACATCAAATGAAAAGTTGTACAACCTAAGAATGGGAACTAAAAAATGGAAATACTGAGAAATAAAAAGAAACATCAACAAATTTAAGACCATGGTGAGTGAGAAGTACTGAGTATAGTTAATTCGTGATTCAGAAAGGTTTAAAAATCAATTACTATAGATATTTGGAATAAAACTGAAATTCATTTAAATGTTGGCTCCTCTCTCCTCTGGCTAAATTTGGAATAGCTCATATTGGGAAAGTAAAACTTGCTTCATATTAATTTAATATATATTTATATTGTTGATGGCGTCGTAAAATAAAGAAAAATAAATATGAGTCAGTAGCCTAAAACACATTTGTTAAAATAGAACTTTGTAAAAAAAATCATGTGTAGATCCCTAAGACATCAAAAATACATTTTATATAATTGGGAAATTTATATGGTCCGACTGAACTTTCCAATACAAATTCATTACTATGAGCTATTTCTGTCCACAATTATATTAAGTTAAGTAAACTAAAGAAAAAATAGATTTCAGTATTTAATATTTTTTAACCACTCTTTCCATTGCAATACTGTATAACCATTTCATATATCACTTCATTAAATTGTTGTTCTTTTGGTTGATGTCAGGATCTCTGTATTATTTTTCTGCACCATAAGCGAAATTCCATCCATGCATGTAATGCAGAATCTCTTAATTTTAGTGTTTTTTTTAAAAAAATAATACCAACGCAAAACCCTATAAAGTAGGGCAATGTTTTCCTTAATTTTAAATTTTTTTTTCCTATATTTTATCATGAAACCTTTAAATTAAACCCACAAAAGTGATGCCATAATAATTTAAATATGCAGTGTATATTAAAGTAATTTTGTTTGGCCTACTTTTATAAATATATTCAACATAATGTAAGTATATAGAAGAAAAAAAACATTATTTTCGTCCTTGTACAAAAAATGGAATAGAAAATGGTTGACTCCAAATATTTATAAAATTTTCTAATGCTCCTTAGTTGCTTGCAAGAAACAATTTAATTCAATTTAATGTTGTCATGTGAAAATAATATTATAAATATATAAAAATATTTGTAGGTTGGTAACATCCGTTTTTTTTTTTTGTATACATTTTTATTCTTCCTTTGTTCGAAGTCTTTTTTCTTAAATAACATTTTTTATCTAATTAGGTTCAAATTTATTCATAATAAAAATTTCTAGAAAATATTCGTAATATTAAATTAAAAGAAATTGAATACGTAAAAGTGAAACTTTAATTGTGTCATTAATTAAATTATATTAAAAATGCAGGGAAAAACCTTAAAAAATATAATGAATAAGTTCAAAACTTTTTAAGTATAGAGTGAAATTTATCATAATTTATAAAGAAGTTGTGTTGATTATTAAGGAGTAACTATTTAATCAGGCTGAAAAAGTAGGAATTTAATTTAATTTAATACTACAATGAATCCTTTGGTAGTAAAATATAATTACTAATAATAAATTTTAAAACTATATTGAATCAAATTTAATTAATGAATATAAATTTTAATGTTAGGCTATGCACATTTGTGTATCATTGATTTGATTGTAATGTTACTAAATATTCAAAAAATTATTTACAACAAATTTCATATAATAATATCAATAATGGCGTCGCTGTATATAATTTACTGATCCCAAATATATAAAATATTGACACCGAATTCTATGTGGCTATTACACTGAATGTGTCAGTTCTTTTCAATGATTAAAGTTCTTGTTTTATTTAGTTAAGATATTTAACAATTCTTAGAAAAACCATCTTTCTATCCACGAAATTAAAGACATAACAATAAAAATTCATTTTATTGATACATTATTTGAAATTTCCCATAATACGTTTTTCTAATTCGGTAGCACATTATGAAAGAAATCCAACATTATTCATTACATATGTTAAAATTTAGAACCATTTACATAAAATATTATACTAAATAGAAAATTTCGGAAATATAATATAAAAACTGGAAAATAGAATCATTTCCTCCCCTTCTTTTTTTTAAAGAAAATTCTTGACATTGTTATTTCCTCCACCGAAATCTAAATAAAGATATTCTAAAAATAAATTTTCTTGTGTCTGGAAGATTTTTATAAATTGCATCCAGACATTTCTCGGTGTATGAAATAATTTCTTCAAAAACAAAACAAAAAAATTATCTAATTTCAGTCTATTTCATTGCATTAAGTAAAATAGTTGATAAAATTTTGATAAAATGGCTTGTTTAAGGTGTGATAAATACAAAAATTTCAATATAAAATTTAATTATTTATAAAAAAAATATTTATTTATTTTTAAGATGGCAAATAATCGGTAATAAAAATCAACAAATTGATTGTAATTTTGGTGGTGATCGATTTATATTTATTGTTACAATGATTGCTATCAGCGGTGCTTTATGTTTTTTAGGTGGTTTAACTTTATTAATGATTGTTTCACGATATTATCTAACAGATAAATTATCTGAAGCAGTTTTTCTTATTGGTAAATAATAAATTTTCAAGAATTTTTGTGTTAATAAAATATTTAATTTTTTTAGGAATGGTATTTTTTATTATCATTATTTGTTTTGTTACATGGAAATTGACTGGTTACAGAAAAGATATTATTTCAGTGGAAGAGGAAGATTTATAAAAATCATTTAAAAATTTGGAAAATTAATTTTTAATTTATTTAATTTATTATATAATAAAATGAAATTTAAATTTAATAAAATTTATTTATTTAATTTAATAAAGAAATAGTGTTTTTTTTAATGTAATAAAAATAAAATCAATCTAAAAGTGAAAAATCTTGTTAATAAATTTATTCAATTATTTTACCCCATTTTAAAATATTTATTATAATTGTACACAATTTTCCATTTACGTTTAATCTTGAATAAAGAAAAACTAAGAAACTTTATTTTCCAAAAATAAAAAAAAAATCGTAATTCGATTTTATGATGCACACACAGTAATCATAAGGAGTCCTTTTCAATATATATTTACATATCAAACAAAGAACAGTATTTTTTTTATCCTTTTTTTATGAAAGGGCAAATTATTTTTTATTAGATGTTGAAGGGAAATATTATGTACGTAAGGTCCATACAAAAATCAAATATAATAAGGACACAAATTGGAGATTGTTTGAACATTGTTACAAAATTTATTTTACTTTCGGTTTTTGTTTTTTTGGTTTAATGATTCTTAACACGAAATTGTGTTTATAGCTGCTAGAAATGGGAAAGACGAATATTTATGATTGGCGAATCAATATCTAATCCAGGCTTTTTTATAATCCTTGTAGTAAGAAGCAAATCAAGAGATTTTTAGGTTTCGAATATTATTGGTTAATAGAACGATAATAGACCGACAGAGACGCAGAAAGTGCAAGCAGGAAGCATATTGCCTTTTAATAGTTTAGTTTTTGTGACAGAACTTACATTACCAGCATTCGAATTAATGGAAATATCTTTATTTTAATTTTATTATGGAATATTTTATTAAAGTTAAAATATTTAAAAATTGGATAAATTACCAAAAGCAAATCATTAAAATTATCTCAAAAAGATTGAACAATTTTCTAAAATGTTCATGGTTCAATTTTGTAAAATAATTTATTTTGTTAATAACTGCAAGGATCTATCAAAAAAATTATCTTCCTGAAATTGTAAATAACAATTAAAATGAATTTAAAATAGTCCTGAAATCATAAGTTTTCTAATTTTGTATAACGTAAGAAACTTTATAGTTTTCAATTTTCATTTTATAATACCGTATTCTTTTAAATTCTAAATAATGTCACAACAAAGTTTTCTTAAAAGGACTTTTCTATACTTTTTAAATATTATTACGGTCGAGCCCTACATCAAAATAAATTGTTTTTAAATATAACTTGGTATAATCCTATTAGAAATTTTAAGGGGTACCCGACTAGATAGTTGAATAAAGTAACTAATACAAAATCCTGGGTGCAACTAGTCATAATTACAAGCTTACAAATGTATTAAAATTGAGCAACTTTTGGTCTCATTTTATTAAAATTAATCATAAAAATGAAATACTAAAGGCTTTAAAAAAAAAAATTAAGAATTATTTTATTTGTGATTTTGATGTTAAAAATTTGATTAAAACTAAAAAAAAAATATTGAGAATTAAATAAGTTAAGCAGATATTAATATGGAAGAGTAGTCAATTTAGTGGCTAAACACGAGAAGATTTTGTTACAGCAAGATGTCTCGGCAACATTTTACAGCAACATTTTTATTATATATATTTTAAACAAAAATAAATTAAGTTTTTCCTTACAAACTTAAAATGTTTATAAAGAAACTTTGAATAATTATTTTATTCTTCACTCCTTGGAAAATATTTCTTGACAACCCCTTAAAAAATATAATTTTATCTTTATTTTTTGTTTGTGCTGGATAAAATAGTCCTCAGAAATCATTAGAATATTTAAAGAACAAGGACTATTATTAACCTATAACTATGACGACAGGTAAAATAAATGTTGCCAACAAAAAATAAAAAAAAATTATAAATTTATATTATAAAATAATGTAATAAATTTCATTTGAGTGAATATATTGAGTTAGAATTTCGGGTGGTAGAGTAGGTACAGTAACAATAATTCTTAAGAGTTCTGTTTTTATAATATATAATTTTTATGATTATTATATTGTTCATCCTGCTGTGATTCTATAGATGCTTACATTTGACTCTAACGTCCAAAACAACATAATAACGATCCAAAAGAAATATGGCAGGATTTTTTAAGGGTATATAAGTTCTTTAATGTTTCCTTCATCGTTCTTACTCAGGATCATAACAAGGAAAATGTTGAAAAGGATGTCGTTATAAAGCCAATAAAATTTACATATTCCAAAAGAAAGAAAAAAAACCAAAGAAGAAAAACTTAAAAGAAAATTTCAATGTAAATTAGTTTTTTTTTTGTAGAATTTTTGCATTTACTTATATATTTTCTATGAACTAAATTTACATTTGGGAAAATCATGTTTTAATTTGCAAAGTCTTGAATTATGGGTAAATAGAGTCTCTATGTTTAGCAGCAAGGAAAGCAGAGGAAAAATCTCTATTAATATTAGGTAATTTATAATTTCTTAAACATTTAATTTAGCATCAGTAAATTTGATACTATCACAGTGCTCATTTTTTTAGTGTGCACTATTCTGAATATAAGATGTACATCCAAAAATATATTTAATGGCATTCCATTTAAAAAATATGTATGTATAAAAATACTCCGATTTTTACAATTCCATTTTACGAAACTTGCAAATTTGGAAAACTCAATGAAAAAATTTCTCTCAACACCGCATCCTATATCGTAACCTAGTTCCAAAAAAAAAACGTATACATCAAAATAACAATTCGAACAATGTTTAATAATGGAAAAAAAAATTCTTATTTTAACTTTTGGAACACTTCCAATAATACTTCTTTATAACAACAAAATCTTTATGAATATTTTCTGATAGAATTTATCCTGCTGAGTTACTTTGGGCTTAGTATGATGTCTTTTCGTAAAAACCATTTATTTTATTTATTTTTTTGCATAAAAGTTTCCCCCGAAAAATTATTTTTATAATGTTTAAATTTTCGTCCTCCTCCGTAAATATGAAAATCAATTATACGACAATCCTTGTTGTTAAAGTTAAAATTTTAAATTTAATATAAAATATATGGAAATAAACCATTTTAACGAATTGGATTGACTGTAGAATTATTGGAACGTACAAAATAGAATAAATTCAATTGGATTAATGAATTTATCGAATGCACAATTGACGGTAGATCAATTAACCGATTAAAAATTCGACTTATTGTTCTTCTAATAGTTCTACAGTTTGAAATCAAACCTTAGTCCACCCATCTCAATGATAGAAAGTTTGAAGACATTATAATATTGTAATTATGAACCTACCCGATTTCAATGAAATTTGGTTTACTATACTTGTTAGTTTTGTAATGTATTTTGTTTTGTACCTATAAAATTTGGGAATGGTAATATCAGAGAGTTCCACTGAGGGTTCCATATGAAATATCTGTTTTAAAAAATATGAAATTTAACAGAGCGTCAGTAGGGAGAATTAAATACAAATCTATGTTATACATAAATCACTGTTGAAGCTGCCTACTAGTTATCTGCTCCCCTTAGTTATCGTTCTTTTATTTTGTTATAAAGGTTTTTCCAATTTAATTTCATATTTATGAATCAGGTATGAAATAATTTAAATAATTTTTTTTTTTACTATGATGTGTAGGTGAAAATTATCAAAAAATGCTGCAGGACAAAATCATTTGCGGCTTTTGGTATGAAAAAATAATTTATTAATATTTTAAAATTTTATGAATTTAAATTATAATAATAATATTTCTATAGCGAAATAATTATATTAAAGTCAGACATGCGGAACTATTGAACCATAAATCGGCAGATGTGGTGTGATGAAAAGTTTGTAGAAAGTGGTATTATAAGAAAATCAGTGTTTTTTAAGTCTTTATGTTAAAAACTCAATACAGAAATGTAGATTATTAGGTAAGAAAAACAAGACTTTAGTTTTAGTAGATAGAAAAATCAAGATAAATTTGTTCTTATATTTATAAAATGTTTAGCATTATCCAAAATAAATTAAGATATATCATAATATTTTTTTCATCGAACCCGAAATTACGTGATTTTGGTTGATAATTTTAAAATCACTCCGAACTGTTCAAACTAATTTGAGATAATTTCTTTTGACATTACAGTTTTGTTGATGATTTATTTTCTGAAAAAAAATTAAAGTAAAATGGATTCGGAAACGTCAAAAATTATTCTTAATTTCTTAATTAATGTGAATTTAATTGTCAATTAAAATTAAATTTATGGCAATAAATATTTATTAAAGTAAGGGCTTCAATGTACCAGTACAGTTCAGTTTCGATACGATTCGACTAGTTAAGTATTGCGATTGCAATCGATTAATTTGTCAGTCTGAAATTTTGTTATTATTATTTTTTCTGGTGTTCCCGTAATTTATGTTTTGTTTATTATATAATTCCGGATAATTTTTAATATCCTCTATAAAATTTACATCAGTCATCAGCTATGTAAGAATGTAAGCCAGATCTCTTGAAATTTTCTTCAGTTTGGATTCGCAACATTCTAATTCGATTCGTTCCGATTCGCACCTATGTGTGCACTCAATCGATTTCCCATACAAAATATATCAAGACGTCAAATTTGCACTTTTCTGAACGACTCGAAACTGAGCTGATCGACAGAATTATAAAAAATTTAATTGACAAGATGTCAAAGTATGAAAATTGTAGGGTTCAATTATAAAAATCGATTTTTATATTTGAATTTTCGATTTCGACAAGATTTTGATGATTTTAAAAATGGCAAATTACATGATTTTTAACTTGATTTTAGCTTAAAAAAGTCAAATTCACATAATTTAGGGTTGGTTAGAATATATTTTAAATATAAATTACAATAACATAATTTTCATATTTCCATATTAAATTTAAAATTTTAACAAAAATATTAGAACTAAAATTTAATTCAGTTTTTCTACGTATATCCTTTTTCAAATTGAATCCTTTCTAATTATATTTATCACTAAATATTATAAATTGCTAAAAATTAATTTTTGGAATTTTGATTTTATTTCCAACTATACTACAAAAAAATAATTGAATCTAATATTTCCATATTTAAATTTTTAACCATGATAAATTTAAATTATCCTTTTTTCCCCATACATAATTATATTCAACATAAAATGAACTTTGCATATGGTTATTATTTAATTTTTGTTAAAATAACATTATAAAATCATGATTTTAATGCAACGAACTAACCAATTATATTTCCATCCAGTAGTACAGTATTGGTCACAGTTATACCCTTTCACATTAATTCTCATAAGGATTGGTAACTTAAAAATTAATAAATATCATATTAATAGTGTATAGCGTGTGTAGACAACAATGGGAACCCCAAGTCAGCATAACTAATTTTCATTTCGTGTATACAGTATACACCAAAAAATATTTTCAATTATAATATTGAAAATGAACAGAAAATGAAAATCTATTGAAATAAAATTTTATTATTTTGTAATGAAAAATTTATTGATTATCCTTGCTATTGTTTAAAAAATAATAAAAGGTCGTATTGTTGTCCATAGGAACCGGAAATGATTGTAATTCCAAATATGATTGGAAAATAATAATTACGTTCTCATATTCCATATAAAATTGAAGCTATTATTATTCTGTATGGTCAGTCAACTTAAATGTTGAAAATTTGTATAAAAAAAAAATTATTCGTAGGCTGCTACTTACTTAAAGTCGATACAAACAGCCTTTTTTGTTTATTAGCCAAAGTCTATTTTCTATTTATCATATAACAATTGGTGAACGTTTTTCCTACTACTGCAGTATCGCAGACACGACAATTTATCGCGGGAGGACATTCGCTTTTGATGGGAAAAATAATTATTTTAAATTAATTTATTAGTGGCGAAAATTTTAACGCAGAGAACAAATGTTGTTAGAAATTTCAGGGCGCGTTTGTCGCCGAATAAAATGAATGTCTAGAAAATTACTATCGTGTTTATTATCGCGATTATCAGTATTTCAGCTATCTAATCAACTTTCTATATCAACAATTTTACTTTGATGTCTTTTGAATACGTTCATTTTCACTTATTTAAATTTATCACAGTTCAGTAGTTTCATAAACTTCCATCCCCTTTTTAAATTTTGTAATTTACCGAAAAAAAATGTAATATTTTGTTTAGACTAGAGAGTGCAATTATTATCAAACATAAAATATTTAAAAAAAATAATCCCTTTAATTATTAGCTATAAGTTTTATGGATATGACGATACTAAATGCTATTTACACAAAATCAAATGAGCTGAAAATTTTTATTAATTTCATATAATTTAACATAAATAGAAGCAAACGGGGCTGGACTAAATAAAAATCTACTTTGTTCAATGGATTTTTAGGGGGAAGATTCAAAATTTAAACATTGTAAATTCAGGAATGTAAAAATATATAAACTAATTTCAAATCATAGTGTACTTAAATTTGTATAAAATTGCATTTTTACTGTAAAATTCTGTATTTACATAATTTTTATTTTTATAATTGAAATGCAAATTTATGTTTTTGGTTGTTATAATGAAAATTATTTACCGAAAAGAAATGGTTTAAGGAAATTTCTACGGATTTCCTTGTAAATGAATTATGCGATGTAGATTTTGTTATAACAAGCAAATCAAATATTTTTGCTATTAGCATTCAAATTCGGAATTCCGGTATTTTCGTTTATTTATAGGAATATTTCAAAATGTTATTTAATATAGTAAATGTGCTCTTAATTCCTGAAGAACATATAACGTCAGTGAGTCAGTCGCTCCTTTACCTGAACCTTTTTTAAGCGAACAATTGTAATTTAAACTATAGTAAATATTTAACTAAAAGCAAAAAAATCAAATTCTTTTCTTCTAGTTTACATTATATTAGATAGAGTCTAGGTAGATATCATATGTCTCGAATCACTGCGGTCACTATGGTTCTATTGTGAAATACCCGTAGTTTAGAACGCCCCCCCCCCCCCCCACACCAAGACTAATACTTTCAGAGGGGTTGGGTATGGAAGCTTAAATTACAAAATCTTGCATACAAAATCATGCATTAGACAATCTTGCATTACAAATTCTATCATGAAAATGAAACAAAATCGTGCATACTAATTCCGCGACCGATTTACATGCAAGATTTTGTTTAATTTTCATGATAATAATTTTCTTCGACGAAATAATATATGACATATTGAACTGGAAAAGGGACATCCTTAGCAAAATTGAGTTTTTGAAGCGGATTGCTCAGAAATTATTCTTCATTGAATTTTTTCATGTATACAGCATTTTATTGATGGCTCCTTAATCAAATTTTTAAAATTTGAGTGAATTTTGAATTAATTTTATTTTGTATTAAAATGATATTTTTTTATTAAAACATTGTCAGATTTTTTTATTGCAATTTGGACTTTCGGTCAAACTTTTTTAAAATGTCAAATTTTCTTGTGCTAGATTTTATTATTGCAAGATTAATAAAAAAATGCCAGAGTTTGTTACTGAAATTTTTTGTGATGATGTCTTACATACCGCTCCCTTTCAGGGAAGGTGATTATGCTTTTGAATGAGTCCGACAACAATTCCGTAGGTTCCAAGAGGCCGTATCAAAGGTAATTGATTCTGGAACGGACGAGTGCCTGGAATTCGCGCTTAATATGTTCGGTCACCTCCTTCTCGTATTTACACGATCTGCACACGTTATTTGTAGGTAACCCCATAGTGTGTAGATTGTAGATGTTTTTTCAGGTTACAGTGTCCGGTGATTAACCCAGTTATTGTTCGCACTCTATATCTGCTCATTTCAAGGAGCTCTCACGTACATAAACTCAGCAGTGAATAGGTATGAAGAGTTTAGAAACTATGTTACCCTGTGTAAAGTTCCAGTGTTTTTCCATTTTTGCATTCATCCAAATTTTAATTTCCAATTCTGCCGTGGCCGGTCGGGTGTCATAAATTGTTTTCTCTGCTCCTTTTCTTGCAAGAGAGTCCCGCTGCCTCATTACCAGACTAAAATGGCTAATATTTAAACATGTATTTATTACACTAGATGGCACTGCAGGTTAAAATACATATAAATAAAATATCTGCTATTATAATAAATTTGTAATTAATATTGACTTAACATCCTAGACCATATTTAGAAAACTTTTCGGGTCACTTATAAACGCTCATAGTTTAAAACTATTGTGCAGTATTTTTCTTATATGTAATCCATTTTTCAGTTTTACATATAATTGCATAAGTAAACATTTAATTTCAATTTTAAGAAATTCAAGGAATTTCATTCTTTTTTCCTCTTTAAATAATAAAACAATATTGACTGAAAATTTCTATGCAAATTTTGTAATACTCAGGAAAATTTATATAAATTGAATGTGAATAGAAACCAATTACTAATATAAATTTTGAAATATATATCAATTTTATATCATTAAAATTATTATTTTTGCTTGCATAGCAAATTAAATGAGTAAATATTTTAAGTTTTCCATTTAGCAATGTTAAATATTATAAATTTTCATAGTTTAAATATTCAGTTAAATTTATTCTTATGTAAGTTATAAAACCGCAATTTTTCTGGTTACCAATAAATTTTCTTATATTTTGTTCCCTTTATTTGCATAATTTAACGAGAGCCCAACAAAGAAAATTATTTTCATTGGAAAATTTATTGATAGCAACACAACATGTGTCTATGTATATGTCAATCAAACATATAAATAACTATTCTGAATGATGGTTTTTTTTTGTAAATTAATTTATTGTATTTGTATCTTTATTTTAGTATCTATCACTTGTGTACATAAACATTATAAAAGGCACTTCATGTTCACTTGACGCCATCTGGCTTTATACGAACCGTCAATCATTCAACTGTGTATATGAGAGTAAATCATCAAAAGATATTATGAACCATGTAAGTAAATTTTTTATGATTGACTATAAAATGCCCTCTGCTTGCCATGTGATATTACAAAATAAAAACAGAATTTTATCTCTTACTGATCGGGGGGTTACTACATTGAACAAGAGCTTCAATAATTTTAATTGTTTTTGGTATAAATTTTCACCCTATCTCTGACAATTTCTAATTGAATTGCCTAACCATCAGAAGAATGGCTCTTAAGCTTTTTTTTCTTCTTTTTATTAAGTGTCATTTTCAAATAATTTTATTGAAATTTTAAAAGGTCCACAGACAAAATACAAAAACCAATTTTATGAATTGCCTTTCTTGTTGTCTGTAAAACCATAAACAAAATAATTTTCGAACTTGAACAAGAAAAAAAAATAGAATTAGATAAGAAAAATCAATTTGTAATTTTATTGGCATCTCTGAATAAAATAATTCTTTGGAAAACTCTTAAAAAAAATTGGATATTTCATTAAATTAAATGGTTTTATTATTATTTTATAGATATTTATATACATAAAATTAATTGTTTTGTTTGTGGGATATTTTATGAAGAACCCTAATAAAGTCTGTATTTGATGGGTCTGCTAATTGGTTGGAAAATTTTTAATAATAAAGAGAAATAAAATAAAATGATTTTCCTTATATTTTTTTTTTTTTTTTTTTGCAATCGATATTATTTATAGATAAACTGTTTTGACCATTAAGAAAATTAAAAATATTATATTGAAAATGAGGAAAAATTTTATTATGTTAATTTTATATTATTTCATTTATATTCTAAATAAATAAATGAAATTGTTTAAATAATGGAATTTAACTTAATTTTTACGTTTGGTAATATAAAATTTAATTGAATTTTTAATTAATTTAACAATTTTAATTTATAGATAAATTGAAAATTAAAATTTTGTATCGTAAAGAAGACCTTTTTTTAATATCACAGAATTAAATGGAAAATGTATTGATGGATTTACAATAATTTGAGATTTTGATGGATTTACAATAATTTTTGAGGTTCCAATTTACATTTCCAATAAATTATTTGTTTTCTGATTGAATTTGAATTAATTCCTATTGAAAGAAACAAAATGTGTATTAAAAAAATTATAATTCTGAATAAAATTTATTTACATTATCTCTAAATTTTACTACCTACAAGGTACTAGGTCTAAAACGATAATATTGATTGAAACATAAAAAACTAATTCAAAATTGTCCATAAAAATTACATAAATTCAATAAATCAAAATTTTATGCTCTAAAAAGTATTTACCTAATTTATTATGCAGCATTTCTAAGTATGCTAAGTAATAATAAAAAAACACTCAACACCAAAAATACTAAACAATTTGCCGATATTTCCAAATCTGAATCACATAATATCCTGCCAATTTTGTTCTCATAAACTTATGAAAATTGAAAATTTGAAAAGTACTTGAATATAGCACCCAGTTAATTCTGTTATAAGAAGTTTTTTGCCTCAGTGTGCAGAATCATCAAAAAAAAAATCAATCGAAAAAATTTAAATAATTTGAATTTCATTGATATATTCACAGATGTAACACTTAAACTGTAACATTATTATTATATATTATTTATATATTGTGCATCATCACAATTCAAGAAAGTTCTATGAACGCATCATCATCAGTTCATTCAGAAAAAGATTATCGCGATATGAAAAAACATGGAAAATTCAATTTTCATAATAAAAAAAACCGAAATAGAAATTGAATATAACAAAAAACAAGATAAAAACAAACGAAAATCTCAAATCGACAAGAAAAATGTGCTTTACCAGAATCAAAATATTATTGATGAAGGTTAGGGTCCTTTAGCATACGTTTATCAAGGCAATTGATTTAGTTTTGGTTTTGCTTGTCTGCTGGGAAAATAAAAATTTGCATATGAAACAGATCCTTTTTTTTGTGAAATACTGTAAGTGTAAGAGGTATTGAAAACTGATGTGCAGGATATGGTAAAATGAATATAAACTCAAGTGTTTAATGTAAATACTATCAAGAGAGATAAACTTATCTAGAGTAAAATCAGCAAGGCGTAAAATATATCATAGAGTTAAGTATCCAAGAATTTTAATTTTGATTTAAGTCATATTATAAAAAATATTTCAAAGTTTTAATAATTCTCCCTTTAAGTTTTCTTAGGATTAATATGAATATACATTTGCCAATTACTTCCTTTTAACAACCCCAAGATTATTGAAATCATGAGTTCTGGTTAGTTTTTCGATAACACGTTTAGGTACTGAAACTATTTTCATATTATCAAAGTGGTCTTAGTATAGTAATTACTAACAATGGAGTACTCGATTTTAGAAATTTATCAACCTTAAATTCAGGTTGAACGATAATTATATTTGAGATTACTTTAAATTCCAGTTTTGTATCACGAATAATTGGAATAATTTTATACAAGAATAAAAAAAAAAATTATTTTTGATCGAGCCCAAATTCTGTTTTTGTGTGGCTAGTCGTCAACTTATTCGTTATTATTGAAATAATTAATTCATCTCTATGGTTGAACTTTTTTGATTACACGGTATTATCACCTATACCTTATAGATGTCGCACGATTAAAATATTGCAGTCATATTTTCAATATATTTTTACAAACTCTCCTTTCAAAAAAAAAAGCTATAAATAAAATAGGTCAAGGTTTATTACTCTGCCCAACAAAACCAAAATATTACATCTAAAGTATACCAAAAAAAAAACGAAAACTCAAATATTTCTCTATGAATATAAATATAAATAAGAAACATTAACCTTTAAAATCTCTTATTACATTTTTCCCCTCAATATCGTCTACATGAAATCCATCTATCTATATATTCATATCCACCAAACCCATCCAGGTGGGATCTGAATACGATGAAAGACCAAAGCTCTTTTTCATGTCGATACAATAAAAAAAAAGCAGAAAAAATCTTTACAACTAAATCGTGGAATGAATTTTAATGAGTTTAGTTATAAATAGTATAATAATATTCCATCCGGATATTCTTTCTATCAAATTGAGCATTCTAGGACCTTTAGCGTAGTATCTCTCTATGTATCTATTAAAAAACTTAGATATAAAAAAAGATTATTTTCTATAGATTTATATTATTTCATTCTTTTCAACTCGTCGTAACTTTATTTATTTGTGTGTACGGGATGGTGTTAGAGATTATGACAAGGACGTTTGTCCTGTAATTGAAAACTGACTATATATTTTTGAATTTTTCATATTTTATTTCAATTTTTGAATGTAAAACGTTTTCCTTAAATAGAAACTATAAAAAAAAATACCTGTGTGAATATAGCTGAAAACATGTCCTTATACTCGCTCCATAAATATTTTTACAGTACACAGGTTTTTTTTTATGGATGCACGTTTTTAATATTGAAGATGAACATCAGAAATTATTCTTGGTGGTTTTTCATATAAATTTTATATTATTTTTTTACCGTAACACATTTTTAGGGATGAAATAATTTGGGTTTTTTATTGACAAAAAAAAAATGTAATCATTTAAAACATATTCAGTTTTTCGTCAAGGATAATATGCTCACCACCAGCAAAAATGATAGATATTATGTACAAATAAATTTATGTTAATAATGTGAGTTTTTATGTAAATTGAATATTTTATATTTTAGATACAAAGCTTCATTTTTTAAAATGGTAATGACGAAGATGATATAATAAGGATCCAATTTCACACGTTTTTGTTGTTGTTGTTGTTGAAGTGTTTTAGTATTTTTCGTTGAAATTTACATATTAAAATATTTTATTCAAATTAAGAAATTTTTTTTTAGCAGAAATTGTAAAAGAAATTAAAATGAATTGAAAACATTTTCTGTATAAAAAATAAATATACAAAAATATGAAAGGATACCAAAAATAAAGTCAGAAAACGTGAGGCTATCAAAACGAAATAGAAGAATAATTTAGTAGTTTTGAATTCTTGACAGTGTTGTAGAAGGTTTTTTTTTTTTGTAAATGAAGAATTTTTATGATTTCTATATTTAAATTTAGAAATGAATAGAAATATCTTTTTTGAAATTACATCAGAGTTTCAAATTGTTCAAAGAAAATTAAATAGAAGGATATTTTTAAACAGTTTACAGAAATTTACAAACATTTTAAAGTTGTCAAATACTTAACACGACAGTTAAGGGTCGACAGTCGGTATAACATGCGCAAAGTGAAATACTTAACACGACAGTTAAGGGTCGAAAGTCGGTATAACATGCGCAAAGTGATGTTTGTCAGTTATGAGATGACCGTCGGCATTCCGTTCGCATAACTGGTAAGCTTTGCGAAATTTTGCAATGTAATCTTATTTTTTAAAGCAATAGAAATTATACCTCACTCATTAGTTTTTAATTTTTACAGCCTAATTTTGTACATTTCATTTTCATTTTGTGGCTTGAAGGTTATTCCGGTGACGTTTTATATTTGTTGTGTAGTGTCTTTATTAAAGTCTCTATGTATATCAACCTGGAATTGATTGATAAAAATGTTTCAGTCTTAACTGCATTATCCAGGTCTGAATGATAGTATGACATAAAGCTATAAAGAAATCACAGTAAATTCTCTTCAGACGAAAAAACAAGAGGCCATATTTTTTTTACACCTGGTCAAGGAATTTTTCAATATCCACGAATGCACGAATCATCAATAGGGTTTGAGCTTCTACAGAAACTTGGAATATACAAAATAAAGCGATCTTTACAATACAGCAGTGGAATTATATAAGGCGATAGGTGACAATCACTGCTGTGATAAATAAATGCGATCGCTACAATATTTTGTATTATGTAAAGTGATCACAAAATATACAATGTTTATACGGCAACACTCACAAAAAATTCTATTACAAAAATTGCATATACGAAAACACTTTCATTTCTTGTCAAACAAATTGTTTATTTTGTCAATGTTTAAAAATATTTTTTTTTTAAAAAACAGTCATGTTGAAGAATAAAATTGTAAAATAAAATGTTAAGTTATTAATTTGTGTTATATTTATATAAAATGTGTAAATAAAAAATAAAAAACTTTATTTAATTTAGTATTAATGTTATAATTTTGTTTTAATTAAAAAATAACTAATTTTTAAAATTCATAAATTTTTTTTTCATATTTTGAATTTATATTTTCAAAAATATTACAAATATTTGACATTTTTCACAATATTTTGATAAAATAACGATAGGTGATACCTAATTTGCTGTCGCCCTAAAAACGACACATATTAGCGATAACCAGAGTGATTATCACTTTACATAATACTTTCCATTTTTGAGTGACTGTATTTAATCACTTATCGCCTTATATAATTCCACTGCAGCATAATAATTATGAAATTAACTTAGTATTAAAGTCCAATATTTTTGATTAGCCTATTAAGTTTAAAATTTCTGTATATATTTTTATCCAGCTCTGTTTACAAATTAAGATCGCATATTTTACGTTACATATTCACCGAATGGAAAAGTCATTGAAACATTCAGAATATTTTTATAAGGATTATTATTTTAGGTTGTATACATAAAAATATTTCGTATTTTGATTTTAATATTTACATTATAGAATTATATACAAATTCGTTTTTACTATTTCAGATGTGTTTGTTTTATCTTTATATGCTAAACAAAATAATTTTATTTATATTAAGTTTAGTAACAAAAAAAAGGATATTTACTGAAAAACTTACAGATAAGAATTTCATTTTAGTTTTTATTTTTATACGGTATTTATATAAGTCAGTAAATAAAATTCCTTTATTTAAATTAACATTTATAAGCTCAAGCGAGATAAAATGAAAGTTAGACTGGAAACGTCTATATAATTATAATTAGGTCTTCTTGATATAATAAAATATTTTAATTCATAGTGTCACGTCGTTAGTCTGTCCATTTTCTATTAAAAACTACAAATCAACGTCATTCGAATGTTAAAAATCTCTAGTTGAACCCCGAATTTTGGTATTTATAAAAATTACTTTGTTAAGAATAACTACAGCAGTTTCCATCCGATTTTTGTGTAAGAAAAACTTGTGCGATGACGTCCGATCCCGACCCTATTTAAAATAAAGTTGTATTTCAATTTTTTTTAAAGAAATCGAAGATTTTGTTTCATTTTAATCACAAACAAAATATCATATTATTGAAATCGAATGGAAAATGCTTAATTATTAACCAAAATCCATTTCTAGGTACTAACATTTCGGCAGCTCATAAAATACCAAGAATAATTTGTATTTAAAAACTGACCCGTCACTCTAATCTCATAATTACAAAATTCTTTTAGACATAAATCTCATTTTAATCCAAAAATTATTCATTCCAACTGGAAAAATTATTTAAATCCATTATCATTTTCATATTCCTTTACATTTCCAGCATCAAAATTTTCTATACATATAAAAAAAATGTAATAAAAGGACATTTTTAGCTTATATATTGCTGACGAGAATCCCCTTGGGTGCTAATTAAATAAAATAAAATCCTTTTTTTTCATCTTTGCAATCTCTACACTTGATTATTGATATAGCAAAAAAAAAAGGGATAAATCTAAATGAAACAAGAATAAAAAAAATTTCATAGACATTGAAATGAATGAAAAAAAGGAAGAAGAATTTTAGGTATATTAAAAAGGATTTGAATTCTAAAGATATATTTGTATTAAAAAAAGGATTTCGATTCTGTAGATTTTATGTTAAGATAATATTTAGCACTTAAATTGTACACATTTGAATATTCTATATAGAAAATCGATTTTAATTGAACTATTTCAACTATTTTTAATGATTTTTATTTTGAACTTAGTGACTTTTAATTTGCAATTATAATATTTTTAAGAAATGAGTTGAAAATGTTAGTAGCTTGGGAATTCCTGTATTGTTGCATAAACTCGACAGTCACAGAATTACTGATTTTAGTGTTCAATGAGGAACAATATTTCTAAATTATTGTGAATATATTTATTAAAAAGGACATGCTTAAAAACAAATATTTTCTGAAATGTCCTTTAAAATGTAGATAAATAATTAAGAAACTTTAAATTCTGAATTTATTTGAAATATTGCTTAAATTTTTGTTACCTGAATCCTTTATTACATACGTAAGCAATGTAATAAATAATTTATGTTGAAAACTTTCAATGTAATTATATGGTAATAAGATATATTGTTTTTGTTAATTTCATAATTGAATGAATTAGCTACATAAAATTTGTGGCAAGAATGTTTTAAAAATGTTATCTTCTTATTATTTAAACATATTCGCATCATTTCAAAATGAAATTATATTAAACAAAAATTGATTATTTATAACCATGAATAATTCACATATTTAACACCATCAATTTTTCTTTTTTGTATCTAAAATTACTAGAAGGGTGAGAAATTGATGTAAAAACATAGCATACGAAACATGAAAATTGGAATATTATAGTCGAAAAACTAATGTTTACGACGCAAGTCAATTTTCTATAAATATTTATGAATTACAATTTAAATTAGATTGATGATGAATATATTAGTATATAAAATTTATTCATTATTTATGAGGAATTTATAATTAAATGTTTTAGAAATTAAATTTATGCATTTTAAATATATTTAAAAATTTGTGTTACAAAGTTTGATTTTGATCAAATTAAGTTAATATATTTAGACTATTCTAAAATTATGGTGGGACCAATACGCCGAACAGTAAGGAAGTTATAATTTGATAAATATATTCTAATTTTTAACAGGATTTGCAAGATTTAATTGATTCCAGAGAATATTTGAAATCACAATTGGTTGGTTAATAACAGATGAAGCCAATGTTCACATTTACGTAATGATTGATCAACTTCTAATTCATCAATTAACATTAATTTGTTTTATTTAAAATCTATTTTATGGACATCAATGGATAAAAAACACTCTTAATACGATATCAAGATACATTTGGTCACGGTGCAACAATTCATTATTTATTGGCAGCTTGTAATTTTGAGGGAAAACCATTATTCAAAGAATTCATTATGCTTGAAAACAATGGTTTGCAAAATATCAAATAGTTCAATTTTATATTGAAATGCGCAGTGAAGCTTAATTTGTGATGTTTGTATGATATAATATATTAAATTTAACCATTTTGAATGTATAGTCTTCAAAATTTGTAATAATTGTATATGAAATCCCCCAATTTTGTTGAGATCGCATTTTAAAGAAATTTGTCAATAAAACTTTACATTAAACAAAATTCTAAGTTTTTTGGATATCACAACATTTATTTTGGTTGAAACAAAATTAGAAATTTTTAATGTTTAGTGGTCGTCCTAAATGGGACTTACAGCGTTATTTAAAAGAAATTATAAAAAAATTCCTTTACTAAAGATAATAATGTAATAATATATTTATGCATTTCGATTCCAGATACTTGAATACATTGATAATGATAATTAAACTACAAAATTTAAACAAAATTATTTAAAAAAAAACTGTTATTATTGAATCAAAATCCTTAAAACTATATTATAAAAATTATTTTGTACTAATTCATTCTACAAATTTTTAATATATTAACTTTATTTATATTATATTATTAAAATGCCATTCATTTTCATCCTTTACATTTAATATTCTTCTATATATATGTAATAATATTTTTATCCTTAAATAGTCAGCACTTTATCACAATGCCCTTTACCAACATAATATAATATAAATATAGAAAAATAAATAAGCTACTCTGCAGTAATATTATAAATATATATGTATATATAAAAAAGGAAAAACCCGAGAGGATTTATGGTGTTTACAAGATATTCAAATCTACATACACTTTCAATAATTTATAGTAATGTATATAAACATAAGTAGCTATAATGACTAGAAATTTATAATATGAACCACCCCAAAATAAACTCATTTTCTACTGGCACTAAAACATCAGGAAATTCTCATCCCCAACCTCCCCAGACTACAACTCATAACCTTGATAAATTTATATTCAGCCTACATTGTGTTAACCGCAATTTTGGTATGAGAAATATATAATTTTCGACACATCGACTATATAAGTATAACTATTTATATATAGTGAATAAGGAAATGATCTTTCTCGTCATCTTTACAATTTTCTGGTACGAATTTTATATAGAATACGAAAAATATTTTTGAGGCTATGAGTTATCATCACCCAAAACAAAAATATAAAATGTGATAAACACATAAAATATCAATGCCCCCAACAAAATATATAAGGGATTACCACAGGATATTTATAAATTAATAGTTTTGTGTAATATGGGGACCCAATAAATGTAATTATTATTACAGAGATGATAAAAATATAATTTATTTTTTCTTATTTTGTTGGAATTATGTCAACAACATTTATGTTTTTTGTGGTTATAAAATGAAAAATTAGATAAATAAATTTATTATAATATATCCTTAAGAATATTGATAAGTCCTTGAATTTAAATATAAATTTTATATAACAACAAAATTTGAAAAGGATATAATTTTTCGTTGTGATGAACAAAATATTTAAAAATTATAAAATAACAAGTAAAAATCCTTTGGACTTGAAACTTGGAAAATTTAACTAACTTAAATAACACCTGCTTTCAAAAAATATGTTTTTACGAAAAAAAAATCTTCGTTTTTTTTTTTGTTTTATTAAACTATTAGTTTCAACTTAAATTAAAAACTTTTACTATTGAAAATCTTTGTGAATTTTCTTTATTTACATGAAAACTTTTCCGCCAACAAAAATTAAGAAAAAAAAAGAAAAACTTTTTTTTTTTTTTTAACGTATAAAATAAAAAATAATGTGATAAAAGAAAAACTCTTTTTCTCCTTCACTGACATTTAAGGACATTTTAAAAAGTTTGATTTTTTTTGTGCTCTAGTTTTCTCTCTAATGATCATTTTAAAGAGATTTTTTTTTATAAAAACGACGAATAACTAGTGTTAAAATTTTTATATCCGTCTGTCCGTCCGTTTTTTGTTAAATTTTTTAAATTATTTAATTATTAGAAAACAATTTCTAAGTAATGCGTTTGATAGATTGAATAATTCGACGCAATTCAATCGTTTCAAAAGCGTTTTTGAATTTAAAATTACAATTTAACATTTACTGAACTTCCTAGCAGACACACACGTATATGTACCAGAAATTATTGAAACGTATCACAAATTATAATCATCATTTCTTGACGGACTTGATAGAAGCAGGTAACTTAAAGTCGGCTAAGATTAACTAATTCATTACAGCTTTCGGATCCAGATGGGTCTACGTGCTGGAAACTTATTCGGCCGTACAACGGCCAATAGGGTCAAGTGCGAGAAGGACTTTAACTCCTTGCAATCGAACCAACCAAGTTACAAGCAAAAAATGGATCTAAGATCCCTATAGAATAAATGTAAAAAGGAGTAGATTTAAATTTTGATAATTTAATTTGAAGCCTTGTACGAAATGTTTAGTATTTCTTGCGGTAAATGATGCTGTTAATTAAATGTATTTAAATAATTTGATCTAAAATGTATTTAAAATTTGTATTCTTAGACACTATTCTTAAATCCTTAAACGTTATTTAACTATTGAAAACTACTGCATAAGTAATTCAGTTACGCGGAGTTTTTTTTGTTTTTGTGTGCAAAATAAATTTACCTCCGATTACAGAATACGATAAAGTTTTCATATCCGTTTCTTCATAATAAAATAATCTGCTATATATCATTTTCTACTTACAGTATTGCTTTAAGGATATCCTTAAGAAATATAATTCACAAACTTTATTGCCACCGTCCTTCAACCTCCCCTTACCTAAAAAATCGTATAATTGATAGAAATAAAAGATTATTTATAAATAGAAAATAATAAAAATAAAAAAAAATTGCTATAGAAACACTAATAAAATTTAATATCCTGTTCCTGTGAACATTATTTTATTTTCTGTTAAATTTATTGCTTATATATAGTTTTTCTCAGGGGAAAATGAAAATTGTTTTTATATTATTTATTTTCGTTGTGTCAGACATAAAAATACATAGAACAAAATTTTCACTATGTGAAAAGTGACACAATCAGAAGCCATCAATAATTCATCAATCTTTATTTTAAGAAAATGAAAAACTTTATTATTTTTTTTTCCATCTTTATGAAATGGTATGAAAGGATCTGAAAAATTCTTTGGTGTATAAGATTTTCAATTTCTTTTAGAATTTTGATAAATTTTTATAGTATTAAATTTTAGCAGAGAGTAAAAAGGATAACAGAAAATATATAGAAAGAATAAGTTTTTTTTTATAATATAATGTCAAATGATAAAACAACCCTTAAGACTCTCAAGGGGATGAAAGTTATGGGCTTTTTGTTCTATTTTTTTTTTTTGTAGTTTGTCTTTCGTTATCACTTTCAATGTTTTATGAGTTTTAATGCGGTAAAAAAAAAACAACAAAATAACAAACATTTTATTTAACGCATTTTAACAAACTGCAAAAAAAGGGAAAAGCTTAAAGTTTTCTGATATGGATTTAAGTTTTTCTATTTAACTTTAAGAACTTGAATGAAAACCGTAATCTTAAAGGGATTTTAAATTTAAATATTGTATTGGAATTTATTGGATATCCTGAATCCGAGCAGTTTTATTAATAACTAATTATAAAATTAGCCTAATTTTTGTAGTTAACATAATTAAAGTTTATAAATTTGTTTGCAATTGGTTGGAAAAAGCTTATCAGCTTATATGCTTCTTGATAGGGAATACAGTAATAATTTTTTTTTTGAATCAAACTTGGTACACTGCAAAAGTATGAAACTGTCCATTTCCATTATCAAAACCTTGTTTATGATATTGGAGGATGTATGAATGTCAATACGAGAATGAAACGGTTATAATATTTTACGGCACTGGATACTTTATTATTTACATGCTGTGTCTCTCAGGACCCAAAGGGTTAATATTACAAAGATGATATTTATTTATATCTATCGCAGGTTTAAGTACCTTTAATCATACTTTATTCGCTCCGAACTGGTATGGGAATGTCTGCAAAACCTAATCACTCTCTAATGTCTGCAAAACCTAATCACTCTGTAATAGACTAAAATTATCATGAGTACCAGCTAATGTAGGCTTCAAGGGTAACGAAGAAGCCGAAGTCCTAATGAAAGGGGTGTTAGCACCGCATTTATAGAACCAGAGCGATTTTTCAGTCTCTTTAAATGAGATCTCTCGTTCCCACGACGAAGAATGGCATTGAATGGCATTGAAGGAATACGACAAGCAAAACTATTCATTTCAGGCCTTTCCAAAAATAAGGCGAAAGAACTGCTCGAAGATGGCAGAAAACGAGCCAAAACTATAATAGGATCCCTGACAGGTCATTGAGGAAACACATAATCTACGAGTGATACGCCTTAATGTCGAAACAAATAATGTATCTCGCCATATATGTGATATGTCCCTCAGAAACACAAACATTGTCAATCAATCAGCTGTACAACTTTATATGCAGTACAGGACTGACCGGTATGGTATAAACTGAAAGGGAGCATCACAATAAGCCATTAGCCTAAATTAATGATTGAAAGGGAAAACATAATAAGGCAATTTATTTTGGATTAATTTAAAAACTTAATCTAATTTGGACGAATTTGGAATGTAATTAATAAAGTATTTCCGAAATATTCCCCAACAATGATTCTCTCTAATGTTTGCTTACAGATTGTGATTACTTATGTAATAAGTTTATAAAAAAATTATAGTTTTTGTTATTTCTTTAACAAATTTTTATGTACCTAAAAATTCATTAATCACAAATACGAAAAAAAAAAATCTCTTCTGATATCGTCACATATTTTCCGTTTGATTCATTTTTTTTTTTTGTATCTTCTTGTTCATCTTTTGCTGGACCACATTTTCTGACATTGATAAATGAAGAAAATTTTGGTTGGTTTTGGCTAACCAAGGAAATATAAAGAAAATCAAAGTAAAATTTATCAGCATTGAGTAAAAGTTAGATTAAAATGATAGTTAAAAAAAAGTGAATTAATCAATTTATTATTTTCCTAATATTTTCACATTTTACTAATATATAATAAAAACTTCCAACAAAAAAAAAATTAAAAACTATAAAATTTCGGTTTTCTATTTCTTTTCAAACAATAGAATGTCCTGGAAATTCGAAATAAAATAATATCTAAAAATCGTTTTTTATGTTGAAGGGCAATGGCATGTTTTATGTTGTAGAATATAATCTATTAATTTTGTTGTTGTTGTTTTGTTTTTTTTAGTTTTTTAGTTTTTTAGTTTTTATCTTGTTTTATTTTAATTAAAATCGAAAAACTTTTCCAATTAAGCTTGTAAAACTATAATAAACTTTTGTTATTTATATCTCTCGCTGATGTTTTTTGGGGTAAATATTTTTATATATATAATTTTTTTTTATTAAAATCCTCTGAAGGAATGCAAAATAGATTTTTCCTATATAAAATAATATAAGAATTTTCACTTAAGTGGTTAGCCTGGCGGAAAATTGTATATTGTTTTTTTATTTTTTTCTGATTAATTTTTTATATAATAGAAACTATTACAAATTTGTTGTCATTGGATAACTAAGAAAAAATAATTTAAATTTATTATAGTTTTCTTGTTTTCAGTATACAATAAGAGAAAATGTAAAGAAAATTCAATTTTCTGAATAAATTGTTTAATATTATGAATTGAAGAAATAACGGAAATTTTGCAGTGGATAATATAAATTATAAATATTTAAATTGATTGGAAATTTTATTTGAATTTTGATAAGTAATTTCAATTCAGATTGAATAACTATTTTGTTCTGAAGGTGAACATTACCACACCGAATTCGTGATTAGTATTTGCGGGTAAATGATAAATCAAAATTATTGTCAGTACTAAAGCAAAATTGACTACAATCATCGAAATTAACTATAATTTATAAGTCTAGTTCCAATAATTATTGAATAATAAATCTATAGGAAATATTTGTTTGATGCTGCGGTATGGTACTACCCAAAATGACATATGGTTCACAAATGTGGAATATCACTGCTAAATTAATACAGCAATTAACAACAACACAAAGAGCAATCGAAAGATATAATTTCAAAATTTCAAAAAGCCAAGGAATGCGAAATATGAATAAACAGCAAAAATGGAACTGAGCAGGACATAATAGCGTAATTAGACGACAACAAGTGAACGATCAAATCTACCTAGTGGATACCTAAAAATGAGTTAAGAAGAACAGGCGAGACAAAAAAATGTTGGAGTAATTTATAATTTTTGGGAAAGATTAGCTAAAGATAAAGAGGCTTGGAAAACAATGGGAGGAAGGTTCTATCCAGGCATAAATACTAAAAGCTTAAATTTTGTTTTAATTAATTTGATGGTAAATTGTAAATAATTATTTATTTTGAATACTGCATAAATTTTGATTTGTAATTAATTTGCAATTGAAGTTAAATTTCTAAGATAAAATATTTTAATTACTTTTGAATTTAAATTTGCTTATACGGTACTGAATTCAATAATTAATCTTAATTGATATTGAAAATAATTTTGAATTATTTATGATAAAAAGAATTTAATAATTATTAAATTATATTTGATTAATAAAAGTTTATAATAATAATAATAATAAACAAGGCTAACATACAAGAGACTGTAAACTGGTATATTTTAATATTTTACCTACCCTTTCAACTACTATTTTTAACATCTGCATTTTGTGTTAACCCAGTAAATAAAATTCCATTTAATTTTCGTAAAATTTTACCAAATTAATGATACCATTTAAAAAAAATTTGCAATCTCATTATAAATATATAAAATAATTTTATATTTACCCTGCCAATATTCGCATTCGAAAGCAAAATCTGTCAAAAATCCCATTTCTAAAGGATATATATAGAAATATTTATAAACAAGAAAATGAACCCTCATCGAACCAGACAACAAAAAACGATAATTCTTTAAAAAAGTAGAAATCACAGATATTATAATTTTCTTTAAATACCACCCTTAAGATAATCTCATTTAAAAATAAAAAAGGTTTTTTTTTGCCCCTTTAAAATACTGAAAACCGTCATCACAAACTGAGAAATGAACCTTATTTTATTTAGCTTAAAATAAAATTGTTATCTTTTCTAATTGAGATTTTCATTTTTCTTATATATTATACTACATACGTTCCCATCATAGTTCCTACTTTGTTCCTAGCCATATAGTTCAGAATTTTCTTTATACAAAATTTTGACTTTTTTTCAATTCGGTAAACATTTTTATAAAACCCCGAACCAGGAAAAAATAAAAATTATAGACAACGAAAAAAAAAAAATCTGCTTTTACAAAATTTAAAACTCATCTCTCCCACGATTAGCAAAAGGAACAAACAACACAAGAAGTAAAAAAAAAGGACTTTTGGTTAGTTTTTTTTTTTTTTTTGAAGGAAAATCATTGGAAAAAGAAAAGAAAATTAAATTAAATTAGTAAAATCGTTCTTTAAAATGTCGCAAAGCGGATAAAAAGATCTTTATAAATATTTCGTTTTTGTCTTCTTTTAAATTGGAATGTTTTTTTTGTTCCTTACTGAAATTTCCCAAAAAAAAAACGGATGAAAATACTGAATGGAAAATATTATCACCTTTCTCTGATTTTGAAAATTATTTGCATTTAAATAACTAAAACAATAATAAGTATACAATTTAAAAATATATTATAAATTAGGGAGTAAAAAATGGAAGGATCTATTTAATCCTGGGGAATAATTTAAAAGTATTTTTTTTGTGTACATACATTTTCTTGCTGGAAATGTTATTCCTTATTATACACACCATATAATTATTTTCATTTTCTATTTGTGTTTCCCAGGTGATGGGTGGGTATAATTATGATGGGAAAAAGTTCAAGGAAGTCACAAAATGAATTAAAATGAAAATATTTCACAAGAAAATTACACAATTTTTTTTTTTTTGAATCATCATTTTCTGTATTTTGTCTGTATCTGTTATTATAAAGCAGCAGTTAATTGTTTACATTTTGAGTCCTTTTCTACTCCTTATTATATTTTTGTAAGTGTATATATACATCAAAATGTTGCTAAGCTGCTAATGCGGTGCTTTGTTACATATATTTAAAATAAAAAAAGAAAAGAATTAAAATTTTGTATAAAATATTTCCTTGTTAAACAAATATTAGTTTTGACATTGATGTCTGGTAGAATGGTAACCTGCCAGAATTGAATATGTACAGATATTTAATATATTTTAATATAGCGATAGTGGGTGCGGTATGGTAATTCACGTAATACTAAGCTTTTTATTACACATAATTATAAAAATTTTTGGGTTTTTGGAAATACTTTATATTTAAGTAAAATGAAAGATTGAAAGGCGTTCAATTTGCATATCTAATATCATTTTTAATTTCAAAGTTAAATATTTAGAATTTCTTATTATCATTTCTGGAGGTTTTTCTTTTTTTTACATACAATTAGAATCTATTTTTGGTTGAGTTTTGTGTTTTACTGATTAATTAATTAAGATTTTCATTCTACTAAAATTATTTTTCTGGAGGATTTTTGTAATATATTTTACTTGTTTATTGCTTAATTATTTTTGAGTTAAATCTGTAAAATAAATAAATAAATTTACATAAAATTTTGGATTCAAAAGAAGAAAAGCAAAATATTTTTAATTAAAATATAAATAGTGAGATTAAAATATTTATTAGAAGAGTTAATTTTAGTTCTGTAAATGATTTTTATATTTTGAAAGTCTTTTATGATTTCCGAATATAAAGCAAAGATTTAGAAAAGGAAATTGCAAGTTTATTAAAACTCCTAAAATTTTTGATATGAGGATAATTTGAAATCTTGTAAACTAAATGACACTCAATTACCTTATAAAAACTATCTAACACATAATTTGTACAATGATGGCTATCCGAAGAACATTTGTTCAAACTGACTTATTACTTCTCAGATCAATAGATTTCAGAGACCCACTCTTTTAAGTGAACCATCAGCGAGAGATTTGATATGATTATTTTAAACGACCAATAGTTAATGTCGTACTTCTTGTAATATCAAATATAATAGGATTGTAGGCTGTAATTTTGATAATGTTGCAGACAAATTCAGTCGTATGAGGTTCAACATTTAACAAAACATAATAAATTTATTAAAGGCATTAAAATATTCATCTAGTTTACTTTATTAGTTGACGCCAATAAACCTGTAACTAAATGGATCTTAAAATATTATAGAAATTGTATCTCCGAATTCTTCATCACTAAGATCGAAATAGTGAATTAAATTTACATCGTGTTGTCTGCGTACTAATCATTGGATTAATATATAATTCTTCTCCAGATCTTCTTGTACACTATTTTGATATTCATTCTCAGATGCCATAGAATAATCATAAGTTTCACCAACATTCGCGACAATAACTTAAAATAAACTAGTACAAACTACCATTAACAGAACCCTCCAATTCTGGAGGGAACTAGAAAATTGTTTATATTTTAGATTGTAAGATTAATTTTAGTTTTAAGATTATCCTACTTAAGTTTAACGTCTGAGGTGTGAGGTCGTAAAGGTTGAAAATGTCGTGATACGATTCTGTTAAATTTATATCTCTTAATTGTCGTTATTTATGTCTTCGTTAAAAATGAACTGATATTCAAAATTTAAAAATGTGTTCTTGACTATTGGAAGCAGCTGACCTCCACGTCCACTAAAGCAAACTCAAGAAACTTTTAATTACAATAAAATAAGTCATAATATTTGAATGTTTTCCACTTAATTTAAATACTTAGTAAAACTCTTAAAAAATTTAATATAGTACTAAAAAAATTATTTCAAGAATTTTATTTTATATTTTCATGAAAAATGTTCTTGCTTTGTTCTTCAATTGCAAAATTTTTCTATAATAACAAGAAAATTTCATAATTTTTGTTCAATTTAATGTCATTTCTTTCAATTTGGGAATAATTATATGAAAAGTTTTATGCAATTGAGAACTATTATAATATTTTCATTTGGGACGAAGGGTAAGAAGTATAGAATTAAAATAAAGTTTCTATTGATCTCTTCAAAAGCAAATTTGTTTCAACTTCGAAGCTAAAAATAAAATTTACATTTTATTCGGATATTCAGTAGATTATTTTAAATGACAATGCATTTTCCATAGAAAAAGTTTTCTTTTCCACAATACAAAGAAAAAAAAAACAAATGAAAAGTTTCTTGTTAGGAAAATTTTAACCTAAAGGGAATTATATTATTTAAAAATTTTCCGTCTATTAAACTAAATTTTTGAAAAATAAATATTTTATTATATCATTTAAAAAATATAATAATAATAATCCAATTTTTAAATTCATTGAATTGAATAAATATTGATTAATTAAATTACTATAAATATTATTATATAAAATTTTGTTATATTGCTTGGTAACATAACTTGTGGTCAAGTACATTCTATAAAGATTTGTATTTTATAAAGATTAGTAACGAATTAAATTAGTAGTATAATTGTTAAGAGGATTTTGGTAGATTATTATTCAAGATTTGCACCCCAAACATATTCCAGGACAAGAGCAAATTTATTTGAAATTTATTAATTTTTTAAAACAAAATTTACATTGTGGAAGGATTAAGTCTACAGTAAAAGTTTATTTCTACAATAATTTAGAAACTTATTAAATAAATCAATATTTTTAATATATTCTTCATTAATTTTTTAAGTTGGTTTTCATATAAAATTAATTTGTTGTAGTGGCCAGGAAAGCCATTCTTATAATTCTGAAATATATTACCAGTATAGTAAAATTTTCAGTCAACATTTCAATGTTTTAAATTCTCTAAAATAATTTGAGTAATGGCTTCACTCTTGAATTGAGTCAATATTCATGGTGTCCTTTAAAACTATTTCAGAAATTGTTAGTTTTACAGAATTTTCAAAATAAATATTACATATAAGATTATTTATTATTTTCTTCCAGTTAGGCTAGATCTTCTAGAGTTTATAGAGGTTTTGTGACTCGCAATCTATTCACAGTCACCTATTCATTATTACTAAAAAGGATCAAAAAATTAATTCGTAGCCTAATTAAGTTTATCGGCAACTATATAAGTTCGTAATGAAATTATAACTCTAACATGATTGATGTAATTCATCCATTTAAGTCCACAAATTTAAATTTCTACATAACTAAATGTACTTCAACTCAAAATAATTACTAACCAAAAATTTATTTAACATTTTAATATTATTTCAACTTCCTTCAAAATTTCTATAGCTTCTTGAATTTAAAAAAAAAATTATCCTTGAGGGCGTAAACATTTTTTTATTATAAATTAAAACCTTCCTTAAAAGAAAACCCGATTGAAAATTACATTTTAAAAAATTATCCTTAAGGATATTTATATAAGAGATATTTAAAATTGCATATATCTCTTACTAATAATAGAAGTACAACCAGTTTAATATTATCCTTAAAAGCCGCATTACATACTCGGCATCATCTTATTCGACACACTAGAGCTTAAGTGCACAATTTATATAACTTAAATTGACAAAGAACATTTATAAAATATAGAAACCGAAAAAAAAAAATATTGTCGAGGATTAAAATATTTTCCTTTTTCCGTTTCTGTGTTCCTTTTTCTCTGTGTGTTTGTATGTCATAAAACAGGATAGAAATATATTGTTTAACAAGGATTCATGTGTTTATCTTTCGGAAATATTTCATCTTTTCTATATTTCACTTTATAGATGAAGGGCTGATGCTCCTCGGTTATTTAAAAACTGGAAATGATTATTTGTTCCCCCCAAGGGAAAAAGAATTATAAAAATTTTATTTTGTGGTTCATATCTTTAAAAAAAAAGATTTTTTTTTTTAAGTTCGTAAATTAAATACATGAAATAGAAACAAATTTATTTATGAGATTTATTATATGTAAACTCTTAACTAAAAAAAAATGATGTTACTTAATTTTGCAATCAGATCTAAATTGCATAAAAGGAATTTTAAGAACTCAATTATTGACTCACTCTACTTTGGAAAATTTCAATCTGTAAAGTTTGGAGTTTGTTTAAAATATTTACTTGAACCGTACTTTATGTTTTGACAATACGATCTGGAAATTTTTTGTATAGCCTAAATTTCCATTACGATTTTTTATTCTTTGTAATACCAAATAGTTAAACATTTTAAATATAGATGGCACTTCTCTGTAATTTTAGTATAAATGCTCTCCCAACCCAGCACCGGTGAATTACGTAATTGGTATGAACCTCTAAGGAACAGCGGTGGTTCCTTGAGATAATAACGAAATTAATGACGGCTACTTTAATTGTACGGTACATGCGACAGATGACAATTCTTCCTTTGGTGGTTTTAGAAATTAACCGGAAGATATTGGATTCATCGTAATTATTATTGATGAGGTGTTACAATATTGATTTATACTTGAGCTATTGTATACGGGACCGTTCAGCGTCCTTGTATGGATTACAACTTACAAATTCTTCGAACACACAAATTTCTTATACTCAACGTCTTCAAATTTTTCTTTTGCAGAGATAAAAAGTAAACTAAATAAAATTATTAGTCATTCTCCAATAGGAAATTTTTATCTACTATTTTAACGCACAATTTACCACGTTTAGTACATTAAAATCAACTGACACAACAATTTTTCTGTAATATTTCTGGTAAACAATCTAACAAAAAAAAAACACATAATTTTTTTATGAACTTAAATTTTTTATTTTAAAGCTTCACCGTGTCAGTTTATTAAATTACTTAAAATATTTGTATTTTATCTGGGGGTTCGTTCGTTCGTTCAACAAATGAGATTTCCTTGTTAACAAAAAATATCTCCTGCGAATAATTGTTCTGTACAACAACAACAAAAAAATGAAAAAAAAACACATAGAAAGGCAACAGTGAAATCGAATTAGTGTCGTCTCAATTACTCGCGAATGACTAGATAACGTATACAGACATCGTGAATATTATTATATATCCGCACCATCATTATAATATCCTTTTCCATTGATAGATACAACAAGAATATAAACAGAACTGAATACAAGAATTTGAACTTTACGCATTATTGAACGTTTTATATATGAGAAAGCTTTTAGTTAAATTTGTTAAAGGAACGGGGCAGGGGTTTTACATACAATACTGATGTAAAACCGTAACAAAAAAAGTGATGAAAGAATAATGTTAAGGATTTTGTACTGATGATGTCGTATGCCTTATACAAAAAAAAATTTTTTTTTTTTTTTTATCTTGTTATATTGATCGTACTCGCACTTACTTCGCGATATGAATTTTTTATTATTACAATTTTTTTGCCGTTGAGATTTTCAATATTTTTAATATTTCAGGTTTTATCCTTTCTATATTTTTCCTCCGAATTGAATTGTTTACCCACGTTGTCGATGTTGCGTTATCGCACACACCATTAAAAAAAATATACATTTTCCAACGTCATAAACAAAAATTTGGTTCTCTAAAATCAATTCAAGCGTATGGTAAAATTGATTCGAGCGTGTTGAATTTTCTGTTTTTTTTTTTTCGATTTTTTGGAATTTTTATTCATTTTTGGGTTGTATATTTTTTATGATTATGGGAAAAAATGTTGTTTTAAAGTGAATAAAATTTATCGACATAAATATCGAAATATTAGATTTCATAAAATGAAGTTATATGATTTATTGCGATTGATTTTGAGGCAATTTCTTAAAATGTTTGTTATTTGTTGTTACTGTTTTTATGTGACACAAAGAATGGTAATTTTGGAATTGTATACACGGAAAATTTATAATATTTTTTAACAATTTCTGTTTTGATTTTGTGTTAAAAAATATTGATTTTAAAAAAAATTGTTTTAACAGAGAATTTGTAGAAGGAATTCATATAGTTAAATTTAAAAAGAAGGATTCGTCTCTTCTTCCAGGTAATAACGAACACATTTGGTATCCCGTAGAACAAAGTAGCTACTATTTTTGGATGCATGATAATATGCGGATCATTAGGAATCAATTTATTACTTCCTCTTCTATTACTGACTACAAGTCGTTTCTTTACATAATTCTGAGTTTTTACATTAAGGCTAGGCTACAAAGTTTCTATCAGTTCAGTTCAGTTTCGATTCCAATCCATTTGATTGGACTGGTTAAAAAGATTAAATCACAAACTTTTTTTTATTTTAACTGTCAAATTTGATTTCTCTTGAGATTTTCTTCAGTTTGGATTCGCAAAATTTCAATTGTTTCAAACTATTTCGATTCGATTGGATTCGTTCCGATTCGCACCTTTGTGTCCACTCAATCGATTTCCCATACAAAATATATGAAGACGTCAAATTTTTACTTTACTGAACGAATCGAAACTGAAATGATCCAAACTATGTAGCCCATACTTAAGTCTGCATATGATATTTAAACGTCGTCCAACACTATGATATTCTGTACGTACCATAAAACTCAATATTTTAGCCACTTTACCATCAGTGTACCAATAATTAGATTTAAATTATTCCTGATGAGTGGTTCCTGTTATTATTTTAATCTATACCAATTTACAACTCCACAAAATACCAATATATTTTCAATTGCATTTCAATTCTAATTATTGTTCTATAATTAATTACATATCCACCATTTTTTTCACATAATTTTGCTTTTATGTATATTTTGGGTGGTAACGAAAAAATTTAATTAGAACTTTAAGTTTTAAGTGATTTTTTTTAAATAAAAATAAAATTATTTTATTTTTTTGCATTATATTTTTTCATTACTGAAACAAAATTCAAGCTGCACAAAAAAAAATATTAATTAGTTAAAAGCTTTCTTTAGTTAACCTTCCAATTTAGTTTTATATTTTTTATTTTTATTTTTGGTAAATGATTCAAATAAAAAGGGCATTTACTTCACGTAAAATATAAACTTCTACATCTACATATTCTTATTTTATATTGTGGTCAGAGGCCTTTGCTTTATATAATGTGAATTAGGTTACAGTTAAATGCGGTTTTTAGGTAAAAATATTTTCAAAAATTATAAATTAAGTAATCGGCAACAGTGAATATTGGATGGCTTGGAATTTGGTAGAAACTGATGTAGTTGAAAATATTATAATTTATTTTAATACTGGAAAATATTTTGTTTGAAATTTAGTTACGCTTTTAATTAATTAATTCTTTCGTTTGCATATTTTTAGGCGCAATCAAACATCGCCCAAAAGTTCGTAATGAATTTCAATTAATATTTTAAGTATATAATTTAATCACAAATGAAAAATTTAAGAAATGTTATATCGCCATTTTAAGAACTCATATTTTTGTCACTTTTATTGGTCCTTCACAAATATTTTACCAAAATTACCCAAAATTACGATTTCCTTTATAATAAAACCACTAACTATAACTAAATACAATCTCATTTCTAAATTAAGGAGAAAATAAAAATTGTAATAACCACATTAGGGTTGCCACAATCATGGTGCAAATAGAAATGTATGTATATAGAACAGGTTCCAATGCAAATACCGCTTTAGTCAAAATTGTAAAATAAATTATTTTTTATAAATCTGCATTTTTACATAGTTTTTTTTTTTTTTTTTGGTTTGTTTGTTAACCGACAGGTTTTCCCATTACCTTCATTTCCAAAAAAAAATAATACCCAAATGCAAATGCGACTGAAAATACGTATGTAAAATAAAAAAAAAATATGCTAAACACTTGAAAGAATTATATAATCTCATATATAAATAAATATAAAGAAAATCAGTCAACAATAAAGGAAATCGAATAGAAAAGTTGGTGAAAATGAGAAAACCCATCTTGTCTAGGAAAATTGAAAAATTTTGAAATAAAAAAAAACAATATTAGGAAACCATTTTATGCTTGTAAAGTGCAAAATTATTTCCTTGGGAAACATAAAAAAAATCGGATAAATTGTACGAAAACAACAAAAATATAATATTCATTTTTCGCAGTTGCATCAGGTGCCCGTGCCCACAATGAAACAGTTTTGAAAATAATGTAGATGTCTCATATCTGAACTCATTGTGCAGTAGTTTAATATTAATAGGATTTTTTTCCCGAGATAATAAACTTTAAATATATTTTACCATCTCGCCGCATGAAACTGAATAAAAAAGAATATTTCGCCGCAATGTAAAAAGAATATTATAAAACAGAAACTATGCCAAATATTTTAATCATACCAAATTACATTTTAAACGTTATAATAAACATTATTATAAGGATGCCGCCACTAGTGGTAGAATTCTCCAATGTAGAGGCTGTAATTACTTTTCTATTCTACAAGGACATTTCCTATATCAAATAACGATTTGAAAAAGTTTACAACGAACGAAGCGACTGACTCAGTTATAAAAATTATTAATGGATTTCAAATATTTCTCTATAGGAGGTTCGGGTGGTTGTAATATTTATTTTGTGTTTACAAATTTCCTCAAAATTTAATGATACCTTTGGGATTCGAAAATTTTCAGAATTTTGTTTTAAAAGTCTTTTGTGAAATTATACCTCCAAATTTTAGTATCTAATAGATTGTAAATATCGATCGCCATTTATACGTAAAATATTCAGAATGTCATAATTCCAGGATTTAAAATAAATTAAATTTTGGAAAATTATAAACAACCGCAATTACAATAATTCTAATAATTTTAACCAATAAATGGTTTTCTTTAATGGCTTACTTTAGTTTTCCTTTTGAATAGAAAAGTTTTCATTTTACAGAGATTTTATCTAAACCAAAAGGACTTTTTGCATAAATATTAAATTAATAAATTTTGTACTTATTATAATTATAGTTATATTAATATCGTAAAATTTTTTTTTTTTTGGTTCATAAAGTTTACATCAAACTTTTTTTCCTGATTAATATTCAAGATTGCAACTTGTCGTCTAATTGATTTTTCTTGTAATTTTAAAAGTGGCTGTTGAATAATTGATGGGGAAAAAAGAAAGTTGAAAAGACTTTCTGGCTGGCAAGAAGTAAACTAGGAAATTCCTTTATAAAAAAAAAAGTTTTTCGTAATTTTGCCTACAAATATTTTTTTTTTTTTGTAAAATTCTGAGTTAATTGAAACTATATTGAAGAGGGAAAAACTTTATAAGAAGAAAATTATATTTATTTAATTTTTTTTTTTTTTTTGTAAAGAGAAAATTATAAATGAAATTTTTTTATTTCATAAAGTCAATTTGGAAACATCCAACTTTAATTTTAATAGAGGTAAAAAAATATTTTTCCTCCTTTAAAGGACGCGATAGTTCAGGTATAGAGATATGAACCTTTTTATTTAGTAGTTTCCAGACATTTTTAATTGCATTTAAATGCAGTTAAATATAAATTTTCAAAATTAAAAGAAATTATTTATTTATCGTTTAGTTAATTTGTTAGCAATGGGCAATATTACTTGTAGTCGATAACACTTGTTTGTAGTGGGGTCCATTCCTCTACAGTAATACAGTCCGGGAACAAAAGTGTATCAGCAACAATTCTCGCGCAATTGTCCTTCAATTATTAACATTTTTCTCAGTCTTAAAATTATGTTATAAAATGTAAATATTTCTTACTTGTTTTGATTTAAAACACTGATTATACTTTGAATTTGATCTCTTGACCGATGATAGTTTGTCCTAAAAACTGACTACACAGTACACACGCTCCACCACATCCATATAAACCAGAAATTTCTTGATAAAAACTACAAAAATTTAAACAAATTCCTATATTTTATTAATATTTTAAGTCCATTGACCTGTTGATAATTGGCTAACATTTCCATAAACAAATTTCCATACAGACAATATACCCCAACTGGTAAGGTCAAAATTGACATTTAAATTATTATGTCTCTCATCTGGGTAAACATGAAAAATCAATTTAGTAACATTATAAAAAAAAAGGTAAATTTTCGCGCCATAAAAATTCTTTTACATAAAATCAAAAATCCATTTTTGAATGCAAACATCAGACGCAAAAAAAAAATATCCTTAAATCCATTTATCTCCTCTTAAACACTAAATTTTCTTTATGTATATAGAACAACAACAAAAACAATACAAAAATAAAGGAAAAACCTCGGGAAAAACTTATATTTGAAAAAATTCCATTAGAAAAAAAAAATTATATTTATATATCCCGCAAAAATAGCAGGATGCTTTTATCCTTTCAACGCACATTTTTACATTTTCCAAATACATTTTTTTTTTCAACAAAAAAATAAATAAATAAAGGATTATTTATGTTTATACATAAATAAATATTATATAATAATACAAAATATTATTTACATCCTAAAATTTTTATGTTCTATTTGTTTTGCTGTATCCTTGCAGGAACAATTTTTATTGTATTCGATAATAAAGTGATTAGAAGATTATTAAATTTTAGTGGATTTAAATTTCCGGTGAAAGCATTCGAAAGAAAATAAATTTTAAAAGGATATTAATAATTCTTTACTGGGGGTAAATGTTAATATTTTTCATAAAATTTTACATTTTCCAATTTTCCAATACAAAATATTATTAACGTTATAAATTTGTCGTAAATATTCAATATAATTATTATAAAAATTCGTTAGTATCAAAGAGGATTACAAAGTGGTAGGAGAAATTGCTATGATAATTTATAAATAAAAAATTACCCCATCACCAGAGTTCAAATTCTGGTGGTGAGTATGCGCTATATCAAAAATAGATTTTTGTAAAATTTGTATTACATTTTGTTGTAAAATAGGAGAAAGTTTTTTAAATGTTATAATAAAATAACAAAATTTAAGGATTTCATTTCGGTGATTTGATTATAGGTAAATATTATGTTACAAAATATATTTACATATACTATTTATTGATATATGATAACATATTATATAATAAATACAATTTTTCAACTGTTAAATGGACAATTAGCTATATCAAAATCTTGAATTTTATGTGAATTTAGATGCTACCACCACACTATCAAATCAAATATTAACTTTTAATTATTTCCATCTCATAGTTAATTTTTCTTCATTATAAGTTACTGCACATAATTACAGGTAAAATTTTATATATAATTCTATAATTTTTCTAATAACTAAAATTGATAAATAACGATCGAATTACTCGAATATTAAATGTAAACGCTTTTAAAATTAAATCTAATAAACTCGTAGTTTATAAATTTTATTCTAATAGAAAATTATTTAATATTCTTATATGTTGCCTTAGTATTTAAGTGACGAAATTTAAAATTTAAAGAAATGTTTCTTTGTTATATTGATTTTTGTAGATTATATTTATAGAAAATAGAAAAGTTTGGGTTATTATAAATTTGACTTGTTTTGTCCTATATTTAATTTAATTTTAAAGTTATAATGAACTTATCATTATCGCATCAACTAACAAAATCTTTATATATGTCCAATTTCATTAATTTTTAATAAACAAATCTAAATGTAAAGTTTTGAGGATCTCATAAGATAAAAATCTTTAAATTAAAACTAGCTCATTGTAAATAATTGTTAATTTTTATAAAAATTCTGGAAGAATCGTATTTGCACGATGAATCCTAAGTTACGATTATTTATTTAAAATTTGCGATGATAATTATGTATTTCGATAAACAAGCCGGCTAACTTAACAATAATTTATATTAAAACTATCCTACGTACAAAAGTAGAAGATTCTAAAGTTCCTGACAATCTTTCATAAATCCTATCATTTAAAACTTTATGTGTGTCTAATTTGCAGTAAATTATATCTTAACATCAGAATTAAATCAGTTTCTGTTAATCGCTTGAAATTTGATTTCTCCGGACAAAACGATAATTAAATCCCAAAAAAAAAAATATTTTTTCCCTTCGTTTTATATTCGTATTTCTATCAAAAATTTATTGATATTTTTTTATTTTTTTTAGGAGTAATTTTTCATCACTTTTTAATTTCCTATTCCACGTCCACAAACTACAATTTTTGATTTTCTTTAATTATATTCAAATTTTAATTGTATTATCTTTAATATAGTTCTAGACATCAAATTATTTCTATCTGACTGGCATATCCTTTTCAACTTTTTGATATAAATCATACAAAAACCCCGGTATTCTTGGTACACATAAAAAACATCCTTATTAAAATTCACCACACGCGACAACAATGCAAATAAAAAAAAAGCTTTTCCAACGACAAAAAATGATCACCGTCAAAAATATCTCTAAAATAAAAAGTGGACTTATTGTAATTTTCATAATTTTTTTTTGTTAAAAAAGATTTTTGTCACGACATAAAATACCACTCAACTCGGTGTATTTATGTATCACGAAGGATAACTTATTTACCAGTTAAAGAAGATAACATTTAGGAAAGAGACACAAAAAATAAAAATGAAAATTATTGAAATCGCAAGTATTGTAATATAGAAATGAACAATTCACAGATGAAAATTTCAAAGAGTTGTGAAATTTATAAATTGCCCTAATTTGTTTGCAGTCAAAAGCACACCCATAGAACCTAAAATATAGAACATACCCAATTGTAATACGGAATTCAAAATGACAAGTCCCCAAAAAAAATCATAAAGAAAAATTTTTGTGATATTATATGTGAAAAAAATGGTGGAAAGAATTTTATATATTTTTCCTCTGGAACTCTTTAAAAAAACAAAAAACAACACACAAAAATTCCCATGAGAACTACCAGGATAAAGGATAATAAAGGAATTGTATTTGTTTTTTTTTTTTTTTGGAAGCATGAATGAATTTTAATCATAAAGAATCGTCATTACTACTAGACTAGAGGTTATCTTTAAAAGTTTTATGTTTATTATGGACATGATATGCATTCGCAGTGGACAAAATTTTAGTTGAGAGGTTAAAGTTGAAAATTAGAAAAATTATTAGTATTTTATTTAAATTGCTATCACAGTTTAGAATACAAATGAAATAAAATTTTTAAGTAAAATTAGCTATTCGAAATCTAGTGTGTAATATGAAGTGAAATTTATATATTTAATGATACCGATTTAATTTTCGGGTTATACGTAATATCCTAAAAAAAAATATCGAAGAAATTAAATAAAATTGGAAATAATGAAAAATGAGAGTTTTATCTGTTAAGATTAGATTTGATTAGAAAGACTTTGAAAAGTTACTATGCAGAATTTTTGATTTGTCAAGCTCTACATTTCTGTAGAAGCTTAGAACTTTGTAACCACTTACGTAACGTAATAGATTATCAAAATTTCGAAAAATTTGCTCCAAAAATTTAATCAAGTAGAACCGACAGGCAATAATTTTTGAATTTCCAATTTAATTTACAAAATATCTCAACAAGCAGAATTTTCTGTTAGCAAGAATATTGGGAAGATTTAAAAATATCAAAAGCTGCATAAAAACGTGATGGTTTACTATATAAAAATTATAGTAAATCTACCCCGAAAACAAAATTGTTATTCGTTTCATTTTCATTCGGAAAATTTTAATCGGAATTTTAAATATTTCGAGAAAAAAAACAGTATACCCAAAAATTGTCTCTAGTAAATCTGGATAACATTCCCGCAGTAAAACCAATTTACTATAGCATATAAAACTATGTAATCACAATCTATCTATAAGTTTACATAATTCGTTTCGCAAAATCTTTTAATACTATTCGCATTTTATATGAAATTTATTTCTCAATTTCATATTAATGTCCTTGTCCGCCATGTAAAATGATTTATTTTAGTTAACTAGATTAGAAGAATTTGTTTTAAATGTTGTTTTTTATTTTTGTGGCATCGTATACAAACTCAAGTGCATTTTATGTATAATTTGAAAAATGGAATCACAAATGTAATGTTAAAATATTAGGAGGAATTCTTGTAAAATCATAATTTCTGGAAAATATCTAACAATCAACATAAAATTTGGAATCCGCCTTGCTTAAGGATAAAATAACATTTAATATTCTTATATGATATTTACACTTAATTTAATTCATTTCTTCCAGATTGTAGTGTAATGCAGAATTCTAGCATTTGCAATTGGGATGTTTTTTTTCATTGCTGTTCTTTTAAATAATGTGTTCTTAATGAATTTTCTTTTTTAATTTTTGCAAATAAAAATTCATTTACTTTTCAACACAATTCAGTGACCTTAAAAACGAATAATAAAACCATAGTAAAATTATTAAAATATAAAAACGGAATGATTGCCCGCAGCACCGCAGCATAAATATTGTGTAGTAGTTACAAACTTTTATGCTTTTTTCAGTACCGACAATTGTATTCCATTTCTGTCTTAGTCTCTAGAAAATATAAAATAAATATTTTAAACAGATGATAAGTAATGCCATTTTCTTTACTAATTACATTTTAAAGTTCAATTTTAATGTTGAAGAAATTTGTATAAATTTAGTTTCTTCAATTAGTTTCTTGGCAAGCGAGGAATCTTATAAAACTATAACACAAGCTCCAAAATTTAAATAGAAATGCAATATTTCCATGTAGTTGACTGACATCAGTTTAACATTGTATATACCGCCGTTTCGTTCTCATATGTACAGATGCTATAACCTATAAGATCAAATTTCTGAAGATCTTACTCAGTGTACTGTTAGCTTTCTTTCTACTGTTTTTTTATGGATTGACCCGGATTTAATAGTCTGGAGTGTCACAACCTTTCATATCCGTTCCATATCACTTCAAAAGTGAAAGAATCATAGAAAATTATATTTTATTTTTACATTTCATCTAATTTAGTAAGTTAGGTAAGGTTAAGAAGAGTGTGTGAAGACACAAGGTCAAGAAGCATTACGAGACATCTCGATGGATCCATTGTGGTCCCTATGCAAGGTTCATAAACTAAGCATCAATCCTATCAAAAAAATAATTTTCCTTTATTAAGAGAATAATTGTTGAGAATAACGTAGTGTTGAAAGGGTCAACCAACAGTGCAAAACGTCACATCCCAAGTCCCAAGCATTCTAGTGTGGGTTCTATAGTTTCATCTCCACAGCGGCATAAGCTGCTTTTCAGAGAATCCCAAGGTTTGCATATATTTTAGTAAATATTTACTATATTAAATTTAAAGGACGAATAATTTGTGTTAACTAGCAAATTTATAACATACGTGACCGACAGACAGACAGACAAAAACTCGGTAACACAAAATAATTTCTTGTATCGCAAAATAAACAAAAAAACCTTAAAAATCTTTAACGAGTTGCTCCTTTACTCAAGCCTTTTAAAGTTTTGAAAGGATTTTTTTGATAAAATGAACAATCCGTACTGCCAAGGAATAAGGAATAAAAAAAATTCTTTTGTTATTTTACATATAAAATTTAAAATTTCTACTTTAAAAAAAAAAAAAACAATTTTCCTGTTTTGATTTGATTATTTCTTTAGTTATTTTAATATATTTTGCCATAAAGTTTTTTTTTTACCCAAAAAGCTGATGCTCTAATTAAATTTACAATCCGAATTATTAATAATCCTTTCAAAGTAATATTTTTATTAAGAAATTTTATTAAATTTTAAATCATTTTTTTGTTGTTGTTGTTGTTTTGTTTTGTCAAAGATCTTCATTAAAAAGAGCTTAACTTTTCTAATAAACTTATTTGCTATTATATTTATTGCCACCGATACTATCAGAAAGACAACATTATTAAATTATATCCTTTTTTAGAAAAAGCAATAGATTGTGAAAATATATATAAAAGTCACAAAACAAATTTTAATATAACAGAAAATTAAATAAAATTTTTAAGTATTTTTGGAGACAGTTTCGAAAATAATTTGTTGACAAAATTTTGCGTAAATTAGAAAAAAACAAAAATTATGTTAGGAAATCCTTTTTGTGGTTAAAAAGTTTGTTTTTCAATAAAAAAATATAATTTTGAAGAAAATTTTGCTACTTAAAAATTTATTAAATACCAAAAAATAATGGAAAAACTTAAAGGATTTAGAAAAAATATCAATTTAAGTGAAACTTTTGCTTCGATAAATTTGTATATTTAAATAAAAAATCTAATAAATTTTTGTGGATTTAAAATATTTAATTTGGTTAAAGATAATTTGTAATCAATCGTTTTCATTTAGGGTTGGTTGGGTATGTTAAAAGTCGATATTAAAAATTGTAAATTCGAAAATTTTCAATTTATCGATTTACAATATCAATAACAAAATATTTATTAGCAAAATGTTGTCTGTAAAAATGAAGTATTCATTGGAAAAAAGTAAATTTATTTTAGATTTTTACAGCAATTTGAAGTTGCAAGGAATTGTTAAAATACTCCTAGACTTATTGATTTTCGACGGTGTTTTTTTTTACCTTCCAAAGATTCATTATATTTTTATGTAACCAATTATAGAAACTAATATGTAAAATAAAATTAGGTTAGTTACTAAGATGTTATTGGCTCAGATTACCATAATTCCACTTAAAAATAAGATTATGTATTATAGTTCAACATTTCGCTAGAGTGATTACGCTACTCAATATTACTAAAAATAGTCATCGTCGACGACAGTTTAATATTCTGCTCATATCGGCTAACACTCTAATATAAAAAATATATTACTACAGCGGCCGCTGACAAGGAAATTCTTACTGAAACCCCACTTTTTTTGTGGTATCACTTTTCATTCAATGTCCACAATTTCCTAAATTATCTTAATAAAAATAATTGAAATTTCAAATTTATATAAATATTTATAAATTACACAAAATATAATCATTTTTTTGTCTCTACAAATTTGATAGTCAATCCAATCCGTCTCTTAAAACTAAAATGTAATTTATTTTTATATAGTATTTTTCCAATTTATTCTTTATATTTTTTTCTGTTTTTTTCACATTGATTTTTAGTGACATCAGAATTTTCTTTTAAAAGATAATTTCAAAAACCAATTTGACAATATATTTACTCTACTGTGGTCGGTAATCCCATCTTTGATTATTGTAAGAAAACATTTTATACTCTGTCAAAAAGTATCAAAAAAAAAATTACCAACAATAACAACAAGAAAATAATTCTTCTTGAACTTATACACTTTATTCGGCCCACTTCTTTCCCAAATATAGGAAATTTGTGGAAAATTTTTACGGTACATTTATTGAGATGAAAATGATAGCAAGAAAGAAGAAAAAAAAATTGCACTTATTCGATTTACACACATTTATTTTCATGGTGAATAAGTTTTATGTGTTGGGAAAAATCAACATGAATTTTTTTTTTATGTATTTATTTTAATGTTTATTCATTTTACTAAAGGAGATATAAAAACTTATAAGGTTTTCATTTCTAGTATTGAAGCAATAAAGTTGTTTTCATTGAGTCAATCATCAAGAAAAATGCTCGGCATACTTTTGAAATTGTATTACAGAAATTTTTGTAATATTCTCCTTTATAAAAGAAAATGGAAATTGAAAGTGAAATAAATTTGAATTCAATTTTGTTCTCCAAATTGTTATGCCGAATCGAAAATTATGAAATTTTGAAATAGGTTTATACAAATTTCCATTTGCTGTCCATACATAAAAATATAATTATTAATAATATAGTTAAAAAATATGAAGGAATCTCCATTAAAGAAATTCCTGACGAATTAGCTCATGCCAGGCGCTAACCAGCTTTTGAATATGTGATCAAATTAAGAAGACAAATTAGGCTGTCAGTGAACTAAAGTTCTTTCAACACAAGAACGAAAATATGTGATTGTAGTGAGGCTGTTATGTCGGAGAAAGAAAAATATTTTAGCTATAATTGGCAACACTCAAATTAGATGATAAAAATCATTAGTAATTGATTATTACAATGGAATTGATTATATATTTTTTAAATAATATTTTACAAATTAAATTGTTACAATATTTCATTAGAATTGATTAAAGTTGTTGAAAATATTTCATTGCGAATTTCTTTATTGATTTTAATTTAATAAATTTCATTCAAGGAAGGTCAAGAAAATCTATTATAAGGAAAATTATACTGGAAATTTTATTACTTTGTAATTTTCAATGTTAACTTATAGAAATGCGTTTAATTTTCAAGGTGTATATAGATTTCACTTAATATACGAGAAGTAGATTATAATTTTTGCACACACTAGTAAAATTTCATAGCATAATTACAAATTAAACTTTTGTATAAGTAAGTATAACTAAAGCCAAGTAATTACTGAGTCACTTCACTGGCAGTGTTGTTACAAACCTTAAATTGCCTCTTATTTTAAATTTTTAGAACAAATTATTTTGTTACAATCTGCTAAGCAGATATTTAAAATGAAAAAATTTAATTTCTAGAATTTTCTGATGGAATTTTCAATTTTGATATATGTAAAAACATTTTTTTTACTTTTCTGTTGTTAATTTTCTGTTTCTTTAGATTACTAAACATTCTTACATAGAGAAGAATTATTTAAATCGAAGAATTTAAGAAAAACAAACAATTCTTAAGGATCGATATCAAAATATTTCATTTTATTTGAATCTCTGTTACTGATTTTTTACAATTACTAAACCATCAAACTTCAATACTATCGTAATATTTTACAAAGAGAACTTTTTATTATTATATATTTTTAGTTCAGATAAATACTTCAATAACTCAATTTAATTAAGTTCAATTGGTGGAGGTCATGGACGAATAACAACAACATATGTAATTGATGAATCTGCCAAATATTCATTAGCGAACATTTTATTTTTTACCCATCATCAGACCAACCAACACCGCAAAATACAAACGAAAATCTGAGCTGGATAACAAAGAGCGATGACGACCCAATCAAATAAAACTGGTTTTGTTGAAATTTACAAAAAATAAAAATAAACTAATTTCGCCCCCACTTTCCGATTTTGTTGCTAATGCCACTCTAATAACAAAGAAATATTTTATACGAAACCAAAATCGAAAATTATTTTTCTTTAAATTTTGGTTGTTAAAATTATTTTTATTCTTCACGTTGTGGAGAAAGTGATTTTCACAAATATGGAAAGGTGGTAAATTCAGAAACGAATTCGTCGAAAAATGAAATAAAAAAAAAATGTTCGAATTTAATTATAAAAATTTATATAGAATATTATTAAATATTATAATAAATATTTTAATTTAACACGCGGAGAGTGAAAAGTAAGAAGTAAGAAGTTCTGTCTTAAAAGTTCCAATCAAATTATTTAATCTCTTTCAAATTATATAGTAAGAAGGTGAGGATCTGCACTTTGTGAACTCAAACACGATAACGACTAAACTTATAAAAGAATCACTTCAAATTTGGAAATTAAATTTTCGGCTACCATCTCAGGAAAACCTAATTAACAATTAATTAAAATGATCACAGGGTCGTAAACGCTTGTATCCAAAGAGACCAAAAATGATATAGTTATAAAGTTTCCACACTTACAAGCCGTACAGAGTCACGCTATGAGAGTTGCTGGAATCCATGCTTTAGTGTATTTTCAAAACCGCTTACAGCGTCACTATGTTCATAGCCTTAGTCTCGAACGTTACAAAGAAATAACTCCAATTGCAATAACTGATCATGAAAATTTGCTACACTTAAAGTTTGATATAATCCACTTAATTGATTTCACATAAGGTGGGAATTAAACCTAGTTTTTAACAAGCATTTATTTAACTTTCTTAAGTAAAGAAGATGGCTCTACGATTACTCCACGTTTGCTCTAAAGAAGATGGCTCTACAATAACTCCACGTTTACTCCATTCCGAATAGGAAATAATTCTAACAAATTAAATTTTTTAGTCAGTGACGTTACGGATTGTTAAGTGGATTAACAAAAGAAATTTCCAACATAATTTTCCAACATAATTCCTATTTAAAGTGGAATATTTTTTTAACATTTCAAACTGATTACTAGGTTCGGGAAGTGTTGCCAACATCAATTTGGAAAATATGTAAAAAAGTCTTTCATAGTTCAAATTTTTTAAATTTATGAAGCAGAAACAAAAAAAAAAAAATATGTTATTGAAATGAAATTTCTTTTCAAAAAATTGATTACCTTTTTCGAAGATTGATATAAAAGTTTATTGGATAACAAGTTGAATAAACATAATTTTTTATAAATATTTTTCTATTATTGATTTTTTTTGCGGATTTATTCAATTTGTGTAAGAGTAATACATAATAAAATATTTAATATGAATATCTTTTGAACGACTACAAACAAATTTTATTGATGTAGGTACCTATACCTAAAAAGTTCTTCTATGATAGCAAAATTAGTAAAATAAAATATATAAAAAATTTCTTCAAAGATTCTTTAAAAATTCCAATTTGTAAAATTTTACAATAACTATTATATTAAAAAATACAATTTATTTCTTTATATCAGAGGTTTACAATTTAGCATTAGACCCTAACGCTTTTTTAAGAATATGTATAGCGCCATTTTTTGTTTTTAAGTAGTCGAAATATTTTTGACGTGTCTCTACGTGTTTATTGGCTACACTTTAATCTGGAATCATAGTACAACCGTTTACACTTGGCAGGTGTGTAAAATACTGTGCCAAAACACAACTTTGTCAAAAATATGTGTTCAGCGCGTTGCTAAAAATGTGGTAATACGCTTTTTTCAATTAAGCAGCATCAATTCCATAAAAAATTAAGGAAATGACATGTTTAAAAAGTGCCTTTCAACGCGTACAATGTTGATTAAAATGTAATTTAAAATTTAAGGACATAGACAGTTGGCAAACAAATTTGGTACAGGCAATATCGACTATAGCATTTACAATGCCGCCATTCTCCAGTACGAAATTAGTTTATCATATAGTAAAATATAGTAAGCAATAGAATATTGTCTTTGCTCTACGAAATGTCGCCGTATGAAGAATTATGTATGTCGCACAAAACTTTTATTCCACGGGGGAACATAGGATCTCTGTACTCTGTACTGTTTCATCGGGTTCTGTTTTGTGCCGTAGCTTTTATTTGCGACCATGTCATGTTTATTTTCTTAATTTCATCTTGAACCGTTCTCCATGTATTTTTCGGTCGTCCAACGTTTCGTTTTCCTTGACGATTCCAGTCTAGTGCTTGTCTGGCAATTATCTTTATAAAAATTACTATAGTAAAACTGTAGAGGCATGTGGAAAGTATTTCTCTATTCATGAAATAATAATTTCTTATTCTTCCACCAAAATATCAGCTGTACAATTTATTCCTAGAATTAAAGAAAACTTTCCCATTTTTACAACTCTAAGAACAAATATTTCTTTGTTTTGTCCCACAATATTTTCGATTTACTTTCCTATTAGGCTAACAAATTTATCATTATTAGTAAGTGAAAATATATGTTAAAAATATATTATCTAAACTTTATAAATCTACCTCAAATTTTCATTTGCCGCAGCACACTAATAAAAATAATATTTGTCACACGATAGCACATTTCATTCCAAGTATATTTAAATTCTGCAATTTATTGTCCTTAGCAAGGTTTGGAAAAATTAAAGGAGTTAGTATCTTTCAGATCAAGGCTTCCGAATTTGTTAGCAGTTAAATGGAGATAAATAACAGCAGCATTAAAATAAGGAAGAAGCCTTAGGTCTTTCTATAATTTCAAATTTTAATATAATTTCATCAGATTACATTACAATTTCAATCAATATTTTCAATTTCAGTCAAATTTATAAGTCGGTTTTCACAAAAAAAAAAGTTATTTGATTTATATACAACCTTCTATAAAGTAGGAATGGAAAAGGCCCAAAAGAATGTCCTTTCAAGAAGATTAAAAATTCTTTTTTGCATAGTTATAAAAGTTATTCAAGGATTTCATGAATTTTTATTTTAAGAAAATTACTTATTTTCGATGCTTCTTCATCCTTAAAAAGATGTAAAACTAATTTTTCTTTTTTTTAGATTTATTTCCTAGAATACATTAGTGTACAGTGGCTTTGTTGACTTTGGCCATTAAAAAAGTAATAGTAATGTATAAAAAAAGCAGCAAAATTTTTTATGAAGCCAAATAAAACTAAAAACTATGATTTCTAATGATTAGATCTCTCGTGATGTTTTCAATTTATTTTACAAGGACTTGTATAGTAAAACTATGAAGTTTTGTAATGGAAGGAATAGTAGAAAAATTTGAAAGTTCTTAAATTTGGCGGTCACTAGTAATATCAGTGGTGTTATCTCTACTAAGTTCAATGGGCAACTAATATTTATAACAATTTTTACATTATACGAGTCAATGCGAAGCAACATTTTGTTTGTTAAACAATTTGAATGAAATTTGGCATATGCTTAACTGAATAACCGTGAAGTTTAAGGTTGTTTAGTTCAGAGGTTCGTTATTTTTTCTAATTATATATACATTTTTCATATCCTGAAATTTTCTGCAAATTTCAAATATAAAATTTAAAAAAAAACGCTGTTTTAACTCCGAGTTTTAAGATACCCAGGTTTTTACATCTTCCAAAAAGTTTCCAAAAAATTTGTATTTTTTTATGTATATTTACTTTAGCAACAAAAATGGTAAACATCAAAGGATTTCATTTTTTTTTCTAAAGAAAATTTCAATTTTTTTTTTTTAAATTTAACGAAATAACAATTTTTTTATTGGTATGTTAATGCTTCAAAGGATTCAAAAGGAGTACACAACTTAAAGAAATTTATCTGAATACATAATTTATTATTTTAATTAATTAAATTGTTAGGGAAGATTTAACATCATTACACTGTAATTTTTCGGAATCTCAGAGTCAAATTATCAGAAGAAAAAAATATTTTGCGGAAACTTAAAACCTCAACTAAAAAAACTTATAAAAAAAGATGATTTACGATAATATTTTATCTATAATCATTTTAATATTATAGATATTTAAGTTTTAGCATTAAATACTGAAAATTAACTATAATATATTGAAAACTGACCTTGAATTTGGTGAATCACTTTGAATGCCTAAAAGTTGTATAATATTTCAATTAAATTATTTTTTTATACATCAAATAATTAACATTAAAAACCCAGTAAAAAAAAAAGAATCACTACCGCGAAGTTCAGGTGCGATTTATGAATTTTGAAGGTGTATAGCGCGCAGTTCAAAAATATTTAGCCCACAATAAAAAAAAAATATTCTATAAATTCCATTCATTAAAGTTAAGCTGAAGCCACAAAAAAAAAAAAAAATTAAAAACATTTTTATGTATTTGCTCATATAGAACTTAGTTGTAATAATAATAAACGGATAATTTGACTATAATATGGCCTTCGGGTGTGCTTTCAATTATATTTATATATATAAAAATACATTGAGTAGTTAACCACCAAAATGGTGATTTGCTCCGTTGGCTAAAAGCACAATAAGGCACATTAGTTATATAAAAGCAATTATTATATTTTTATGCGGAAGAAACTTGTTAAACTTGAAAATTGTAATTTTACTGTACGAATTATCAATTTTAATAAATTTTAATTTTTTTTTTTTGTTTCAGTTGAAAAATGAAAGGGTTTCTAAGTATGCTTAATTTTACAGTATTAAATATAATTATCATAATTTTGTAAATATTAGAAGTTATGTTCGATCTTTGTTCATTGCAGAAGGAACACGACATTCGAAATTCTTCATTCATAGATAATTACAATTAATAGATAATTAATTACAAAAGTTTCTTAGAATACTAAACTTTATAGGGCAGTGTATACTTAAGGCTTACTGTTAAACCGATTATCAACACTAGATCTGATGATTAAGAACACGACATTATATACTTTACCAGACAAATTAGACAGGCCTTAAAGAGTTTTCGTAGCTTCAAAGATTTGAAACCTACAAGCCCCGATTTTTTTTTTTTTTGAAAAAGCGTACTAATGTCTTCTTTGAAATAAAAAAAAAAAACAATTACTAAAATATCTTCACCCTACCTCTCAAAATATAATTTCAAAATATTAGGCCTGTCGATTACCTATCCAACAAAACCAAACCTAGTTTTTTCCGTGGACCCCTTGAAAAGTTATGGACCCAAACATGATATTACTTTTTTTTAGAGTTCCTAATAGCAAATCGTCTATATAGTTCGAATTGGAGGCCGAATCTAGGGAAGTGCTCATATAATTTTTATACCAATAAAGTAGTATATCGTCGATTATCCGTTTCGTGTGTCGGGTCTACCTTGTATTACGGGTAAGTGAGCAACGCAATTCGAAACATTGGTGAATGCTATATTGACCAATCAGAATAGCGATTGTTAATGAAACAGATTTGTAAATATTTGTTAAAAGAACTATGGCTTAATCGCTTAATAATTGAAGTTCTAATAGAAGTCGACCTATCATAAAGCCGTATTTCCCACAGAGATCGAAAGCAAATTGTTATCAAAGCAAAATATTACAAACTACAATCTTCAATAATACAAGATTGAATTGCAAATTTATATCTCAAATATTAATCTCTTACCCTATACAATGATTTACCTTATTTTATTCTAAATTATCGACATAATTGCACAAATTATCTAAATAAATTTCACTGTCACGAATGAAATATTTATAATACTGAGTTTTCAATGTCAAACGTGTAATAAATTTTTAAAGGCGCGCACACCTAAAAAAAAATTATATTCAATTAACTTTAAATCATAAGTTTAATAATCCAAATATTAACACATTTCCACACCAATATTTATTTAAAATCAGAGATTGACAAACCCCTGTAGACGATATAATATTCTATAAATTGGGAAGTGCATTTCGAAGTCAAGTTTGTCTTTAATTACATAAATTTCATATTTTCGATGTCATATATTTAAGTTGCAAAAGTCTTGTTTCGTCAATGTAGCGACAGTTTTAGTTAAAACATTAACTAAATTTTGCTCTCCACATTTAGGAACATTTTTTTTAAAATAAAAATAGACTAATTTCACTTGGAAATGAATGATTGTATGACATTAAAATGATTTTTTTCATCATTTTTCATCTTCCCCTAAAACAACTAAACACTTTCAAGTTTTATTTGGGTTATAAACTTTAATAAATCAGTGTTGCAGTCTTACGGTGAACTGCAAGACTTTTTCTTTTATTATAAATTTTGGTTTTTCGGTTTTACGTAAAGTTTTATTTATCGGTTTTTGTTTTTACTGTATTTTCCATTTGGGATAATATAAATGAAAAATATGTGCTAAAATATATTGAGTTGAGATGTATAGCTAAATAAAAAAAAAATTACCTAAAAAGTTTTCCATCACGTCCTTAAAAATTAAATTTGGTTATCTACATATTTTTATATATTTTACACTTTGAAATGTAAATATTTTATAAAAACTTCAATTTTGCTTGCATAACAGCATAACTGATTCAGAATAATGAAGTTCAGTCAAGAAGTTGAAATTTCGAAAATAAATATTTCGAGATTTTGTGTTTTCCAGCCGTTTGGAATTGATAAGGAGCCCATCCACTGTACGGACACCAAATTTTTTATAGTTAATATGTAGTTATTTTTTTAGCGTTTTTGATAGTATATGATAGAAGGCCAAGTAAGAACGGAACTAGCTTAATATTTGTCAAATAATTTAATTTTTTTGTAAATTTTTAAAAATTGTAAATTTAGCCACACAAAAAGGTGAATTCAAAATGAATTCCGAAACAACACATTTTAAAAATATACGTTTCCATAAATTCGACAACAAATTAGAGCTTGGGATAGAGAAAATGAACTTTTTAAATTTTAAATGCTTATAAAATCAACATAATTTAAAGTATATCATAAATTTTAAATTACATGACATACGAAGTGTAATTCAGATTAATATCTTTACTTCGTAAAGATTAATATCTTTACTATTAAGTGTAATTCTGAAAGTATCAATTGTAATTCAAATGAATAAAAGAAATCGTCAATTGTAATTCAGAAAGCATCAATTAAAATCTCAACTGTATATAGCGTGCAACACAATATCAAGCTACAGGGTTTGACAGATAGGTTGTTGCAATTTAACGTATGAACGCCTTAATTTAATAATTTACTGCATATTTCATAGCATAATATTAACTTTAATGGCTGATTTTGTAATCGTTCCATTACAGTATTCCTAAAAGTATTGTCGAAAATTTCTAATTTTTTTTAAACTAAATTATATCGCCATTTTTTAGTTCGGTCAATAAATATGATTTGAAAACTCTACAAAAATTAGCAACATTTTTTATTATTTTTATGATAACTTAAATGACCTGAATTATTTTACTAATACATTTTTTTTTGTATTAAAATAAACCTTGAATTATTAATATTTATTCTATACATTTAAATAAATCATTTTGTATAAAAATTTTAATCTTTCATATCTGATTTTTAATTATAGAATTAATTTTATAATATTTAATATTTTCACCCCTTAAAAAAATATAATCTCGAATGTTTCATGGTTTTTTTTTATGTTCATTGCATAATTTTTGTTATTCTTTTAGAAAATCTACTTTTATATTATGTTTTCTTATGTTTTTGTTTATAGCCTAAAAGCACAAAAAATTCTGTAAAGATTCTTTATAACTGTATATGTGTTTAACCATCATCACCCCAAAAAACAAAAGTGAAGAGTTGTTTTTATCTTACTATGTACAGGAGCAATTTTGTCGCATATTTAATTTATAAAATCCTATGAAAATATTTTTTAAAGCTTTTTGTTTGGTTTATGAAGCCATATCGTATCTGCTATCAGTTTTTGTTTGTTTTTAAAGATAGACTATGTGATTTAACAGAAATAAGGTAAACATTTATGAAAAAAACTAAGTGAGAATTACAAAATACGAATACGAAAAACTGGAAAAATGACACACAAATTTGAAAATATTATAGGTTATAATTATATGTCTAATGTACGAAAATATACGAAATATGATGAACACACTCTTAGGAAATATATATATACTTCCACGGTAACAATTTCTTCACTTTAACTTAAATTTATTAAGGAATTATGGAGAAACTATGAAGTATGTTGTTTTAAAATAAAAGGTTGAAAACCATAAATAAATTTTTATTAACGTTTCCGAGAAGCTTTATGGCTTCTAACATAAATTTTTATCCTCTTCCAACTACCCTTTCGAATGGTCATACAAAAAAAAAGTGTTTCCAAATAACATCGTACAAATCATTTTCAATAGACGATTTTTCCTAAAGATTAGAATTTCTTTTACAAAATAATCTTTTAAAAAATTCAGAGTTTTTGAATCAATTTGCAGATTTTTAATACATTTCCAGATAAAAATAATAAACCTTCAGTGTATAATATACAGAAAGACTAATATAATTCTAAATACTCATGTATTCTTCCATTAACAAGCAGTCAAAAAATCGCTGGAAGGAGTTATCAACGTGCTCAGTAACTAAATCTATGTGGGGTACCTGCAACAAGAAAAAAACGACAGCGTTAATCACCCTACCGCGCTCGTAATGCAAGACAGTAGTCACTGTCTGGACACTGCTTGATTTTCAAACATGCACGTAGGCTTGGGCTAATCGTGATCCAAATCAAGTATGCCACTGCCCGTCACTCCCTAGCCATAGAGGTCTTTTCTGGTAGAGCTCTACTACCCAACACTGAAAGAAGTCTCAAATTGCAGCACCAGCAAATTCATCAAGTTTGCTGTAATTACGAAATCATTCTAGTTACTAGAAGGATTTCGTAATTAAAGCAAACTTAGTTATCCAAAAAATTGGTAAGGCTATGGAGCCAGTATTGCCACTATAACCTAATCTCCCATTAACAAAATTTTTCTTTAAAATTTTGACTCGGTAGAATTTTATATCATCTTGTATATTTCAATTATAAACAGGTTGCAAATTGAATGCGTGTTTACACCTGCTACGAAATCAACAACAACTTTATCTCTATCTATTAAAAAAAGGATCCCACCTTAGAAAAAAGATAGATGGTTTATAGATGAACGGTGAATAGTAAAAATACTTGTTTACATTTTCTTATATATTATATCATTTTTATCTACATTAAATAAAAAAAAATATAAAAACAAATTTGTTTAAAAAAACGTGTTGAAGTTTTTCATAAAAATTCACAATTTCATTTCAACCCCTACAGTGTCTTTCAACATTTTTATTTACAAGAAAGAAAGCACAGCATAGAACAAAAAAGTAAAAAAAAACTGATTTTTGTGTTGATGAAAATCTAGGTCAAATATTGACTGATCAACTTTATAGGTCTTCTATTCGGTCGTATACATTAAAAAATATATAAATAATCATAAAAGCTATGCTTTTGTAAATGAATTTTAGTTCTCTTTGCCAATGTCTTGACTTTTAAAATAGATTTTCAAAAAATAAAAAAAATTATAACAAATTTATTTCATATAAAGGTTTATAAAATTTCATGCTTCTAGACTTGATTATTATTTATTTGTGTTGAAAAGCATATTTTTTTTGCACTAGTTCTTAATTTCTATTAAGTTTTTTGCAGTTTTTTAGGTTATTAATAATTTTTTTATATTATGTTAGATATTATCTTAATGAATTTATGTTTTATAGATTGAATATCAAAGCTAAACTTTATTAAAAGAAAGGCCCGTACTTAAATTATAGAATTTAATGCTGAATTTTTAGTTAAATTATTGTCATACTCAATAAATTTGAATGAATTAGTTAATTTTGAGGAAGAAAAACTTTAATTATCGCATAGGCTTTTAGATACACTGCTGTGGATTGTCTTAAATTTTTTAATATGAAATCAATCTAAAAATGTATTTATAAAAGATTTATTTGACCATGATCATAATTATGATCATTTTTGTGTAAGTAGTAAAAGCAAACCAAAACCAACCAAAAGTAAATTCAAACTAACCACATTTTAAATACATATAAAGAAATTTAACAAATTAGGCTTTGATTTTTTTGTATATGTAATATAAAAATTGAAAAATTAAATGTAAACAAATTGAAAATTTTTAATCATCAAAAGAGCAGGGTATAAAAACTTACACAGTAATGGCCACTTTCCTAATTATGTGTCACTGTATTGTCGATTAAACAGTCAAGCTGCATAAGTTACAGGGAACAGGTTTCTGAGTGTGTAATTATGTAACTAATAGTGTAAGGTATTATAGTCGTTGTCCCGTTCCCGCTTAGTATTCAAATAGTATGTCTCCTTCACATAATCTGAATATCTGATCTTCCGACAGTCTGGTGAAAATGTTTTTTTTAAATTTCCATAAAAAAAATCCATTACATTTGCACAGGAAATCAGGAGCAGCAGCCGTACCCTGATTTCCTTTCTATACATTCCATGCGTTTCGGTAACTCGTTTTTTAGATGGGTTAGATATGAACATCTTCGAATGTCTTAAACTCCTACAAATTAATGTTAAATATATAATTTAGCCTATAAATATGCAATTTAAAATTCTAGTTACCTACAGCTGTAATTTTAAATAGATCTTAATAAAATTAAAATTACGATTTAAATGAATAATTTTGTAAACAACTCAATGAGAGGAAAATATATTAATTTTTAATAATCTGTCAGATTATAAATTAAATTACAAAATTTAGATAATAAGAAAATTAGTAAGAGGTTAAAATTAGTCAAGTAGAATAAATTATTCATTATTTCGATTGCATGATTTTTATTGATAAATGGTCCGCGTTTTATGGTTTGTATTGACCTGTCAATGAAATTTATTAATATTTTCACACTACTAATAAAAACAAAATATTTAAAAAAAAAATTTGTGGTATTCTTTCTAGTGGCTATATATAAAATAAATTTCTCTTTTATATTATGCCAATCAAATTTTTAGCTACAGCATTCCTCAAAAAATCATAAAATATTTTTTTTTCATATTATAATTTTCATAATTTTGTATTTCCTACAAAAAAATGTTCAATGAATTTCAAAAAATCGTTGTAAATGTAAATTATTTCTTTGCAAATATAGCTACCAAAAATCATTTCCGCACTTACGAAATTATAATTTAAATGTCGAACTTATTATTTTTTTATTTTCTATATAGAAATTCCTTATATTTGTATAAAGCAACCCTAAACTAGAAATAGCTACATAAATTTATTTATTACTGGATATCCATTTGAATAATATTCACCCAGGTAACAAGAATTTTAATGGTTTCTATATCGTTTTTATATATCTGTATCTAAAGAATTCCATTTTAATACATAAAATTGTTTTTCGGGTAAATCATATTTTTTTTTTATATATTCTGGTTACGAACAAAAATTATTATTACCCTTAGCAGAATAAATATGAATATGTGTAGAGGTGAACAGGAAATAGGATCTCATAAAAGTGGGTGTGCCTCAATATCCGTTTCCGAAATTGGCAACAAAAAAAATAAATAAATAAATTAATAAATATATTTTCTAGTACGTATGTAGAAAAATTATTATCTAAAAGACACTTTTCCAATTAAAATTTAATTGGATTTTTTTATGAAAGTTTAATTTATAATTTTTTTTTTTTATTTGTTGAATGAAATTTATCTATAATATTTTTTAGAGACAAATTGAATTAAAAATAGTTTAAAAGTTATTCTTGGAAAATAGAATTTCGGTCAATTAATTTTTCAGCAATTTTGTTAGTATTTCTTGAAGTGGATTTGTTTGGTGAAATGGTTTTGAAGAAAATTTCAACTTGAAGGATATTTTGAAGATTTTGGTATAAAATAAATGATTTTAGTTAAATAGCAAGAACTGGAATTAGTTAGTTTGGACAATAACACAAGCTACTTCAAATAAAATAAAGGTATTTGAGAGAAAGATTTTGAGAAAGATCCTAGGGCCAATCCAAGAAGCAAATGGAAGGTGGAGACTACGTACTATAATGAAGTATACGGAAATTTACAATGAACGAGATGGTGTAACTTTTATGAAATTAAATAGACTTCGATGGGCGGGTCATACTCGTATCCCAAAAAAAGTGCTACCCAGTAAAACAGAAGGAAAACGTCCCGTAGAAAAGCCACTGGTAGGAAAATTCTGTAAACCAAGATGCCCTGGAACGTAGGAAAGCCACAGCGGAGGGGAAGATTCTGTAAACCAAGATGGCCAGGAACGAAATTAACTGCAAATCAACTGCATCAAACAGAGTTATTTGGAAGAAGAAACTTGAGGAGGTCAAGGCTCGAGCAGGGCTGTAGAGCCATTGGAATTGAATCAGGAATTAGTTAGTAAACTTAGTAAGCTTAGTTCACTTATACTTGAATATCCAAATATGAGTAAAATATTTATTATAAAATGATAGTATCTTCTACTTTTGTTACCTAATCACATTTTTCATTTTAAGATTATTGTTACTGGTTGACGTTAGTAATACTTCTGGCGTAATCTTATTGGTATGTTGCTAAGTGTTGTTCCTTGTTCTTATGGTCGAAGTTTAGGTAAATATATTTTGAGGTTTTCCCAATATAACATCTTCTTTAGATCCTCCCCTACAGTATTAGCTGTAGCAGTTCGTTCCTTTTCCTAGCTGTTAGAAGCTATATTTTGACGTTTCCAATTCATCTAAGAACTTCTAATTATCGCCTTTCACCAGATTTAGGCTATACAACTTTTTGTTGATCTTCCCATATAATTTTAATATTTTCATTTTCATAATAACTTTTCTTAAACATATGCACTAAAAGTATTTGACCGAAGCATAAAAGTGGACGGAAAATTGAATTTACTTTATAATGTGGAAAATATGTAATATTAAGTTAATAATCTTGTTTTTTTTTGTATTATAAAATTTACATATTAAATAAAATCAAGCTTATCATCTTAAACTTTTTGACACTGTACTGTAGATAACGACATTGTACATGCAAAAAACGACAATGTAGATAACGACAATTACTTCAAATAGATTTTCCTATATAAAATTGCTAAATTCAAAGTTTTAGTTCTAATTAATCAGTCATCTTGTGAAGTATAACTTTATAATAAAAAAAAAGTAATATTGAAATTAATTTTCAAATTATTTGAATTTTAGTGATAATGGAGAGGATTTTACTTGTACAAATAATTGTAATTTCCGAATGAAAATTAAAATATACAAATTTATTCATATCTAAATAAATATCCCTAAATTTTATTACAAGAAATTCAGTAATAAAAGAAATTGTTTAGTGTAAGTTTTATAAATGTTTCAAATGTAAGAAATTTTTATAAATTTGGAACATTTATAAAAATTTCATTGATTTTATTTTATTATTATTAATTAATAAATATATAACCAATAAATCATAAGCAAATTGATAGTGAATCAAAATTGAATATGTAATATAAAAGCATTCAAATTTAATTCACCCATTCGTTAGTGAATGATACTACAACAATAATAATTTGTCACAATTTTAAATACTATTTCGATCCGTGGTCCGTTGATGAGATGAAATTAATTGTAGAAAATTGACAAGAGTGATTTGGAAAGCCACAATACTAAAGAACGTTAAACAGTAATGAATAAAAATTAGAGGTAATTCTCCAGAAAATGCAATATCTGACACGTATACAAATAAATATTAATTTTGAAAATTCTTATGCAGTTGGTTTTTATAAAGAAGGTTTATGCTTGTATGGACTCATTACACATTACATATGCTGGATTTTGACCTACCTATACTAAACATATATATGTGGAACATGGGAAAAAATTACTTCTATTTCTAATTACGGCGTATGGCATAAAGAAAATTCAATTTTTTTACCGATAAAGAAGGAAATATTTTAATGTTAGTTTTAGAAATGTTTCAAATGTGGAAAATTTTATCAATTTGGCACATTTCTAAAACTTTCATTATTTTTATTATTTACCATCAAAAAATAAATTAGTGAAATGCACCAACAAGTTTTATCCTCCATATATTAAGGAAATGAAAATGATATTTATAACCAATACAATAATTAAATATTAAATACAATACAAATTAAGTTACTATAAAATTATTTTGTTTAATTTAAATAAAAACATTGTTAATTCATTTATAAAACATATTCATTTATCTAACATATGCAATTTAAAATTTATACATTTTTTCTGAATTTCTTGAAATTTTACTCAAAATTTAACTTTCTTATTCATTATTATTATTATTCAAGAATTATTTTCAAATTTACATTCCTGCAAATTGTAGGTTAGCTTAAATTGAAAAAACCTTGGAGTAAGCGAGGAGTCCTCAAAGTAAGCTTTTCCGGACGAGGAGTCTGCGCCTTAATAAATGTAATTCTGTTAGTCATGATTGTCGTCTACCTGAATCATAAGAGACAGTTAAACTGACACAAAAATGATTCCATAGAAATTTAATAAAATTGAATATTTTATTAATTTTTTTTTTTGTGGATTTAGTAAAAAACTGAAACTTTGTCGAATTTTTTTAATTCATTTAATTACCCAACTATTATTGATGGGAAGTCTGGCATTTTCTATTTGTATTTTTTAATTTTTGGATTCGATAAAATTTGTTATTTAATTTTTACTGATTTTTATATAGTTTTGCTCAACTGTCAAACGATAGAGCAGCTTTAAACAGAAATATAAACTTAACTTATCGGAAATTGTATAAATTTTACAGAAATAAGAATTTGTTATCATCTCTTTAGTTTTTTGTATATACGAATAATCAAATAGTTACAACATTAGAAAATACATTCAGAAAAAAGGACAGATTGCGAAAATTTTGGAATATTTTACTAATGAAATATAAAAATTTCCTTTATTAGCAAAGCAAATAAGAATTCTGAAATTTGAAATTCAGACCCGGTAATTATCAAAAAATTATAATCCATAAAAAACTTACTTATATAAATTTTCAATGTCAGAGAGGACATAAATTTGATGGTCTCACACAAAAATTCTACTAATATTTTGACTAAAGCTTATTACGAGTATATATAGATGCAAAATGTCTCCGGATTGGCTGGTTTTGGATCGACTATCACTAGGATAAGGACAATCTTCTCTGCATTACTGAGGAGAGGAGATTGTACTCCAACTTGTAGAATTTTTTTCAAATTTGAATATGGAATTGTTTACGGAAGTAATTCAATTGAATTTGTATTAATTCGTTATTAAATTACCAAAATTTCATTATTAAATTTGCATTATAACAATTTTTATGATGTTTCAGGAACTAAAAATATTGGAACAACACAATAAAGAAGACTAAAATTTAATTTAATTTACCTTTGTTATGAGAAAATAGATGATTCAAAATGGCTGAATATATAAAAATGTCATGTAATTAACTTTCACAACCGAATTAAAAAACTACTAATAATTTCACTTTTAAAAACACTATTTATTTTAAATTATTATGACATTAATTTAGAAATATATTCTTTTTTTATAATTAACACTACATTTTCATATTTTTTAAATTTATTTCCAATAAATCAATTTTCCTATACCCAAAAAAAACAAACTAATATTTTTTTTTCAATTTTAATAAACTTTTTTTAAACGATTTTAAATCTGCGAAAAAATTGTAAAATTCTAGATTTTTTATTATTTTTATGATTAAATATTATTTAATATCATTTATTTTATAATATAATTAACGTTTGAGAAGCTGACAAGTTAATTATTAATTTACACTACTATTTCCCGAAACGTCTTTACACAGCGACAAGTAAATTTAAACTAAGAAAAAATGGGCGTATCTAAATAAATAAAATTGATTAGATGATTTAGCGCGGGAAATTTGAATATTTGAAATATTAATTTAAATTATATAATTAAAATTTTTAATGTCTGCTAATCCTAGTTTTCTTTTAACGAAATTATTAGCTCACAAAGTGAAGTTTAGCCAAAAGTTCAAATTGATGGTTGAGGTAATTTGATAGTGAAGCATTTTATTAGTAATAATTATATAGGATAGCAATTATATAAATCATAGAATTGTGCAATTTTTACAAAGGGTCCCCGTAAGCTTTTAACAAATACGACCTCTGTCACTGTATCGATAAAATAGCACCACATTGCATGCCTATTAGTTATCTTCATTTGAGGGGATGCCGAACAACCACCTCCTTGCAAAAACACACGACAACCAAATTGTCAAGTTATCAATATTCTAATTGAAAATATTAATGGAATTAAGACTTATAATTGAAATTTACGTTGTTGTATTTGAATGATCTTCCTAATATATAAAATAATCTAAGTTAATTCAGTTTTTAAGGGATTAAGTTCAATAGTTTTGAAAGATTATTAGATAAGGATAAATCGTATTAAATTGAAACCACAAAAGCAAATTTACATTATATTAAAATTATAGATATAAACTGGAAGGTTTAACAAAGACTAGTTTTTTTTTTTGGAAACCACTTGAAAAGAATACAATCAATAAATAAAGATTTAAATTAGCCTAAATTACATTGATTTTGATCTCGTGCTGTGAACAGTCATCCTAATTTATTTGAATTGGATATACGAAATTTTTGGAGGTATTTTTACTTGGATTTTAACTACTTGATCAACCAAATTCTAAGTCAGCGGTATAAATCTAAACTTTACAAGACTTATTTGACTAACCCGTAGAAGCACGGGTTTTCATTTAAATATTAAAATATTCTAAACAGATTTTTGTGTGTTTAATTTAGCCTGAACAAAGTTTGAAGATAAATTAGATGAAGATTATGTAAATGCAATGGTTTTAATTATTAAATGAAATTTAATTTAGTGCGTAATTACCGACAAATTTTCTTTCAAATTGTTTAAATGAAAACTGGAAAACTACTTATTTACCAATTAATTGTGGTACCAATGAGATAATATTTATTTTGAAATTTTTATTTATATTTGTAATCAAATATCAAAACTTTGAGTAATATCTTTGAGTTTAATCTTCCAGAACCTGAATTGACTTTGTCTTCTGACAAGTTTGTGGTTGATCGGCATATCACATCACATAAAGACAACTATAATCGATGGCTAACTTATCCATGCCATAGCTTTCTTGTCATCGATATCACTTTTGCTGAGGTAATTTTACCTTCTTCTAACATGCCACTAGAATGTGTAGTGTGGCACAGGTCGTCGTATTTATTAAAACCTTGCGTGGATCATTCTGTAAAAATTGCACAGTTCTATGATTTACATAATTGCTATCCCGAATAATTTATACTAACAAAATACTTTACTATAAATTACCTCAACCAACAATTTGAACTTTTGGCTAAAGTTCACTTTATCTGAGCTAATAATTTCGTTAATAGAAAAATAGGATTATTAGAAATTAAAAATTCCAATTATATAATTTAAATTAATATTTCAAATGATCAAATTCAAATTTCCCGCGCTAAATAATCTTATCAATTTTATTTATTTAGATACGACCATTTTTTTTTTAGTTTAAATTGTATTACCGCGGTGTAAAGACGTTTCGGCACATAGTAGTGTAAATTACTAATTAAAATAATAATAATTAATTTGTCACTTGTCAAATTACAAAATATGTAAATAATTTTAAATAATAATTAATCATAAAAATAATAAATAATCTCAAAATTTCCGAGTTTTTCGCAGATTTAAAATGGTTTCAAAAAAGTGCATTAAAATTGAAAAAAATTTATTAGTTTTTTTTTTGGATATAGGAAAATTGATTTATTGGAAATAAATTTAAAAAATATGAAAATGTAGTGTTAATTATAAAAAAAAAAATTATATTTCTAAAGTAATGTCATAATAATTTAAAATAAATAGTGTTTTTAAAAGTGAAATTATTAGTAGTTTTTTAATTCGGTTGTGAAACTTGATTATATGACATTTTTATATATTCAGCCATTTTGAATCATCTATTTTCTCATAACAAAGGTAAATTAAATTAAATTTTAGTCTTCTTTATTGTGTTCTTATGATATCCAAATTTTTTTTTTAAGTTTTTCCAAAATTTTTGTAAGATTTTTAGTAATATCAACTATCAAACATACATAATTCTTAATAAAATATTTGTTAGTTATTGCTACCAAAATGTGCGTACATCATCAATATTAGTTCCAATTATATGCAAATACAATAGTTTAAAAAACACCAAACAATTCGAGGATAATTATGTAACATAAACCTAAAATTAATTTCTAATAGTAATACGAAAACAACATCCCAAAACCACTAAACTCCTAAACGTAAACTTAGTTTTTTTGAATTACTCTACTGAATTTTTTATTATAAAAGGCTATGTTTCTTCCATACTAAAAGTGTTATGACTGATTGCTTTGATAGCTTTCTTATTGTTTTAAAATTTCCAAAACAGTTCCTAAATAAACGTGGAGTAAGCGAGGAGTTTGTCCTTAACGTGAACTTTTCCGAGTTATAATTTATTTAAATATATATATATATCTACTTTCTTTATTAAATAATCTGCTCCTCCATAAAAGTAATTCTATGAGTCATGAGTCATGAGTGTACATTTAGTAAAAAAACTGAAACCTTGCCAACATTTTTTGATTCATTCAATTACCCAACTATAATTGATCGGAAGTCTGGCATTTTATATTTACAATTACTATTATTTATGAAGCTTTCCTATCACACAAATTTATTATTGAAAATCCATCAAGCTGCAATAAGAAAAGTGTGAACATTTTGATATAATTTTTTACCTCTGGCAATAGTAAACTTTTATGTCTATCAAAATTCGCATAATTTAACATTTTTAATTCAATAAACCTTTTTTTTTTTTTTTGCTAATTAATTAAATCCCGATAATAATCTTTGTGTTTAGATTTTTGATAATAAAATTTAAGGGTCAATCAAAAAAATATTTATTATACAAGCTCCAAAACCATAAAAATGTATAACAGCAACGAAAACTATAATATTTTTAAACAACATTCCAACAACAAACAAAAAAAAAGGTCGATCATTTTCACTTTTCAAGTGGAACTAAAATATTCTGAAGGCAAAATACCCTGACGATTAAAAAGCCGAGTTGTTTATAGTCGGTTAAGTTTATATTCTTTTTGGCTACGAAAACTGGTGGTGTATTCAACATTGACGTGATTTCATAAATTATAATTTTAGTTAAGAATTTTGACTATGAAAATGTAATTCTTTTAAGAAGTCTTTTTAAACCTTCTATGTACATAAAAATTTTGAATTCATGAATATTTATGAAAAAAAAAAATATTTGAAGGTTTTTTACATTCCCATAATTTTCTGATATAAATTTGAAGTTTCCTTTTTTTTTTTTTGCAATTTACAAATATACTGTAAAATCAAAATTTTGCAGGAAATGAAAATTTCAATTAATTTAACTCGCCTTTAGAAATTTTTAAGCATAATTTGATCGAAAAACTTTAAAAAACATCAAGAAATCATCTTTAAATTATTTTATGTGGAACTTTAAAATTTGTTGTTTTAGTAACCTAGTCTTTCTTTTTTTTACTTTAATATCCTTTTCCCTAGTTGAACATAATTTCCCCTTTAGAAAATTTACACCTTTTCTACTCATAAATAAAATGTTTCTTGTAAATCTACTACCCCATCTACAGTACAATTAGTATCCACACTACAATTGCGCAATCTCACCAAAAACTTTATATAAAAATCTCTTGTAATCTTGTAGAATGAAATATATTAAAATATATTTAACATCAAGAAAATTAGTTAATATTTTTCAGTTATCGCAACAAGGACGAATTTAAATATTTTGTGTTTTTCATTTCAGTTTCGGTTGATTAATGTACGCGGTCACAAGTCAAAAATCAAATCGGAAAAATATTTGAATTATAAATCCATAAAAATAAAAATCGTTTCGGATTATTGTATCAAGTGTAAAATCATGGTTCTTTATAATAATTAATTGAACTACTAAAAAAGTCCTTTATAGAATCGATATAAGGACATTTATTTAATTCAAATATAAATTATTTAATTATATAATAGAAACATTAAATGGATCATAATTTAAATCATAATGGAATAATATTTTTAAAAATCCGAAAAAGGATATTTTTAGAGTGAACAAATAAAAATATAGAGAAATATAATATGAAATAATAATTTGTGTTTGTATATAACTTTAATGTGTTCTATAAATATTTCAGGATAATGTCCTTAAAAGAACAATGGATATAAACAAATTATATACAAATAAATCTATTTAAACATACCATGAATGTGCATATTGATATATAAAAAAAGGACTAAAATTTATTTTATAGATTTTTCAGTACAAATTTTATCACCTGATGACAATTTTCTCCTTTGACTATTATAGACACAATTGTCTTTTTTTATAAATCCTTTGTAGTAGCAATTTAAATTTTAGACTGAACTATAATTATGTTACAGTAAAATTTAATCTAATATAAGTCCTTATTGTATTATAGTTAAAATATGTACACATTTTCATATAAATTTTTTGTGCTGGAAAAGCCACACGAAACTTTTAAAATTTGTCCATGGATTATTTTCAAAAACTTTCAAAAGAATTAAACTTAAACAATTGATTTCGAATGTTAAATATTGACACTTAATCAAGTGGTCAAATTCAAGTAAAATATTTCTTCTATTTAAGGATATTTTAGTCATTTTGTGAAAATTTTGCACTTTTTGTGCATATATACAATAAGGATAAATTTGTCCAAGAATATTTTTTATTTAACTAAAGTGTTTTGTGTATCCACTTTAAACTTGTGAGCCACATTTTTTTAGTATCAGGACATCCTTTTTAAAAGTGTTTTTTTTTTATTATATTTTTAGGTTTAAATTTATGTAGGACAAATTCATTCTAGCTGGGCTAATAGTATTTATAAATAGTTTATTAGGGTCAGTGGTGAGAGAGACATGATCTGTGTTCTGTGTGGTATCATTGTACACCGAGTACGGTTTGGGTTATAAATATTGTTTTTGTTATTCTTCTTTTTTAAATATATTTGAAAATTGATTTCTTCTTGTTGTTGTTTATCTAAAACTTATCATGCCGGACGTCCATCATTTATTATTATGTGTTAGCGTGTCATGTGTGAATTGTTTGCTTATTTTATTTTATGATGGATAATGTTTTCTTAGCTAATTTATCATTTTTATTAACGAATAATTTTTGTATAAATGTTACAGAATTAATGTAATATAATATAATATGTAAAAGATTAAAGTTTTGATTCTTTTTGGATGTTCTTTTAATAGTTTTATTCTTATGGGTACAAATAGATTTAATCATATCCCAGATTGCGTGATTTTTATGATTAATATTTGTATTATTTATGTAATTGTATAGAAAATTCTAAGTTAAAATTGATTTTTTTTGTTGATTATTCAAAGGAAAAGCAATAACCAACAAATTACAAAACAATTTCTTCAAAGCATATTTTATCATTTTAATTTAATATAATTAGTTATGAGATATTTATGAAAATAATTAAGAATTATTTGAAAATTTATTAACAATTCTGAAAAAAAATGGATTTTAATTTTATTTGTTGATATAATGAAGAAAAATGTTTCAATTTACTATTAATAAATTTAACAAATTGTATTGAAATTTTGAAATTTTGGAATTAGTAATAAAATCAAATTTACATTTAACTTAGTTGGTTGGTTTGAATGGAGTGAGACCTAAACAAGGAATTCACGTAACTAGGCTTGTTACACTCCCGTCGACGTGTCTGTCATACATTTAACTTAATTTGACTATATTTTCGTTTGGACTAATTTTTTTGGCTAATTTTCTGGAATAGTTATAAAAAATTCTCTTTTTAAATGATTATTTAAACTTGGAACGATAAAATACAAATTATAGTAAAAGTTTTGATATAGGAAATTTGTGAAAAACAATTTTTAACAATTTAAATACAATTTTTAACGTTAAGGTGTTTCGAAAAACTAGTTCAGTAATTTCTTTCATTATTCATTTAGGTTACATTAATAAATCCTAGTCAATTTTATAGGTCTAAAACTATTAAGAATTGTGTATAAAAGCTGAGTTTTCTAGTTAGTGGGTCGCTTTACTTCACTGTTATTTGAACTAATTAATTTTTAAGATATTTTTCTAGATTATTCAGAGTATCAGAACTAACTCTGACTAACCAGAGTATCAGGACTAGTTAAATAATTAACCTAAATTATATACTTAATTTTAGTTTCAAACAAATTTCAAGTTACTCGTTGGTAAAGAAGAAATTGCTAGGATCTTCGAGTCTTCTTAGTACTGATACCTCTCATATTATGAGAAAGACTCTTTTAACCTAATTATATAATTTTTTCAAACTAATTTATGAAGCCAATTATTTCGCTCTACACTAATTAGTTCTACAAAAATTAAATTAAATATAAAATCTGTTATTATACGAAATTGCTCCAGACATTCAAGCATTATTTTAACACTTTTTCTTCAATATTTTAATTTTTTTTCCATACAGATTAAATTTTTCGTGGTCGTCATCATATTAATTTAAATAAATATATAAAAAAAAAATTTTAATTTTAAAATAATATTTTTTTTTATTTTGTGCAATAATAATCAAAATTGCTTAAGTGAAAATTATCATAATACTAAAACCATAAGAAACTGAAATAAAAATTAATTATAGTGCAATATATTTTATTCAATTGTAATTAAAGTTTTAATTCATAAAAAAATAGCTCTCAAATATCACTGCCGCCAGAGTTTTATACTGGCTGACTATATAACCAAACCACCAACAAATTATTTTCAAAAATTTTGCAGTAGCATTGAAAGAAAATAATATTTTATGGTGAAAGTTAAAATCGCGTACAATTTATGACGTCCCAAAAAAATGTGTTAATATAACAAAAAAAATACAGCACAATTTTTTGTGGTGATGATGGAAACCATATAAAAATTTAAAAAATAAAACAATTTACAAAAAAAAAAATATATTATAAAAACAAACTAATAAAATAAATCTAACCAAAAATTATAACATTTATGCGGATATTCGCACGCTAATAATATCTCCATCAAATAAACTTTTCATATCATTATTTGTTCACAACAAATCTCTTTGAACCGAATTCATCATAGCATAATCAAAAATAGTTGAATTTTGTATATAAAAAAAATTCCCATAAGAAAGTGAATAAGTTGACGACAACGACAACGATGACGACGAGATGCAAAGTTTTTAGTAATTAATACTTTTTTTTAACATAAATATACGATCTCAGCTAAGACTATCATCAGCAGGAGATACAATAATCTCGAGCGTTAAATGCGTGTGACAATAATACAAAAAAGAAAAATTAATTGTACAATATCGTTGGAAAAAAAAATAGATATATTTAATTACTTCATTTTTTTGATAAAATATAAAAAAGAAAGTCAACAAAAAAATTTAATTTTTATAAAAAACATTAAATTTTTTTTATATATTTTTAAATTTATTACTGAATGAACCATTAAATTATACAATTTTTCCACAATAATTTGCATTTCCTTGATTTTTATATATACAAATGTAAATCATTTTGGACAACAATTTAAAAAAAAAAAAAATTCATATAAAAAGAAACCGAATAAATAAAAATTAAAAATTTTTATTTGAAATGAAAAATATTTTAAGTAAATTAATAAATGGATCGACGACGACGACAACACCAACTTCAAAAATGTCAAAACGATCAAAATTATTTACAAGATCAAAATCATCCGAATCAACAACATCAATTACAACATTTTCATCGTCGACCACCTGACGTTGAAGAAGCATTATCATCTATGCTATGGACACCATACGAACGGAGTAGTACATCAACGGATTGTAGTTCCTCGTCATCATCTGATGAAGATGAAAAATTAAATAAAAATGTATTATTAAAAAAATTTGATAATAATGGCGGTAAAATAACAACAACTAATAATAATAATACTAATAATGCTAGTGCTGCCACCTATTATAATTTATTTTATAATAATTATAATTTAATACAACCATCAACAACTAATCATTTATTGACTAACACAACATCATCAAATTCAGTTGCTCTTACCCATTATGTGCCTTCAATATATCGTAATAAAAATCGATATGATAATTATAATAATAATTTAAATATTAATAATAATAATAATAATAATAGAATTATTAGTGATAATAATAGTAATTCAATAAATAATAATAATAGATTTAATTTTCCATTTTATAGTGGTAATAATGGACATATTAGTCCAATTCAAATTGGTATTAATCAACATGAACCGCCATCATATGAATCATTATATCAACAACAAAATAATTTTAATGGTAGTAGTTTGACAGCAAATCATCATCATCAAATTTTAAATAGTCAAATAACACAAACTTTAAGTACAGTAAATATACGTCAACGTCAGGATATTTATGATAATGATATTGATAATGATGTTACGATTAGAAATCCGTCATTATTACAATCAACAAATAATGATAGAACAAATGATATGCGAATGGTTCATTCATTTACAGATGATTTTATTACGCATCAGGTAATAAAAAGTTCTTTTGTTAATAATTATTACAAATTTTTCTGTTCCCTATGTTCTTTGTGTAAAATTACATACGACAATATCAAAAATTAAGTAGATTATTTAGACTTGATAGTCTATAAATTATACACGTGTTGTTAGAATTATCATAAAGGCATTGTATCTTTAATATATAATTAGTTTTATTTAAATTACACAGGGTGATTCGGTTTTGGGTATAAATATATTAAAGAACTGCTTTTTTGGGTAATTTGAAATATATTTTATAACCAATTACCGTTAAAGTGTGGGCTACATAGTTTCTATCCGTTCAGTTTCGATTCGTTCAGTAAAGTTCAAATTTGATGTCTTCATTATATTTTGTATGGGAAATCCATTGAGTGGATACATAGGTCGAATCGGAACGAATAGAATCAAAAGAGTTTGGAACAATTGAAATTTTGCAAATCCAAACTGAAGGAAATATCAAGAGAAATTAAATTTGACCGTTTCAAAAAATAATAATATGTGATTTTATAGGTTGCAATCGATAACTATGTGCTCAGTCTACTTAACCAGTCGAAACTGAACTGAACTGATGGAAACTATGTAGCCCAGCCTTAACTCAAAATACGCCTGTTAGTAACGAAAGTAAAAGTGATAAGTTATCTATAAAATGATACCAGTTTGGTTGCTTTAGCATCTTTTTTATTATTTACTGTTTGAAGATTGTATTACGAAGAATCTAAATGCTAGTTAAAGATAAATCCTTACACCTTTTGTATCGAAATTAACCAGGAAATCCCTCCTCTTAAAATATTAAAACCGGCCACCCTGTATTTTTTTTTTTAAACAAAGATTTTTCTTTGTGTTGATGTTTTGTGATGCGAAAATTACGTAATTTCTTTAAAATTATATTATTATGACACGTGCCATAGTTCGTATAGTCATTATATTTAATGAATCAATGTCCGGATCACGTATATAAAGAACTAGATCTATAATTATAATAATAATAATAATAAAAAACTATTTCGTTTTTCAAATTATGAAGAAACAAAGATAATTTTTCAGTTCATAAATTTTGTTAATTATTTTTTTCAAAATTATGCTTACATGCACTTCTAAGAAAATTTCATAATTTCCATTTTTGATTTAAAATTATATTTTTTCAAAAATATATTATTTTTAGGACAATCTGCTACAAACAACATTGCCACCAATTGAATCATCATCTGCAGAGTTAACATCAACTTCAAATATTACCACCAATAAATATCGAAATAACAATGAAAATAATTCATCATCAATAGTTGAAAATGTCGAACGACAATTTGTAAATTTAGAAAATGATATTAGTAAAAGAACCGATTTAAAAAATTCATTTAATGATAATAATTATAATACTATTAGTTTATTAAAAAATGAATCAAAAAATCATTTTAATATAGAAACTACAAATGAATTAAATTTGATTCAAGGTAATGAAAAAAATGAAAACGTTAATAATGAAAATTATAGTGAAAAAGATCAATTTGATGTTCTTGTTTTTGATCAAAGTAATGATCAAAAAAATGATGATATTACTATAAAAAAATGTTTAGTTAATTCTAAAATAATAAATCATCAAATAAAACGGGAAAATTATATTGAAAGTAATAATAATAACAACAACAACAATAATAATGATTTTACCATAAAATCAGAAAATGAACATTTTTTACCTAAATTACTGAAACAAAAACAACAACAGCCTATATCAACAAAGGTCAGTAAACCTAGTAATATCGAGAAAATCTATGGTAACAATGAATTACAAACAACAACAACAGCAACATCAAATTTAGTATCTACTACTAGCTCATTACAACATAAACAACAAAATTATATTGAAAAGAGAAACAACAAAGCAACGCCACAGAACTTAATATCAACAACTCCAATGAATGTTGAACGCGCAGCTCAAACAGAACCAGTTGTCGACGATGTCGTTGTTAATAGTTCAACGGTGGGGCAACAACAACAGCAACAGCAATTTAGTCAAGAGAAAGAAGTCGTTACGTATAGTTGTATTACTGGTGGTACCAGTACATTTAATACATTATCGGTACGCGATTTATCTAATTCAATTAAATTATTATTTAATACACAACAATCATTATTACAAAAACGTTTTTTCTTAACATTAAATAATAATAAAAATTCAACATCGACAACAATAATTACAGCTGCTGCTGCTGCTACTGCTGTTACAGATATTAATAATTCAAATTTACAAAATCCATCATCATCATTAAGATATCCGGTACAAGAAAATATTAATAATAATAATAATTTAATTAATGTAGAAAATATAAAGAATAATAAAAATAATATTGTGAAATTTAATGATGTAGAAAGAGTTATCGAAAAAAAAGAAACTATAAGTGAAAGTAGCAATGATTATGATGACATTAATAAAGTAGGAGTTTTAAAAGAAGAAATTCATCATCAACAGCAACAAATTATTAATAATAATAATTTTAATGTTGTTCAATTGGAAAATAATATTATTATTGAAAATCAAAATCAAAAAGAAAATTTTAATAGTCGAGAAGAACAACAATTGGCAATGCGATTAAATGTGCCAGGGGCAGCAGCAGCAACAACAACAACAACAATATTATCATCATCATCAAATGATAATAATAATGATGATAATAAATTTAATGATAAAATGTCATCATTATCATCAGAACAACAAAAAATGGCATCAAATAATATTAAAATACCAAAAACTAGTGTATTTTTACCAGCAAGCAATAATTATATTGCAATATCATCATCACAACAAAATCAAAATATTATTATTGATGGTAAAAAACCAACAATATCAACAACAATTCCATCAACATCAGAATCTAAAAATAATGGAAAAACATCAATGACGACAATTTTAACTCCAAGTTTAGGTGCCATAATGTCAACAAAAAAGCAACCTAGTTTAACAATTCAAGTTAATCAAAATAATAATAATAATAATAATAATTCATTTTCAAATATTTTAAATAATAATAATCCTTCTAATAACACTACAGAATCCTTTTTAATAGAAAAAAATAATAAATTACATAATAATAATAATAATATTATAAAAAATTCAATTTTATCATTACCCCCAACACCAATAATTAGTGGAGTTAATGTCATTAATTGTTATAATACAACAACAACAACAGTGCCTAATAATTCAAATAATTCATTATTAAAAAATAATTTTATTAATTCTACTAATATAAATAGTAGTTGTGCTAATAATTTTAATAATAATAATAATAATAATAATAATTTAAATATTAATAATAATAAAAAAAATATTAGTGTACCTAGTGGTAGTAGTAGTGATAATGATAATCGTCGTGATTTGAATCGTGTTCAAAATAATAATGTGATTATGTCAACTATTTTATGTAATATTGATTCAAATAATGATAATATTAATCACTTAAATATTAATTTAAATAAAAATAATAATAATAATATAAATAAAAATGGATTACCAGTTTCATCATCAATACCAAAATTATTATCATCATCATCATCAACACCAGAACGACAATTTATATCAATTGAATGTCAAACTGATGATATTGTTATAGATCAATTATTAACCTCTTCTTCTACATCCACACCAACAAGAAATTCAAATTCCTTAAATACAACAACCCATCCAAAAAATAATAATAATAATAAAAATAATAGTAGTAGTAGTAGTAGTAATCGTCCTTCTGTAAATAATACTAATAGTAATTGTAATCAAGCAACGGATGCTTTAATTGCTCGCGAACAACGACGTCGAGAACGTCGTGAACGTAGATTATATAATCGTAATAATAATAATCGACCAATACATCCTCATCCACATATATTATCATCACCTCCTAATCATCATCCGCCTCCTCCTCCCCAAATTCATCATTATACAACAAATTCATCTAATGTTGTTAATACAGTTGGATTAATACGACCAATGTTACCTGATATTTTACATAGTCATTTTCCACCTCCATATACTACTTTGTCTTCAAATCCTCATCATCCTGGTGCTATTAATGGTGTCGGTGGTTCATCAGCACCTCAAGGATTACCATCACGACATCCACCACAGCCACTACCACCACCTGCATCATCTTTAATTGCTGGACCAATTATTTCGGCAGTACCATTAGCAGCAGCAGCAACTGTTGTTAATGATGGTAGATTTACAATTCCGTTGCCAGTAATTCGAAGGTGAGTTTTGAATGATTTTATTAATTAATAATTTTAATAATAATGAGTGTTTACAATGTTACTTAAATCAGTGAACCTATCTCCGTAAAGCCAAGAAGATTATATGTAGAGTAGAGATTATACGTTCTACGATATTGTATTTTAAAGTTGTCATTAATTTCCTTTTAAAGAAAACTTGGATTTGACCAAGTCAAATAAGACCAAGCTTATTTTTATCGTAATTTTAACAAAACTTATGGACACCTTATTGTTATCGTAAATGAGTTTTTGTAACCGTAAATTAGTTTTGTTATCGTAAATGAGTTTTTGTTACCGTAAATTGATTTAAAAAATTGTTTTTTTTTTTTGGACTGTAAAAATCTGTGTTAAAAATGGTTTTTGAAGATACAAATCTAGGTAAACATTTCCTAATTACTACACAAATTCGTAGAAAATTAATTATTCTGTGCAAAAATCATTTTCTCTCCGATTTACGATAGTAGAAAATGATTTTTACGTTCTTAATTTTATTATTATCTGATTTTTTTTTCTTATTATTTTAATTTTTGACATACTTTTCACCTAACATTTTCCTATTTATTCAGTGTTTTTATATTACAAACTCTATGCATATGCCGAGTATAGGTTACAGAAGAAATCGGGTAACAGAAGAAATAATAATAAATTTAGAAATTAACAGGTTCTTGGGTACTTCTTTATGTTACTTTTTTTGTTGAGGCGTACGCGGATATTAAATATATACAAAAGTGTAAATAAAAAAAAACATTATCTTTTCTAAATGCAACTAAATTTTCCGAGATTTAAAATACAGAAACCTAGAAAAATTATTGCAGAAAAATTTTTCAGAAAATTTTTTACTAAGAAGAAAAATTGTAATTTCATATTTCTTTATTTACAAAGTAGTTTTAAACGCCAGAAAAACCTCACAGAAAATCTACGGTTTTGGAAAACTCCGAAGTTTGTTAAAACAACGTTTTTGAAAATATTTCGTATCTCTACATTATGTCATCAAAAACGGATTTTATATAATTCAGAAAATTTGATATAGGGGAGACTGACTCACTGAATTTACCGATCATGAAATTTTAACATGAAAATCACGTAAACTAAGTTGGACCTAATTTTATAAAAACAATTTATTTCTCACGCTTAAGTCGAGCTTATTAAAGTGTTAAAGTTCCTTAATTTAAAAGGAACCCGAATTGACACGTAGATAGGAACCCGAAGCGATCCGCAGACTTCACCTAGTATAAATTTTTGAAATTCTTCATTGAATTTATTGACCTCACGCCTCACCTCAAATAGTTCGAATTGCGACCCTCAAAAAATATGATAAAAATTATTTATGAACAATTTCCATTTTTTCGACTGATCTTTCGATCACAATACTTCATAGTTATTCTATAACTCCTCATAAAAAACCATTGAACATAAAAAAAAAATTATTCTTATATTATATCAAAAAAAAATCTACTCTAATACATAAATATTTTTTGTTGTAGATACTTTTTTAATACTCAAAACTTAACTGTATATTAATATATAACCAACCAAACATACAAAAATATTGGTTTTTTTTTTCTTGTTCCACAAATAATATAAAGGTAAACTCAAAAAAACTGGAAAGTTGTTTGGTCAGTTTTCTGTATTACATCTAGATTTATATATACAAGTAGAAGTAGATGCGCTCTTATGCTAAGCTCTCGTACAAATAAGATATACAAGTACAAACTTTTTGTCCGTCTTTTTGAATGTATATAAATACGAAATATATACAAAAAAAAAATGATTTATTTTTGTCTGTTTTTTTCATTTTGTAATTCTCATTCATCTTCGAAGACAAAATTTAAAAGTTTTTTTTTTTCATGTTGAGATTTTGTAGACTTTTAAAGAATTAACTTTAAATAAAAAAAAAATTATATTTTTTTTTTAAACAGAACTTCAAAGATAAATTTTTTTTTTTTTTTTTGGTTATTCAAAGATTTTTGAGAATTTTTTTGTTGTTATTTATTTTATTTTCAAAGCCATTATCCTTTGTTCCTCTGATAAAAAAGAATGAGGATATGAAATAATAAAGTTTTTCCACTTAAGAATCATTATATGAATAGCCTAGAAATGAAATTTTCAATTTTCTTTTTTTTATATAAATATAAATACATAGTACATTTTCTATATAATTTTCTTGAAAAAAAAAATTAAATTTTCCATCTTTATTAAATATAAAATTGAGAATTTCTAAGTTTTATGTTAACAAAGATGGTCAGAACAGAAAACCTATACTAACCTAGGGTTAGCTGAAAAGTTGGAGTATTGTAGAAATTAAGGAATTTATTTTATATAATTTGGAAATTATCAATTTTTATTGAAAATTACTAAAAATTGGTAATTCGGAAATTTTGAATGAGACTCATTGAATTGAAATGAATGAGTTAATATAGATTCCAACTGCATTTGAAGGAGATGCACTAAATTTCAAAATTTACTAATTTCAAATTCTGACTCTCGAAAATATAAAGAACAATTTATTTTAAACTAAGTATTCGATTTCCATTTTGTCAACTTTCTATTTACGTCACTTTATTATAATTTATATTCCATAACTCTTCGTAAAATAAGGGAAAAGTTATTTGCAAAATGGAAAATATTGAATTAATAAAACCACAAAAGAAATATGATCTGAAAAACTTAATTGATTAAAAAAAAAAGTATTATAAATTTTTTCTTAAAGTGCAGTCGCTTATGAATTTTTTACTAAATTAATTTTATTTTATTTATTTTTTTTATGCTTCATTTCATTTTTCTTAGTCAGTATTTTTTTTTTTCTTTCAAAATTTTAAAATAAATTTTCTTTATTTTTCTCATGTTCATTAATCTTTTCGATTCATTTAATTTATGTCTAATAAGTTTTTTTTTTAAGTAAATATAAATTTAAATCGAGTTTCCAAATTTGGCAATTTTTCTTTATGAACTAATATTTCAATTACGAACTAAAAAAACTTTGAAATATGTTTTTTAAAAAAACTATGATTTGAGATTTTGCAAAATTAATTTCGATGGAAATAAAATAGGACAAAATTATAGGAAAATTTATAGCTTTGGTTATTTGTGTTTGGCTTTTTCATATATTTTTTTATCAGTAATTGAATTTAATTCGAAATTATCATAAATTTTGTCAAGTTAATTCTGATTTTTTTTTGTAAGAAATTTCATTAATTTTTAATTAATGTAATAATCACAATAAACAAGAATTTGATGAAAATTTAGTTGAATTTAGACCAGGTATGGCCAGGTACGGTCCACTTTGAATAATGAAATAATTATAACTGAATTTTCTATTTTCATCTAAAACTTTTCTCATTTCTAATTAATTCTAAAGGCTAAAATGTAAATATTAGGTCAATCACAAAGCCACTAATTCATTTGCTAATTAAAACAACAATTTATAATAATTTATCCACGTATTACATAATCCATTCCCTTTCTCTCATGAATCTTTGATTTTCATGCTTCAGATTTTTCATTTATGCCATTTCTTCTGAAAATTCAGCTTTACTTCAGCAGCCAAAGATCATATCGTCTGCTAACTTCCATATACCAAAAAAGAACTTAGTAATCATTAACAACTGATCCATCTGAACAATTTATAGTTTACTTAAAATTTCTTATAAAGTTTTGTTACATTTTAACAATAACATTACCGACACAATGACGTACAACGTAATGAGTTTTAAAAAACGATTTTAATAAGATTAAATTGATATGTGAAATATGCTAAATGAACAAAGAAAAATGTTAACATTTTAAATAAACATCACAAAAATGATTTTTATGATTAATTGTTTTCTTATTCATAAGGTTTCCTTTCAAAACAAGAAAAAAAGGACCAATAATTTTAACTTCTAACCCTTACAAATTATGTCCTTTTCAGTATATACAACAAATCCATAATTTATCGTCTCGATATTTGATGTGTCATGGGTTTTCTTGTAACTTATTATAAATTCGGATATTGAATAAACAATAATTCTTAAGAAATATCCTAGCTAGGTAAATGACCTATTGCAGCTTGTGTATTTTTTTTCTGTTATAATGTTATTACGTGGTCATAAAAAGGCCTAAAATTTGGTTAAACATCTGCGTCTTATTTGAGTCAAAATAGACAAAAAAAAAATTGATGAACAAAAGAGAAATTTTTTTAACATATATGTTCATCTTTTAGATTAGATAAACATAAATGAAAAAAGAACTGCTTTTTTTTGATACTAATACAAACTCTGAAAACTGAAATAAAGTAAATATTAAAACCGGTAAGTTCGTCGTCATTGTTGTCATAAAAATTATATAATTTTTTTCAGTTTATTTATGAAAAGATTATTTATCTCTTTTGTACGGTGCCTAACACTACATTGATGTCATTTTTACGAGTCACATCTAATGAGTAACTATTCTTCAAGATTTATATAAAAGATTAAATTTAAATAATGTATGGAAAAAAATATAAAATAAGAAAATTAAGTTTCTTTTTTTAAATGAATTTCATTTTACATAAATTTTTTTAATGACTTTTTAAATGGAGATGCGCTTTTCATATAAGTTTAATGTTAAATACCTTTTAAAACATTTTATACATTGAAAACTCTTTTAACTTAGTGTCGAAAGATCGGCGAAACTATTAAAAGCTGAAAGTGCAGAGAAAAATTCTTAAAAAACGTTTGTGAGAAAATTATCAGAAACTGTTGTACTAATTAATGATAAATGAAAGAAAATTAACATTTATAAAACCAAAGAACATTTTTATTTGTAAAACCGAGTAAAATTCCAAACCTGATAGTTCACGTTCGAAACTGGCATTTTCATAACAGTGATAATTTTTGATCATTTTTTTCGGACCAGATTGCTTATGAAGAAATTGATGTAAACAAATCATATAATTATTAAAGTTAATATGAAATTCCGTGCCTATCATTCATAAAAGTCTAAATTAAATTTCAATATCGAAATTTTCTCTATATAATTTTTAAGTACTGATAAAATACTGTTGGGTATAAAAATCTTATCTTTTTTTAACCAATATTTAAATTTAATATCCTTTGAAAAAAAGGCCTTTAACTATCAATTTACTTAAGTACATAAATGTCAATATTCCTTATCATTTTTATTAAAAGGGTCTACCCACAAATTGTAATTTAGATATTAATCTCTTATCAATAACGAAACATTCAAATGGCCAATTGCACCATTAAAATTGCATATTATCTAACTTTTAGTATTGATTTTAATTTATAGCCACTTTTAGGGAATCCCTCCACCCAAAAATTTCTAAAAACGTGCCAAATTTCTCTCAAAATAAATTCAAACAAATATATTATAAATTTTTTTCAAATTACTTTATTTGGCGTCGTAACCAACCCAACAATCTCCATCTACAATAAATATTTACCAATTCTCTATATCTATAAATTTATGTAACCAACAACAACGATCCAAATAGATTAAATTTCCCCCTTTTTTGTTAGCTTTACATATAATATGTTCATAGGAGAGTAAAAAAAAATGTATATATAAAAATTATTTTTTTTGGGTGTAAACCAAGGAAGAATTCAGGTAGACACTAACTACAAGCGACTTTCTTATCTGTTTTATTAAATGAATTTATTATTCACCCAAAAATGAGAATATAAATATCAAATTTTCTAGATCATTATAACATATCCTTTTTTTTTGGTCCAAATATATTCTGTATCCCTTACGGTTCGGGTCGGGTTCATAATGTAGACTAAGAAAATGCTAACATTGAATATTGACTAAGAATATCTGAACTGAAGCATCGACTGAGAGCATTTATGTTGATTGATGCGGGGAAATCTTGACTAAGAAAATGCAGACTAACAAAATATTGACAGACAAAATGTGGACTGAGAAAATATTGACCGAAAAATTGAAGCAACTATTTTAAAAAATAAAGTGTAACCGAAAAGGATGCCGCATTTGTTACAAAATAAATCTTCATCATTCTGAGTCTTCATATTTTCAATTAGCTGAATTCGTTTTCAGTCGATATTTTCTTATTCGATATTTCTAACTATACCAATCCCTTTTTTTCATTGTATGTGTACAAAAACAAATATATAAATTTGCAAAATTAAAGGGAATTGTTATATAAGGTTTCAAATTACTCAATTTTATTTAGAGACTGTATAACGAAATTTTAAATGAGATGAGGTCACGTGTTTGTACAACGTTCAATCATAAAAAAAAAATACAAACACACTAAAAATAATAAAATTATGTTGTTTTTTAAAAAAAGGACCTCGAGGGCAAAAAAAATATGCAAAAATATAAAAATGATAATCATACATTTTCTTTGAGAATCGCCATTGATTGAAAACATAATTGCAATTATTTATAATTTGAATGGAGCTATTTATTTTTTTTATTTAAATTAATCAAAAATGATACCTAATACAAAAATAATTTATGTTTCTAGTTTCTCACCTACAACTTACTATAGTCTTAATAATAACGAAAATCGTTTATGGATATAATTTGTTAGTTAGACGCCTTTTAGTACGATGCTTTTAATATCGGTCAAAAATTTGTTGTTCAATTATTTTTTTAAAAAATTAATCGTAAAAGTGGAGGTGGGGCGAATTTAATATATTTGTAAAAAGTTTATCAATAATCAGTTTTTTTCGGTTGGTTGACGCAGAGTTAATCTTACAAATCTTAATTAAGTTCTGGTTTTTGATATATTAATATATTTCCAAAGAACGGGCTCTGTGCAAGTCGGGCTCGTAATCTCTTTTCTGTTGTGGTCTTAATTTGCAACCATAAGAAAAATACTTTCTTTATTTTACATTAATAATTGCAAATTGATATTAAACAAAAATTTTTAAATCAGGCTATACAATTTGATATGAGACATAATCAAGTTAACATGGAAATTATCGAATTTTTATAATATTGGTAAATCAGCTTGCAATAATTTCGGTTTTGTTCGAATAATGGTCAACGCTAAAAATTGTTGGATAGTAATAAATCGTGGCTAGTCCAGATAAATCAAATATGAATTCTGGTACGGATACAAAATATTTTGAAAGATAATACAATATTTTATATGCTCGATACATTGCTCTTTACTTACTATCGAATTGTACCCGATTATATTTATTTCAAAAATTTTAAATTCATTTAGTCTAATAAGAAAATTAAGAAAATAAAAAAATTTTGCAAATATTGAACTGAAATATATTTCATAAATTTGTTGCTTAATTTTAGTTACAAATTTTATAATCATAAAAGTTATACTTTAGTAAAATAACACAATCGAGTTTCCGATTTAAATAGAAACCGAAATTTTATAATTAAAGTTTTTTTTATTAATTTTCGTTGGTTCTTTTAGTTTTGCCCTGAAACCTCGATTCAATTGAACATTTTTACAACATTTTATTTTATGTATACAAAAATTGGAAATATAATTTGTTAAATATTTTAAATATAAAACTATAAAAATTATATTTATTATAGGTTTATCAATAAATTTTCAAATGAAATTCGATAAAAAAAAATATAAAATATTTTTTTAAAAATCGTGCCCACAAAATTTTATTATAAATTGTGGTTTTCCAAATCGTTTTAAATTTTTTGTACATGAAAAAACGATTATTGTAGCCTAAATTGCAATTCTAAGTTGTTTTTTTTTTTTTTTGCTGAGATTTAAATATAGCACAGGGGCACACAGCTTAAGGGGTGATAATTTTAAATTCAATTATTTTTATACAAAATCGCTAAATGGTAAAATCTTGAGGCAAATTAATGTTTTAATTACAATAATCAAAAAATAAAATTATAATAAAAAGAATAATAAAAAGTTTTATCAAGTCATTAAAATTTAAATAAATATAGCTTTACAAAACTAACTAAAATAGTTTATAAATAATTTCGGAACTTCAACAATGAAAACAATTTTTTAATTGCATATAATTTTCAACATAATTTTTTGAAGATTTTATTATTTGGTTATATAGAAAAATTTACTTAGTCATTTGAAAATTAATAGCCTAAAAAAATGTAGATATTTTTTTTGTAATTTTTTTATATTTCCAGTAGTTTATGTAAGGTCAAAACTTTACTATATTAAATATACTTGAAAAACTATGAAATTAAAAAATTAAGTTAAATTTTAGCTGCTGAATAAATTCGATTTTATGTTAAAATCAGTGGTAGCTCACTATACATTTTGTAAGCCTATGTGTGCAGAATTTCGTATATATAAGAATTTTTCTATTTGGTTTTGTTTGTACCAGTTGTGCATCGAATTCGAATTGAAGAATAAATATTAATCGATATCGAAAAATTTTGTAGGAAATTCTTTATAATTAATGATAGGTCCCGCGGCTACACGTGTTAATTAATAAAATGCATATAAGTTATATTAAAATTAAGTATAATTAATACGAAATAGTCAACTAAATATTTATATCAATCCAAGATGGAAGAAATGTGTATGACAGATAGAAAAAAGGTTATGTTCTTTATCTGTCAAATGTTATTTATCATAATATTATTAAATTTAGTATAATTTCAGATATATTAATAATAATATTAAAATTAAAATTTGTAAAAAAATATTAGTTATTAATATTTTGCTCGTTGACACCACCATTAAAATCGACATCAATTTCATCTATGAATAGCGCCGCCACTGTCCTCAATACAATTAATTTATTGCAATTACAATTTTTTGGTAGTCTTCAGGGTTAATCTTCCTGATAAGTATTTCTGAAAAGTTGAATTACAAATAATAATAAAATTATAAAAATTGTGTAACATAATGATTGAATGATTTTTGAAAAAAAAAATCTTCATTATCTCATCTTTAAGATGACGATCATAACTTTTAAAGATCTAATTCAAAATATAAATTTCAAGAGTAACCAAATAAAAATAACCAAATTTAATATGATTTATTTGAAAAACCATAAATACAAAATAGTAAAACTTTTGTGAACCGGTTCATTTTTACAAAATCCCAAAATCTACACCAAAAGTTTGAAAATCTTCTTTTATGAACATTTCAAAACAAATTGGATTTTAAGTAAAAATTATTATTGTTAAACCAGAAAAAGGAAAACTGGTTTTATTTTTTTGGTCTGATGGTATCGCAGTGGTTTTTCTTTTACCAGTAATATAATTTTCGAAAATTGACAGAATAAAGAGAGGCGTACAATCTTTTTTTTTTTACAATATTTAATTTCCGTTCAATTACTATCATCATAATAATTTGTGGTTCGATGCGGTGTTTTATAATACAAAATAAAAAATTATATGTAAAATGAGATCTTTTTTTACTATAGTGTCTTCGGTATTGAAATTTGTAATAATAACTGTGTTTTTTTTTGGTAGCATAAAATTAGCTTGAACATATTATAATAACAAAAAGTTAAACCTCAAGAGAATTGCAAAACGGACTGGTTTTTATTACAAAGAAATATGTACTTGAGTCCTACCTCAACAAAAATTTAATTTAAAAATATATACCTAACTAAACAAATTACAATTTTAATAATAATACATTAAGATTGGAAAATAGGCTCTTAACCTGATTTTTATTTGTTATTTTTTGTAATTTTCTATTTTTAACCACCTACGTAGAAACATTTTTGTTGTGTACATAATAAAATAGATTTTGCTGTAAACACCACTTGATCGTATTTGATGTACGGCATCGTACCTATTTGTATAACAGTTTTTATTAAAATTATGCATTGGTATTGGAGGTAAATTGACAATAGAGAATAATAAAAAGAAGTCGTCGTCGTCGTCAGCCACCTACACAATATTTTCTTGGTTATTTTCTTTAAAATTTCAGATTTAACTAATTTTATCAATTTAATTTATTTTTATTTTGTTTATTTGTTAAACTTGTGAAAACTTTCTTCGAATTAGAAAAATCGAATTATTACAATTATGATACCGCAGGTGATTTCAGATGAAATTAATACACTAAATTTTATCAATAGTTTGGCTACCATTAATAATCACATATTGTGATCTAAAGTTTACGTCATAATTAATATCGTCGTTCTCGCCGTAATGATTCTTGCATTACCAAATGGAATTTTTATTAGATATTGAAACTAGCTTAGATTACTGATAATTTAATTTTAATCAAAATTAAAATTGTATAAATTAAACGGTGCCGTGTCATAAGACTATATTTATATGTCACCATATTCACCATTTTTATCAATATGGCTTTAAGACTCACTCGAATGGGTCATAACGCCATATGGCTACAAGACTCATTCCATTAATGGTTTTAAGACTCTTTTAAGTGAGCCTTATAGCCATATCGGTAAAAATGCCGAATATGGTTTTACATTATGGCGTTATGACATGTGACCTTCTGACACGACACCAATTAAACTCTGTGTATATTTGCAATGACAGGCTAAAATCAAAAAGTGATGCCAAAAAAAATCAATCGAATTTAAGGCAATATTTCATTTTCATGAACTTTAAGTGATAATATTATTTTAAATAGCTTCATTTTTCAATTCATCACAATTTTTTTATAATTAACTCATCGTTTAAATGATATCCTTAATATTCATTAACTAAAATACATCATTGCAATGGTAATATTCCCCCGATTCTTATATAGACAAAATATATTTTAATTATGTCTTTACAAGTCATTCAAAAATTCTGACTTACTTAACTTTCTCAAAGTCTCAACTTTATTATTAATTCCACATGTTGCCAGAATATTGACCAAAAACAGAAAATAGAAAATCAACTCATCAGCATCAACATAATAAATGTTCAATCATTCACATGCAACATGAACAAAACATTGAAAATTAAAAACTGGTCTCCCGCCAATATTCTAGCCGTTCAATATTATAAAAAAATCCAACATGTTTCGACATAACTTCTTCATTTTTCACACTTGAAATAATCCATAATCCCAACATAAAAATAAAAAAGATTTCACTTTAATAAGTTAACGTTCTATACTATACGACGACGTCTTAAGGGGGCAAAACAAAAATAAAACGCATGCTGGGCAAATGCCAACTGCACTAATAAACGTCCTGGTATCATAATCAAAATGCCGCCGTCACAGATTTTTTATTATTATTATTTTCTTATGAATGACTTTCTTCTTATAGTTCACCCAACAAAACTTAGATATAAAAACTGCGCGCTATATAATTTTTTTTTGCAGTTAAAAATGAGGAACATGAAACCGGATTCTAAAAAGATTCCAGTTCATGTGATTGTATTTATGCATCTCTCTATAAAAAAAAAATTATTGTGTCAACAGATGGAATACTCATAAAGTCGTAACAACACAAAAAAATGAAGACGGAATCGACAGTGAAAAAAAAAAATGTCTTTATGATTGGGATCAGTTTAGTTTAGAGATACTTTTAAAAAAATTAACTTAAAAATGAATAAATCTTTTTATTATATATTTTTATGTTAAATAAAATAATAAAACTAGCGATGGCGACATCACGAGGCATAAGAAAATTATATTTTTAAATATATAACTACAGAAGATTTTTATGACTTTCAAACAAAATATTTGAATTTAATTCAAACGATTTTTTGTAGTTTTTGTTATTAATGCAAAACTTTGTGTTTTTCGTTTTTCTTAATTTAATTTCTTATATAGACTCAAGAGATTCCAACTCAGCTATATAAAAAAAAGTATAAAATTATCGTGAGGATACTTATTAAAATATTATCTTTGGTTGCATCCGGTGATCTAAATTTGGATAGAATCATGTAAAATGGAAAGTTATTTTTACATAAATATTCTAAGGAGGAATAGTAAACAATTTGTTAATTTTTAGTGGGAGATCAGTTTAATAAATTGACAAATAAATCATGACACAAATCATGTGTAGTTCATATAGTTAACGTGAACTTCATGTTGAGTTGTATAGTGTCCCCCTTTGCACAATTTAGTAGTGAATGTTTCCAATTTTGAATTTATAAAATTTTAATTAACGTAAATTATTTTCAATTGCTGATACATTGATCCGTAAAGCATGTCTCAAGTTGGTACTCAAGCCTTTTATTACTTTAGATAGAAAATTAAGGATGTTATTTTGTTAGATCCGGTTTCAATCTTATAACAAAATTTTCAATACACACTCAAAATTCTTGACAAATAAAATTCAATTTTAAAATATTGGTCATATGACGATTAAATCCTCACGACAATTGGTCACTTTCCTGAAAAACTGGATAAATAAATTAATTTTTTGTAATTTTGATGTCGAGAATTTAACTTGTCAGAATTTTCCTTGTTTGGATTTTGATTTTGCTGAAATTTAATCGAAGTAATTTTGATTGACATATGGTTTTGACATATCGGATTTGTCCCTATTATTTAATAATATTTGTAATAAAATAAAATATTACACAATGAAAATATATTACATTATAGAAAGGTCGAATAATTTACAAAGATTTTCTAAATTCAAATATATGATTATAACAAAATTACAAATTTTTTGAATTTTTGACACTAATTCATTGATAATTCTAGCTAGAATTATCCCTTTAAAATTAAATTCTGCATTAAAATTTTGTAAAACAAAAATTGATATTTTTGTTAAAGTAAATTTTAACTTTTTAATATAACCTGCCCTTAAGCAGATAAATATGTTGCAAAATATTTTAAAGTTATAAAACTTTGTTTATATTTTTATATTCCCACAACAAAAACTTTTTATTTTAACAAAAATAAAAACAGAAATCCTTCAAAATATTAAAATCCCTCTGGTAACCCTGGAGAAAAATTAAATATTTCAAAATATTGTTTTTATTATTTTTAAAATCATTCAGAGAAGTAAGAACTTTCGATAGACAAACTTTCAAAAAATTATATAATTATTATTCGAATGTATAATGCTAACCTAGGGTTTCAGGTTACTCTTAAGCTGTGTGCGAAATTTAATTATAATTATTGTATAAGACCCGATAAATTTAGCTAATAAAATTTTTGGTAATTCACTGAACGTAGTAAGGCTAATTAAGAACCCACAAAATTTAATGAAAACTCAGTGAATTTAAAAAACTAATCTTTCCATCACAGCACTTCATAATTATACCATGACTTTGCGTTCGCGTAATTATCAATAGAAAATATTTGCTTCCGGTTAAAAGTTTTCTTATTTTCTATTATTTTTTGTGGTTTTTTATTATTCATTTTTTTTGGCTAATATGAGAAAATTACAAAAAAAAAATTTATTTCGATTTGTTTATTGTTTTCCAAAGGAAAATTAGTTTTGTTGGCTTTGTTTTCACAAAAGTTTAAATTACTTAGGTAATGTATATAAAGTCAGTCGGTGCCAATTTCCCTTCAATAAAAAAAAAATGAAAAACAAAGACAAAATATTCGCACACCGGAAAACCAAAAAAAAAAAACTTTTTCACTTCATGGAATTTCCAATCTTTTGAACATGAATAAAAATAAGATTAAAAGCCCAAAGAAGAAAAATTTAAGAGGAAAAGTTTTATAGATCGATTACATCATTTCCAGGGGGGAAGAAAATTATAATATTAACCCCCCTCCATTTGTATTTATATTTTTTTTAATGAAATACTTTTTTCTTAAGATTTTCCGCAAATTTGTATTTAAAAAAAAAAAAAAAAGTTTATTCTCAATATATTTCCTGGGTACTGAATAAAATTGAAATTAGTAGACACGCAATTTGGATGAATTTTCACTTTATCACTATTTATTTTAAATATCGACCAAAAATTTAGTTTTTGTGTCAATTCAATTGTAATTATAGAAAACTGTATTTGAAATTGAAATGTTGAAATAAAATTTTGCAATATTATTAAAGAGAATCGATATTTATATAATCATTAAAATCGATTGTAAAATAAAAATAATTAATAATTTCATTATAAGCTATAATTTTACGATTTAAGTCATGTATTATTTATAATTGTAAATAATAATATCGAATAACTAAATCGATTTCAATTCCCGTGTGACAAAATAAAAAGTAAAATATTCCCAAAAACAGAAACGCTTTTAAAAATCGATTGATTTTTGCGTAAGAAGTTAATTTTGTTAAATAAAAGTAAAATAATTATGCTTTAAAAGAAATTTCCTAATCTAATTTGGAGTTATATTATTAAATCTACTTTTATAATATTAAATCCAATTTTACTTTTCCATATTTTCAAAATTTTGAAAATTTTACAAGGAATTTCGATTTTACAGTACCTACATATCCATATTTAAAATGTGGCAAATATATAATAATAATGTATGTGACATTTTTATGATTTTCACTTTTTAATGCCAAAAAGATATTAATAAGAAGCCGTATTTGAATTATGTGTTTCTCACGTACGAAGCCGTATTTGAATTTATTGTTTATGTAATTTTGACTGAAAAGGTGTCAAAAATTAAACCAACATGTACATGATAGAAAAAATCCTCGTAAATCGTAAGATCAGTTATCAAATAGACAGTTACTATATAGTTAATTAGTTAAGACGGGGTATTGACCCCAAGCCTTCCAGGTTCCGCCAAAACATTATATTATTTTGTTTCCTCGGAATATGTCACACTTCAGATTACGACACAATTAGGACTATAGATATTCCTTACCTAGTTAATGGTATATCTTACAATATAGTTTTTGAAAGTATTCATGCCACGGAACTTATTTTCGTGAAGCTTTCTTCCTGTAATCATTTATAAATTATGTGGCAATGACCAAATACATGTAATTGTAATTAAATGATCACTGTAATTGTGAAAATTTATAAGGAAATATCATAACTTACAAAAATTTCATATAGAATTTTTAATATTTACTCTAGTACTCTAGTATATATTAACATCTGATATAATATTACATAATGAGAGTTGCATAAGGAATAATAATAATGTTTTTTTCCGTTTCTTATAAAATCATGTTTTTCGGAGTTACCTTATATCATTTTTTAGGGCAAATGCATTCATTAAATTCTAATAGAATTACTGAATTATACTGAATTTTCCCATTACTATCGTTTTCATTTATGTTGGATCAAGGATCACAAATCAAGGATTTAAATAAATGTTAAATTTTGCAATAATAACTTTGAACTCTCTATGTATAATATTTGAAAATAATAAATTACTAACCAATTAGTTGGTAGGTAGTTCATCCAATTAAAAATTACAAAAAAAAAACAAAAAACTCTTGTTGTTTAATATCAAAAAACTAAAAAAAAAAACATAATTTTCTTAATCCACAAAATATAATTTTTTCCTCCATAATTCGACAATACACCAATATTACTGGAGGCGGCATATACACACAAATAAAGTGAAGATTTTCAGTGATTTTTTCCTGTTATTATTCACTTCTTCTTTTTGTTGATAAAAATTTCTTTTTTATTATCTTTTTTATCTTGAATTTTATTTTTTATTTCTTTTCATTTTTGTTGTTGGTCTGTGATTTTTTTTTTATATGCAAATTTATTTGCTGTTTTCTTTTCAAACACAAAAAAAAAATCATTCTTTTGGGGCTTCCTCTGAGTCAATTTCATTATGAGTGAAAAGTTGAAAAAACAATAATAACAGCAGCAGCAGCAAAAAAAAAACAATTATTCCGCCTGGTGGACTCACTAAAGCTCCAACAAATAATAAAATACACAAAACCAAAAAGTCAAAGACGTAAAACTTAACAAAACAAAAAAAACAACAACGTAAAAACAAATCGTATTTCAAGGAAGGAGAAAGTATTTATATTCTTCATGACCAGAGGCTATGTCTCCCCATAATATTATCCAAAAAAAAATAATGAAATTTTAAATTTTCTCCCCGCTGTTTTTTGGTGATGGGACAGAAACAAACAAACAAAAAAATAACCATAAAACATAATCATCGACAGTATTTTAGATGAAATTTCCTTACAGCCTTACTAAATGTGCAGTAGTTTCATATTTATGGGCTTTTTTGATTAACTATATTGTATTGTACGGAACAGAATTTATGAAATTGACTAGAACTTCTAAAGAATAAGTTTATTAAACGTTTTTACTTACACCTTACAGTGCCACTGACCGAACTAAATATAAAATTCATTTTTAAAGGCTGGGCTACATAGTTTCAATCAGTTCAGTTCAGTTCAGTTTCGATTCGATTCGACTGATTAAGTAGACTAAACATATATATCGATTGCATGCAATCGATTAAACTGTTAAATTTCATTCCTCTTGAGATTTCCTTTAATGTGGATTCACAAAATTCCATTCGTTCCAAACTTTTTCGATTCGATTCGATTAGTTCCGATTCGAGCTATGTCTCCACTCAATCGATTTCCCGTACAAAATATATGAAGCTGTCAAATTTTAACTTTACTGAACGAATTGAAACTGAACCGATCGAAACTATATAGCCCACATTGAAAGTTCTATAAGAAACCATTTTATAAAGTTTAATATTAACAGTATTTCGGGATGGCAGAGCTTGAGTATATATTTTTGTGAATATTTATTCAAAATTCGTTCAAATGCTGCGAATAACGAATGAACTTTAAATTTCTATATGAGTAGCATTGACACGATTGATATGTCAAACATTTAAAATTAAAATAAGCCAAAAAATACCAACAGACTGACAAGTAGACAGAAAATTGTTATCGCAAAAACCCTAAAAAAATAATGAACTAAATCACAAATTTTTGATTTGACTTATTTCAATGTTTACAAAATTTTATTAAACTTTCCATAATTTCTTAAAATATTATTTTCATATTCTAAAGTATCGGCGATTATAATGAATTTTTCAAGTTTTCTTCTCCTTCAACCAAAAACTATAAAAAAAATTTATGATTGTGGAAATCATAAAAAAAAATATGCTTTGCATAAATTAATTTCGTCACAAATGACTGACTGTCCGCATTAATTTATTTTTTTTCGGATTCTTTAATATTGAGGAAATTTTTGTGATTCATTTATTTGTAAGTGGTGATCAGATCACAAAACTTTTGATTTATTTGAAATTAAATTTTAACAAAAAATGAATCAAAAAAAAAAAAAAATATTTTCAATAGCAATTAATTTTGAAAACTTTTCATTTCTTTTTGACTCTCTGTTTTTTTTATTTCTGTGATTTTATATTAAATTTTGATAGCCTAAAAATCAAATAGAAATCGAAATTAAAGTTTTAAAAAATTATAAATACATAAAACATAAAAAATAATGTTTTTTTATAGATTTTGGATTTGGTTCAGAAATGAGATATAAAACTGGTTTTTCCAATATGAATAAATGTTCCGCATCGAAAAGGAAAAGTTAATTACAGGCCCATTCAAATTTACTGTGTAATTATTATAATCTGATCTGACATCGACCGGATTTTTTTTTTTGTATTTCAAGCTTTTGAATGTTTAGAAAAAAAAAAACTTTATTTTTATGGAGGAATACAATAAAAATTGGATTGGATTGGCCTGACTATAAAATACTACAATTATATACAGAAATATTATTGAGTTTGAAATTTAGTTACAAGAGGTTAATAAATTTTGTAGTTGGAGATTAAAAATATCGATCTGAAAAAAGTGATTTTGTTAACTTTCGAACTATAATTTTATGTTAAAAGCAAAATTCATAAAAAAAAAATTAATTATGAACAAGGTTTTTCATTTGATTTGATTAGTCTTTCCTTTGACCTTTGATAGTTTATGTAGATAGATAGAGATAGAGAATAATAATTGAAATAAAATATATAATTACATAATATGTACGTGGCCCCTATTAGTTTAATTGAAATATCCGATGTGTTGGTAAATTTTCTTTTTTTGATTTGGACAGCTAAAACTCCACTAAAACGTTGTTTTTAAATTTTTCTAAAGAAACTACTGAAATTATTACAAACTAAGCCTTGAAGCGATGATACTGAAAATTATGATATGGTAACTATAAAATTATTTAGAACATATGAAGAAACGCAAGTTTTGGGATCCTAGTACGAACGCAATGTAAAACTGTAATAATTCTTGTGTTTAAGTTTAGACTAATGAGGTATTAAGATTTCGGTCGGTTAAAGATAATAGAAGTAAAAGCGCGATAATTACAACAGATCAGGGTAGTCGGTCAAAAGTAATTTCAATTTATCGCATATTAAATACTGTTGTAATAAAATTTACTGCTCCTAAATTTGCTGAAAGTCCTGGTAAATGTAATTAGAAAATAACTAGAAATAGCAAGAAAGTTTTACACGGAAAAAAAGTCACACGCGATAACAAAATTAAATTATATTTTCTACTTTACCGTATTTGTAAGAAAATAATTGTACTATAACTTTGGACTTAATATAATTAAGCATGAAAAACCCTTTAAAATATGCCGTTGAAATGAGCAGATCCACGAATTGGTACTTTTAAGAATATCTACTTTTAGTGTAAAGATCCATCGATTTTTTTTTTTTTTTGTATTTCTAAAATTCGTCAATTGTCGGTATATTCTTATTCAACTGATATGACCTATAATTAACATTGTATACATTTTACCAATATTTTTTTTACACAAATTTGTAGCAATACTTAAAGTGTCTTAGTCGGACCTCTCTACCGCACTTTATATAATACTAATAAAACCCACAACTATATAACCTGGACAAAATAACCAAAACCTCTTTAAATTACAGAGACAAACCTTTTTATATTAATTTGGTTCTATAACTTCTGAATCATCCAAATACAAATTAAAATAAAATTATTTTTTTATAAAACTATAATCACAATTTCTAAAGAAATGAAGAAAAAAAAACACATAATTATTAGAAGTTTTAAACTAATATATTTTTTTTGTTGGTTTCCAATGAAATTAACTGACCAATCAACTAAAATGACTTGTAATTTTGTGACATGACTTTGGCTTATACAAAATTCATAGTTAATTTTTCTAAATGTAATTTTTATAAACTTCTAAAAGAACAATGGAAAATCTTTAATGTTTAGTAATGGTGAAAAGTGTTTTAGAATTTTTATTCAAAAATAATTTTGTACAATTTCGTTTAATTTTATAAAATGTTCTTTATAACCAAAATTTGATAGTTAAATTTGAAGGAAATGTAAAAATAATTTATATATAAACTCTGATATTTTACCAAATCGATATGACATTAAATTAGTGATGTTTCTACGGCTGGTGAAAAATTCGATGATTTCAAGATGAGTTACCATTTGAACAAATTGAAAGATCACTGTGGAAGATAATATAACAATATTATTAAAATTACATATAAACCATGATTTTTGATGCAGGATGATTTAATTTGAACGTTATGTGTGGTTAATCCCTAGCACTTTTAAATGGGAATCGTTAATATAAAATTGCATCCGATACATAAAAATATTCATCAGTATACTTAACTTCTATCGAAAATATCTAATTTCGTCTCAACCAAGATGTGTCGGTAATCTAAATTATACTTCTATAATTAATCAAAACTAAATACTCTAATTAATTTGTTTTTAATACTATATTCAATACAATCATTATTAAAATTAATGGAAATATTTATAATAAAAAATCATTAAAAAATGTCGTATTATTTTGGATAATAATTATCTTAATTATAAAAATTGCTAACTAACCCAAAACTCTGAGTTTATACTACAAAAATGTTAGAATCTGTATATAAATTCAGATATCTGTATAATAACATCACTAATGTTATATTCTGTAATTCTGAAATGTTGACGGATCACCGACCTCAAACAATTACTGTGTGCCAAATATAATTGAAATCGGATAACAATTACCAGAGTTGTTATTTTGGTAATGTATATAAACATCCTTACTTCAGTACTAGTTTCTTTATTTGAATTACATTAATGCAGACCGGTATTGTAATACTGAAAAAAATTAAGTACAAAAATATCCTCTAATACTGCAATAATGCATTATATCAACTATATTAAAAGTAATGTATTACGTTAATGTATTCGAGTAATTATTTAAATTCTGTAATTAATTTGAAGTATTTTTGCATTATTCTGTACTTCAATGAAGTACTTTGAAGTAATAACGCAATATTTAGTAATTTAATGAAGTACATACTTATAATATAGTTGCAGTGAAGTAATTCAAACTTTTTTTTAAGAAAAACACAGTCTTGCATTCATCATTAGAGTTAAGTAATTTCGTACTTAAAAAATTTCAGTAAAATTACTTATAAAAAAGTAATGCATTAAAAATTTGAATTACTAAAGTAATAATAATGCATTATGTATTTAACAACTCTGACAATTACTATAATATTGCTGCAAACAAGTCCATTGACTCATTATTGGGACCACAAATTAAGAAATTTGTAAATCCTATAACTTTTGATTCTATTTATATTATGTACAAAATGTGGAATATATCAAAGTCTTATATTTATTTTGATTGATTATGATCCAATATATCAAAATGGCCATTTTCATTTTTTCAACTAATCTTTCCATCATAATCACTTCATAGATATTCCATAATTCCTCGTAAAATATAATAATCTTTGAATATACATTCAAAAATATACCAAACATTATTCATCATAAATAACTATTAATGATTTCCAATTTTGTATAGTTTCGTTTATAAGTACAAATATAATTCAATTTTATTATTATTTTATTTATTATATAATTAATATTTATTCAATCATATTTCAATAACATAAAAAAGTATCTAGACATTATTTTAACTATAATAAAGAAATTTATATTAAATTTAAATAAAAAAAAATTGCTTTATACAAAATAACATCTCATTTATCATAATTTTATGTACGACTCTCGACTATAAATTCAGAAATTCTTTTCCACAAAAGAAAATAAACAAAATTTTCTTTTTCATTTTCAATATAATATTTTTCATTTATTTATAAGGAAAATCTATATTTGAATCGTTTCAGATATGCGGTTCACTTTTATTTTGAAAAATATAGAAATTTTCTTTTTTTTTTTAAAAAAAAAAACATATTTTATTTTGTATAATAATATGTGGAAAAACTCATCCATTTTATGTCATCATTTCTCATCTGTTTTCTTTTTAGATTTTTTTTTTTTCGACTAGTAACCACCACATTTTAATATGTCTTCTCTATTGGGAATTCCACCAAACCCCCAGACAAAATGCAGAATAGCATAATTCTATGATGTATGTTTAAAATATTATATTATATTGTATGTTAGGGAAATATCTAGAAAATATGATAATTCATCAGTGTCTGGCAGTGGAACCAACAAAAAAAAAAAAAATAAAGAATTGTATTAAAATTTGAATTTTATCTGTGGGAATAAATTAGAACAAAAATGTCTATCAATTTTTTAATTTTTTTTTTTTTTTTACATATTATGACAGGAATAATGTCATGTCTTGATAATTAATGGATTTATATTTATAAATTTTATATTTAATGATTAATTAAAAATTTGACGATGAAATTGCACCAATTGGAGAAGAATTCTAATTAAATGGAATTTGTATAGGAAGTTTTCTAATATATTCCAAATTTGATAGGCAGAAACATAAAGCTTACCAAAAATTTAAGATTTGTGATCTTTAAATTAGATCCCACAAGAATTTTCAAGATATTTTAAAATAATATACAAGAGTTGGTAATATTTACTAGTCTGTATTTCAAATTGTATGTTTATAGTTTTCATATTTTCAATTTTCAGGTTATAAACGGTTCTGATGCAGAGAAGTATCATAAATTCAGTTTCGCAATATTAAAATTTTGTATTTAATTGCACCAAGTGTTAAAATTTTTGACCAGTTTATATTATCTTTCCAAGGTATAATATGAATTGATTATATTGCTAGTAAATTTCTAATAAGATGTTAATTTACTTCAGTTTATCAGAGTCACTGTAGCCAGTTGACAGTCAATCACAAAAAATATTATACATACTTTAAATTAGTAATCAGTTTGTTAACAAACATAAATTCCAATTTTTTTATATTTGTATGAAAAGAATCAAAAGTTTAAATTTATAATTTTTACACAAAAAGGATTTAATCGAAATAAAAATTATCCTTTTAATTGTCCCTTTAAAGGAATTTAAAAATGAATAAATATTCCCAGGTGTGCTATACACCTGTGAACATTCTTTCATCATCAAATTCCATTAAAAGGATAATTTCCATACGTTTCATTTAAGTGAAAAATGTTTTATTCGTGCTGTCCCACTGATTCAGTGGGACGCCTAAGAGTCCAAATTTTCAATTAATTTATAAAAATAAAATAATAATTCGTCGTTAGCTAAAATTTATTTCGATTCTTATCGACATGTTAAGAAAATGTTATTTGTTGACTGGTATGGAAGAAATTTTATGTATAGGGAAGTATTTATAGACCTATCCCATTATCTGTCGAAGTTAAACGGAGTCTCAAGCCAAACAAACTTAAACTTATTACCGAGTTTGCTGTGCAGTGAAATTTTCATATAAATTAAGGATTAAGGATTGTGAAATTAGAAGTGAAAAATTCTGCTTCTGATTTAACTTTATTGGTATTGAGTTAATTAATCAAAAGTGAATTTTATAATTCTTTTTTAAATTAATTAAAGATGAAATTTTAATCTGCAATTATTTGTTAAAGTTTTCATTAAAAATTGATATTATAATTAAAATAAAAAATTCAATTCACAGCGATCACGATACTGTAAGCTTTTGTGTAGCCTGCACCTTTGTTTGATGTTGACAAATAATTGCCTAATTCCCTATTCAAAAATAATCTTCCACAAATAAAGTTTTGGCGAATGAATGTTATCTTTTCTCAACCATTTTTCAATATTACAGTCTACTCCATTGAAATTCTGTATACCCTAAAAGTGTAGCAATATCTCATAGTAAATTTTATTCGATTAGAATGAAATTTTACATAAATCTTGATTTGGTAAATGACTCTATATAACTTCAGTGGGTTCCTAACAAAATTTTGGAACTATAACCTTACTTCAAGATCTGAAATTTTGTAAACTTTTTCTGACTTATTTTTTTTTAACATTTCGCTGTTTCAAGAAACTTATTCCATTATGAATTCTGTACTGTGTAATTAAGTTTTTAAAAACTTAATTTGTCAAAATTATTGCCATTCCGACTTACATTAACAAAATAAACTTTTTCCATTGTCTTTTTCATAAATAAATTTATTAGATTAAAATTTTACAAATTTTTAAGTCATTTTTAATGTTGTACACTATAAATTTGAACTGTAAATCTACAATTAATCCCTAAAAATAATTTCAAAAAAAAAAAAAGAAAAATTCTAACTTCAATAAATCTAATTTTTAAGTGCACAAAAACATTAAACTCCCTACAAAATGAAAAGGATTGTTTTAATAAATAAACTGTGAAATTTTTCGGATTATTCTATACATAAAAGTGAATTTTTATTATTGTTTTCATCATAAATTTTTCAAAGTAATTTAAGTAAAATATATTTTAAAATTGTCTACAACACTGAAACAACATAAATTTTATCCAATAAATTATGTTTTTATGTGGCCCTCCAAAATTGTAAAAGATACAACAAAAACAATAAATAGCTTAACTTTCTTTCGGGCGCGCGTAAAATGTTTAAATAAAATCATCAAAAAAATTTTAATGACTTCAGCATGTGTTCGGCGAGTGAAACTTTTAACAATTCTTAAAAGAAATTTTTCACAAAAAAAAATATATAAATTTTTCATTATCTAGAGGGGAAAATGCTCTTAGCCTTTTTAGAAAAAAAAAATTATTAAATTAATGAGTCTTTGGAGATTAAAATGGTGACACTAAAAATATTTGACTATACGCCTACAAAATTACAAAATACATTTTTTTTTTATAAATTAATTGCAATTTGTTGAAACATTAAAGATTTCATTTTTTCGATGATTATGTCGTGTGCTAAATTCGAAAATTATAGAGAAAAAAAATGTGTCAGCAATTTCCAAAATAAAAAAATCTACAGAAAAAGCAATTTATTTCAAAATAAATTGAATTAAAAAATATGGTCTACTTCTACTAGAAGATTGGCCCCCATCTATTTCATAGAAAAGTTTTACAAGTAAATCAATATTTTTTCTTTGTTGTTATTAATTAATTATTTGTAAAAAAAAAAAATTTAAAATTTTAATGATTTCTTTGAAAAGTTATTAATTAAGTGCTAATAAATATTTTAATTATGAAACATTTTGAAATTAGGTAATGTTTCACAGCGGTCGGTATATTAAAATTATTATTAAAATGTATTTGATACTATAGTAGAGTCGACTATCAATTTATTTTAATTAGTAATTAGTCAAACTGTGTCGAATACTTCAAAAATTGTTGATAGGTGTCACTAATTTCAAGTAAATGTATTTATCATAATTAACTGCAAGTAAATTATTTCGATAAAAATCAAAAACCAATTTTGAATTGATGAAATTTATTAACGTAGTATTAGCTTGTTCACTAATTGTTGAACCACAATTGATCCAAGATAGTCAATTCTGTAACTAACTAAAATTTGTATTGCTTATATTTAGCTTTAGATTTGATGAAAAAATTTGATGAAAGTTTCGCGTACCACAGAAAAGAATAATTGTTAAATTTAGATTACAAAATTGTTTCAATTGAAAAAATATAATCAAGTGACTTTTACAATATTAGTTAATATATTAAAACTTTTGCAAGCTTTACATATTTCAGTAGAACTGGTTTTTCTGATGAAGTACGATCCATCATAATAATTTTCTATGTTGAACACCTTGTAGCATATATTATTGAAAAAGTAACCATTGACACTACACGAAACTTGTTTAATTTTGATAGATTCTGTTTAATGAATTGATTTGAACATTACCGGCTTCTTTATTATTATCACTTATCATCAATATAGGAAGGACAAATGAAAAATGAATATGTTGTGATGTTGAAGACAGTATTACATAGTGCAATACAAAAATTTTGGATGGAATATGGAATTCAAACATATTTAACGTAGTTATGAAATATTCATGATACATTTAGAGATTTGAGTTAAACATGATGTAAACATATTTAAAATTTTAAATATTTCAGGGTATAATGAATTTGTTAGTGGAAACATGTGTGATATGTAAATAATGTTACCAATGTTTTGTCTGATTAATAATTTCATTCAAATCTATCAATTTATGTTGCACTTCAGAAAACTTAGACTTGAAATTATCTAAGGTTAGAATTTTTCATGATTTTTTTGTGTATACCTAATTAAACTAGTATTCCTTGATAATTCCTTGATAAGGAGAAATTACAAAATTTTTGTTTAACTATAACATTAGGTAACAAATTAGATTTCCATAAACAATTTTGCTACTTGCATTGAATAATTTAAATGTTTCAATTTAAATACAATTTCATTAATTTCCAAGGGTGACCCTAACATTATTTCTATGAAATTTCAATTTCAATAACTTTACTACTAAATTTAGTTGTTCATTTATCCCTCACAAAACCATATTTTAATAATTATGTACATAATCAAAAAATTATTATTTCATTATTTTTTTTTTGCTGGTTTGTGCTAATTACCCTTACGTGAGTTGTCCTCACATGTTCAGCAATTTTATTATACGTAATAAAAAAAACACAATGTAATTTCCACAAACAATTTATAATTGTAAAATTAAAAAATAAATTCAATAAAAATTTTATTTAACATTTAAATAACTTGCAATTTTCTATTATATTTTATGCGTTTTCACTTTTTTTTTTTTATTATCGAATGTGTGTTGCCAAAGTTACTTAAAAATTAGCTCAGTGGAAAATGGAAAAATCAAAGACGATTTTAAAAAATTTCTTAATAATTTATTATTTATTTTATTATTGTATTTTGAAATTGAAAATCGCGACTGACAAGTTTATATAATTTTTTTTTTGTATTAGTTCTTATGTAAGTGAATATGCGCCAAGTTTTTATTTTGATTATTGGACTGAGACATTGCATGTTTATATATGAATTAGAACCATGTATAAATCTTGTGTATTATTGACCAATTTTATTACATATATATATATATAATTACTTATATACATATAAATATTTATTTTATGCTAAATATTATTATTTTATGAGTAAACAGAAAATTGTAAATGTTGTGCTGTTGCCAATTAAGTTAGGGGGGATTCGACGATGGTTTATAGAAACTATTATTACGTAAGATTTTACTATAAACGAAATGCATTGTAATAACAAAATTATGATGGAATAAATATAATAATTATAATAGTTTTACTTTTCGAATAATAAATAAATACAATTTTATAAAAATAGAGAAACTGTTACGGACGAACAATAGATAGGTCATTGAAATGAGGAAAAAATTTACATTGCAGAGGGCACTGAATTTGATAGAATTATGCTGGATACTGTAAATTTGCGTTTACATATACATAGTGAAACTGACTGCCAGAAGAATGAAACGACTTTGATATATAATTGACTTTGACAATGATACTTTGACAATGATAACTACACTATCGCTTCTTCGATCTGGTTGATATTGTTACTATAATCTACAGTACTGACTTAGTCGGTTATAATGAACATCAAAATAATAAATATGACTGCAATTTTTAAGATTTTCTATAGCCCTTCCTTATTTCAAAGCTAACCTATGTGCCCTATTAAATCTAATATAAGTAAATGTAAATTAGTTAATAAACTGCCAGTAATTAATCAATAAAATGTTAATTATAATTCGTATTTTCTTATTTCTGAAATCTTACACAGAAAATCAATTCAATATTATTTCGTAACCGATTTCCACAAACCAAATTGATCTTTTAGAATTTTCTGATATAAATTTTTTCAACTTAATTTCTACACTTTCCATTACTTTCCACATGCTCTACGTAATATAATTTACACACTTAATTTAATTATAAATTATATAATTTCAAAACATTTAATTATTTATGATGCATGGCAGAAAATCAGTGAAATCAAAATGAAAAAAATTAAAATTTAAAATAAAAAAAAAGTTTTTCTATTTTCTACAATATTTTAATTACAAAATAAAAATATCGATTTCATTTTCTAACATTTTTATTAAAGGTTCAATTATTGGTCCTGATCTTTATATTTAAAATTTTATTAAATTCTCACTGTCCAATTTCTTGTTAACAATATTAATAATTTATTTTTATTAATTTTTAATATAATTTTCCAGATTTAATCGCAATAATGAATATCTAAAAATGGTAGTTGAAAGAAATTGAGTCATGGCTATCGAATTTATATAAAATTAACATTATAGCAATGAACGCGTTTAAATTTTTATTTAAAACATTCCGCCGGCGTATTTTATATGAAATCTGAAAATAATTTTAAATTTTCCATATTTGTAGAATTTATATTTTTAAAGTTTTAATATACATATTTTAATATATTATTTATGATTAATTTAGAAATTGAAAGTCAATATATCCGAAATTATAATTTTTTTCTTTTTTTTTTTTTTGATATAGTTTCATTTTCAGATTATTTTTATCAATAAATTTGAAATGATTCAATTATTCAGTAAAAGCTTATAGGGATTTCTTATTATAAATTAAATTTCATTTCATTTAAGTAAATTCCGACTTATAAATGAAGTTAATGAAGCCAGCATTAAAATTTATTTGTATTTTACAGACGATTAATTTCTTTATTCATATTCAATTCATCTTGTAATCATTTATAATGATCCATAGAAAATCTATACGAATTGATATTGATATTTTATTTCCTGATCAATACTTTTAAGTGTAGTGTTTCTATCATAACTACCAGGCTAAATGATAAAGGCCGGCGATGAATATATTTCAGATGATCATATCTAGTTACGAAACATTCTCTATTTCTTATAATTGCACAATTTGGATGGGAAATTTTTTCTTATCCTCAGAGATTGCCCAGTCGAGAAGAATTATGAATTGTCGAATTTTCATTTCCCGTGAAGTGTAAATATATAAATTTTTCGCGGGATTACTACAAAGTGGAAAATTGTTGATTTATATAAAATTGTTCGGTTTTCAAAGCACGCATAACTCTTTGAATTAGATCAAAAATCTTCTACATCAAGCATAGAAATTACAATTTTTTCTACTTCGTTTAGCTACTGTCTATAGAGCACTACAAATAATAAATGGTTCAGCAAAAAAAAAAAAAAATATGGGTTCAAAAACTGCAATCTCTTCCCACTCAAATTGATCTAAATTCCATAAAAATAACATGCCTTACTTACACATTCCATTTTTATTATTCGAAATATTTTATTTCAATAAAGAAAAGAAATTAGACGAAGATGTCAACAACAAATTTATATAATTATATTATAAGAAAACGATAAAAAACGCAGCTGAAATGGGTGATAATAATAATTTGTGTTGGCACCCTATTAATATACAAAATATGACCTAAATATTTCATCAATTTTAATAAAGTAATCCTTTTCAATTTATCTTTCCCATTCAAAATTCTAAATACAGTATTGCACTTTAATATTTAAAGTTAAAAGAAATGGCATCCTTGTACACTCCATTACACTTAAACACTTTCCACAATTGTTATTTCATCTTTTTATATACATTTCAATTGTTGTTATCCTTAAAACATAATTTTTTCTGACACAAATTCACTGTATATTTCTGACGACATAAATTCTTTCATCAGATTTTTTCATTTTTGTTGTCCCTTACAAGTTCTTCGTGCCGTCACATTTTGAATTTATTATTATTCACAATCGGAAAAAAAAAAATATTCATGCACACACATGATTACATAAAAAGTTTTCCTCACCTGGCTTTCCATTGAAAGGAGCAACAAACAATTTTCCCCAAAACACGTGACTAAGATTTTATTTTGTTATCCTTGTTCTTTTTAAGATATAACATAAAAAAAAATTTGATTTGATTTGTTTTTTTTTTTTGCTCAACATTTCTTTATGTTTTATATTAGTATAAAAAAATGATATCCTTATAAATGTTCTTGTGTATGTGTATATGTAGTGTCATTGTAAAAGGAGATTTAGAATGCGTCACAAATGTTACATATGGGAATATACAAAAAAAAAAATCTGTGCACAAAAGAAAAAAGGATTTGTATTTATGTAATAAAAAAATCTATTCCAAAAAAAAAATATAATTTATTTGTATATATAGAATAAATAAGGCAGGCTCCACAGTTAATAATATTAGTTAAATGTAGTTAAATGTCCTTTTAGTTAAATTGAAATTAACAAAGTTTTTAAGAAAATTGACTGTAAATTACGCTAAACTGATATGAGAAAACTTTGTTCAGGACGGGTTTCAAGTTTCAAGGCTAAATTGTCCAAGTGGATTATATACATCCGAATTTAATAATGACGTATGTTGACATCAGTTCGTTGCATATAATCATATTAAATGTGAATTTCTTTGGCGATCATTAAACCAGAAGGTTTTGTAAAGTTCAATATTGTGTGTTGTGTAGAACTATTGCTTTATGGCAAAATGCTTTAGGATTTCGTTTATTTGAAATATGTTTGCTATCCAGAAAGTTACAATCTGAAGTTCTCCTTTTTTGTAGTCCGGATTTGGAGTAATTTGACTTACAATATTTTATCTGTGCTTTATATATCGATTATTTCGGACTTCATATTTAATTAAGTAAAATCATATAAGAAAATTGAAGTGTTTTATTTAATTAACAATAATTAAAAACGTTGATAAGAGATTTGCAAACCTCCAGGAGATTTAAATGCAAAATCGTTTTAAGTTCATTCTATCTGTATTAGAATTCTCTTTATTGATGGTTTCTTGTGGTTGTAGATACTCTTCTTGAGATTGCCTTAGCAAAATATATAATCCACAAAATGACTTAGCACAAAAGTCTTATTGGCATATTTCAATATTTCATCTAAAAAATAAAACTCTTTAGGAAAATTGTTAACTTTACAGTCGAATATTAGACAATTTAAACTTTGTATATATGTGGAGAATCGATTGATGGTTAGAAATAAACGGCTAAGTTATTTTTCAAAATTTTGACGTTTATGCTCTTTTGTACGAAGTAATATTATATTTTCTAGAATGTCAGGGAAACATAATGATATAAATTTCTGGAATAAATTATGATTTGCTCAACTTACATAACATTTTTATATAAATTCAATCTTTCCAAGAAGTATGAAACCGACCTTAAGATATTATTAAAGAGTGCGTAAAATTCATTTTTTATTTGTCACAAAACTTGTTATAAATTTAACTATAATAAATCATGTCACAAAAATTATAAATATATAAAAGGATTTCATTATATACAAAAGAATAGGATATTTTTTTTAGTTTATATTTGCGTATAGAGAAACGTTAAAATGTCATTGAAATTAATTTAAACAAAAATAAAAAAATAAATTTTTTTTTTTTTATTTTTAAATAATTTTGTTAGCCTAAAGGTTAATTTTTGTGACAATGAACGTCCATGAATGTAAATTGTATTTGAAAAAAAAGTCATGTCTCATTATTTATCAGTTATTATTGTACCTAGATAAAAAATTACATAAAATATAAAATATTTTTATGACTTTCATCACAAAAAAAAAATATTATTTTTTTTCGACTTTATTGTCAACACAAATTCAACAAAAAAAATATAATAAAATTGAATTTCGTTTTTAATGTTTTCATGTTTGTTCAGTTTATACAAAAAAGTTGCACTGTTGCCGCCGCCGCCGACCACGAAAAAACCCCATTTTTATTATACATTTCGTTTCTCGTTTTTTTATTTTATTTTGTTGATGTCAGACTTTTGAAACTTTGGACCTTGGCTAATTAGCAAAAAAAATTAAAAATATCTTATGTAAGTGGTAATTTTTTAATTTCATTTTTATAATTTTATTTGTGTTGTCTGCCTCCCCCTTAAATAATTTGTGTAACATGTTAACTATTAAAGATAATTATAAAAAAATAAAAAGAATTGTGAAAATTAAAGAAAAAATGGTTAACAAAACAAATTTTTAATAAACATTTTAGGGTGTAATTTATTAAAACAAGTTTTAATTATAAGTTTAAATACAAAAATTTGTTTTTATTTTGTTATAATTAATATTAATTATATTTGTCATTCACCTAGTTAGAGAAATTCTCATATTTTTCAGCATGTTTTGAAAATATAATTCTGAAAAATTCTAATTAAGTTCAAAGTTTAATTTAATTCTGATTTATGCTTTGGTTTTTATGCATATCTACATAAAATTGTTTCTATATAACTCGAAAACTTAATGAATGATTTAATTGTAGTATAAATTAAGAAATATCCAAACTTTCACTGGACCTGTAGATAAACAGTAAGCCCATTATCCAAATATACTGTTAGAGAATTTTTCCTGAAATTTCTTTTTCAACGAGAGTTTTTAGAAATATCTGTAGGAAACTGATTGGTCTCCTTAATGGTCACTGTTGGATCGGTAAACACAGTACTCACCTTGGCATTCGCATGGACAGCTTATCCCGCTACGGAGATGAAACTATAGAGCGTCAGTTATCAACGCTTGGAACGTGGTTGGGCCTTTCAATGCTGCCTTTGTGGAGAATTATTCTCTTCATAAGGGTAAGTATAATTTTTGATAGGATTGATGCTAAGTTTTTGAACCTAGCATAGGGGGACTACAATGGATCCATCGAGATCTCTCGTGATGCGTTTTGACTTTCACGCACCCTTCTTAACCTAACCTAACTTATGAAGCGGCCAATAATCTCACTTTTACTATAACCTTCTTTTTGAATAAATAAAACTATGCTTCAATACTTATTTATATCTCTGGAGTTATTTCAGTATATCAGGATTTTAATTACTTTTACTATTTACAGATTTCTTCTATTTGTATATGCGTTTTTGAAATTCTACAAATCGGTTAAGGTTCGGGCTAGTTTATCAGTAATTTCATTACCACAGATTATACTAAAAGAGGATATACATATCCATAGAATTTTGTGAGACTGACCCAAATTTTGTTTCGCCATCACAATTTACTAAATAATCATTAATCTATTTTCCAATCAGTTAGAATGTGTTGTTTATTATTTCCTACAGCAGAATCCTCTATAAAGTCACTAATTGTCATTTTCTGCATTAAATTCCAAAAATACAATAAAATATTTAATAGAAATTCTTCTAAACCTATAGAAAGTTAAATATACCCGTAATAAAGATTATAGTCAGTCATTACAAAATTTCCATAAATCGCATTTATTATTCTGATTACAACCTGGCACTACTTACCTGTTTTCTTCATTACACACTCAAAATTGTTTATACATTTTTCTTTTGACTTTGCTTTTAAATATTTTACACTTGTACTACTTTAAGTACAACGCGTTCACTTCTCTTAGCTATACTTTTATAGTTACTTAGTCACAACAAAATCTTTTAATAAGCAAAGTAGTAAATATTTTTTTATTAATATTATTTTACAAGGTAATTTGTGTATGGGGTCCGGAAAAGAATTTCCGGTGAAAATAATCAAAATTATTTTTATATTTTAAACATAAAATAATAAAGAAATTTTTTATTTTAAATATAATATAACCAATTTAAGTAATTTGAATACAGGTTGTTTTTGAAGTAGAGTCTTCTTGACAGGTCCACCGACTGTGTATGTTACGTCTTTTTAACCATTCACAAGCCAGTCAAATATAAAATTAGTTTTTAATAAATCATAACAGATTTTTAATCAATAAAAAAATTTACAGCTTGGAATTTATTCAAGAATCTCGACTAGGTGTTTTAAATCACAACCTAACCGAATTTGATGTTTTAAAGTTTATTAGATTAGCGAATGAAAATTAACTTGGTTTATATTTAGTTGTTTTGGCATCAATTTGAAATCAGAGCAGTGCCATTTTTTTACTTTGATTTTAATTACAATAAAAAGTAGAATCTTAACTATATATAATAAAAATAATTTCGTTTTGTTAATTTGCAGTAAAATATCACTGAACCCTCTATCATTGAACATTACGTCTCTGTAGTCTTTGAATTCCCAATTTGATTGTAGAAGGAAACAAAAAGACAAAATTTTATAAAAATTACAAATTATTCAACAAAGCCAACCGACTAAAAGGCCTTTATATCCGCGTAGCTGATAAGACTATACCGAAAAACCATATTTTAATTTGAAATTTGAAATTTTTATATGCAGAAAAACAAAATTTATAAAACCTTAGAATTTGAATCTAATATTTTTCTGAATACCTACAAAAAAGTATCATCTTTGCCGCCGCTTTCTATGTAACTATTTTTAAATTTTATATAATATAAATTTGCAATTAACGCGCAGATGTTGTAAAAAACGGCTAATATATCGGTCATAATATAAAATACCTAAAGCAAAAGTATAACATATAATAATATCTTACCTACCTCCGCTACTCTATAGATAGACTGTCTCTCTGTATATTTACAATCGTAAAAAATTCATAGCATAAACTCGTCGTATATAGAATTAACCTTGTACTGACTTCTAAATGGGTAAACATGTTCGTCTCATGCATGCTTAAATATTAGTATTTTAGTAATAATTATTTTTTTTATAAAGTATTACAATTTATTTTCAAATTCTAAAGTTGTCTCCTTCAAAGTAGTTCAAAGTAATTTATTTTATGTACATATATATAAAAAAAAAAAAAACCGCGAGTATAGAAATTATTGCGGTTGGGAATAAATTTAAATCCTTTTATTAGAAAGTTTTAAATAATTTACCTAATTTTCTAAAAATTTAATATTATATTTTCTATTTACAGGTCACCATCTGAACGTTCTGGTAAAGGTTGTTGTGGACAATGGTTTGCTGGACCACCATTACGTGCCCTAATTGCTGTTGTAGCACTTGGTGGTGTTGCATGTGCATTAGGTGGTGCTGCATTAGGTGCAACTGGTTTAGCTGGACCGCCTACATCACATTTAACAGCAGCATTACTAATGATTGGTAATATATTTTAATTTATTATAAAATTATTTGGTCGAACTTTAAAATTTATTTATTTTTATATTTTTGTTGTTAATGCTTTCACATTTGATTTATGATGATGATAAAGATTTCTATTAAATTATTATGCACATAAATTATAATATAAAATTGATTATTAAATGTTTTGTTAAAAATATAAATAAATAAATTATTTTATATTCAAAATTTTTATGTAAGCGGACGGAAATCTTTATAAAAGTGTTGAAGTTTCACTTTGTTTTAATTGAAAGATTTAAATAAAGTTAACAATTTACAAATTCGATATAGAATTAAGTTTAGAATAATAATTTATATGAAAAATGTAATTAATGCTCGAAATGTTTGGATCCGGAACTCTATAAAGATCTATAAAGATTTCAAATTTAAATATTTCATTGATCACTACTCATTACGTCGTAGTTTTTTTGATATCATTTAATTGGTAAAATAATTTCATATGTAAATGTAGGAAATAGACAAGATTTATATTATTTTTGCACTAATTAGTTAAACTTGATTTTAATATTAGGCTAACTTGATTTTAATATTAATTTAATTAACGCATCTTGAAATGAAATTTGAAATTATGAATTTATGACCGATGCAATATAAACTGACGAATTGAAAACAGATTTATGAATTATATTAGTTTTTAAATGGAAAAAGTGATAAATAAAAATTATTTTCGTTAATATATTTAATAATAAAATCAGGCTAATAATTATAATTAGCCTGATTTTTATATATTACTCTTGATTTAGTATGTTTAAGATACTTTTAAAATTATATTCATTTTTTAAATTTTTATTAATTTTATTCTTAACGCTAGTAATTCTCTAAAAATACTACCGGGACAAAGTCAAACTTTATGGCTATATTTGATCCTTCATTTATTCTTTAGATAACTTGAAAATTTTATTTGTTTAAATTTTATTTTGTTGTACATTTTTAAAGAGTTTCAGATAGTATGTAAGTAATATAAAAATTTTGGAAGTTTTATTGATTACGAAAAATATAATCGATTCCATGCAAATATCTAAACAAAATTCAGACAGAAAAATTCTATGGAACACCAATAATCAAACTGAACCTCCCGAATATTCGTAATTTTTTTATTACACTAGATTTATTTTCAGGGTCAGTTTCTTTGATATTAAAATTATTATTATAAAAATATATAAAAAATAGTAATTTAAATGGCAAACAACAAATTTTATTACTTGATTTTGTAAATGGATTTTTCCAAAAAAACTAATTTTCATGATTAAAATCTATTTTATTGCCCAAACAACAACAAAATATATTTCCATCAACAGTAAAATTAGATGAATTTCCACTTATACAACTTCACCTTATTTCTCATTATCTGATTATAACATTACTAATTATCTATTTTTACATTAATATTTTCTCTATACATTTTTAGTTAATTTAATAAGGACGAGGCAATTTTTATAAATTGTCTATTCGTACACTTAAATTAAATAATAATAACAAAACTATACAGAAAAATCCTATTAATTTTAGTGGTCAATTTGGTGAAAATGTCCTGCACAGACAATTTTTTTTTCAACACTAAAGAACATCACAATAACTCTCAGTGTTTTGGTTATATTATTAAAGTTTTTTCTTTTGCTAGCAACAACAAACCAACAAAAAACTTTATTTTCTATTTGATTACATTTTCTAGCAGGACATAATAGAAAAAAGTTTTTTTTTTACCTCTCGGCACACGCAAAACTTTTCTTATACAAGCTTTCGTCCTTATATATAAAATAAAATAATTTTTTGAAAAGTTTTCTTTTCTTTTGTTGACACAATTCGGAAAATTGTTATTATTTTTCTATTATAACAAAAGACACTTTCACATATACAAACACACCTACAAAAATACTTGGGCTAATACTGCACGAGTGGTTCTACCGCCAGTTGGAATTACACAACATGTGATCTGTAAAACCGTCACGATTGATATTGGAATGTAAAGAGTCACAGAAATGGCCGGTGATAAGCGGGAGTAAAATAACACTTGATAGCAGACCGCAGTGACTAGCCGATCTGTAGAACTACATGATATCAGAGTTTTCCACAAAAATGAGGGATCCATGCCGTCGTATAATTACAAAATGTGTTGATTTCCGATAAAGCTGCACTGGCGGTGTAGCATGGACTTAAAAATATATTATGTTTACGGTTCTATACTTTGCGAAAATCGCTCCGTGAAATATTACTCTTAGTAATAACAAAAAAAGGATAGGTTTTTTTATAAAAGGACTTTAACCTTGCCTTTCATAATGTAATAAAATTATTTATATAATTTATTTTTTCTATTTATTTATTTCTTTTTTTGTCTGTGTGTAAAATATTATAGTTTTTCTTTATAAATATCCTTTTTTATTTTATTGGTTGTCTATTTATAAAAGCACCAACGGACAGAAACATAACCTCATTGAATTTATATAAGATGACAACAACTGACAAGTAAAATTATATTAGGAAAGTTGAAAGTAAAAATATAACTTCGTTTTTTTTTTAAACACCTGCTTTTAAAAGGAACTTTTTTGCTGGAAAAAGGATAACTTAAACGAGACAATATCTTTATAGAAAATGTAATATTATTATTTTAAAGAAAAAGTTTTCATTTTCGATGGGTTTGAGGAAAATACGTTATTGAAATTTATATCGATATTTATACCTTTATCATTTTTAACTAGAAAAGTTTTTATAAAAATGTATTTACATATTTTTTTATTTTGAATAAAAGTTTTGTAATGAAAATGATACGTCATGGAAAAAGGGGTTAAGCAAATTTACATATTATTATTATTGTTTTAAGCTCTTTTCAAGAGTACAAAAATTATGATGTTTTCATTTTTGTGCTTCTCAGTCACAAATAATTTAAATCGGCGGTTAATTTGCGAAACAACTTACAGAAAGTTACATAATTTTTAAGTTGTTAAGAATTTGGAATCGGGTTACAAAATTTAACAAAGAGACTTAACGAATCTATTTAATTTATCCAATCAGTAACACAATACAGAAACTTACATATTTTTCTAAATAAAAAAATAATGAGTAAAAAATTGGTTAGAAATTGCCTACACAAATTTGAAGATATATTTTTTAGCTAAAAACATTTTATGGCAAAATTTCGTACAACAGGAAGAATGGGGTTAATATTTTTTCAATTATAATTTTTAGATCGTTCACATTTTCTCCAACAAAAAATATATATTTAATACGGTTTATTCAAAAAAAAACTAATTGAATTTCATACTATAAACTCAACAAAATCTAATTGAGCAATTGTAAAAGTTTCCTAATATATTAAGGATATAAAATTTTCTTTTGTTGTAAATTTCTTTTCATATAAATTATTACAGTCCTTTATTTATCCTCGTACATTATTGTAAAAAATCTCGATGGACATAAACTTACCTTACTCTAAGATATATAAATTTATTTAGTGGGGTTTATTTTTAATACCTAATTCATTTCACGAATGTATGGACCTGCAAACAAAAAAGACTAATTTATTATTAGAAAATTTTCTTTATATTTTATAAATTGGTTAAAAAATTATTTGAAATTTACTATTCCCCATTGATCAAAACGTATAAAAAAGAGCAAAATTTAACAATTACTTGTTTGTTTCTGACTACAACCCTTACTTAATATTATAAAAATGTCAATTCAATGCATGACTTCCTGTTAAATTTATTTTTTTAACAAAAAATTTCAACCAAATAGAAAAATTAAATATAAATAATAAATTATTTCCAGGTGTTGGTGTTATACTTGTGACGGTTAGTGGTGCTGCTTGGCGAATGACTGCACCAGGTGGTCCACCATGTCTTGGTCTTGGTTCTACAGTTGATTTGGGACGTTGTGGCCGTCGACCATGTAGTAGTCGTGGTGGTGCACCACATGGTTTATTATATCCAGAATTTCAACATCGTCCACCGCCACCATCATATCAGGCTAGTATGCAGGAATACAGACTCAGGTAAACTATTTTATATTTATAGAAATTGTAATCGAAATAAATAAATTTATTGTGTGGTAAAAAAAATGTATTGTGAAAACATTTACAAATTTTTACAAAAAATGTATTGTCTATGTGTAATTTTCGTTATATGTGCATTTTTTGGATTTTGTGAAACTTACAGATTATATGGTAGAAATTGTAGTTTTCCGATTAATATAATTAGCCACTCTTACTTTAAAAATCATATTCTCGTCGTGTGAGAAGCGAATTGTCGTAACTGCAAAAAACAAGTTCCGAGATAAATGAATGTGAAGTTTTTTTTTAATTTTTGCTGAGTCCTTAAATGCATGTATCTCAAGAAATAATTTTGTAACTCCAATACATTAATGCTCTATTACAAAGGTGGATTATTCAGCTATCTAAAACAATAATTACTTTGGTCTAAAATAAAATTGGGGGATTGTTAAAGTTTAATTTAGTGATACACGACAAACTTTACGATAATTTAATTTTGTATTTAAATCTATGGAAAAGTAAATTTTGTTCTAGATACAACAATTTATTTTAGACCACAAAATGTTGTTTAGTTAACATACAATAATTAGAAATTAACTTATTTGTATAGTAATTTATTTTTAAATTTGTCGTATCAAAAAGATACAACAATTTGAATATTACATAATAATGAAATCTATAGTAAAAATTTGTCCCTACAGTATGTATACAACATTTTGCAATTTATAGGATGTACTAATCTACAACACCAAAATACTGTATAAAATATATACAACATTTCGCAGTTAATTATTTTTGATAAATACAACTTACAACAATTTTGAATTTCAATTAAAAAGTAATCAAGATATTTTCAGACCAAAACAGTCTGAACACAAGGTGATAGATAATTAAATTCTCTATCTTCCTATATAAGTTGACGTATCTAACGCTTACGACATTTCGCTTCTCACACGACGTTCTTATTATATTATTCTTACTTTTACTTACTTTTACTTTCTATTACATATGACTTGTAGTAATTATTATCAATTGACAAAAAAATTATGGAATTATTGTAACTAAATTTTCCTAAAAGTATCTCTACTGATTTTCAACACTTTCAATATATGGATACATCGAATAAATGATAATATTTATACTACTTTAATGGATCCATAGATTAAAAGGTTGAAGAATGTAAAACTAAACCCTTTAATTCCCAGTTAAAAAGTACGGGAGCTCAATCCCAGTTTAAAAACAGTTTCTGTAATTCACAGCTGATCTCATTCATGAAATATGAACCGGAAAACTTGAAGATGCAAAAAGACACGACTAATGACACAAAAAATACACTATCGTTTCATATTCCTCTTCCGTAAGTAAAAGTTTCGCTATGAATTTGTCGTATGTGTCATTCTAAATTTGCCCTACATGATATTCGTAGAATCTGTGGTGGATAATTATAATATTGAATATAGTACAAAAAACTTTTAATTGACTACCAAAATTCGTGTATCATACATTGATTAAGAACCAAATTCGTATGTGATATGACACAATAATATTTTTTTTTATTAAACTGAATTTATCAATAAAAATACAAAAATATCCTTGCTTACAATCAAAATCGAAAAATTAATAAATGCGAAAATTTTATATGAAAACTTAATTGGGTTTTGCACATCCTGTGTGTGTTCATTGTCCTGAATATATTTGTGACTTTTGAAATGCAATTTATTGTCAAAAATTATTTCCTTAGGCACAGAACGACACAAACTTTCATATACAAACAGAAGAAAACTATAGAATTGGGAAATTTATATTGATTTTCTATTTTTCTATCATATCATCTCATTCAGTTCAAACAATTTCATTTAATTAATTGAACTCTGTTCGATTTTCCAGATAAAAACTATAGAGAAATTTATCAAAAAGTTTTTGTATTTTTTTTATTTCAATCCTAATATACCAGCAGCAGCAAAATATTCTAAAGGAAAATTGATTTATTGTTTGCTTGCTAATAAGGTTTTTTTTTGTTGTATTTGTTAAATTAATAGCCTTGACTGCAATAATGAAGGTATGGACTTAATTAATGTTTTTTCGGTATTATTTTTTGTTATATATATTTTTCTTCAATAATTTTACAAAAGAAAATTTAATTTTGTTTTTTTTTGTTTGGTAGAATATTTTAATCAAAAAGTCATAAAATATTCTTCATCTCTGAATTGATTGGTTGTTATTTTTCACATATCTGTAAATATACTAATAATAAAAATATTTTCTATTTATTCTCATGACAGTTTCTGATTATTTTTGTTATTAAATTGTTTTTTTTTTAGATTACTTTTATTGGATCGAGACAGGCAAAATGGTGCTGTAAGGGGTGGTTCACCTCCACCAACATATCGATCGCATGCTGGCAGTTTGTTAAGGTAAATAGCAAAAAAAAAAATTGTTGTATATAATTACATTTGAAAAACACTATATAAAAAAAAAGTAGAACCGAAAAAATTCTAACAATAAAAATACTTGCACTCTAAAAATTTATTGAATTGAATTTATGAAATTGTGACAAGTTTATTTTAACTGTCAGTTAATTTAATTTATTCAATAACACATCAAAAATAATGATTTAATATAATTAAATTTTTAAATGGAATTTTTTCATTGATTTGAAAACGAATATTGAATAAAATTTCAAATTTTGAGAGATATCTAGAACCGCGTTTTAAGTAATGAAAATGATTAGTGTCTAACCTATCATATCAAGATTTGTTTAATTAATTTAAACTTTTGACACAATTCTTCAGTGTAAATTAGTTGCATAGATTCAAAACGTTTTATCTAAGGATTAAAACATTTGAATTTGATTGAAGGGCTATATCATCGATAATATTAGTCCTTCAAATCGTAAGCTATAATATATAATATTGCTTCGTTTTCTTATACAATTTGACAATAAAATGACTCACAAGCATTTAAACTAATTGATTACAAGTCTTTCAATGCAGCAGTGAATATATTTCTGAAAAATAATTTTCTTCTTTCATGCTTCGTCACTGATTGTTGTTTCTTAGTACTCTGAAACAGTTGTGCGAATTTCCACTGAATTAGTAGTTCGGCTGTATTGTCTTAATCAGTAAATTTTAGAAAACCGTTTTGCGATAATGATTAAAATTGTCTTGGTGCCGCTTTGAAATGACAAAACCGCCAACATATCCTACTAATTTATATTATTTTTCTTCATTTTGAATTTCAAATTTTAATGAGACATTTTATATGACAATATATTCCCATAATATGAAAAATTAAAGTGACAACTTGACAACAGTGCAAAAATATATTCTTAAAATCAGAGTCCTCAATAAAATGTCAAAATATTTGTACTTATGGTAAATAAATTTAGAGTGTTTTTTTAATCTTTTCCATACAATAAAATTTTATTCCAAAAATCGAAATAAGTCATGAAATATTAGTAGCAATAAAAATGATTTGAAACATATTTCTTTATTTTTTATACTCGTACCTGTGCACACACAATGACTATAAAAAATATTTGCATTTTTTGTATGGCGCCAGTTTATTTTAGGGGTGGGTAACTTTCTAAAATTGGAAGGGTAGAAATATCTTTTATTCTAGTAGGTAATAATATTTGGTGTAGTGAGTATGATATATGCGAATTTGGAAACATGAAAATGTCATTAGCATATATTCTTCATATTCCCGCAGTTAAAAAAGATACAAACGTAGAAGATAATTTTATATAATTTTTATGAATGCGTAATTTTGAATTAATAATAATAATAATTGAAATATGGAAATTAATATTAAAAGGCCAAAAAAAAATTAGACATTTTGCATTTTTATCAATTATTTCGAGAATTTGAATTGTTTGAGATGGAGTGAAAGTTTTAAAATTGGAAATTGCTTAAATTATTACCAAAAAGTTATCAGATTTCAATAAAAATACTTACAGATATTTGTTGAGTGCGATTTACTTAACAACCGACAATAATCTTAACTTCTAATATTCGTCAGATTCTGAAAATATCAAAGATTATATGTAGAAAGTATCCAAAACTTCGATAATTTTTAATACATTCTATATAAATTGTTTTATTGGCTAGTAAATTGAATATTAAATTTCTACAAACTTATGAAAATTATCATAAATATATTTAATTTTCCCTTGTTTTTCTTAAAACAAAATCATATTTCATTTATTTACTCAAAAAATCTCTTCTTATAATAATCTTAATTGTTTGATGGCTTAGTTTGTTACCCTAAATATTATGTAACCCTATTTTAAATAAAACCCCCATCCCGGAAATTAAAAAAACCATAATTCTTAAATTTTTGACATACCATGCAATATTTTCTTGAAATAAATATATATAAATTCAATGATAATTTAAATAATAATTCAAAATTATATTTGTATCTTCTTCTATTTAAATTGAAAAAAATTCTCCATTTCCTCTAACAATACATAAACTTTTTTAAATCTTCGTAAACCAAATTATTCCATTTATCTTTATTATTGTACAATTTTTTTGCATATATATTTATGGAAATTCTATCGCCTTCCATCATTTTACAATATTGCGTACAAAATATACAAAAGAATCATAAAATAATAAAAAAAATCTATGTTCTTCTTTTATCTTCCAAAACAACAACAGAACATAAAAACGTATCTAAACAATATTTTTCTGAACTCGAACTCTTCTATAACCAATACACAAATACTATTAAAAATTTGAAAAAAAAAAAAATACGTTTAAAATTTACATACCAATCAATATTTTTCAATTTAATTCATTCAAGTTTCCTTTCTCTTTCAAACAAAAAAAAAAAATAGAAAATATAATAGAAATTTAATTCCATGGCATGGTAACACTCTGCGCACTCCACATTAACCACCACTAGCTACCCAAAAAGAAAAACAAATTCAAAACAAAAGCATGAACGAAACAATCTAATATTCAGTCATATTTCCTGTATTATTTCCTCTGCAATTGAGCTATGAATGTAAAAGTATAAAAAGCATTTAAAAAAATTACACATTTAAAAATTTAAATTTTTAGTTGCAGATTTGAATTTAAGTCAAACTGTCAGTCGGTTTGTTGAAATCCGAAAATAGATTTGTGTAAACTTCAAGATATCTTATAGATTTTGTTTGAAGTATAACATTTTAAAGTTAAAATAAGTTAACTCAATATATCTGAATCTGACTGTAGGTCGATTTAAGTTCTCATTTGTCGCTTACTACTAATTTACTACGGAAATAAGACTTTGAAAATGAAGAAAATAATTTTAAAGTACACTGACTAAAATGCTGACTACTGCATCCCATTAATTTATATTGCGCTCAGAGAGTACTGCTGACTAGTTGTTCACAAATTAGGTCCACTTAACATATTTAGTCGCCAGACAACTGAACTCATTATTAAACTGGTTTAAATAAATTAGATTTATCCGATTCATCCAGAAATTTTCTAAAAACTTTGCATATATGCTTTTGTAATTGTCGTGATCACAGAATTGATCAAATTTCACAGAGGCAAAGCATTCTTTAATTACGAGCAAAATATTCTTAATATTTATTCTAATAGATCGATTGGTTGAGGTATTCGAAGTCTCTCGCCTGTTGTACAATGCTGTCAATAGCTAAATTGATTAAAGAAAGTATAATTAAATTTCCTGACCTCATCAATTTCGAAAATAGCATTCTAAATTCCATATAATCTTATATTTTGCATTGTTTGAGAGTTCAATAAAAATAAAATATTCGAAAGATTTCTAATATTCTTAACAAACTGCTCAAAATGCTCATGTCCACCATTTTGATATTGTTAATTAATTAATTTCTCTACAATAATTAAAAACTAACTAAAAAATTCCTTAAAAATGAATTTTAATTAATTTTCTAAAAACAAATTCTAAATTTCTATCATATATTTTTTATTGAATGTTGTGCGAACCCTGAACCCTAAAAAAAACAAAAACTTCTCTAATTTAGTTAGTAAAATTTTGCTTTGCACCAGACATAAACATAAAATATCTAACAGATTTATATCTTTCCATATGATACCAGAGAATTGAACTTTACTGATTCTCCCGCGGGAAAAATAATCAGAAAACCAGAAATGAAAAAACCCGAAAAAAAAAAACAATTTAATTCAAATTCATAAAGGATGGCTTTATACAAAATTTTGTATTTGCATACAAAAATAAATCTTCTTCAGTTTTTGTATTTATGCAAACATATTTTTGCAGTTATAGAGTTTTTTTTTATCTAATATAAACTGGTGATCAGCCAGCAAGCATACAGTCATGTTGGGTATTCAAATAAATCATAATATTAAACTAGAAATTCGTCTATATTTCGAAACTTATAGTTTTACAAAGAGTTATGAAATAACTATGAAGTATTGTAATGGAAATATGGTCCGAAAAAATTAAAATCTTTCAAATCAATTTTGGTAGCATGAATATCTCCGTAAATTTGTTAATCGATTGCAATGAAATTTGGTGAACAGCATTGATTTAGATTCGAAATATCTTCAGAGGTCGGAAATTTTGTATTTACAACTTTCCTGAAATTTTGTTCCAAGCAGTTTTTTTTATAACAAACTCCGAATTTTATATTTTCCTTCTATTAGCATAGCATTTTTCTATATATTTATTTAAAAAGTAAAAGTTTTATTAAATTTTTTATAATTTTTGTTTTCATCATTAGAACTCCTTTAACAACAAATACACGCAATGGTGCTGGTAATGGAGGAGGTAACAGGCATTATCTTGGCAGTATTGGTGGTCCAGGTTCTGAATATAGTTTACCGCCAAGTTATAATTTAAGAAATATTAACAATACAACAACAACAACAGCAACAATTAACAATAATAATTCAATGGAAACAACAAGGACGACACAAATTACACGACAAACAGCATTGAGTTTAAGGGATTCTGACAGTATTAATTCAAATAATCTATTAGAAATTAATAGTAATAATGAAAGAATTACATCAGCTTTGATTACATCTCCACCAGCTACTGAACCATCACCAACAACTGATAATCATAATAAAATTCAAAAATCAACAATTTCAACAACATCAGTAACAACAACAAATTCAACATCTTCTGGAATCAGTCCAATTGAAATTATAACAAATAATGATAATGTTCCAGGTGTTAAGAAATTACAAAAAAATGATGAAAAATTTAATCCTAGAGTTTTAGCAAATAGTAATAATAATAATAAAAATAATAATAATTTTGTTATATTCGGTACGAGTGTAAAAACTAATCAAAAAATTGATGATAATAATTGTAATAATAATGATGATATGAAAAATGGTAATAATAATAATAATAGAAAAAATGAATTAGTTACAATTGTGACCATATCAGCATCACAGCAGGGACCTGAAGAGTCGTCATCAACAACACAATCATCAGAAATGGAAATTTTAGCACATTTGTAGTCAAGATTTTAAAACTCGTGAAAATCTTTTTTTTTTTTTAAATCATAATCAAAATTATTATTTTTAATTACAATTAAATTTATTGAATAAAATTAATATTTTTTTTTTTTTTTTTGGATTTTTGAATTTTTTTATTAGTTTATTGGAAATATAAAATCTGATGGTTCTAGTAGAAAAATTCTAGTGGGAACGTAATTCCACTGGACCCAGTTCCATTCGGTACAATACAAAGGCAAAAATTCGATTAGCTAATATTTAAATTACTCTTTTACTTAGTAAGTTTATCGTAATTTTTCCGAAATAACAATTTCCAGAATGGCAAGTTGAATTGTTATATCGAATTTGACCAAATAGAATTGTCCAATCGGAAGTGAAACAAGTGGTATTGTATCTAAAAGTATTTCTAAAATCGTTAAACAATTGAATTTGTTCAATAAAATTTTAATTATATTCAATTCTAACACAAACTTTTTCCAATTATAAATAATAAAATTTCCATTTCATCTGAACAAAATTTCAAATCACTTGAAATTAAATTATTATTTTTTATTTTTTCAATTATGTATTTAATATTTTTGTATATTTTATATATTTAATAAATTATTAACTTAAAAAAGATTGAAAATATTTTTGTACTACATAATAAAATGAAAGAAAATTGAGTTTTTCTTTCAAAATTTTCATAATATATTTCTAATAATTTTTCTTTTTTCTTTTTCAAATTGTATTGGCTCTTTTTAAACTAATTATTAATAAAATAAATAATTAATATTTTTCCTATCTCACTAATTTAAGATATTGAAATTTAATTTAAGTTGAAAATGTATATATAAATAAATTAATCAAAATATTATATAAAAAATATATATTTAAAAAAAAAAAAATTGTATAAATAAAAAAAAAAAAAATTGGTAAATAAAATTGTTTTAAATATGAGAAAATTAATTATAAATAATTAAACATTAAAAATAAAATAAATGTTATTGAAGAAAATTGTTTTAAAAATAAAATATTTTTTGTTGTTGTGTATTATTTAAATATATTCATGCCGATTATGTAGTTCGATTGGATTTTATCGAAAGTCTTTGATCGTTCTTCGATTAGATTTTATTTTCCTATTATGGAATTCGATTAAATCGAATCGAAGATTGACTTCTAGTTCTTTTAGTACTGCCAGAGTAAATGAGGGATAAGGCAACTAAGATTGTTTATATCTTAGTTTCCTTAGATATAAACAAGTATATTTTCTAACTTTTTATGTCAAATAAATAAACTAAGTGTTACATAAACAAAGTAGTTTTGGTAATAATAAATTATTGGTAATAATAAAATGGATTTAATTGATATATGGGCTGATTCAAGCGATAGTGAAGAAGAATGTTCCTATTCCTATCCAAATTATTTTAGAAACATAAGTTTATCTATAATTTTCCAGTTAATTATATTTAATTTGTTATACTTACATTTTATTAGGTTTATAATTTATATAAAATCAAAAACTTTTTAATAAAACCAAAAAAAAACAACTTTAAAATTATGAAAAAACGACCATTCGATCAAAAAAAATACATCCAAAGAATATTGGATTATTTTTTTGACAGTTCGATAAAATCCAACTGCATAATTGACTAAATTTTATCCAATCGAACTGCATAATGGACTACGTTCGATTTTATCGAAACAATTCGATAAAATCGAATCCAATCTAACTACATAATCGGCATGATATTATAATTTTTGATAATTGTTGACAGTTGACTGTGTAAGAAACAAAGAAACTGTAACTCTAAATCTACAATATCATACTGGACCAGGAAAATAGATTAAATAAGGTTAGGTTTTGGTAGCGGCTACCGCATCATGTCCTTAGCGATGTGACTTATTAGAATGATTTTAATTACAGCCAACATGAACTGAAACGAAGTTTACGAAACTAATTGATTTATAGACATGTTTTGTTGCTACAATATTTTTACTGTTTTCGGTGATGATAAGTAACATAAGAGGTTAATTCTTTGCGGATAGTAAAATTATTTCTCAGCATGTGAGAAAGTGGAACAAATCAAACTCAAGGTTAAAACATACTTTCCTTCTTTATATGTTTCCTTCTGACATATATCCATACTAACAATTTCTCTCCTTAAACTTGATTTCGCACGTACTAATTTCCTTGGTAACGGGAAAATGTGGCTTATATTCTAGACACATGAGGATTAGATAATCGAATATTAAGGGTGCGGTCAAGAATTCAGCAGCTGGGCAGCTTATTACTGCATATTTATACGATACATCTTTTTCTACATTTCGAAACTACATTTCTCTACATCTTGAAGAAGATGGACAGTGACTCAAAAAATCTTTTAAAGTTTCATACTTCCTCAGTTCGTTACAGTTTCTACAAAGATTAATCGTTACCAAGCACAAGAATCGATATTGTTTGGTAATAAATATATAGCCAGTGGGAATGAACTGTTTTCTTTCATTGAGTGAGCTATAGCGCGATAATGGAAAGTTTACATGACAAGTATCTCACATAAGTTTTATTAGATCTTATCATATTTTGTCCAAGATAGAAAAATGTATAAAATAAAATACTCCTAATTAAAATTCTAATCTGAGTAAATAGAGAAAGTCTTTGGTTACTTAAATATGTCTACAGTAAAAGTAGGAAAATTTGAATTACCACAATTTGACAGTTTCAATAACACAGCATCATTATTTCTATATTTTTAATGGATTCCTTTAATACATTCCTTTTTTTTAAATCTTAGAAGTTACATTTATAATGTATCTCGCTTCGTAAATAAACTTAAAATAGATTTTTTTTTATTGATTCCTTCCTACAGGAAATCAAATAAGAAACTTAAAAAATATTTTTGAAAATCATAACGATAAAACTGACCTTTTTTCAAAATCTGAGATAAAAGTAATCGCGTTTATTCAATTATTTTAGATTTTGTGAATATTGTTACAAGTATTTTCCATTATCCCTGAACTTGCGCACATTTGATATCGTTACATAATTCTGTTTTATCTAGGTAAAATTATTGCTAGTTTTAATTTATTTGAATTTAAATCCAATTTAGAATAAACTTTGAATAATAATCATAAAAACAATTAACTTTATTACAATTATTAATTTTATTAGCTTACAAAAATATTTTTCTACGTACTAACAAATCATGTTGTCTATAATTTCTCATACCTTTCAATAAAATTCCATTAAGGATTAATTAAAAAAAAAATCTGATAAAAGCAAATTTTGTAGAACTAGAAAATTTATAATCTTTAAATCAGAAAGCTAGAAAATAAAGTTTTATCAATTAAGAAGAATTAAAAAAAAAAATCTTTTTTAATTTTTAACATCTTTAATTTTAATTAACAAATTTAATTATAAATTCTCGGAAGAATAATAAAGTAAAGTTTTTTAGATACATAAAAGAACCGTGAATTTTCTTTGATCAATTTTTTTCTATGATGAAATTAATTTATGGTCATTATGAATAAAGAGGAAAACTGTTGAGTAAATGGTTATATAAGAAGTGAAAAAGTCTTTTAATTACAGTTTTTAAGATACTATAAAAAAATGTAGACAGAGCCACCTCCGTCTCGTATATAATTTTTCCAAATGAATGAATAAATGCTTTTAGATGTTAATTTTTGGAACTTAAAAATTTTATAATTATATTGGGATTATTTAAGAATTTTTGTAAATTTCTTTTTTATAGCAAAAAAAATTGTTTGAAGAGCTTGGAATTATTTAGTCTTTTGGGAGTTGTTAAACAAAATTTAATTGCAACTTTTTCTAGAATAAAAATATAAAAAATAATTTTATATTTTCGAATTGTTTGAGAAATGGTAATATTGTATATGTAAAATTAAATATTTACGTATAAAACTAAATACAATAAATTAGAATATTGCATACCTTTAGGCGGGAAAAAAATATTATATGCAGTTTTTATTTTCTCACATTTTTAGTGACTTTGCTATGTGTAAGGACGTGTAAGGCACATATTATTCGTCCGTTTTCCAAATATATTATTATTTTTGATATTTCAACTTAAGTTCACCAAATCTTTGAACATAATTTCATCATTTCTTAATATCAAAGTATCATTCTTCATACTTTTTAATTTAACAATATGGTACAGATTAAAGTTGGTAATTAGTATTATCAATAGCATCTATTTACCAGTATTATTCATACTCTCAAACAAACATCAAAATCAATTATCTTATTAAATACATTTTCAACAATGATTATATGATGTGCATCTTTAATATATCTTAGATGCATATGAAATCAATGGAATCTTCAGCATCATTTGCCTGCTGATTTTTTTCTTAATGTCTAGACAGATCTATACTGACCTATTAATCACTTCAGCATAGGATTTCTTCTAATTTAGAGATTTTATATGCTCAACGTATGAATTTGAATGCGATACATTAAACAAAAATATTTAAACAATTCCTTTATGCAATTTTGTATTTGTAGGATGTGTACGGAGAGTGAGTGAATCGGAGAGTGAATTAATAATAAATTGCTTAAATAGTCCATACTCGTTCATTTTGATATTCCTCACTGTAGAATAATAAAAAAAATGTTAATGAACTTAATAACTAATCGTTAGCTTATCTCACTAAAGCATAGTTAGCATAATCTAACCTCAATATAAAAGATTTTTTCGCTAGTGGGTACTAAGTCATGGGTTGAAACTACTCGCAAAAGGAAATTATATTTCCGTAGAATATTCAGCATTATTTCTGGGATTTTAACCTCAATTCTAAATGCTTTATTCTAATTTTTAAAAAAAATTGCACTATTTTTCTTATATTAGAAGATCATCACATCAGCTAAACACATAAATGACATAAAATTTCATTGGTAAATAATGGACATCAGCAATGAAAACATAACAGTCAGGTTCAAGTAATTTCGTAACTGGTGAACTCTTCTAGTTTGGTCATAGAGTTTTGAATTCCATTCCAACATTCTGACAAATTTAAAATAAAACTTAACTTAAAAAATCCAAAAACTAAAATAAAAATAATTTAATTTAAACGCAAAAATATTTATTTTTCAAAAAAAAAAAAATTAATTATAAAAATTATTCATTTCTTTTTCATCTTAAAGGTAAAGTTTACAATATACAAGGTGTAGTTTACACTATACGTACATAAACTACATTCAAAACATTTTGCAAACTTTTTATTTTTTTTTGGAAGCATTTTTAAAATTGACTTTTTTTGCGGTGCGTATTTATGTTTGTATGTCAATAAAATTTCCAATATGCAAAAAAAAAAGCAAAAATAAATTAAAATATATGAAAGCTAATTTTAAAAATATTAATTTTTATAAAGATTATATTAAATAAATTAACAAATCAAAGACAGAAACTTATTTCAGTTTACAAATGTATATAATAGTAAATAACAATTATTATTTTGATTCTATATTGTTACAGGAACTAATACTAACACAAATTTAAAAGTTTTTGATTGGTTAGGATTACAAAAATATTATAATATACATACATATTTATATATATATTAAATATTTTTCATTTTTTCGCTGATTCAAAAGCAAAACAAAATATAGTAACAAAATTAAATTTAAAAATCAAAATAAAATATTTAATTAAAAATTTATTATATAATATAGATTATATTAGCGCGCATGATTTTTGCAGAATGGACGTCCACCTTTATTGTAGAAACTAGTTCCTTCCAAATTCTTTTTACACATCTACAAAGAAAAAATATAAATTTAATGTTAATATTTATAATAATTTTTAAATAAATATTATAGAATAGACAAGATCATTTTATGTTGTATATTGAGAAATTTAATATCAAACATTTCCAACCTAACTCAAAACAAGGTTAGGTTGAAAAGTTTACGGATTCATCTCATTTCTCATTGGATCCATTACGGTTGAAAGTAATTCCACGATTTTCGATAATTTTTCTGCTATCGAGATATTTGTGTGCAAGACAGTTCCTCACTTAAGAAATTTTATATTCGTCTGGTTACAGTAACACATAATGCTCATGGGGAATATGAGATAAAGCACGGTGCCCATGGCGAAGAATGTTTCTGGACAACACAACGATCTTTTCTTGCAAAGCCAAAACAAACTTATTTTAGTTTTACGACAATTTTACATATTCATTGATGCATTCAATAATTGGCTCTACAGACTGTTCTTATACGCGCTAGCAGAATTTAAATCCGAAAACTTTGTGTAATCTTGTCATTTATAAATTATTTTAAAAACTTACAGTACAATTAAAGCATTGACTATGATAATTATGACTCAATGCTTCTACCCATCTATCACCAGCTTCAACTGGAAATCCGCAAGCATAACATTTTGTTGTGAATAACTCGTTCCAATCTGTTTCACAGTAGGGTTCACCTTCTTCTAAAAAGAATGGTGTATTGCCAAATAATTTTCCACAATAGGCACATGTAAAGCATTCAGGATGAAAATGACGGCCAATTGCATTCAAACAATCACCCTATAAATTACGTTAAATAAGTTAATTTATTAATGCCAGTCACTATAGTCAAATATCAGGTAATTACCTTAATTTTATTATTGCATTTGCTGCAAGTCGGTGCCAAATATTTTTCAAAACAATATTCGCAATATAAATCTCCTTTCTCTTCAACAAATCCAATATCCTGAAGTGGTCGACGACAGCTACCATTTACGCACATGAAATGTTCTGGACACCAAATACGACCCAAAGCAGTAATAAAAGGTCCTCTAAAATAAATAAATAAATTCATATTTAGTTTCAGTTTTAGTAAAATTTTAAATTAATTTATTATATCACAAAAAATTATAAAACATTCATGCAAACATTCACTTACTTGGAAATGGTTTTATTACATTGACAGCAAACTGGAAGCTTACCATCACTCAAATCAGCACTTACATTTTTCGCCATTTCGGTATTATCTTGATTTTTTGGAATGTTTTCAATTTTATTACCATTTCGGATAGAATCTTTTTCAATATAAGATCGTCTGTCTAATGCTTGAATACTTAAACGTTTTGATTTATCGGAGGAGTTAGTTTTCTTATTACGGAATGTTACAGTCTCCAAAGGTTTTAATTTAAAATTCTTATCAGTCAAATTATTTGTTGATGTGCCTAATTCAGTAAAAGACGGTACTAACTTTTCTATCTGTTTAAGTTGTTCACAACGTGGAATGTTTTCACTATCACAAATTTCTATAATATTTTTTAATGGATGATCTGATGATAACGATTTTGTCATTATTTCTTCAGTAGGCTTGTCAGCCATACGATTGTTATTATAATTATTATTATTATTGTTAGCGATTCTAGCTTCAAGTAAATTAGAAAGAACTTTCCCAGCTTCAATCATAAAATTCTTTTTATTGTTAGTATTTATTTTGTCAATTGAATTTGCCAACATTTCTGTAGCTTGTCCAGGTATATATTTATTTTCTTCTTCCATTTTTTTCTTTAGTGACAAGCTATTATTGATATTGCTTTTTTGAGTGATATCATTTTTAGGCGCTGAATTTTCCATAATCTGTTGTAAAAATTCCGGTGGAGGAGGTGGTGGCAATGGTGGTGAATCACATATATTAGTAGTGTCTAAACAAAAATCATGCAGTGTTAAATAAAAGCAAAATAAAAATATAAAAAAAAAAAACAATTTATTAAATTTATAGTTATAGAAATCAAAATTTCTTAAAAGTAAGGTGAAAATTTAAATTCAATATTTGAATAAATCCAAAATAAAAATAAAACACGCTACATCACACAGAACACTCAATCAGAAACTCTTTTCACCTGATTTGAGTACCACAGCAACCACAAGTTGGGATTCGACCACCTGGACCAACTGCTTGATTCAAAGTTCCACGTCCACGTTTTGGTGCTGAAGTTGCCCCGATAGTACCGCCGGCTGCTTTGTTACCACCACTGGGACCTGCACTGGCATTATTAGAGTCACTCAAATTTACATTAGGATTTGTTAAATTAGAAGCAAGCGAAGGCTTTGGCTGCTCTTGTTGCTGTTGCTGAGGCGGCTCAAAGCTTTGCATAGGCATTTGATTTGGTTGTGCAACAGATTTATATGCACCAGGTTGTGTTGGTTTAAAACCAGCAGGACCTGTAGATGCAGTCGGTCTATAGGTATTATTGCTCATCGAAGAAAATTGCCCACCAATTTGGTCTTGGGATTTAGTATTGCTGTTAGTGGTATTATTATTATTGTTACCAAATGACAGAATTGGTGGTTTGAAAGCAGGTACAGGGATTGCACTTATTAGTTTAGAATTTAAATTATCTTGGTTAGTAAATGATGAATTAGCTGAAGTTAAAGAGCTTTTTTGAACTGATGATGATTGTGAAACCGATGATGCAGCATAAGAAGAAGATTGAGAAAATGATGCTTCGGCATATGATCTGGATGCTGCTGATTCCAGTTGCTTTTGTTTCGGTTCAAAGCGTTGCATGAATCCTGGCGGCGGGCCAACCAATTTGCTATCAGGGGATGAAGGAACGACATATGAAGGGCTTTGAGGTTCATCGTGTGGAGGAAATACAGGTTTAAGTGGAAAGGTAGTTGCTGGCAAAGGTGATTGGATCTCGGGAAACTTTGTTTCCTGAGGATCAAGATTATTTGCCCTGGCCGATATAGCTTTCGATTGTTTTGCAACACTAGATATTTCTTGATCTAACTCCGACAAACGTCTTGCTTGATTTGCTACAAATCCAGTTTTGCCAACTTGGGTACGAATTTGTACTGTTTTTGCTGATTGAGTATGCTCATATTCTTCTACAACCTTTCTTCTTCTTTCAATTTGAGCATTGCCCACTTGAGTTGTTGTTTTACTTTCCATTTCGGATTTTTTTTCATCCATTGAATGACTCTCATTTTGTTTTGTGTGAATTGTCGTATCTCCAAATGTTTGTTGTTCATTTATTTGTGGCTTTTCGATATAGCTTTGAGAACTGGCTTGACTTCCAGTTTGATAATGGGACAAAACTTGACCTTGTTGCTTCTGCTGTGCCATTTGTGTACCCAAATAAGATTGCCCAGTTGTTATTGATCCTGCTTGCGGTGTTCGGGGAACAGTTAAATTAGGTTCATTTTCTTTAACGCGTGGAGCATGAATGGCAATTGTTTTCAAAGGATTTGGTGGCGGCCCTGGAGCTGGTGACCTGGCACGATCTGGGAAAGGTGATACTGATCTCCGATCATATGGCCGTGATTCAACTGATGGACATTCTTCACAAACCAATTTCTCTGGTGTTTGATAATATGGTATAATTGGAACTGGTTTGTTAGAAAGCGATGGTGTATACGGTCTAGACATTGATGATTGTGAACGATCGTCAGGTATATCATCTAAAGATTGAAAAGTCATTGTTATTGGACCAACACGTTCTTCAATTATAAGTGGTACTGATTTTGGTACTGATTTCTTAGGTGTTAACTGATTGTTGGTTATTGGTCCAGTCATATGTGGGTTAACAATAACACTACCAGAAAAATCAGATGTTGGGGAAACACCGCGAAGCAAATGGTGTTGACTTTTACGTGGTATATCTAAATTTTGTGTTGTAGGGTTTTCTTTAGGCGTATCTATAAAAGCAATTGGTACATTCTGCTTAAGCTCATCTGGTTCGGGTGTTCTAACTGGGCGCTGGGATTGAAGCACTGTCCAATTTCTTTGGTATTGCGGTATATTGTCGGGTTTATGCAGACCTGACGTAAGAGTTCTTTTTGCATTTGGCCCGTGAGCTGGTGGATAGGATACTTTTTGTTCAGCTGTTGGTGTTGAACTATTGCATGTTGTACTACTAGCTACTGTTTCATGTGATTCTACTATTTTAGAAGCTTCGTTATTGGTTGTGGAGGATATCTGGGAAGAAACTGTATTGGGTTGATAATGATGGAATTGAGATTCACTTTTGTTTGGTTTATATGAATGAGTGTTATTGGAAGAATCTTGTTTGTTATTACGTGTAGTTTGGGAGTTTTGGATTCTGCTTAGAGATTGTATTGATTCACGATGATTATTTGAAATGTACTGTTGATCTAAGGACACTAATGAATTTCTGTGTGTTTCACAGGTTGTTAAAGGTTCACTACTTTGTATTTGGAATGGTTTAACTGGGCGATAACCGCTTAGAGTGGCAAACGCTGATATTTGACGGTCCATATGTTCTTCCAAATTTTCTTCAATTTTTTTCTCTGTAATATTTCTTTGTTCGTCTGATGATAAAAATATAAAATCCTTCTTATCTGACTGCTCATCTAAATGCAACTTTAAAATATTCTCAGCATCAAGATTTGAATATGATATATCGGATGCAGTAACAAGAGCATCTTTCATGGTTAGCTTTTCTTTTGGTGTAGGTAAATCCAATAATTGAGAGCACACATCATGTCCAAACGGTGTATATGATCTGTCCGAAGCTGTTATAAGGGCACTTAAGAAAGGTGATTTTGGACGAAAATCTTCTCGCACATAAGGTTTCATATCAATTGGTGGAGGCATATATGGTTCTGTCTCTTCTGGCAATGGTATTGGGTCACTTGGTTTGGGATAGAATATATATTTCTCAGTTGGTGCTGTTGCCATAACTCTAGCAATAAAAGTACCTCTTGCTGGAGTTTCTTGAAGAAATTCTGGTTCTTGTGGTTTCGCTTCAGTATTATGCATTTCTTCAACATTATTTGCAGAACATTCTTCTGAATATTTTGTGCAATAGTTTTCGCACTCTGTAGAACCACAATAAAATTCAGATGATGGGTGGATTTCAATCGGTTTATCAGGTGCTATTGTTAATGCTCTAACCATTGGATTTATCCATTCTTTTGGTGTAGGATTAGGTATATTCGTTGGTGGTATATGTCTAACTTCTGGTATTTCAATATCAATTTTCGGTGTAGATGGAAATAGTCTTTCCGTTGGTTCATTAACTTGAGTCATATACATTTGTTCACACTGTGAATATTTTTCTGGATAGATTTCTTCTTCAACGACCGGAACTGATTCTTGTTGAACATATTCGTCTTGCATCGATTGGCTTTGTGAAATATAATCTGATTCATGTTCCTTAATAACGATATCATCAGCAAATTCAACTCTTTTTCCAGGTTTGTTCATTGGTGTTGGACTTGGTGTAACTTCTCGTACTAAGTCAATTAATTTATAAGTACTTAATGTACCCGATAAACTATCAACACATTCCTGGGCACTTCTTCGTCCAGTATGGTATGTCATATAATCCGACGTACTGGAATATAATTGTTCATTCTCATGTTGTGTCGCAGCTATTTCCATATCCACATGATAGTCTATCTCTGAACCAGATTGATCATACATTTGTTGCATTTGGTATGCTTGCACTTGTGCCTGATACATACGATTATATTCTTCGGAAGTAGTTGTTGTAGTTGTACTAGTTGATGTATAACTATCAGAACTACTTTCCAATTCAACTTGTTGGTGTCCAGAATTTAATTCAGGAGCTGACCTACTTTGCCACTGTGTTTGATATTGTTGCTCTTGTTGTTCTTGTCGTTGTTGTTGAATAATCACTTGTTCTTGCTGCCAGTTAGCTTGTTTTTGTTCAATACGTTCTTGTGAAGGTTTTGCAATAACATGTTGAGTTTCCGGTGGTGGAATATAAAGTGGTGCTGCTGTTGGTGTATTATGACCATCAAAATTTTTTGGTGGCCACTCAAATGTATTTCTTTGGACTGTATTTACTGTAGCCACTTCAGCATCTTCAAAATGATCAGGATGTTGTTGTTGGTTTTGCCTTTCCAATTCTACTGAACTGTCAACAAACGTTTGCCTCTCTTCTTCTTATATATTTAGGTTCGAATATGATAGTGATTGTAGGAATAAGGGATATTTTTGGGTAATGGATAGAGTTCAAAAATAATCACAAGATATGCGATGAAAGATGATATTTTTTGATTTGAAAGCAGGCGATAGAATTTTGCAAAAATCAAAAATAAAAATAGAAAAAATTGCAATTAGCCAAAATATGTTAAAAGCGATAACAGAAATTATTATAGCTATGAAAATATTTTTGCTAAATTAGAAACATATTTTAAGTTTGTTAAGTTTTGAATATAAAAGTATTTTAACAGTGATAGGGTAATGAAATTTTTAAACAATATTAAAATCAGCTTAATGAGACAAAAAACAGTTAGTAAAGGAAATTTTAGATGAAGTGAAAATTTATTAAATTTAAATTTAAGCTGATTCATAACCTAAATTTCTATATAAAATAATATGATAGATTTCGTGGGGGTGTAGAGGTACAATTCTTTTAACCTAACTGCGACGAATCTTTCGCAGATTACAATTATTTAATTGACTAATTTTTATTATACAAGTTTCCGAATGCTAACATTTCATAAAATATAATTGAAGAAATGTCTGTATATGTTATTTGTAAAATGTTTAAACTGTGATCACATTTCTTACTAAAATGTTATTAAATTGTCTTAGTATAAATATTATTATGATTTAATGAGTTCGAAATTTAGCAATTTCATATAAATCTATTTTAATAAAAATACTCAATCAAAAATTTTATTCCGTCAGTAAATTGGTTCTATTATTTATCTATTATAATATGAATTTTTAAAACAATAAAGTTATCCTAAAAGAAATGGTCCTTGCACACTATTACAAGAACTTAAAAAAAAAAATCTGGATTATCATTTTATTTTTTATTTTTACTCGTAAAGCTTCCCAACATTAAAAAAAAATACAGAAACAGAAATAAATAAAAACATTTCATAAGGAAAATGTGATGATAAAGAATTTTCTATTTTCATGATGCATGATTATAATCTGATATAAAAGCTTGGGATCAAAAGCATGAAAAAAAATGTTTGGATTTTTTATATAAGAAAACACAAGGGAAACATACTAACATGTTTTTGTGTGTATATGTCATTATTTGTATAATTCTAACTATAAAAATATCTGAATATTTAAAAAAAAAATATAACCTTATATACAAAAAGCAATCTTGCATATCCTTGAATATCCTTTTTGATTGTATATGCTGTTAACAAAAAAAAGAAAACAACAAGGATTCTGAACGCGAAAGAGTTAAATAAAAATTATTTATCATATTTAGTTACATCCAAACAAAAATAAGGATATTTTATGAATAAAATGATGTTATCTAGCTATCTAGCTTTTATGAATAAAATTGAGATGAATTTTGCTAAACTGATCAAAATTCAAATATCTTATAAATATTTTGAATATATAATTAAAAAATTATAGTCTAAATCTGATTACAACATCAAAATTTTAAATTCCATCTACATTCGTTACCAAAAATGTCATCAGCAATCGTCAACTTCTTTTAGACCCTAGTGTAAGGTAAGAGGAAATAGAAATCGTAGAAATTCCGAAGAGGTTTATACATAAACTATTAAATAGAAAATATAGAAAGTATTGATCCTACTGAAAATGCAATAAAAAGTCTCAATAGGAAATTGAAGGAAATATAAACTACTGAAGAGCAAATGAAGAGTTGTGACCTTTCTAAAAAGGAAAAATCTTATGGAAACAGTACGTCATTCAGCAATTATACTTAAATTAGGACTTGCAAATCTCTTCATCGTCTTTACAATAAGAAATGATATAATACCAGTAAAATGGTCTCTTAATATTCTTGGATTCATACATAATGGCATATAATTTTTACAATGTGGAAATCACAAAAACCTTTATAATTTGTTCTAAGGTGTAAATTACAATAAGACCAAAATAAATATATCAAAAAACGTCACAATTAAATGTACATCAAAGAGATCCTCAATATTCCAATTTAAAATAAAAATATTTTAAGTAATTTCCACTCTAATTCCTTATATAATTAAAATATTGTGAAACGCAAAGCAATATTTTCCACTTGGTATCATTTTCGTCAATGAACCAACCTTTTTGGCGGTGTATATAAAAAAATTTATATTATTCTTTTTTTTTTAATAAAAACCGAATGAGGTCAAGGTCAAGGATAATTTGTATTCTATAGATAAAACTAATATACACATAAAAATTTATATATATAAATATTTACATAAATGTACACACACATAATATTAAAAAAATTTCTGTATATATTTTTAATGTAAAATTGTTAAAGTGCTTGTCAGGCAAAATTATATTCTGCAAAAATTCAGCATTTTGGACAATATAAAAAAAAATTAAAGAAAATTCTTATTAAATTCGCCAGTTCTTAATGCAGTTAATAAATTTAAATAGAATTTTCCAAATTGTCCACGGTTACATTGACGCAAAAAGTTAATAAAATCATAAAATTTCAAAAAAAAAAAAAAAATTATTAAAATTAAATTAATTAATAAAAAAAAAATAATAATAATAAAATTAATTAATTAAATATTATATTAATAAAAAAAAGACTTTAATTTTTTTTTTTAAATATTTACCATCAACTCGTATATATTTATATTTATATATAGACACAATTTATAAATTCATTTTTAAAATAAATTATAGTAATAAATAAAATAAATGAAAATAAATAAAAATAGTTTATACAAATTTTTTTATTTCATATAAATGATTTTTGCGTCATGTAACCATCCTTGTCTCTCCTTGCCGAATGCCAATGTATATGTGTTGATTTGTATATGTGGGTGATTTAATATGTAATGTTAAATTTTGAGGATTTTTTAAGAAACACTTTAAAGATGGGGTTGTTTTGGAGAGAGTTAAGAGTAAATTTTAGTACTCATAGGCTGCGGGGGGAAAAACATTAAAAAAATTAGCATACTAAATAAATAACACAAATAATTTTTTTTTTTTAAATTCAATCGGTTTTTATGTTCAATAATGTGGAATTTCTTTGGCATGAAAAATCAACTATGTATTAAAAAAATCATTCCATTTACTAATACTAATACAATTTGTAATAACAATTATATCAATATTTTTTATTTTGACATACATTTTTGAAAATCTTACTTCAAACCATACCAAGCCTAACAAACAAAATTTAATCTATAGTTTTCATGACATGAATAAAAACTCTGAAATTTTAGAACAAAATCTAAAAAACTAAAGAAAAGTTGATTAATTTGCATTCATTAAAGTGAAATGATTCAATAACAACGCCATCTATGAGATATTTTCTTAATTTCTTCATTCAAATTAGTCTTTATTCAATGAGTAACGAAATTTCCGAAAATAAGAAGGTGTTAAAATTATCTTTTACAATTTTTCTTGATCCTTTTGACAATAATATTGTCAAAAGGACATTAAACAAGTTACTTATTCGTTGAATGAAAGATTTTTATTAAATAAAATAAATTCAAAATTTCTTCGTGCCACATAAAAATTTGTTTTAATTCAAAATTTGAATTCATGTTCATAAATGCAGTATAATAAATAAAATTATTAAATTTTTGATTGAAAATTGATTAAAATATTATTTGCCAAATTCAATTCAACTATACTTGAACAATTAAACCAATTTGAAATATTGAAAGGTAATAAATTTAAATATTTAAATTATTTTATCATTAGTAACTAAAATTATAATATGAATAAATGAATTAACTGCTTAAAATTTATAAGCATTGTCGGAAAAATATCAAAATTATAGGCTAATTCAAAATTTGAAAATTACAAGATAATTAATTATACTATATAAGTTAATAAAATTTACTCTTGTATAATGTCATTTACTAAAATCGCAGCGCCATCTATGAAATATGACCTTAACTTAAAATGAAAGTAAGATTTTACGTATTCGATTATTATTTGTATCCATGTACATAAGTTAACAGATTGAACTTCTATCAATATCAATTTGCATGAACATGAACTGAGTTGAGTTTTAAATAATTTTTCTTATTTAATCTTCAATTTTGGTCTAAAATATTTTTTTCATATAAGTTTCAAGCTCTTTTTATATATGGTTTTTGATATATGGTTTTTGATATATGGTTTTTTGATATTATAAATAATTAATGTTTGCTTTTTTGACCGATTTTTTTTTTTTTTTTTTTTAAATATATTTATTTAATATTTCGTCTGAATTTGTATTTGCTATAACTACATCCTTTATGTCAATTTAATTGTATTAATTTAAAATATGTATATATTTCTCAACCGAAATTTCGTCCTATTTTTTATATTAATTGATAATAATTATTATATAAATGGGAAATTTTCCGATACGTTAAGCAGCCCAGCTTTATAAATTTAATTTAATAAAATTATTTTTGCATGGTATTATAATTATGAATTTTTATAAAACATTAATTATTTTATGTGGTAATTATACAACTAAATGAATTGTATTAATTATATAATATATATAGGAAATAAATGATTTTTTTTTTTTTTGAAAATTAATTACTTTTATTTATTTGTTATTAACAAAAAATTACGACTTGTTATTTAATCCTTAAATAAGTAATTAGTCCTAAGTGGGCCATGAATGAATAATAAATTATCGAAAATTTACTCTTAAATATTCTTTATCTTTTGTATATATGGTATCCGGCTAATTGACGAAAAACAATTGATCGAATTCAAAATTGAACGAAGGCAAATTGTAATTATTGATTAAAAATATAATTCGTCGATTGCAGAATTAAAATATTAGAACTTAAAGATATATATAAAAAATTACTGTCAAATTGTAAATTCATCAATTGTGAGTGGAATTCTGTAATCTTCTTAATCGGTTAATTGTGAATTCAGCTAATTGTTCATTAGGACAATTGTTTTCGGTCAATTAGTCACAAACCGTTTTTTTTATAGCTTTATGAATAAAAGCATTTTTATGAATGGCATTAAAGCACTGAAAAAAGCTTACATAAATTTTATTGAAATATTTAAGGTGCGAAGCCTAGTTAGTCGTCATTTTAAATCATTTTTAATTTTTCATACCTCGATTAAAATTATGTACAGGTTGTTTATAAACTTGGTTGGTGTAACGTCCTAAATTTTATCATATACAAAATAAATTTTAACAAAAAGTTTGTAGTTGGAAACGAAATTTTTGGATGAATTTAATAATTTTGAATGAATTTAATTTTTTTTTTTTTTTGATTAAATAATTACATTAGGAATGTGTTTCTTGATTGATGAGTCTATAATTTAAATGAATATATAGTAAAATTTGTCTTTTTTGACATACCTTGTTGTTGTGAGGCATTAGTCCTTGGTAAAGTAGCATATGGACTTTGACCAACTGGTCGTGATTGTTGTTGCCAATTCTGTTGTTGTTGTTGGTGTTGTTGATGTTGTTGTTGTTGTGGTGGTGGATAAGAAGCTGGTGACCGTGGTCCACCCATTTGAGGTGGACTCATTGGACCTTGATTAAATGGACGTGGTCCACCATGACTACCAATCTGTAAAATTATAATAATAATGATATTAAATAACAAAAAAAATATTAAAATGAACATTTTTGACATAAATTAATAAAATTTAGAATTACATATTTTTATATTTCCGAAATAATTATTAAAATTAAATTTTGGTTAAAAGGCAAAATAACAAACAGTAAAAAAAAAACAGAACAAAATTATTATAATACGAACCTTGTAATCAACTGAAATCCCCTTACCAGGTGGTATAACACTTCGAATTACATTTCCTTGTAATGTTGTATATTGCATTTGTTGATTTATTGGTGGTGGTATTGTTGGATATGGACTAATTTTACCATAAAGTGGATCATCAGTTTCTAATGGAAATGGTATATTTGGAAATGGACTAATAGCACGATTACTATCACCAATATTCAAATTACCATCACAACTATCATTAGTTTCATTTGAATATTTATTTAAAAATTGATTATTATAATTATTATTATTATTTGTCTGATGATTAATTTGTCCATTATCATTTTGATTTTGTAAATTATTCATTGTTAATTTTGTTGATTTTATTACTGAATTCTGTTTATTAAATTTAATTAAATTTTTTGCTGATGATGATTCTAATTCATTGTTGGATATTGCAAGTGATGATGGAATGGATAAGGTTAAATTAGTTTGGTGATTATTAAAAAGTTGATTATGACTAAATTTTGGGTATCCATTATGATTATCATTAATTAATTCATTCATATCATTTGAAATTCCATTTATACTATCATCTCCTTCCCCTATTTCAATTCCTGTACTAGTTCCGTAACCGCCCACTCCAAATCCTGCTTCAATTCCCCCTCCACCGCCTACTCCTCCTCCTAGACTAGTTTGTCTATTGTGATTGGGTGAAAATTTGTCTAATGATGTACAAGATTGTTGACTTAGACTACTTAAACATGATGAACTTTTTCCAGTAGTTCCAGATGATGTTGATGAGGAACTACTTGATGCACGTGAATGTGACACTTGTAAGGGATTTGCAGATGATGATGTTGTGGTTATATTTTGTTCATGCTAATTTAGTTAAAACAATATTTGCAAGTGGGGCGCGCGTTTAATTATGAACACAACACACACAAAAGGTTTAAAATTTTTGGGTTAGCGAATATTAGAAAAATAAAAATGATACAAAAAAAAATTATTAGTAATTTAATTGTAATTAACTTCAAATATTTATGGAAAATTAAGTAATTTTTATTTAAGATAACATTTGAAAAGATGAAATTTTATAAATTTTTAATAATTATTTAAAAGATAACATAAATATTGAATACGGAATAGGTCAAGGTCATCAGAACAATATCCAAAAATAATTATAATTATATTAATATGAAATTAAAATAATTTTTTCACTAAATTACACAACAGTCTTTCAATTTTTATGGTTCACAAAAAAATTTAATATCTTTTATGTAATCGATTTAAAAAAAAAACAACCAAAGAAAAATTCGTTTTATTCTTGATCCGATTTTAAAATAGCGAGATAGCAAACCGCTCGCTCTGATACATCGAACTGACAATATTTATTTAAATTATTTAATCGAGAAAATTTGATGTCAATGTAAATTTATGTTGTAAATTGAAACAATGAAATTTCTAGAGAGAATTGTAATTGGAAAATTACCGATTCGATTTATATTTAAAAAAAAAAAAACATCTGGGGCCACAAAAATCCTTATTTATTTAAGACGAGGTATTGTAAATGACACTGAGTTTTTTTTTTGTAATTAGAAATAAATTGAAAATAAAATTTATCAATCGAAAATAGAATTTGAAATCATTTTATCGTATAGATTGAAAATTTATCTTCAAGTATAATTTATCGTCGCAGGTATTTTTTTTATATTGTTCTGTAACCGAAAGATTTTATCATTAAGACAAGAAACTTCGACTAAATATTTAATAGTGAACTAGAATAATTAAAATCATGCCAATTTTTTTTTTATATAAATACGAAAATATTTTAAATTTGTAGACGTAAAAGTATCAAAAAACAGAGCAAAAAAATTGGTTTAGTACAAAAATAAAAAAACAAAACTTTTATGAAATTATTATGTTTTTTATAGAACAAGAACGTAAAAATGTAATAAATATTAAGAAATCATTTAAATTTTTAACACTTACATTGCTAGAAGGAGCCATTCCTCCAGTAATAAGTTGTGGTGTTGCTCCATTTGTTTGCAAATTATAACCATGAGCATTTAATGCATTTGCAATAGTACCAGCACTCAATTTTGGTGTTCTATAAGGAAAATTAATTAAAAATTTTAATGTTGGTTGGTATTTTTATCATTTTGAATCTAAGATTTAACATTTTTATATATTTTAACAAAAATTTACACAATTTGATTTCTTGGTAATCTAAAATCTTTAAATGATTTTGTAAAGGAAACATTTTATGTAACAAATTGTACATAAACATATATAGGTCTATATTCTAGTTACAAAGAACTTGGGGACCGGTATTTTTAATATTGTTAATATAATGCTGTAATTTAATCCCGATCTATAGCATTTTTATATAATTCTATTCTTAATTTAATTAATCAATTGAAATTAAGCATGAAATACAGCTTTAAGCTGTAGAAGAATCTATGTAATTATTTTTTTAGCTACTAAATTATTTTTTAGCAAAGTAACTCTATATTATGAGAGATTAGGCGCAAGATCTCTATAAAAAAAAAACGCAACTAATAAGCAATGTTACCAACAGCTACAGCAGCGACTTGCTCTACAAAAACCATAAATTGACTTTAGTTGCTATAATCGAACCATTCTAGGAATATAACTTTATCCATCAAGATGCAGTAAAAATAATGAATTAGAAGGACTTAGCTATATAGAGCAACTAATTACGAGCTATGTATAAAAAGCTTCCAGTTTCGGAAAATTATGTTGTAGAACATATTAAATTAATTTTTAATACATCAATTAGAAAATATATAATATTAAGCTGACGGCAACATTTCAATGATTTAAAATTTGATTTTAAGTTTTTTTGTGCTACAATTTTCATCTAGCGTTGATAGGTAGCACGTAGCAGAATTTTGAATTTCAAGATCACCACCCCCCCCCCCTTAAAATTCTATATAAATTCATTAAAATATTCTCTGAAATTGTACTGTAATTGATTATTTTCAGTGTTATATCAGGTCGGTCACATTTAAATGGCATAAAGTAACGATTATTAATTACTAAACATTAATAAAAAAGTTTTATTATTTTTAAGCTAAACATTTTAACTCTAAACATGACAAATTGTTGTTTCAAATTTCATCAATATAATTTTTTTTTGACATCCAGTAATTTATATATGTCACTGTAAATGAAATGACATAGGTTCTTGCAGAAATGTAATCAAGTAACATAAATATAATCTCATACATCCTGGGAGCCTTGCTTATACAAGCGACATGAAATAATTTCTATTATAAATAAAACGGTTTTTAATTATAATAATCGGTTTTTAATTATAATAAATGAATCGGTTTTTAATGAGTGTATAAATGGTGTAGTAAACCAAAATTACTAATACAGAGACGCCAATAATATTTTTACAAATCTATTTTAGTAATAACAGAAATTTATCAATGTCAAGGCTATTTATAAATCACAATTTTTATTTAAATTACAAAATGTATCATTAAAAATACAAAAATAATCTAAAAAAAAAATATTAATTAAATTACTCATTTTACTTATTAACGTTTTATGTAACATTATTTTCTATAAAAAAAATATATTTAAAATGTTTTTTATTACAAAACATTTTTAATTTGTAAAATTTATTTTTAAACATATGGTCACATTTCACCAACAAAATTAAAATTATCGATAAAATACGACATTTTATTATTTACAAAGACGACTAATTTTTATAATTTATTTGGTCAATTATAAATAAATTCATTTTAAATACTTACGGTTTAATTGGTATTGGTATATATCCTTCAGTACCAGGTGGTGGATTTTGCATAGCTGCCAATTTAGCATGAATATCACAATACAATTTATTATTGTAATTATAATATCCTTGATTTTTCAATGGTGTACCACATGTAGCGCATTTAAAACATTCAACATGTAAATTTTTATCTTTAATACGACAGAATACACCACTATTTTTTTGTTTTGTTTTAGTACAACATTTTGATGATTTTTACATAATGTCATGTTGATGACAAGCAACAGCATAAAAAATATAAGAGATAAATAATTAAGGATTAAAATTTATTTAATTTTTTAAAAATAAATTGATGAAATAAAAAAAAATTGATTGTGGATATTTTAGGGATAAATTCAATTTTAATAATGGGAACAAAACCAAGCACACATTTCTGTCACTTTATGTAGTGATTTAACAATTTTTTTAAAAAAAAATATAATTATAAACAAACTAATAATTTTAATTTTAACAAAATCATTCCATTTTATTCATAATCTGTAACCATTTTGAGCTGGTATAGTTTATTATTACGATTATCACACGTGACCTATTACTTCAGCTCAAACACAATCTATAAAAGTCACAAATTGATTTTCGTAGCTAATATAGCCTCATGCTTGTAATTAATTACATCAGCTGACGACTCTCTAAGTTTAAATAGAGCTTCTAATGTAGACAATTATCTTGTAGAGGTCATTATATTATTCTTAAAGCTAGTAGCTAAAAAATAATATGAAATGACACTTTATTTGAACTGTTGAAAAACTTTTTTGAAAAGTAGGAGAATTTAGAGTAGTAGAACTACTAGTATTATAATTTAGGGTTTAGGGCTGTCTCACTCATATAAACGACAAAATGTTATAGTTTCACTCATATCTTTCTTGAAGTTGTACTGTAATTCAATGTCAAAAGGACTAAAGCTACTCGAAAAAAATTCAACACTGAAATATTGAAATAATAGTCACATGATCTTCGTCTTAATTATATACTATACCGGCCTCGTAACTTAAAACATAAAATAAGGAAATAAATTCAAAAATGTAACATAATTCCGACATAAAATATTTTTGGATATCCTTACACAATTCCAATTCCACAATTATCACATTGTGGTAGACCTGATTTAGTGCGTGGACCTTCTGTAACTGAACTTTTCAATTGACTGCTGGTCTGTTGTTCTTGTAGTTGCTGTTGTTCTTGTTGTTGATTCTGTTGTTGTTGATAAGATGAATCTGGTTTCCAACTAGTAGGAATTGATGTTGCCGATACTGGTTCTATTACATCTGAACTTGTAGTTGGTAAACTTGGTCTATGTGCAGCTGTTGGTGCTAATGTGTTTTGTTCTAATGGTGTACCAACACGTTCGTCTGATGTTTGTTGCATTGTTGGTGTTTTTGGATGACCTGGTGATTTACATCCACCAATTGCATGACTTGCTGTCCAGAAAAAATTTGCCGGTGCATAGGGTTCTTTAAAGGCGATGGGTCGGTGGTTATAATATTTATTTATTTATTAAGAAATGTATCATAAAAATTTATTTCTCAATATTTTCATATTAATTTAGTCAACATTCAAACACACATACATAATTATACAAAAAGGATATAATTTTAAGAAGGAACTTTTAAAAAGGATATTTATTATTTTAATTAATTTTTGGATTACACTTACACAATAAGCCGTTCACATTCAGCACAAATATTTTGACCAGTTGGTAATCCACCAGTATTTTGGGATTTTGGACGGTCAATGGGAGCATTAACATGTCTAGTGGCACCTTGTTGCTGATATTGTTGTTGTTGGTGTTGTTGTTGTTGTTGGTGGTGGTGTTGTTGTTGTTGTTGTTGGTGTTGTTGTTGTTGGTGGTGGTGTTGTTGTTGTTGTTGATTATAGTGTTGGTGTTGGTGTTGAGCATTGTGATTGTATGCTAAATATTTGATTTTGTTAATATTGTTAGTAAAATATTTAAATAATTTATCAAAAAAATTATATTTTGGTAATTTATATTTGAATTTTGGATTAAAATAAATTAATTTTAATATATTATTTATTTGCTTAAATACTGATTTATTTTTTAAATATTTAAAATTAAAACTTCCCAAATTTAGTTATTATTTATATAATTAATTTTTATTGCATACTTTCAGGCACAATATTTAATTGATATTATTATTATATTCCACATTATTTTAACAATTTTTATACATATATAAAAAATGATCAAAATATATAATTTTTCATTAAAAATTAATTAAATTGTAAAATATCAGATCGTCACTTGATTTGTTTAGTGTACCAAAAGTAAATTATTGTAAAAAATTAAAATCCACACAAAATTACATTCATTTAATTACAGATTAAAAATTAAAAATTTAAAACTAAATGACAAATTTTAATATTCCGTAAAATATCATTTGTTCAACTACTTGGGTGACGAATATAAATTTATTTTAATATTTTTTAAATTAATAATTTTTTTTTAATATCCTTTTTTTAACATTCGGATTACATGAAAAGTACATATATATTTTTCATTGCTCAAGGTAATATGCCATAAATCAACACAAATATAAAAAAAGGATCGTTTATTATTTACAATTTCAAATGGCTGGCTGATAAAAACAATTCGAAGGAGAAACAAAAATATTATTATTATTTGTAGATTAAAAAAAAAACAACAACTGCAAATATATTTAAAAATTTACATTTTAATATGAGATTGCAATTTCATGTTTTCCAATTATTAAAAAAAAAAAAAATTAAAGGATATTAAAAATAAATCAAAAAAATAAAATAATAAAAGTTTATATATTTTTCTACAAAATACAAAATGAAATATTTCTGTAATGCACACCAAACGATGATGCTATCCTGAATTTCGACAGGAATAAATATATTTTTTTTATTATTATTATGCTTTCATCAATATTTTTATTATTTTTATTTTATGAGATAATGAAAAATATAAATTAATTTAATTCGTGAATTTTTTTTATTTTTTTGTAATATTTTTGTTCAATGTTTCAGTAGATAAATATTTATATTTACAAATAATTTTTTATAGCAATTCCAGATTAAATCAGTATTGATTTTATACAAATCGTTAAAATTTTACTAATTGATTTTCATACTTTCTATAATCATTCATAAAATAAATTGTTCATAATTTCATAATATTTCGGTTTTTTTTCAATTCATTTTTCTCTTCTTCTAACCGCATCAAATCGGTTCTATGTATTCTTTTCAAATTTTGAGCAAAAAGCTGCTAATTGCAATAAAGATTGGATTCAGTAAAACGACCGATGAATATTGGATTCTCAAAAACGATTTATTTTAAAAATTAAAATTAATATTTAATTCTATGTAAAATTTCGATCGGACCGAAACGACATTAATTTAATCTGGAAATTACTAAAATAGTTTAATCATTAAAAATATTTTTACTATCATTTCCATTTATAATTTTCAATATTTTAGCTAACATTAAATAATTTAAAAATGTATCATTTTTATTACCTGGTTCTTGTGGATGGCTTTCCTCCTCCTTTAAGAATTTCAATACTTCCGAATTAGTTGGATTGTATTCCTTTTCATTTTTCTTAAAGTTTACACTAAAATTGAAAAAAAAAAATAAAAAAAACATTTAAATTTACAAATTATTTGTAATCAATTAATTTTAATTTCATGAACAATAAAATTGTACAAATACTTTTACAATTTGCACCCTTGCCTTAAGAAAGCAAAAACCAGCCAAATATACTTTTTTCAAGGCGATTTTTTATTATATTATATAATTATACCCCAGTATTGCCCTATATATACAACAACAACAACAACAACAACAACAAAAATTGTGTATAATTATCATGCAACATGAGTAATCAAATCAAGAGAAAATGTAGTGTTCTTTGGAAGTACGTGTTTAATGCCACACAACAAAAAGTAATTTCATTTTGAATACAGAGTTTTATTTTTATTATACTTAAATAAAAGGAACACCAAAACTTTTACAACAACAACATACTCTCCCCCTCTACCCACCCCCAATACTTTTATTGTGAATAATTTTCCAGGACGAAATATATAAATAAGTTCCTTTTGTATTACCATTTGAAACATTTACACAATTCACTAGAAAATTGATTTTTCCTTTCAATACAATACTATTATTTTGTCGTGTATCCTTTTGTCGCATATATGGAATTTTACTGAAAATCAATGTACGGTATAACCATAAATATATTTTCAAGAAAATATAAAAATCTCTTTAAATATAATTTTTTTTTTTAATTTTATCCAAAGAAGTTAAATACCTAAATAAATTAAATGAAAATTTGTAGAAGTAAAAAAAGTTTTTCTTTAGATGTTGAATAATAATATTTGTTCTATTCGTTCTACCAACCAATGCCATGGATCTAAGACGCTGTGAAGGGTGTGGGTGAAAGCTTTGTCATATATATTTCTTAGACCGAAAACAAGGACTAACTTTTCTGTGTCTCCTCATTACATTCAAAAACCACCAACCTATTAGTATTAAATTTATCTATTCATGTAGAAATAATTTAACAAATAAAAAAAAAAAAATTGGTGAAAATCTTATCCAATTTTCTGCAAATATAAATTTTACTTAGAATAATTTTATTAATATGAGAAATTGTCTATTTTGTGGTTGAACAAATATAATTTTATGAACCCCCTTAAAATTTATACCAGAAAATTATTCGAATTTATTCGTTAAATTTATGTATAATTTTCGTTATTGATTGAACATTTAAAGTTAAATTTTATTTTTATTTTTCTGGTTGATCTCTGTTTTAACATTAAAAAATATTTTCTTTATGTATATATCAACTTACCCAAGTACACCGCCAGCTAAAACTTCAGCTTGTGCTGAAAGGGTTTCAGCAATTGCTTCTTCACTATAAATGCCAACTGGAGTATTATATTGCTTATTGACAATGCTCTTAACATGACCATCACCTCCATTAAGCTATAAAAAAAATTGAAAGAAAGAATAACAAAAATGGATAAAATCATACAGAATTTAATTTGTTTCTGTATGCTTCCTTGTTCAGGATATAAAATCAAAAAAAAATGAAATAGTTTACAATTTAAATAGAAAAATTTCATAAAAAAAAACCTTTTAAAACATTAAGTGTTTTATAGTTGGACAGCTATAAATTTATTCTATAAAAGAAATTTAAAAAAATAATTTTATATACAGAGGTAACCGATATTTAATAGGCCATATGGCCAGACGATTATATCTCATTTTAAAAATTGTAATTTAAATCTTTACTTTTAATAGTCCAGAAAGTATAAAATAGAATTTAGAATCAGAGCATACTTGTGCAGAAGTTTTATATTAATTCAGTTTGGTACACTAATTCTAGAGAAGAAAAAATAGCTATGCACAGCCGCTAAATTTTGATTGTCGTGTGCAACTTTTTCGACTTTGTTATTTACGAGTGATTGAGTTGAACATTTAATTTGTTAAATAACGATTTCATAAAGTTAACAATCATCTACTGTAAATTTATACAGACGGACGCCAAAACGTCTACAAAATAGATTTTTTATTCTTCAAAAAAGACCTACAAAGACTAAATGTCAGTTAAACGTCAACATAAAAAATATTTCGATCTATTTGGCATTATTTCTTAAGTTGTCATATAAAAGTCCAACACTTTATCTAAAGCTACAATACAATTTTCATATTTTAATTATTAGCTCTTGTTCTAAGAATTTTCTATTCGTATCATAAAAAGACTATTTCACTGGAACACTAATTCATTTACAAATAGAATTCTAATCTATATAATATTTTGAAACAAAAAAAACTTACAGAATTGAATGGTCTTGCAGCATTATTATAACCACATCCAATATGTTCGACAGGTTGTGGTTGTTTATGAGCTAGAGAAGTTCTTGTAACAGTTGAAATATTACTACCAAGATGTGTTTGATGACTTGGCATTTGACCTGTTGGTGTAACATGTGGACGCCATGTTGAACCACCTCTACAAAACGAAAAACATAATTTAAAATAATTTTAAATATTTCAATATTATAGAAACTAACCTTTGTACACTCATTACAAATGTATTACCAGATCTAACAACTAAATCCTGTGCATCCTTGTGCCTTAATGGAAAAATATCCATATCATTGATCTTAATAACAGCATCGCCTGGTATCAAACCTGCTTGATCAGCTAAACTTCCACTATTAACCTAAAAAAAAAAAGAATTACAAAAATAATTAATTAAATTTTTAAAAGTAAATTTATATAATTTAATTTAAAGGAAAAATAAAAACTGGAAAACTTTTAATTAATTTGTAAAGCATATAGAACGAAACTCAGCAAAATATAATGTAAAAAAAAAAATACTTTGTAAAAATATATTTAAATTTAACTTTGTTCACAATTACATATTCTGTACATAAGTTAATAGTTGCATTACGTATTGTGACATTATACAAGCTCAAAGCAAGGACTAACAATTCCTTTTCGAAATTTTTAATAAAACTTTGTCTTGATTTTCATATACAAGTTAAATAATTAGTAATATATTCTCATATTTTACAAAATTTTAAAATAGAAGAAATTAAAAAATAATTAGATTTTATTTATTTCAATCCTTTAAACATTTCTCTATAATATCGCTACAATGCAATGATTTGTAAACAGGGGTCGTACTTTTAATAATACTTTATTTAGTTTGTAATTTTATAGAAACTCTTCGTATTATAATGAACTACTGAATAATATATTAAATTAAAATATATAATAAATACATCGTTATTTTAGTCTTCGTTTTCACGTCTAGAAGACTCGGCCACCGATTGCATTAACAAGCGCGCTGAAAAGTCTAACTTTGCTTGGAAATCTTCTATAATAACAGATTTTATAAAACTTAATTATGTTACCAAAATTAATTCATTCACTTTTATCTGCAAAGCAATACAGATAGGTTAATTGTTAAAAGGATATTTTATTCCTGGCAATTTACTATAAATTTTTGACCACTTTAACTTTTGAAAGTTAAAAACTATTTGAATTTTCCAGAATTAATACATTTAAACTGAAACTTTTTTATGTTTTTGCTTAAATTTTATTTACATTATAACGAAATAATGATAACAGAATTTCAGTAAAATAGATTTATCAAAAACATAATTTATTAGAAAACTTTTTACAAGAAACTAGATAATTTTGTACTGAGATTAAAATGTAGAAGAAAATATAAATTTATATTTTAAATTTTTGTATTTATTTCAGATCTATACAGGATACATAAGAAACTAAAAAGGATATTAGAATTTATAATATTCAAAAATACTAAAAATTCTATTTATATCATAATAATTTTATAGATTTTCATCTTCTTATGAAAGATTTTGGTAAACTTTAATAGAAAAGGATTATTTTATATAAAGGTAAAATTATTGCCCTAATTCTCAAAAAAAAAAATTAGAAATACAATATAGTTTAAAAGTTATTTGTTTACATGGTTTTGTGAATCGATTTGAATTACATACAAAATAACATAATATACATATAAAATATATATAGACATATATTTTATCATCATATCCTTAATTATATATAAAGTTTTACAAGTATGAACATAATAGAAACTTTGTATATAATATTTACTTCTACTTTTTCCTTATTATGTTCTATTATTAAACTATATTTTGGCTTTGAATAGAGACACTCATTTGTAACTTAAAATTTTCTTATTATTCCTCATTCCATGAACTATGAAATAGTGTTGTAATGGAAAGGATTAGTTGTAAACTTGAAACAATTTTTCTTTATGCTACCGAGAGTGATGATTCTGAAATTTGAGGTTAATCAATTTCTTAAGTTCCTATTACATTCAATGAGATACTAACTGTGGAAAGTACAATTTTTATTTTTAAGGATATCAGTATTTCAACAAATTACCACGTCACATTTGACTACATAAACAATTAAATGATTGAGATCTAATTCAATGATTAAAAACTAGATTTTGTCGAATTTTCTAGACAGCTAAACTTTTTTTATTAATCTATTTCCGTTTGGTATGTTTAACAGATTATTGGCCAGTGAATTTGGATGGGAAGCTTAACCTATTTTTCATGGATCTTTAAAGTTCGTCTTTGACTATATTGGCATTTTTAAATCTTTATGTACCTGGTAATTTTAACTAAATGCATAGCATTAGTAATAATACTTAATAATATTTTTTATTATTATATTTGAGTAATCCCGAAACTACTCTGGAAAGCTGATATACATAACTGATATCCATATGACCAAACTGGTTTCAAAATTGATTTGTAGAAAAAAAATCCAGTGAAGATTTTGTTCCAATCAACCAGTACAAGCTATTTATTTTGAGTAAATACAATGCTTAGGCCTATCAAAATTTCTGAATAATATTTTATGTATTCTAAATCAATAATTTTTATTAAATGGGCTTTGTTTCATTTGATCTACTTAAGATATTTGCAATATTATCAGTGTGAAAGTTCAATATGAATTTCGTTTTACAAAAATCTGTTTTAACAAACTCCAAGTTTTGGGTTGACCCCTAGGTTAACAGTTTCTTTATATATGTTTTCTATTAAATTTATCAAAGGATACCCCATTTAGATATGTACACAAATAATAATGATAATGAATTCAATTAACTAATATGCTTCTCGGTGTAATAACTTGAAAATAGTAGTTAAAATGGTTTTCATTTTATGCTATGCAAACATAAAATTATTTTCGTCCTTTTTTGTTTACCATAATATTTAACTACAAATACTTTGATGATACAAATATAAATGTTAAAAACTAGTATATTAAAATATATAAATAAAGGAAATATTGTAAATATTTTGGGTTAAGTGAATAAATTTTTAATAACACCAACATAAAAGTTACCAAATTATAAATACAAACTATAATTTTTAGAATTTGAATTGCGTGTATACACAATAATATTTTGAATAAAAAAAAAAGGACACAGCGTATATATGTGTGTGTGTATATATAAACTTTTGAAAATATAAATGTTTAATTTAAATTTAATCAGATAAAATTAGTATGTTTACAAAATCCTTTTTTTATATATTTTGTTGCTTTGATTATGATACAAAAACAGGATAAAATTTAATATAATAATTTAATAGTCAGGAAGTTTTGAAAATTTGATATGCGCATATAAATTTGTAAAGTTCTTTTGGATACAATAATAATAATAATAAAATAAATTTAAATAGGAAATGTATATCGTCAAATATTTATATTTAATTTGCATATTTTTAGGAGTTTTATTTAATAGTTACTATATGCAAATTGGTAATTTGGTAATATTGTCTCGGGTAATATCAACAAGAATTACAAAATTAATATAATAAAATTTTAAATTAATTAATAATAATAATGAGATACGAAATGAAGAGATTAAACAGAAGAATAATCTAGAAGTCATGATTAATGTCTTATTTGGTCACTGTAAAATGACCAGAAACTATGGGTTTTCACTTCTTCTCTTCTCTGCTTACGGCATTATTAGTGATAATCAATTAATTGCTATAATTTAAGATATAAAGGACATGCTCTGATTCTTAACTGAGGATCATGAGAAATTATCAATTCTTTAGTTTTGAAGAAGTGAAAAAATTAAAATTATTTTTAGAAGGGGTGATTTTATTGAAAGGAACGACTCAGATTTGTGAAAGGAACGACATACATAGTAAGGCGGCTACAGTTAAATAAAAATAAAGGAATTTCGAAGGTCCAATGAGTAGTTTAGTTTTCGACTTGACATTAACTGGTCATAACTCGTTTCTAGAGTAAGAAGTTTTATTATAATTCTTGTTCAAAAGACAAACCAAAGAAAAAACAGATTTTTTTTTAATAATATTAACATTTTACAGTCGAAGCCGTTAAATTATTTAAATTGTAACTTCATACTTACAAATATTAGCAAATAACAAAGACCTATATTATTATAATATACCTTAAATTTAAATGATATTTCATTATATTGCAAAGGATTATAATATCTTAACAAAGAATTACATTAAAATATTAATAGTCTGTCATTTAAAAATCCTTTCCATTTCTTCCACCTACGGAACAAAAATAACACCTCCACACAAAAAACCCAGTTAGTACGAGTATAATAATAATAATAATAATTTTTTGTACAACAAACAAAACGATTTAAATTTTTCAGTATTAAAACTTTGACAGGAAGATTTTTCCATATTTTCCACATAGAAAAGTATAATAAATGGACATGATGATGAGTGGCATCTGTGTTCGCTTCTCTTCATTTATATTCAAAAAATTAACACAAAAAAAAAAAACTTTTTATATGTCGGAAAAGTGGTGGTAAATGTGTGTTTTTAATTTTTTTTTTTTTTTTTTGTGAATAATTTCCTGTGTCTGCCTGTCATAAATGTACTCTTCAAATGTTTATTTATATATAGTTATATACCTTTCTTATATATATATTTTACACCTCATGCAGCATACAGGTAATATTTATGTTTAAAAATTTCATTCGCAGTTAAATTGTGTGCGTTGCTTCTATATCTAAGAGATATAAATGATGGGGTTATATAAAAATTATAGTTAATCAGACTGTCAACGAGATACACATTTTAACATTCTAATAAATTTTAAAGTTTATAATATTTTAAAGTTTATATTTTATATAGAACGCATCTATACATATATATATATGTAATTTTGATCCTTGTCATTTTGTCATGTCATGATAATAAGTCAAATTATATGAAAACAAAAGTTTTGTACATCAATGCCAGGTTATAATAAGCCCAGTAAATAACTATACATAAATATAATAAACAAGGAGTAATATTAGAAATACGTCAAAAGAAAATTTAATTAAATTTTTCGTTACATTAATAATCCTTTACCTTGCCAACCACTCACAGTGTTACCAAAAAAAAAAATTATAAATGTTTTAATTTGTATTAGAGATGACATTAAGAATTAATTTATTAAAAAAGTTTCAAACATTTTGAGTGAAAAATTTTGATTTAATATTTTTTTTGTAACTATAGTTTTGAAAACTTGATTTGAATTTCCGTCTGTCATTTCATTACCTGGAATTTTCATATTTCTATATTAATTTTATATGTTTTCTAGTTAGATTTTATTGTATATTGTAAATTAGGACTTTATTATATTTATATACGAAATACGGGGGCATATTACTATAAATGCTATCGAGTTTTCAAAAGAAAATTCTATTGGTCCCTAAAAAATATTTTAAAATTCTAGATTTAGATAATGGAAGAACTTCCAGTGCAATTATTGCTATAAAAATTCATTAACAGTTTTTAATTTTACATGTATGTTCGTCAATCCGGCAGCCTGTCCTCCTACTTGTTCTCTGAATCTAGATGGCATAGAAACTTTTTGAAAGACAAAAGTCAAGAATTGTAATTTCCAGGTGCAATAAGTCATTTTCTGAATAAATTAATGCTTTTACTAAAACTATTTGAAAAAAGCACAAAAATATAATAAATTTTAACAAACTACAAATCAATTTCGTTTGCAAATTCGACATTGACATTTTGTTTTGTAATAATTCCCCAGTATTTATAATTTTTTATACTTTGTCACAACGATGTTCATCCAACAAAAATACCAAAAAAAAAAAAATTATGAATTATTAGTTTCTATTAAGTCGCGTACAAATAATATTCATCATTTTTGTTTCCCATTCATGTCGTCTGGCATAACAATAACAATGATTAATATTTGATTCCCTCTAGGACTCTGCGAAAAACATGAATTCAATATATACAAAAACACATAAATACTTAACAAACATAAAAAGTGATGAGTTCTAGCATCAAAAGTTTTTCATTTCCGTCATAAATTTAAATAAACGTACAAATTCAGAATATTAAACTTTTTGCAGACCTATACAGAATAATGTCATCCATGCACAACAACCAAAAAACAAAAAAAAACGTTTACACCTTTTCTTGTACCATAATTTTGTTAGTTATACCCTAAAAAAAAAGGATAATGACAAATATTATATAACTTTGTTAGCTATCTAGCTAACATAAAAGTACGAAGGTACCTGATTAAATTGAATTGTTATTTACACAAAAAAGGCTTGACATAAATCGCAATGACAGAATTTTTATATTGTATATTTTTTTTGGAAGTAGAAATCTTCATTAAATTTTGTTCAATAAATTCAAAAACAATCGTAAAATTGTAATAAATTTTCCAATTTAAATGTAATTGTTATAAAAAAAAAAGTACACGAATTTGTATTTTAGGTTACTTCTGAAACTGAAAGGCTTTTATTCTTAATTACAATTTTCCTAATCATTTTGAATTGTTTTTAAGATTACAATTATATTAAATTTTATGATTATATTATTTTCACTCATTAAGAGGAAACTCATCGGTAACAAAATTACCAATAAATTAGCTCGAACAGGCAAAATTCAGACTTTTATTTGTCTGGAACTCCATGGAATAGAAAAACAAATTAAAACAAATTTAAAGTTCAAAAAAAGAGTAATCGGACTTAGCTAAAACGAACTTCATGTAAAAACTGCTGGTTTTACAGAGACTTTCATTTGAACAGAATTGGAAAATCTGAAAATAGTAAATGTTGATTCTAATGTCCAGACGAATAAGAAACAACGAAGCTTAATTCATTGCGAATTTGAAGCTTACAGTCTGAATTACTTGTTTAAATGATACTAAAAATCACTGTATGGAATAAACAGTCTCGTCCTTTAACAATCCTTATAAAATTTGTTTCATCTAGTCTATTGACATGTAATCTCCTTACATAATTTCCATTTACTTGTCCGTTTATCTACATAAATTCGGAACTAATTATAAGCGGGAATGGTATGCAAAAATTCAAATCTGAAACTATCGACAGAAACGAAATTGCACTGATTTTCCAAAACTTTTAAACAATTAAAAACCATTTTGGTACACACCACTTAATTGTACGGACAGTACCAATAATTATATCCAATTTTATTTCACAGGACAAATAAAGGATATTCAGGAAGACCAAAAACAAACAAAAAAAGGTGGTGTGTAATAATAATAATAATCATAAAAAATTATTTTAAAATTGTATAAAAAGAAATTACCAAAAATAAAAACTTTGACACCAATTACAGAAAATATGTTATTACATAAAAATCATGAATAAATTCAAAACTTTTTTGGTTGTTGTTTTTATTCAGTAAAATTTCGTCCTTTTTGGCATTCAATGATATTTTTTTTTATTTTTGTAATTTAGTTGATTGTCCTTTTTTTTACCTTGAATTTGATATTTTTCTCTAATGTTAGGGTATCAAAGTTTAAATCCAAAATGTTCTTTTTTTATGTATTGGCAAAAGAAAAATAAAACTTTTTTTTTTTTTTTTGGAATATAATATTCGTTAAGTGGACGGACGATGACGGTACAGAAAATTTTCTATATTTCTATGTTTTGAGGGTAGAAAAAGTAATAGTTACGGATTTAAAGACAAAGTAAAAAAAAAAGAACAAGATAAGCCAAAAAGAACATGGCAAATAAATGTTCAAAAATATTTCCATTTCAAAGCGATAAGCTTCTTTTTTTGATAATATTGGGATAGACTTAAATATTTACCCCAAATATATAAGTAAAAAGTAATATCATTTTAGCAACTGTGATTTTGACCAGGAATGAAAAATAAGAATATTTTTTAGATATCTCCGGCTTAGTTGTAAATGATCGTAAATCCAGTTAACATAATTTTCGAGATTGCAAATAAAAATGTATTTTAAAATTCTTTTATTATTAAAATGAAAACAAATTGCAATTTTTTCATATAATGTTAATAAAAATACCCAAATTTTAATCATATTAATAAAAATTTGCGACTTAGAATTATTCACTATCAAAAAAATCTTAATATAAATTAAGAATATTCACTATAACAAAATTTATATCACTAAAATATTAGCATTTTATGGATTAGAACCATTCACAATTAAGGTGACGATATGTTGTATGTATATCTTTGACCATAGATAAAGTACCAATCAAATGTATTTAACTATTTGATAGTGATATCATTTTTTTTTTAAAAAGGACGAACGATATCGAAATACAAATTCGATAAGCCAAAAAAAATTGTGTATTTTCATTTTAACAGCCTTGAGTTTTTTGTTGGTATTTTTTTTTAAGACTAATATAAAATTTATATTTATAGAGAATAAAAAGGTAGAGCAATTTACTTTAGGGTGCGATAAGACCACATAAAAGTTTTTGCATCACTTTTATATTTTTCTTCTTGTTTGGTTTTTCTCAGTTTTTTTTTTTTTTTTGACAAAATACTTCCATTTAAAGTCGATTCTAAAAACTGATAAAGACATTTTGTGGTATTGTAAATATATATAAAAATTTCAGGACACACCGTAAGAAATAAGCAAAGTTTTAAAAAGTCAAGTGAAAAAAATTAATATCCATTTTATAGCCATATATGCTATAATAGCTTTGAATTATCCATTACACCAGAAAAAGAAATATATTCTAGAAGATTTATTTCTTATTGTAGAATACCATACGAAAAAAATTTCGTCCATGTTTATTTTACCGAAAAGTTGCTTTTGTAAGATGAAAATTTCCTCCGGATATTACGAGGTTTTAGAGGATTTTTTTTTACTATAAATTTTTATATATTTAAGATTTTTAAGGAAAGGTTTTGAAATATTTCATTCAATTGTTTTTTATTTATTTATATAAATATTAAGAGTTTTGGTTAAAACTTACTTTTGTGGACATTGAAACATAATAAATTTTACTCTTTCATGCGATGCAGAATTTTCTAAAAAATATTTTATAGCATAATCTTTAAAATATATTTAATAATATGAAAATTAATTTAAATTTGTTGGACTAATTTTATTATCCTAATATTGTAAAAGTAGATTTTCATTTAGTTTTGTTGGTTGGTTAGTTTGAGAAGGGAGAAAAGGAAGCGTTCGTACAATGGATATAAGACTAATTAAAAACTTTAATCAAGTTCACAATCATTATCCGAAAAATACATAAATTTGAATATTTTAATGAATTCAATTCATAATTACTCCAATCAAAATTGAGTCGAAAGCTAACTACATTTTTGCAAATACTAAATTCCAGATTTAAAGGTAAATTTCCAATATAAATCCGTAGTTGCCACTTCAAATCTATCCAATCTAACTTGCAATTATGAAGTTTCACGACTTAAAAAATTATACTCAATAAAATCTATTTCACTTTCATCGGCAAAAAAAAATGAAAATAGCTAAACAATAACTACTGAAGCATAAACCTACCGGAGTGAATTATACCTTAATACCAATATCCAAACGTTAGATATTAGATAAAAATAAAAGTATATATTACTCAAAGCTGTGCTACTTTCTGTATATCTCAACAACAAAAAAACTAGATAACAAAGAATAAAATAAAATAATGAAATCTTTTGTCGTGGCATAGTTTTAACCAAGAAAAGAACTGTTCCGAAACAAATCTATACTATTTATTTGATTGTGGAAGACCAATGGAGTTATTTGTGATGAACTTCGTATATATTCAAAGGGATATACAATATTTGCCAAAATGTAAAAAAAAAAAGAATTTCAAAACATAATATATTTAAGATAAACTCAGTTAAAAGCAAATCCAACTTTTGAAATATAAAATCTATAAATTATTATAGCGAATAGGAACTAGATCTTCGATTTAGTTCCTGGAAAATAAAAAGATAAAAGATGTAGTTTGTGTTTGGCATTCTTCTATGCTGCGGTTTTATTTTATACATATATTTTTTTTATTTCAACGTTAAGGGATATAAATACTCTTGTATTAGAGCTCTTCATTTCCTGGATTTGTATTTCCCAAAAATAAATATACGTTAAAGAACATATACAAAAAAAAATGAAAACTTTATTTCGTATATCCTACATTTTAACAACTATACCAGAACTAAAAATTGATATTATCTTTAAGTAGTTTTAGTAAACATATCCTTTTTTTATCTTATTTTCCTGCCCAGCAGGTGATTTTTTTTATATGTAATATATTATTTGTTGTGTTGTTATGGTCCCTCTGTAAGAATGTTGTTGAATTTCCAGTTCAGTTTCAGTATATCTTTGTAACAACAAAAAAAATATCCTTTATGAAATGAATGCAAAAAGGTTTATTTTATAGATTTTGTGCAAAAAGAATTCTTTAGTTAAATTATATTTACTGTGTATTTTCTTTACATATGTTTTACATTTGGTATACATATATCATAAAAATACGGAGGACTATAGAGATTAGTTGATACAGGGAAAAATAAATAGAAATGTACGTTTTTTTGTTTATCAGTAAAATTACTTTTGGGCGTTACAATATTAATTTATTTCCGGTATTTTAATAATAAAATGTAAATTTAATTCTTTACTATGAATATTATTATATAATTTTGATAATTGTTATAAGTTTTGTATATGTGGGCTGAAATTTGGCCTGCATCGTTCAAATAAAGTGAAGCACAAAAATATCACTAAAAGTAAAGTTCGATAAAATATAGATGTAGACGAAAACGCAGCAGCAAAAGATATAAAGGAGAAGAAAAGGAAGAAATATAAGAAGAAGAAGCAACAAGAGCTTTAGAAGAAAAAAAGGATTGGACAAAGAAGAATTAGAAAAAGAAGTGTGACATGTAATTAAGACAGTCAATTAATTTAACTAGCGAAACAGTAATTTGTGGGAAACTTAAACGTTAAGCAATTCGTCTATCTGTTACTAATGTAATACAAGATGAAACCAATGCAAAATACAACATTTCAAATAGAAGTCTCTAGGGTGGTTAGGTTATATCTTATCGACAGTTCGTATCATTTATAATTTATTATGTTATGTTTTCTAATCATGGCATCACTTAACATCTGATAAAAACAGTACGACGAATTGTCAATTTAACTTGACGTATCTGCGTGCAGCACTTCACGCACAAAACACAAAAAATATTTAGGTAGAATTATTTTCCACTTAGATCTTAGAATATAGAAAATTTCCATATGGAATTATGCTTTAAATACCAAATAGGACTATTCATATATCAAAATTTTATGCAAAATTATTCATTTCGATTTCAATTTAAAATCACCCTGTTTCCAACAAAAATAATACAAAATTTAACCTTTATAATAAAATTGCAATAATTTTGTATGATTTTCTTTAAATATGATGAAAATGATAAATTTAATCAACAAGTCTGACACTGCACGAACTTAATTTATATAATTTTACAGTGTTTTTCCACACAACAACAAATTTTCCCTTGATTTAATTCATTATCCAATTTTAAATACAGACATTTTAATTTACTTAATGTATTCCTAATTTGACACCTGGTTAAAATGTGATAAAATGTTCTATATTTTTATATAATTTTTTCGATGTATATACCATGCCTGGGGGGACAAACTAACCACATTAGAAGCTTAAATTTTTTTATCCCATCATAACCGCACTTTAACAAAAATTTAGTGTGGCATAATAATACATAATGGGATCAAAATGTCAAAAAAAGGGTCATTTATGAAATGAACTTTTTTGGAATGAGTTTTTTTTGTATATATTTATTTAGTTTTGATTTAATAATAAAATTTGTTTATCGTCTGACTTAAAGAACCGCAAACACAAAAACCAAATTGAAAGCATTAACTTACGCACGGAAAACCGACACAAAGTTAACAATTAAATTTTCCTTTTTGTGGGTGCAATTTCACAACAAGGATAAAATTAATTATATTGTAAATATATGAAGATCAATTAATTAATTTACTTAATTATATAAAAAATATTACATTTAATTATATTAAATTTATGATTTGAAGTCCACGGGAGCGGAAATTTTTGAAAATCGTAATTGTATTTAATTGGAAAAAGGTAGTATGTTATTTGCCATATATTCCACTCAAATGAGCTCTTATTATTCTGTAGTTTCACGACATTTTAATTACAAAACGCTATCCCAATGATTTGGATTTTAAGATGACATGTACACTGACAAATAATTCGGCCAAATGTGGCTATAGTTACGAACAATGAACTGTTTTTTCGTTCCCGTTCCCATTTCCATGATATGGAACACCTTTGTATAATTATAAATATTAAAGTATTTAAATATGTTTATAATAAAGATTTGTAATTAATTACAATATAATTTATATAAAAACTTCTAAAATATTGATTAGTTTTCCGGGGCAAAAATATCAGAAAACTCATTAGTTTCTATTTCTAATAATATACCTCGAAAAATAAACAATTTCCATTAAAATTCTGTTTTTATTATTATGGAAAATTGAAAATCATCGTAAAAGAAAAATCAATTTATTTATTCATCATTTTTATTTTTATATTTTCTGTATAGCTATTAGTTTTTTGATAACGCACACAACTACAGATAACAAAAAAAAAAGGATGTAAAAAAAATATACAAATTTGTTTGGCAAAATCATAGTTGCGGGTGGAAGTCAGGAAAAATCATCAAAATGATGAAACACATAAATTCTTTAAAAACTTTTGCTTAACTGACTGGAAGAATTCTATATTTTTTTTTATGTTGTTGGCAAACCCCATCATTTACATTGAAATTTCCATACCCCGACGAATCTTTAATACGCTCTGATGTGCAGTATCCTACTACAGGTCAAAAAATACAAATATATAATAAATCTACCGCAGATGTTTCAAATATTATTAGATTCCCACAGAGAAGATGTGCTGAGTATTGTTTCAGAATATTATATTATTTTGCCTAATTATGGGGTAACTAATTATAATGATAAACAATAAAATATTTAATGGTTGGTAATTTTACTGGGATGATTAATTTTAATTCTCGATGTCTTTAATTTAAGTTAGAAGTGATTTATTTAATTATATTACATTTTCACAAAAAAAAATTGTATAGAATTTTGAATTTACGGAATAATATAATAATGGAAATTTTGATACAGGGTAATATTTAGAGAATTATAATAGGAAAACGAGACGTAATAATCAACTTCCATATAATTTTGTATCATTAAGCACTACAAAAAGGGAATCAAATTCAATTTTAAAATTCAAGGCCGAAAGTGATGTAATAACTTACACTGCATTGCTTTATTTGGGCTGTTGGACATGGTGCAATTTATAACAAAGAAAGCTAAGAAACCTCTAGACAAGAGAATTATATACTAGGCTGATATCCTACAAAATTCTATCTCCAAACCGATGTAGATGCAGATTATAGCAAAATTTCCTTACGGATATCCAACAAATTATAATGGAATGAAGCAATCGAACTCAATAACCAAAGTTTGTACAAAATAGAAATGGAAAATTAAAAGAAAATAAAAATTAGAAAATAAATAATTAAATATTTCGTTAATTCAAACTTACATTCGGACCCACTTTTCCGGTATAATAAAATTTTTGATATTTATTCATTAAATTAATTATTATTTCTATGTGATTTTTATTTTATTTTGTTTATTTTCTGTCTGCAAAGATAATAATTTCTTATGTTTTATTATGACTTTCGGTATAGAAAACATCATCAACCAAAAATAAAAAACTAGATTCGTTTTTTTTTTTTTTATAATAGTAATGACCGAAAATATGATATTTTTTATGTTTTTATTGTTATTTTTTACGAAGAATTATGAAATAACATTAAATATTGTGATGGAATAATGGATTATAAAATTGAAATTGTTCGAATTATTAATTTATTTTTAAACGTTTTCGATAGTGTAAATTTTAATTCAATAAATTCATTAACTGGATTCATATTCCTTACTATAGGATTCAGTGGATTTCTTAATTTTCCTGTACAAGTTCCGAATAATATTTGAGGTATTCCAGTCTTCTAGTTAAATTATTGTTATCCGATTTGCATTGAATTTGACACAGTATAGTTTTGATGATCAGTAAGTTCTTTGGGTGGTAGGTCAGCAAGTTCAGTGGCTAAAATATATTCCAAATAATTTTTTATCAACTTCCTTTAATGATACACTACTGAAATTTTCTACCACAAGTTTTAACGTACTCCAAATTCTTGTATTTCCCTAGGTTAGCTAGTTTTATATTCTTACCATAAAAAATATTTATTTTTAACGCGCGCGTTGAGTGCCCAATGAATTTTAGTAATAATCTTTTTATTTTCGCATTTTTTTTATATATTTTTATCGTAATGTTTTTCTTTTTTTTTTTTTTAGGAAAAACTCTGGAAATTTTGCGCACGTTTCAGATTTGCATTAAAAAAAAAAAAGAAACCAAAAAATTTTGCTGTCATAGATTTTAGTATTTTATATTTTTATTTCGTAGTGGTTTATATCCTTATTTTTCGGTTCATATTTATACTATATTTGTTTGTTTATTCGTCCTGGCAAAACAACTGAACAGCTTTATATTCCCCAAATGAAATAATATAAAAAAAAAAAACAATTTACGTTTACTACCATAAAAACATTAAAACCACTACAACTCAAAAATGGACTACACTATAAAAAGCATTTTTAATGTAAAAATATAAAAAATAAAAATTTTTGGTTGAATTTATTTTCATTTTTGCATTTAATTTCAAAAGTAAAGTCTGTTCCGTATTATTATAATTTGCGAACACAAACCACTCTTAGAATTGAAAGGGTGACCAGTTGGATGAAGGTGGAATTTATATGGGTAAATCAAATAAATTGGTTAGAAAAACAATGTAAAATATCTTGTTGTTGTTGGTTTCGACGAACTATTTTAATATATAAATATGGAAAATATTTTATTTATATTTTTTAAATGATGAAAATTTATTTGCAAACATAAATTAAATTGTATAATATTTTGATTTATAATACAAAATAAAATAATTTTTATATTGTTGAAAATTTGTTATTGAAAAGTTCACCAGGAAAAAAAAATTATTTTATTTGTTATAGAAGTTTTTATTTTTATTTTGAAATTATTGAATTGAATATCCTTTTTATTGTTAGTTTGTTATATTGAATTGTTTTAACTTTAATCTATATTGCAAATAAATGAAATATAACAATCTGAAAGTTTTGTAAAAAGTTTAAAATTTTGTTATTAGCACATCATTGAAGCTATTTTTGTTGTAAACAATTTATATAACATTGATAGAATCACAATATTATTCTAATTTGATATCGTGAAACTATATGAAAACTATAGTGAGTGATGCTCAAGACGAATTGTTTTGTGGGGCTTTTGATCTTCCTGGTGTCATGAGTTATGAAACTAAATTTTATTTGGAATCCTTCTCTTGATAAGTCCAATTAATACAATTGTAATAAAATTAAATATACTTAAATTTGAAGGCTCTTCTTTAATCGGTGGACTTAACCGTCATTAGCTTACACATAAATTTAGGTGTTACTTTAAAAAGTATAAACGCCAGACAACAATGAAAAGAATTAAAACGTTTTATTACCAAATTTCAATGAAATTTCTTAAATTATAACCAGAAATATTATGCAATTTGGAATTTAATTTTTTAAAAAAAATATGAGAAACTGTCATATTTCTCTTATATGTACGAATTTATATAAAAAAATGCATGTACAAAAAAATATGATAATAAATATGCTATAACATTAATACCAAAAAAAAATATGCAGAAATAACAATTTTTTTCCATATATTTTGTACATTTTATTTAAGTTGTAATACATAAAATTTATGATATTTTTACAACACTTTTGAAACATGTTTTTCATATCATATTTTTAAGGATAAATTCTTTTTTGTAAATATAAATGCAATTTTTTTTTTAAAAAAAAATTGCATAAAACATTAGAGAAAGATAAAAAATATGAAAAAGTTAAACCGCAAAAAGTTTTAAGGTAAAAAAAATTGTATGTAAATGAAAATACCGATTTAAAATAATGGAATAAAGTTGTCGTCTCTTAAATATAAAGAAATCCGGTCATTGGTTTTAAAAAAAACGTTGAAAAAGGATATACTATATTACAATATCAAAAAAATCAAGTATTTAAAGTTCAATATTCAAGATGCAATTTCGTTGCAGGACATTTAATTAGAGCAATCGTTATTTTCTTGTACTATATTCATATTAATTTTTTACAGTGGTTTGTAAGACGATATTTTAAAGACCCCTATTTTATAGCAATTTTATATCCTTTCCAATTGTAACAAACTGGCGGACATTTGTAAGACATTACAAAGATCAAAGGCAGAAAAAGGTCTTCTGCAAAACGCACTCAAATATCATTCCAATTGGTGCATACATTCAAAAGTTATAACATTAATATTTATACATATAAACTTATACGTTGCGAATTGAGAACTTCTTTGTTATTTCAATTCAATTAAAAAGTTACTAAAATTCCTAATTTTCTTTCTAATAACATTTTCGACAAGTTCATACCCTATATATTTAATAATACTCTTAAATTGAATAAGACCCTCTAATTAAATAAACTTAAAGTACACAAACAATAAAAACCATTAACTAAAAATTTTACTTTCATAATATTTAATTAATAATTAAATATTCTCTAACAGCAGGTTTCAGGTATGCTAATATTTATACATTTAATGGCAAATATTTCATAAAATCTTTAACCTTTAAACAACTAATGGTTAAAAAATTAAAATCGATATTTATTAGATCAATATTTTTTATTTCTAATAAGTAATTCTGTTTAGAGATATTTCAATTTACTTTGTCGGTTAAACTAAAATGGACTATCAAATCAGAAAATTGCATGTTTTTTAAATAAATTTGTAAAAATTAATAATGAAAATATTTTAATTCATTTTGTATAGAGCCGTCAATTAAGTAAATTAATATACCTGGGCTATCTTCTCAGATAGTCGTCTTCTCAGAATTCACTCTGTAAAATTACACTAATAAACTAATAAAAATAACACGAAAAAAGTATGAAAAAATCTGTTAACAAAATTCGTAAATATGTCACAAATGATTAATCAATTTATATGGAATGTTTGATAGAATCAATCTCATCATCACCCCAGATAAGAAATAAGTTATTGTAGGATTATTTTATGTTGCTAATGGTTTTCAATGTTTCTGTGGGAATTGAAATATTTAAAATAAATATCAATTTTTATTGCATTAGTCATCATAAAAATATAGATTTTTTAATGGCGAAAAATATTGGATATAAAATTTGTCTTTCAAAATGATTTTTAATTTGATTTGATTAGAAGAATTAAGAAAATGTCAATGTTTTTTATGTTTATTAGTAATAGAATTTCAGATTTGTACAATGTCCAAGTATTTTAGTTCATAGTGTTAACGGATAAATATAAAATATGTCAGGAACCATGCCCCCAATAATGAAAAATATAAGGTAGATAATTTACGAAACTCTCACGGATTAGCATTTCTCTAAATCTCGATACAATATCAGATATCATTCAATAATTCATAATTGTTGAAATTATGACTTTAGATTAGATTCGATTTTACAGAGGGGACCACCACTGACCCCAATCACTGCAGCCATGCGGCTTATTGCGATTTCCCTTTTCTAATTATGTACCCAGACCCGTACTATTAACAGTACAGCTTCTTGAGTGACATATGGACCACGGTTCTGAGGCTGTAATTATGTGACTACCGAGGTGTCGTATGCGTTTTCTCGTCTTCACAAAATCTGCACAGTTGGTATTCTGATAATCCAAGTCTGTGTAGATATTTTTTGACTTTCCAGTGCCCTGTAAGGAAGCCTAAGAGTTTCCTGACTTTCTACCTATTCATTCCAAGCATTTCCGTTGCTCGTTTTTTGGATGGGTCAGGTATGAATATTTTTGAATGTTTGTTGGTCTAGCTTTATTTAGTCCTCTTGAAGTGACTTGAAAGTGCCTATGCTTTTAGATATATTATATATTGGCTTCTTTCCATAAACTCCGGATCCAACTCCTTTCGTTGTCTTGGATCCATCAGTACACTATTAGCTCTGTTTCTTTTGGTCTTTCTGATTCCCAGTTATTCCTGTCTGGAAAAATCAATTTGAATGGTTTGGTGTAATTATACCAAGATTTTACTCTACATTCATAAATTTAACATTTTCTTTTATTATTGGACGCCTTGTGTATAGTACATAAAATGAGAGAAAACTTTCAATAAATTCATTTAGTTTGTCTTTTAATACACTAATCATAAATAATGTAATAATAAATTATCATTAAGAGTTATATACTTCAAAACAGAAGCTTTTATTTAATCAAACATCATTGAAAATGTAGACAAAAATAATGTAACAAGAAATTACGTACCAAAAAACCACATTTATTAATTTACTCAAGTGGTTTGGTTTGTAATATGTAACAAATATTAAAAAGAAAAATTGGGGAAAAATAAGCCACAGAAAACAAACATTAAAAATATTATATGAAAACTTTTAGCCTACTACTAAATAATCTATTTAACGTCTATTATTTTCATCATCTTACCATTTTCAATCTTTATACCCAAAAAAAAAACTGTGGATAAAATTATTTCCATTAAGAGAGATTATTATTAAAAATTAAAAGACCCTGACAAAAAAACCATATCACAAAAATATTCTTCCTTATCCTCTGGTTGAATATATTGAAAATATAGAAAATTAGAGCCCAAAATCATTTTCCATGACCGTTATACCTTAATCACTTTAAATCCTTAATAAAAAAAATGTTTGCGAATTGATAAACAAGACGCAATGAGAGAGTGTATGTGTATATGCAAACATTAATTTAAAGGATCTGTTTTAGATAGTACATTTAGTTAAACACGCAGGAAATATAAGGAAAAATAATCTAGTATTTTTAGTATATGAATTAAACCAAAAAAAAAAAAAAATTACAAATAAAAACCCTCATCATCATCCAGAAAACTCTCTGATATTACGATGATGATGATGATGTTGACGATGAAAACTTCCAACACACAGTGAGAGTATAAATGTGTATCCTAAATAATGGTAAAAAAAAGGACCAACACAAAAAAAAATCAATGTCGTTCTGGAAAACTAAAAATAAAAAAAGAAAAATCCAAACCAAAAATTTTAGAATTTTATATATATGTATGTATTACAAGCATTAGCACGTATCCTGCGGATTCACTCAGGCATAATCGACGATTTTGAAGGTTTTTTTTGTGCTAACCATCATATAAAAACATTTATATATCCAGAGAAATGGTCGCTCGCAATCATCCGTATTATGAGCTTAAATGATTTTCCTTAAATAATAATAACAACAACCAATATGTATATATATATATAAAAAAAGGACTTTGTAATGTGTTTTCGTCCTTCCTGGATGCGGTGGTTGGAAGAATAATACAATAGAATATAACTTCGAAAAAAAAATTATCGGAGGTTTTTCGTTTTGGTTGAAAATGTTTGTGTTGATTTGATACGTTAGACGTTAGAGGAAAGATGAAGAAGCGAACCCTTTTCACATTGTATATATAATCGTGTGATGTGCGTTTGTGGTTGAGCCTTTAATTCTTGTAAATGTGGGAGAGGATTATTATTGTTATAAGAATATTATATTTATATTTTTTTTATATTTTTTTGATTAAAAGGAAATGTTTCATTCGTTCTTCATTACAATCACATTGTTTTCTTCTTTTTTTGTTTAGGTATAATTTAATCGATTTTGATGTTTATTTTGCGTGTAAAAGATGAATTTCTTTTACTTTAACAACATCCATCCAGGATATCCTCAGGAGATTAATGAACATATTTTCTTCTGTTTAGGGTATATTTAACAACTAAATGTGGGTATAAACGTTTCTCTTATATTAATTTTTAGTATATAATAAGTTTTGTTTGTAATATTTTACGATAAATGATTTTTTGTTATAAAAAGTTTATAAAAAGAAAATAATATTACCAAAATTTGTTTAGATTTCATATAAATATTTACTAATTTACAAATTGTTAAAAAAGGTTTTTTAGATAATTTTATATACAAACAAAGAAAATGTTGATAATTTTCGTATAAATAAAATTATGAGAGAAACATAGCAAATTCATATAATCGAAATTGATGGTATGACAGAAATTTGATGATTTTTCGGTTGAAGGGTTAATTCTATAATTATATGGCTACAAACGCTATAACAAACATTTTATACAGGATAAAGAAATTTGAATATAGGAGTAAAATTTCTCCTTCACAACTTATACGACTATGCAAACCTCGACTATAGCAATATTCCTACTTTTCTCATCATTACAAATGTTGATTATTTTGTTCTACCCGGAAACGTAAACCAAAATATAATTCAATAAATTCTATTTTTCAACACCTTTTCATTACTACAATCGCAAATTAAAACATAAAAATTTACAATTACGAATTCTCCAAACTATTTTTCAGTAACTTCTCTAACAGATTTTGTTTATTACTGAATTAATAAATTACTCAAACTACCTGAAATTCACAATTTTTTATCAGCTTAGACGGTTAGAGCATTACACTGCGTCTGAATTGCCTCTACCCTATAAAACCATAATATTTTAATAATTTTTATATCTCATTAATTCATATTTAAAAAAAAGTAAATGGTTCAACAAAATAAAACCGTAAATTATGAAATAAAGAAGAAAAAAAAATGGTTACACGAACAACAACGAAAAAGGGAACACTGCTAATACCCAAAAGATTAAAATCAACATAATTATTAAAGTGTATTTATTACAAGCATTTACACGAGAATTGAAGAAAAAAAAAACACCCAATGAATTTTATGCATCAGCACTGAGGAATGCGTTTTATGAATAATATTCGAAATAAGGAAAACTCACAGAGCGAGAGAACAAAAATAACACATAAGTCTTGACATTTTGTTCCCTACTTCACATCCAAACACTTTGTTATCATCGTCTGCAACGAATTTTTTTTATTATAATCTATATACTTAAACGGATTTAAGTAGCTGTTGACTGGGACTGCGTTAAATAATATAGATGACTCAACAACCTCGAAACCAAACCAAGAAAAATAAAAAATACTGAATCACAGACGCACAAATTAAATAATCATGGATTTCTGTCTGTTTTCATTACCAATAAAATATTATAATTTAAGTTTTATATAAAAAAAATATTTAAGAAGGTGACTCGTAGCGTAGAGGATTCCGTTAAAGTAATTTCTAAAAAGAATAAGGTCAGAGTTAAAGTTTCTTACAAACTTGTGTTATATAAGTTTATATATCTAATATACAATATCTATATCTAAGGCCTCAGTCAATATTTAAAATTAAATCCTTTCATGGATAAATCTGATGGCTTAAAAATGCTATCTGCCCCTGCCGCTAATAATTCAAACTAAAATTTGAATAGTATGAAGCGAGGCAATTGATATGTCATTAATAAATTTTAAGACTTCATTGGTGTAGCGAACTCAAAAACGTTTACTAATAATTCTAAATCGAATTAGATTCTTATGAACGCTTATGATATATCACTTTAGTAAACGTAAACATTAATATTGTGTGAATTAGTTTTAAGCAAAATCTAATCCAGTTTTCATTATATCATTAATCTTAATTTTGAAGGTGGTAATTATGATTTTAAAATTATTTCAAATGTATCTAACATAAAATATTCGGTAGATAAACGAACAATTTTATTTATTTGGAAATTGTCACAATAATTTTTCCATACTGCTCGTAATCATAAAATAAATATTCAAATTTTAAAAGTGTTTCTAAACAATATAATCTTATATAAAAACCATTAGGAAACAAAATTCTTGAAAATGTCACGAACTGATGATCATCAATCTATGATGAATGTTTTATATGGGATCAATCTTAATATCATCACCCCAGACAAAAATAATAATATTGGTTAGTGGTGAGATTACGGTGCTAATGGTATTTTTAAAAGTTTTGTCTCTTTTTTTTTTTTAGATTTTGATTTTTGAAAAAATATGTCAATTTTTATTGTATTAGTCACAGAGTTCCTTTCTATCAGGTTCAAAAGTACAGACAAAATTAATGAGTTTTTTGAAATTTTGAAATGAAGAATTTTTATGAAATTTAGAAATCAAAAACTTTTGTGACACAAAATGTCGTAATGAAATCTGTCAAATTAGAACAGAAATCATATGCTGCTATAATAACAATCTGGTTGTGGACGGTGATATTTTTTGGGGTATCGGTAGTTAGAATAATGAAATGTATTGCAAATTTTAATAAAATTTGGCACACAGTTCATTGCAACCTTCTTCTTGATGCCCGATGAAATCAGTACTTTCAGTAACTCCATGCTAGAATTTTCCATTTATTCTGAGAGCCTGAATTTATATTTCAGATTTGGATGAAATTTAATACTCAAGTGCGTTGTATATACGTAAGTAGAGAGACCAGCAGCTTCAGTGGGTCCATGGTGAAATTTATCATATGTTCCAGCTAGAGCATAAGTTTTCTTAATGTAGTCTTATGTAGTTGGTGTTTATAAAAATTTGGGTTGGTAGTTTTAATGGGCCAATGTTCACCATCCGGTAATTGTTACCTGATTTAAATTGTTACCTGATTTGTATCAGTTGGGTATTTTTATGAAGTTTGTGCTCCTGAAATTTGAAGTAGTTAGCTTCTATGAGTTCATTGGAAACTAATATATGAACAGTTTAGTTTCTGATTTATATTCTATATGGCATCTAATTGTAATCCGATTTCAATTGGATTTAGTTATTGCCTGTAAAATTCGGGCTTAGAGTGATTTTATGCTGAAATTTTCGAATTATTTTTCATGTGCTCTAGAGCATTGAGCATAAAGCATTATGTAGCCACTATTAATTAAAAATTTATTTTGGGCATAAATCAATGTTGTAGCTTACTACGATATATCTGCTCCCCCTACTTAAAATTTTTATTTTATTTTGGTACCAACAAATTTATTTATATTTCAGAAATAAATATATTAATCATATTAGTTGGTAAGAGCGACGAATGCGTAGCAGTAGTGTACTATAGTTATCAATTGGGTCACGGATTTGATTCCAGATAGAGACATTTATATCGATCTAATTTGATTCAACTTGAATTTGCAGTTTGTAATGAGAATTTAAGACTGGGAAAAATGCTAAACAAAAAATGTTTCATTATTCAAACTCATTAGCTCTAACAAGCTATAAGGTTTCTTTCTTAATATATGTATTTTATATAGATTCCTATGAATTGAAAAATTAGTGGTCGCCATGAATGGCAGCACAAAGATAATATCAGGAAAATGCTATTATGAAAATAGTTCTACGTTTCCGAATGGGTTTGGATTCTAAATATTATTCCGCCAGTAAATTATGGTCGTTTCTGATCTACCATCGTCCTCGGCGATCCACAAGTGTCTTTTCATGCATTTTATCTCTGATTCTGTTTAAATCCCATTCTACTAATTTCTAAAATATAATTCTTTTATTAAAAATTATTGCAAATTCAACATTATAAATAAAATATTGATTTTCTGTTGCTGATCAAACCCAACCACCAAAAATAAAAATTAAAAGTTTCACTTCTTTTTATGTCATAAACAATGATTTTATCATCATCATCAAAAAAAAAAAAAATCAGTAAATTTCCCTTTATAAAAATAATGTAAACCAAAATATAAAAAATCCATTAATTTCACTTTTTCACTTGAAAAAAGCATATAGTAAAATAATTTTTAATTTAAAATTTTGTTTTGCTTCAATATCGCGCATCATCGCAACAACCATTTAATAAACCATAAATCCTTTCATTTATATTTTCTGTTGGATGTGCGGTTTCAGTGTACATAATTATTATTGCATCAGGAAAAACAAAAATAATTGTCTGAATCTGCAAAATTAATACATCACTGCTGCTGATGATGAGGTAAAACGATTTTACAAAACAAAAATAAAAAAACCTTTTAAAAATTAAATTTTTTATTCGTATGATTGGAAAAATTTTACATACGATTTTATGAATAAACGTTTATGTTTCAACTTTTACTTGTTATTATTAACAAGAACAACAATCAAAACCAATATGATATTAATATGAAAAAAAAAAAAATTAGCGCAAAAATGAAACTTTTAGGACAATTCCAAAATAAATAACCCGAAACAAACCAGATTTTTTAAAAATCATGTTTGTACTTTCGTCAACACCAAGAAAAAAACAAAATTGTCAATATTTAAATTTTTATTAGGTATAATTTTAAGTGTACCAATTAACAGTTTCCAAAATGTATATCAATTTCAAGCAAAAAGGGTTTGCTAAGAACAAGTTATGAATAAATTCAATTAGATAGACATAAAATGACCCGCGAAATAACAAAGGCTAGTAAAAAACCGATTTTGTCCATAATGTAGGAAAGTGTAATGCCTAATATCACAGCTTACCCATAGGATAGGACTCTGGTAACGAACGATTTTTGCAGGAACTGTAACGAACCGTGATGCAAAGACCGCTTGGAGCATATTTTATCACATTATACGACACTTCCTTGGATTATCTTCTATCTAGGTCATAGTAACGTAATTTAGTATATTCATATTGGAAAAGTTTATATTAATTACTTAAAATCGATTTTAGATAAATGACTCATTAGCTAAGCGTGAAAATAACAAAGAAAATTTGTGAATTATATCAGGATTCTTGGTTACGATTAAAGACTTAGAACTAATCAGCAAGTGTAAAATTGCTTAATAATTTCAGTGGTATTAAAACGATTGTAAATTATAAATGGCTTAGCATTTAGGACCTCTATGGTAGATAGAGGTCCGAGAACTAGATACCCAAACATTCAGTAGGATACATAGTCCCAACAAGATTATTCCTTGAAGAAATGTGGCAACACGATCACAACATAATTAACTACTATATTTATTCTACTTAAAAATCTAGTAATCTTGTGAGTTCATCACTTACGATGCACTTCCAACTATTCAAAAATTATTATGTCAAACTAATTAGTATTCCTCTCGCAAAATTCGTCAACCAGTGGCGAGCCGTCTAAGTAAGCAGGCTAAGCTCTGCTGCCCAGCGAATATTTGACACAATTTCAAAAATATTTTAAATTTTAAAATTAAAAAAAAATATATATTTTCCAAATTTGGAAATTATTTATTTGAGTTTTGCTAATTATTTTGTATTCAAATTATTATTTATAAAATGGTATACTTTTAGGCGCCACAAAAGAAGGTACCAGCAAGAATTTTTTTGCAAAGTCAAGCAGAAAAATCTCTGCTGTTGCTTATATTGGTGTGGGATTATTTTGTGTTACCGATTGTTATGCAATTGAGTATAAGAGAGTTTAAAAATATCATATAAATTTGTTTATGGAAAAGCAGAAATATTTCTGCTTTTTTAATAGAAAAGTACCGATTGTTTGTTATGCTATTTAGTATATAAGAAAGCTAAATATCACAAATTTGGTTATGGAAAACAGAAATATTTCTGCTTTCGGAAATCGCAAAAAGCTATTTTTGTTTGACTATTTTTTTTTCGTTTTGATATTTTACAATTTTTTTAAAGTTAATTTTTTATTTTAGTATGTACATAATTTTATTTCAAAAGTAAGTGGAAAAGTGTGAAATTGACATTATTGTATTATTATTAAAAAAAATGAATTAAAAGATGACTTGCCTGAAATTTTTAAATAATGTAGTTGCTATACCACCATATACTACCTCATCTGTCGACGTCGAGAGATCATTTTCAACTCTCAAACGTATTAAAACGTATTCAAGAAATACTACAGGATAAGATAGACTTGCATTATTGACGTTACTTTCAATAGAACTGGATTTATTAATAGAACTTAAAACTAAACCAGATTTTTATAATAATATAATAAAAAATTCTGCACAAAAAATCGTAGAATTAATTTAATTTATGTATAAATAAATGCAAAAAAAAATCATTTGTATTATCTTATTTTTTTAATAATTTCTGCTTGCCTAGATGCAAAAGTCACCGCTCGCCACTGTCGTCAACATGTTGTGTTGCCACATTTCACTTTTAACCCACTAACAATTAGACAAGTAAAGTTTAAAATTAAAGTAAACTTACAGAAAATTATAATTTAAAAGCACATTTTAATGTTCATTGTTAAAAAATGGACTTCAGAGAATTAACAAAAAAAAAATCGAAAATTAACTGGCCCTCGTCCCTATAAAAAAATGCCTTAAGATAAATTTATTGATGTCGACTGGAATTTTATCGTTCGCGCCATATCCGGAAAATACTTGATTTATTTTGTGCTCTAAATTTTACTTTTTTTTTTAAAAGACCTACATTAATTTAAACTTTACCAGTACAAAAATATAAGTACTATATTACATATACATAAACAAATTCCCATACCACACACAACCAAAATCTAAAATTATTAACCCTTTCCGCACCATTTTTTTATTGTACAAAATATTGAACCAAATATGAATTTAATATGTATAAAAAAATTCTGGTTTTAAATATTTTATTTTGTAAAATTTCTGTTGTAATAAATTTTTATAGCTTGTTATAATAATTAAAATTATAAATGAACACTTTTATAGCCACTGAATCTTCTGTAGCTCTGGTATAGTTTGTTGTCCACTATCGAAAACCATTAAATTCTGCACGCACGTTTCATTGTGATTTATATTTTGGACCTACATATTTATTTTTTAAATGAGTTTATATTTTAATTAGCTATCCTACAGAAAACAGTGAAACTGGAAGTGAGGTTGAGAGTTGATATCGTTTTTGTTTAGTAGACTCATAATATAGCATCATATAATAACAGGAGAAATGATTGGGAAAATACTGAAATAAATATGGAAATATTTATATTGTTAAATACTTTTCCAAACCCATTTTTATATCCTTTGGTGTGATGTTTTGAGCGTATAATCGAACAACAAAATTTATTAAATTGAATTTTAATACTGAAATTAATATTTACTATAAATAAATTTATTTTAATCATGATTTAAATTGCATTTGGGGATTTTTAATGTGATTAATTTAGTAAAAAAAAAATATATCGGGAAAATATTATCAGAAATGAAAATTGATTACATAACAAATTGACCGTATAATTTTTACGAGGAGTTATTGAATAATTTGGTAGAATATAATTGAAAAATTAGTTAAAAAATTTAGAATTTAAAAAATCAATTTTTCTTTACTTTTCAAAATGGAAGTGTTCGTCCGCGTTCTTGTGCGCCAGCAATATCTTATAGTTATTGCTATCCCATTTTAATGAAATTTATCGTACAGCCTCATTTCGTAATCTAGAATTGATACTCTTAAAATTTAAGTTAATTAAGTTCAGTAGGTTAATACCAAAATTTACGAATTGATGATTGAATTGATTAGAAATCTGAGATTTTCAACATATTCCAAACTTCATAATTTTTTTACAAAGCACTGATTTAATACTTTTTCGTACTTTTGGCTACTTTTTTTATATATAGAAATATGAAAGTCCTTTTTTGTTGGTTATTATTATAAATTCAGTAATTTATATTTTATAATAATTATTATTTTAAAATATTTCAATCGCAATTTAATGCTCCAATAGTTTTTCTAATTAATGATGATATATTGAATTTTATAAAAAAAAACTTAATGAATTTTCAATAAAAATTTCTATTAAATATATTTAATTTTTAGAAAATTTATGGAGCGATCAATTAAATTTTATTTAGTTTAAGTTTTAGTAAATTATTTATTATTTATTTTATAGAATTGTACAAAATTTATAATACGATTTAGTTAAATGATTTAAATTGATAATTTTAAATAGATATTATGTTCATTATGGTGGAAATTTAGAATTAATATTTTATTTAATGATTGTCAGTTAAATACATAATAAATTTTATAAATAAAATTATATAAATAACTTAATTTTATAAATAAATTTCGTAATTTTTCAAATTCTATATGCATCTCTGAAAAAATAATTGTTTGTAGGGCTTGGTGTTCTAGTAAAGTATAAGAAATATTTTTCACCTAGAAATGTCCTTTATTTATCAAAATTCGCAAAGATAACTTGAAGTTCTTATATCTGAGCAGGTGTAGTGTCAATAGCCATTATAACGAATCGTTACGAATAATTCACTCTTCATCCTAATCACTTACACTATTCAAGTTTTCTCATTAAATTGTTAGACTTGTAATGCAGACATTAAAGATGATTACTAGTACGAAGTACGATCTTTTATACTCAACAAGTAATGATAATTCTACAATGCTCACATGAAACAATTACAATTGGTAATAATGCTAGTTTTTGTAATGAAAATGGATGTCAACATATAACATTCAAAATTGCTTTGATTATATTTCTGATTAAATAAAATAAATAAATTATTTTTTGACAGTTCACAGCATTGACTATGATGAAATTTGGTTCCTGTTGAACATTGCTGAATCTCAGGATGTTTATTCAATTTCCACCTCTCATTTCGTGAATGTGAATATAAATTATAACATTCCAAAACTGTAATCAAAATTCTTTAACTTTATTTAACCATAAGCTTTTAGCAATAGTCAATTTAAGGTCAAGGCTTCGTAGAATATAATAATAATAACAATAAATCAATAACAAAACTTGAACTGATTGTATAATTTTATAAATCCACAGATCTAATTACAAATTTCAAAAATTTTCACTCGATTCTCGATACCACTCAAAGCCTATATAAATCATAAACGAAGCTTTTAACCCCAAAAATCATAAAATAATAACTCAAAATTAATAACTACAACTTCCAAGTAATATAAATCAATATTAAATTTAATAAATATGCAGAATGTAAATATTTTTTTTTTTGCTCTCAATTTATTTGACATCGAATATTCTCAATAGACCTTTATCCATGGTCAACAACTATCAAGTATCATTGCATGATACCAAACCATCGTCTGAATAATAATAATATCGACGACATTTAATATTTTTGATGCAATCTAAGCAGCCAATTAGTAAAAATATTAAAGAAAAAATATTTGTGTGTTAGTTACATTAGAAATAACTTCAATAACTATAAAAACATATAATCAAATTTGATTTAAAATTGTGGTCTAATTTCAAATTGTATAGATACACATCACATCAATTACACGTATTGACTATTTACATAGTCAGCTGTTTTGCATTATATAAATCCATTTAAAACCACCAGTTAAAGTTAAAATGATGAAAGACTTACTGTCTATGGCATATACATAAAAAAGGTGCGAATAAACATTAAGTTAAATAATTTGACTCATGTCAATATAATCAATTTTCTGTAAATCTATAGTAATTTATATAATTATTTGGTGAGAGAGAAAGTGGCTATTAAATAATTAAATAAATATTTGTTGGTTAAACAAAGTTGATATAGCCACTAACAATATCAGAAATAATAACTTATTCAATTTACCCAGTGAGACTTTATTCTTTATTGATGACTTATTGATACCGAATATTTAAAATTTATTTTTATATTAATTTTTATTTTTATATTTAAATTAGATTATATTTATATAAATCAACATTATTTTTATTTTAATTCAAATATTTATTTATGCGCAATTAATGTCATAAAAAGTTTGACAATTTGTGGTTTAAATTTATCAATAATTATAAAAATGCAAATAATTTTGTGGTTATATTTTACAAAAAAAAAAAAAAAAATATTTTGTAAATTTTGTTACAACTCTAAAATTATAATATTATTTGTTTTGACATCGAACGAAACCACTTAAATTCAAGGTGACTTTTTAAGTATAGATATTATACATAATATTAAATAAATAATGTAGAAAATTAATAATAAATATATTTTTGGTTGTACATCAAAATGTTGATTTAAAAATAGCATAAGAAATATATTGAGAAAAATTTATTAATTTTGGGATAACCCAAAATTCGGAGTTTATTAAAACAGTGATTTGTAAAAACAAAATTCAGATTTCTATCACAAATCTCGAATGGACATCAACTATACCAATACCACGAAACTATCCTATATGATGTGCCTTTAAACTGAGCTAGTATATAGCGCGGAGAATAACTGGATCTAACGACTGTAAACACTTCTTGCAGAGCTGTCAAAGGCGAATATATGAAAACTAGTTGTGTTACTGTCCCAGTTTAATATAGAAACAATCCATGCACTTTGGGAAATTATCAATTCTGTAGTGTGTAAGAGATATCAGAAATCTCGATAATCGATAGTGACATATTTGTTGCGAGAACAAACTGGTTTCAGTAGGAGTCATAATAATTGTTCTTATAATAATAAAGGAATACCTCTTTAGGCCAAACAACAACTAGTCTAGTTTTATGTCTCACCATTTTAACTAAACTGAACTAACTTGTTTAACAAATTTCGTTACAGTAGAGGAACAATAAATATACAAGTACAGCGCATAGTAATTTTAGTAATGTATAAAATCATAAATTCTCTTTTTTCAACTCATCGTTCCGACACAACACTTCATACGTACGGCCATAACTCCTTGTAAAAATTAAATAAAGATTACGTTTCCTTTTTCATCTTTTGATAATGATATTTAATAATTCAAAAATTATTATAAACTTTCTCCTTCGTCCTTCCACAAGCAAATTAACAAAATATAATCTATAAATATATGTATCCATTTTTGCTCCTTATTTTCTGAAATTAACGCATCTCTTCTTCTATGTTCACACAAAGGATTAATTTATAGGTTTTAATCTTTCGATATATACACATACAAACAAATTCCGTACTTTATTCATCCTGTCGTCGTTCATTAATAAAAAATTTCGTTAAAATTTGATATACAAAAAGTTTATATATTCCTTATTAATAATAGCTCTCATTAATTGTAAAATCTCAAGACGACCTCATTCCCGAAATAAAACTTTTTGATAATCATTATTCAAAAAAAGGAAATATTGTATATATATATATTTAGATTACCAATAAATTTATTTTCATTTTAATATCCTTTTTTAAGGACGATACATAACAATTTCAATGAAGAAATTAGTACGGAAAACTTTTCAAGGGATAACCAAAAAATTATTATTATTATTATTTATGTAATTATTTAGCCGGGTATTTAAATGAAATATATGAAGGGCACGCACAATCCTAAATCATTATTTTTGTATATGGCAGAGAGTGGTTCGTTTTATGGTCTCATACAAATTTTATTCAATGAAAATTATGCCTCCCTTTTTATCCTATGGCCATCAAAAACATCCGCAGTAAAAATTTAACTGAAATTAAATTTTTTTTTTTTTAAACTCCTTCCTCGTAGTTTCCGGTATCCTTAAGGTACAGACATTCAACAGAAAATTTTATAAATATTTTCGATGTTAATATTAACCACCACGTTGTTCCTCAGATCCTCTATAAATTTCACTTACGCTAAAGTACAAAATTCGTAACCAACAAACATATTTTTTTTTTTTTTGATCCTCAATATAAAATGAGGAAAATTGTTTGTTCGGTTGGGTTCCGTTTGATATTTATTAAAAAAAAAAAAAAAAACTCCAAGGTTGGTAATAATATTTTCACAATTACACCTCCCTAAACCCCAAACCAAAAAAAAGCTTCTTCTGTAAATGGCCTCCAACATATTTTTGTATAATGCGATATTTTAATTAGCGGAGAACATAGAAAGACAGGAACCATTAGCGTGAACAACATGACTGCAGGGTAGATTTATTTGATTTTGTTTAGAAAATTATGTATACGTACGCAAATATCAAATACATACATACTTTTTTTATTGAATATACAATGAAAAATGAAAATTGTATTGCCTTTTAAGAGAATTAATTAAGGGTGACTTTGTTAGCTGCATGAGCCACAGGGTATACAACATTTCGTACTATAGTTCTATAGTATAAAAAACATAAAAGGATTTTTAGTTAAGGAGTTTGGGGGTAATTTTCAAAAAATACAAATGAAAAAAAAAACTGTGATTTATTTTGCAGAATGGGATGTGAAACCTTTTTTTTTTTTTTGGAAGGAGTTAGCGGGTGTTTTTGTTTGTTAAAAGGTACATAAAGAATACTAAATTATTATAATCGTTGATTTATGATATTGAACATGGAATTGACAGATTTTTCATAAAACATAAACACAACAAAGTCATTGTATTCAGAGAAAATTCGATTCCAAATCCCAACATAACAAAAAAAATATTATAATCCAGATTAAATTTATGATTTCGTAAAATTTATTGGATTTTATTGTACCGAAAAAAAAAAATATATGTTATCAAAATATCGTTTATATGTAATCAGTTAAAAGTTGATAAAATATCAATTATGGAAAATTTTATTCAGGTTTTATATTTTGGGAAAATGAACGAATTTGTTATGATGAATAAACTTTGTCTTTTTAAGGTAAATATTTTACAATATTGAATTAACCTAATTTTTTTATTTTCTTATGTACGATCAAATTCTGTTTTTGTATGGCATTCATGTAGATAATTTAATTCTTGTTTAAATATTTTTATTTGTATTTTAAAAATTCCATTCTCTCAGATGATTAACTTTTCAAATATACAAAATTATAAAAATATGAATTTTCTGATCATATTTTGTTAAAAATTTGAATACATTTTAAAGTAAACAATTTTTATATGTCATAAAAACAATTTTCAAATTTAATAGCTTAGTTTAACTGTCGCGATCAGTACGTGAACTATTTCTATAAGATTGACTGACGAGAAATGAGTTAATAGTTAATAGGAATCTGTGGTTTTAAAGCGCTGCTATTGTCTAATAGAGACTACTGACCAAAGCAATGAATTACACCTTGAATTTTCAATAAATTATCTTTCTAGTTTATATGATTATTAAAAATTTGCTCATTTATCACCCAGATAGAGCAGGGCTCTTTTAAAGATAAAATACTTCCGATTTATTATTTAATTTATAGTCGAGGATTCCGAATTACTTTATTTTAAGACAATTCGCCTCGATCTATGAATTTATGGTGAAATCCAAATTTAAAATAACTTTCATATTTTGTTCGAAATTTCCAGCATTTTCTAGATTTGGATTGTCGAACGAAGCTGGTAACAATATTCAGAATTTAAATTTAATAATTGAAATATTTCAAGGAAATTCAATATTATTTATATAACACAAAACAAAACAATTTTACCATTTGAATAAATAAAATTCATGGCACCTGAACAATAAAAACAACTCTTATCAGTACCGACTAAATAACAGCCCCGAAGGTAAAATTCAGTAACTTAACAACAACAACAAAAAACAAGAAGATAAAACGTGTTTGCTAAGTAATTAATGAAATATTTTAAATTCAGTTTGTTTTTCGGTGCATTTTTAATATGTTAAATAAAATTATTTTTATTTTAGTTTCATTATTTAACTTCTTTTTTATATATATATTTTTCTTACCGATATTGAGACACATTTATTTAAATTTAGTATGAAAAAACCAGAGTCTCAGACGATCTGTATTATTTAAGGAATTCGAAAAGTTTGTGAAAAATACAATAAATTTAAGAAAAATATTTTTAAAGAAGTTTATTTATATTTTTCCATTATTTTTATTTAATTATAATATTTTAGGTTAATTCAAATTCAATGTTTTTACAAAATAACGTCAATCACACGTCCTCTAATATTGTAGATGTAAAATGTTAAAGACAGACGAAATATGAATTAATTAATTTGATCATTTTTGTAGTAAATTCTTGCTAAAGTAAATTTAAAAGTCATTTATAAAATGCTATTAAACTAGGGGTTGTCATAGATTATGAGTTTGTTGAACCAACAATCTTTTATATATAGATTAGTTCAATCTAGGACGAACTGTAGTATACACTTGAGCATTTTCTTCTCCATTAATAAATCTTCAACTTTCTTTTCTAAAATTTACAGGTGACAGTGGAAGGAAGTAGTATCGTTTTTTTTTTCAGAACTGTGAGCCCCTAACTTAGTGGCAAGCTGTCTAATTACTAACATTTGTGATGGAAAAAGCAAAGCTTAATCCACTGTGGATAGTACATTTTTTCTCAATAATCCAAGCTTAAAGTTTAAAGATGTTATTCTCTTTTTCTCTTTTGTAAATAGACCTATCTACTACCAATATCTCACTTTAAGCTTGTTTTTGCTAATCCAAACAAATAGTCAATTTAATTGTTAGGCCCCATTTTCTTGGCAACGGAAGTTGATGCTTATTTCTAAGACTGATTAGGATTAGATACTTGATTACTAATTATTATTTTTACTCGAAAAAGCTTTCGCCATACGATTGAACTATCTATATGTTGATAATTTTTGGTTAAAACTAAAACAATTGTTTCTACAAAATTTCAGATTCAAGAATGTTAAGAATTTTTTTATTTAATTCGGTAATATACCAACTCACAATATTACTGAGACACCGATAATTATACCCAGATAAATATCCTCCGTGACAAATAATGTTTCTCACAACACTTTTAGTATGGAATATTTGTACCGGTGATTATTTTTAAAATTGATTTTAAAAATCCAATTTTTACCAACAGGTAATTCCATTACACAAAAATTATCATACTTCTCGTAAAAAAAAAAGTTATCTGGAAATATTTTAAATATCTTCACACTTTCAGGGCAATGATTTCAATGTAAACACACTTTTTAAATTGATATTTTAAAAATTGTTGGTCTTTTAATTTCCAAAAAAAAAAACGTAATAAGGTGGGTGATAAGGTGAAAGTGCCTCAAGGTATTTTTCGTATATAACGTTCATTACATTGACATCAAAATTTACCTTAAGGATATGAACATTTAAACGAAGCTGTTATTTGTACATTCAAAATATTTCAATTTAAATAAAAAAAAAACTGATTTTATCGCAGCTCATCTTCTATATTTTTACAAAACTTAAATTTAGAAAATTGACTTACCTTTTGGACAACAAGTGGTGTACCGAAATCAGCACCACCTTGAAGTCGGAAACCCCATGGTTGAGCATCACCACGTGATAATCTTACATTAATCAGCTGAGCTGCCATATCTATAAAAAAAAATGATAATTAAAATTGAATTTTGTATTTTTTAGAGTATTTTTTTATGTAAAACTTTAATTGACATTTTTAATGCAGATAATTAAGAGTTTTGCATTCTTTTTTTATACACTAATTTATATATAGTAACATTTTTGTTATAGTTCATTAAGGATTTTATATAATGAATTTAATGATATGTTTTAATTTATAAAGTGTTGTGGTGCTGCCGCACTAATGAGTCACGATTGTAATTTAATCAATTTAAATATTGTGTATCGTAGTTGAAAATTGGATATAAATTTAAAGCCACGACTGTAATAGCAGTCCTAATCAATTATGTTGGAGTAGACAATTTGATAATGTTAAATTTTCGGTTTGTTATTTCAAAATAATTTTGAAATTGAAGTGGATTTAAATATGGGACAGAAAATGAGATAATTTTCGTAGTGATATACTTATAAATAAAAAATGATCAATGTTTTGCAGTTATACAATTATTCTGAGTGCCAATATACTTAGGAAAACACGAATTACACTAGGAAAAGCCTATATGTACTTCAATGAACAATAACAAAATATCGCTTAATTGTCCTAAATTTTTCGCAATGTCGCGATAATTATCATAGATAATTGATAATTTGCTGTTTTTTCGTACATACTAAATTAATCGTCCCCAATTAATCGTCCTCAATAAACCCGACAAATTTGATAATTATTTTACATATAGTAAATCTGAAAATTAGAGTTCCTAAAAAATGTAAGGCATCTTATTTTGTAAAGGTGATTCATTTTTCCAATGTTTAACATGACCTGTTTGAACATACTCCATAATTTCCATAATTTTAAATAAATAATTAATTTATTTATGGAAAATTTATAATTATAGTTCATTTAGTTAAAATTTTAATATTTGATTTTGTATTTATTTAAATTGATTAGTAAAATAATATTTATTAATTAAATTTGCAAGAAATTTTAAATTATTTTATCTCTACGGTACAAATTAAAAATCATTTTCATTTTAAATAATATTTGATGGTTTTTTTTTTTTTTTTGTTATTTTTACTTTATTAAATCTAATTGACCATTAAGCAATACGTTCAGGTATATCAATTTAAACGTAGCTTTATCAACCATATCAGAGGAAACGTGATAAAAATCTAAAATTCACATATTTTTAATATAAAAATTGAATTTTTTTATTGAAAATATATTTAATTTTCTACATCATTTTCCGCGAAATTGTTGTTCATTTCTATATTTCTCTATGGCTATTTAATTTTCGAAAAAAAAATTAAATAAATAAAATTGTGTAAACATCAGTAAATATCAGAAAATTTAACAAAATATTAAAGTCTATTAAAGTAATTGGATTAAATTTTTATGAAAATGTCAGAATTATTTTTTCTGTTTTTTATCTAAAAATGTTACCAAAATTTTTTTTTATATAATTAAGTTATAATTTACTGAAAAAATATTGATAAAATATTTATTAAATTTTGATAAAAAAATAATTTTTTGGTGTGACAATTCATAAAATTGATAAAATTCTGAAGTAAAATGTCATAATTTATTATGGAAAAATTTCATTATCATCGTAATCAGTATTGATTTAGGATTTTGATTGCAAATAATAATATAATTATTTATGTATGTATATTCGAGGGTTATATGAAAGTTACTTGGTAACTTATACTTCACTTTAATGCACTTATCCCAACTGGTCCAACTGTACAACTCTTAAAAATAGCAATCTAACTCTGAATGTCACAATATCGTTGGCTTAAAAATGAAAAATATCGTTGCGAAACAAATGGGGGTCATAAGGTATCATATCTAGTGAATATGAGATGGATTTCGAATTTAGGCTAATTTAGCTGGCGTAATGAAATCTACTGTTAAGAATATGTTTCTAATACTTTTCTAAAACAATTCCATTGTATATCATCGTGATATGTTTGCACCGATACGAGCTATCGTGACTACAGCTTCAGATGGTGTACTCATGATATTTTTCAGGAAACTCACACAATTTATGTGTCACTTAGGAAAGTTTCTGAATAATCCTCATAAATTATATACGGTAATTGTAAATAAAAGTTATTTATAAAATGTTTTGATTTAAAAATCTGTTAAAGAAAAGTAAAATTTAAGTTATAAAGAAAAATTTAAGTAGAAGTATATAAAATCCAAAATTTCCTTTTTTCTTTTTAAACTGTTATCCAGGATATTTGAAATAAAACTACAAAAGAAACAACGACAAAAAATGTTGAAAATTTTATTTTTAAAAAATATATACATATAAAAAATACTGTGAACAAAAAAACAGCATAAAACTAAAATTATTACATTTCGTACAATTGTCTACAACATTGTAGAGGTATCATAACACGTCTGCAATAATATTATGTGAATGTTGATATAATAACACGTCCATATAAAATAATCTATTCTTGAGTACCCTAAAATGTAATAAAATTACTTTATATATGAAAACTAATGTTTAACTATAAATTATTTATTAGTTACATTATTATTGTTAAGATCAATGCTTTGACCTGTTCTACAACAGGATTTACTTATTTTGGACCCGAAATTGTTTTGATATTAATTTTGATTTAGAAAAAGGTTAAATAGTGATCGACATGAAAGAGATTCGTAAGATTCGTACACAAATAAATATTACAATTAAAAATATTTTAAAATTAATCCTGTAAAACGTATTCAATTTAATAACTTCATTTTTAATGTACACTGCTAGAAAAATATATAAACTTCATAAAATTTAAAATTTGTTAGAATCTATTAAAATTTTGGTACCTAATTAAATTGAAATGGAAAGCATTTTAGCAATTTTTTTAATGATTACCAAATTAAACTTTTGCAAGTTTTCTGATTCAGAGAATAAGTCCAAGCAGTCACGAAATTCACTCAAAATTCAACCGAAAAAAAAACTCTTTACAAAAAAAATGAATTAATTAAAATTGTGGTGAAACATTTAATATTGAACCTAGCCCAGCTTTAGAAAGTATTAGGTCAAATAAATTGTAGGAAAAGTTATATCAGTTTCGGGACATTTTCTTTCGATAAAATATGTTGCTCAATTTAATATGGAATAATTTAAATTAAATTGCTGTCAACACAGACACTTCGTACATTTCGTACTTGATTCAGATCGTACAGGTATACATCTCAAAATACTAAAATATATTAATATTTTGCTTCCTATATAAACACTTGATAGGAAATTTCTGGTTTCATATGAAAATGATTCACTTAATTTTATTGTTTATTGTAACCAAAAGAAAAATTTTCGAGGTTAATTCTAAATTTAAATATAATTTAAAAATAGAAACCAAAAAATTTGTTCAATTTTACAAATATATTTAAAATATTAAATTTCAAATCATTATTTTTATTTTTATTTATTCGAAAACATTTTTCCAATTAAATATAAATCTCAAGATATAAAAGAAACAACAATTTTGAGCATAAACGACAACATAGAACACAGAGTGACTGAAGTACGTGCTTCAAGTTGAATATTTAATATTTGTCAAATTATTATGTTGATAGAAAATCTTTTTTTTTTTTTAAATAATAAAATTTTTGAGAATTTGAAAATTTTGGTAAATTTTAAAATAATATTCAAAATTTTGTTTTTATAAAATAAAAAAAAATATACAAAGATTTTATGAATAAATAAATAAATTATTTAAATTTGAATTTTGTGATATCCTTAAATTGATATTAGATTATAAATTATGGAGAAATTGAACTATTTTATTAATGTTAAATATGCTAATTTTGTTTAAAGTGCTAATTTATATAACTATTTTTTTTTACCATTGAAGTAAATATCAAAATTCAATGACAAACGAATATAATTACATAATTTCATATTAAAAAAAAACACTGTAAAAATTTATATATTTCTTAAAAAATACTATTATCTCTAAATACAAATATTCACTTCCGATAAAATAGTTTAAAAATGTTGAACTGTTAAATATTTGATATTAAAACCTTTTTAATCAGATTATGTTTTCAGGGACGGAGTCGAATTAGTTGTCCATTTTCAGAACTATGGTATAAATAATTATTTGCTATTGAAACATATAACCTATATTAAAATTAATTGCCCCTATAATTCGACCGCCCGTGTACTTAGCACCAATTACAATTATGAATGGCGTCACCCCGGATATATAATTAAATTTTAATTCAGAATTTAAATACGAAATTGTTCGTAATTGTTGTTGTTCGTAATTACGATAGTCACTTCATTAGTGTTAGTGGTGTAAGTAAAAATTAAAGTAATTAATAAATATTTTTTTACATAATTTCAGAGAATTTGCTTAAGTTAAACATCTTATTATATTTGAAAGATATTTTCTACTAAAGAATATTTTATTTACATATACATTTTTTCATAAATCATAAACAATTTAAATTAAACTGATAAGTCAGTTGGCAATTTTGGTATACTCTTGAACTTCTGTCAGAAGTTTCGTGGCGCTCTGGTATGTCAGTAGATGACCAATCTGCTTAATCCAAAGCATGTTAAGTAAAGTCATCAAAATCGAATGGAAAATGATGTAATAATTTATAAAATAAAAAAAATATTGAAGGTTTATTATAATACCATGGATTCAATATATTGTGTTCGATTTAAAGTTCCTTTTAGATCCGTTGAATAACTTATATAGACAGACAGACAACGAGAACATAAATCATTTTGTACTACAAAAAAGTGCTTAAAAAAACTATATTTTAATATAAAATTAAAAAAACAAAAAATTCATTCAACAATATTTTTATATTCTAAACTATTTGATGAATCAGTTTTTTAAATTTCTTATATTTATATGCATATTCAGCATATTTCCATTGAAAATTATCCAAAAACAAAAATTTTTGTAAAGTATATTCATAATTTATTTAAACGTTATTATTACATAAAATATCATATTTAAACCTAAACCAAAAACAAAAATCATAATAACATTCTGAATAGTATTCAAAAAATATCCCATAGTTAAATAAATATTATATAAAAAAAAGTAATTCATAAAAACTGTTAAAAACAAAAACTTCATTATCAGCAAAATAAAAAGTTTTTATTTTTTATTTTATCATTTTAATTATAATATATTTTTATTTATATTTTGCTTGCATTTGAATAAACCTTAACACTAGAGAACTGATTAAATGAATAATTTGTAATGGTGACACATATTTTTTTTTTTTTACAAATTATCTGTCGAAGTCTATTCACTTTAAACAAACAAACAAACAAAAAAAATACATTTAATAAATAAAAAATTCTATTTAAATACAAAATTTTATAAATGTTTTATATTTAGAAAAATACGAACTGAAAACGTTTCAAATTGCAAATACATCACGTCATTAAATGTGCATGAATAGGAATTTTTAAATAAATAAATTTGTTGAAAAATTGAATTTACAGATAAGTAAAATATTTATCATCATTAAAATGAACTTTATGTCCAATATTAAATTAATCACATTAATTATTAAATATATTGCAATTTCGTTTTTAAAAATTATTTTAGTCTTCATCTGTAATACTCTTCGGATCTGCAGTATCGGGCGATAGCACATAGCCACCACAATATTTGTTAAGAATTTACAGGGAAATAATTTCAGAAGGGTCAATTTGTATAATTTATAGAACCTATATAATATTATGATTCATCAGATTACTATAGTTCAACTCCTGCTCGAAATAACGATAAAGATATCAGAGACATTTCATCATTCTGATTAAGACTTTTTCATTAGAAAACGTGTTAATTAAGCAAATGTATGACTAAACTTTGGGAAATTCAGGTATTTACAATTAGTTAAAACAATATCCTCAAATCAATTTTCGATTTTTGATATTTTTTTGGTTTTTTTCTTAATATAGGACATCCATTTCCGGACAACAAATGTTTCCGTACGTTAAAAAACTTGTTGGAGGTAAAGTTGCTAGTATATTTGTGTACCATATAAAATTTGAATATGTTGAATTAAATATCACGTAATCTATGTTGTTATCACTAGAAAATGGAAGTGTTGAGTTAGTTTATAAAAGATAAAAATTATGATAAAATAGAATTTTATGTTTCCATGCAACGAAAATTAAAATTCTATTTTATTCGATGTTTTAAGTCAAGTTTTTAATAATTCTATGTTATTCGATGTTTTAAGTCAACTCAAAAATATTATCAAAATTCACGAAATTAAATTAAATTTAATTTGATTATTATTTTATGACCAATATAAGTAAAGAAAAATGTTTGTTAATTTTTACTTTATTGATTTAAATATACATTTAAAATTCAATTCAAATTATGTCAACAGTTACAAAACTCTTACATAAATCATTATGTTAATATTTAAACTTAAATATTAACTGGTAACAAATTGAATCCTCAGCCAGTCACATACCATAATAAAAAATACCAAAGAAAATCTTTCATTCAAACATCAACAAAAAAAAAAGAAAACAAAGCCAGGAAAACGAAAAATTACCAAGAATATAAAATGTCTAGAACGTGATAAGATTAATTTTTTTAGTAGTTTTTATTTCGAAATTTCTGTTTTCTTTTTCTTCTTTTTTTTGAATGGACCAATAATAAACTAAGAAATGTTCTGGTCTTTTGGAAACTATATGTAAGTACATAGAAAATATAATAAAACATCATCAATTTGTTATGTGTCTCTTGTGAAAGGACTTGTGTTTTTTTGAGTGGAAAAGTATCAATCAAGTACCAAGATGAACATAAAAAAAGCAACAAAACCAAAAAATCATACACAGGCGAAATATTTCTGCAGTAGTTTTATATTAATGGGATTTTTGGAGTACCAGCAGTCGAATATAAATTGCTACAGTTGTAAGTTTTGAAGAATTTGACTATTCTAAGTACATACATAATTTTTTTTAATAAAAGTCGAGATGAAGTATTTACTTATAGTGTCATCTAGCGGAAGAAATAAACATTTTTCTGTTTGATGGTATGGAAAAAAAAATTATAAAAAATCTTCTTGAACAAAATATTCTATAACAAAATATTTTTTAATTGTAGTGGACAAAAGTTAAAATTAAATTTCCGCCATTTTATTCTCTGCACATAGGTAGGTCAAATATAATAATATCCGTTGATTTGACCTGGCTTCAAAGTCTCAATATATTGTACATTTTATATGATTAATAATTTAAATTAACATTTATTTTAAGAAACATTAAACAGACTGACCGACGAACAGACAGACACCAAAACGATAACTTAAGGAAATTTGTATTTATCAAAAAGCTATATAAAAAAGAAAGTCTTAAACTGAACATTCACCTTCAAGAGTTCAATTGACTTTAATTTTGGAACTTCTTTTATATAGGTATATAAATTTGGTCTGGTGATGGAACAGACACAAATTTTCTTTATAGCTTTAATTTATAATTTTGCAAAATATAAAAATAAATAATTGAAATTTTATATATAATTAAATGGTTATTTATAAATTAAATAAACAAGTAAAAATCCACTTTAAAATCTAAAAAAAAACTGATTTTTTTTTTAAAACTGCCCACGCATTTCAAAACTTAATTTTTTTTTTTTTTTAATTCAAACTTTGCAAATTTATTTTAGTAAAATGAGCGCACGCAGAAAAATCTTTCGGGTTTATTTATTTCTTTTTTTTTTATCAAATCAAATTTTCATATTTTAGCATAACTTTATGATTATTTCTTGATGGTATGATATTTCTTACGCCACCAACAAACCAGTGGCATGTGTGAAATGCTTAAAAAAAAATTCATTATCATAAATATTTTAATAATTTTTATTTTTTTTGCATATAGTAATAAAGAGGATGTTGGCCCAAAAATAAATTTCACCTCTTCAGTTTCCCCCCAATAAAAAAAAACTTGTTCTCTGGTTACCAAAAAAAATCTTTACCTAATTTTAATATTTTATTTTTGTTTTTTTGATTTTATTCAATTTTTCTTATATACAAAACGGTTTAAAAATTGCAATTTTATCGACTCTTTAATAGAAGTAAATTGAAAAACGGTTAAGAGTGGAGCCGTAATAAAATATTCCATTAAAAATTCGAATAAATCATTCAGTTAAAAAGAATTTATTTAAATGCAATACAAAAAGAAAATATTCAATTTTGATTTAGTAATTGATATTAAATTGACATTGATTTATATTAAGTCAAAATAATAATAATAATAATTTAGTTCAGGGTCGTAGTCAGAACTTAAAAAGTTGACAGTTCCTGTAGAGAGAGCTTTTGTTATGTCCAAGGGAGAAATTGATTACACTTTCCTGTTCATTCTCAAAATTTGATGAAAATTACAAAAATTATTTTACATACGTAAGAGTTTGATTTTAATGTGTCAATTGTAGAGAAGTTCTGCAATGAACTACCTCTTAAAACAACTCTTGACCTATAAAACTTGAGTACATACAAACAAGATTGATCAATCTCAAATAGTTTTAGTAATAGCATATTTATTCTAAAAGTGAAAATCTTATAGAGAATGGAACAATTCAGTATCCGTAGCGTACATAGAATAAGAGAATCAAATCAACTTTTAGCTTTCAATTGGTTTTAGCTTCAAGTTCCCGATGAATAAACTCTTCAAGCAAAGTGCTTCAGGACAATAATGTTCCAAATAAAACATTACTTTTTGAAGAAATCAGTTTTAAATTCAACTCTTCCCCATTTAACGACATGTCATTATGTAAATTGAGAAGAAGCCAACAAAAAAATTAACTGATAAATTTAATTTGGTAACAATTTAGTTAACCCTGATTTAAAAATATTTTAGGATATTACAAACAACATTTTCTTAATAGCCAGAATTTCAATAATTTTAATGACCCCGAAAAAAGAAATTCATCGTAGGGTGGACGGAGACGAAGAAAATATAGTTTTTAAGAAAATGTGCTGATTTTATTTAAATTTTAAATCGGTCATGGTCAATTAATGTTTGAAAAATTTATGATTTTTGTTTAGAAATTGGCACATTTGCAATTTACCCAGCAAAGAGATCGTAAAGATTTGTACGCAAATTGCAAGTAAAAAATAATATTTATTTCATATAATTTCATTAGTTTAAATAGTAAAGGAAAATAAAACAATATTTTAATTAAAATAAATTCCGTCATGCTTGTTAATTTTTTGTACGAAAATTTATATTTTCTTAGAAATTAACAAATAAATTGTTTTGCATAAGATAAGGTTTAAGTTTAATTGATGTGTAATTTTATTTATTTGAATATAATTAATAAAATTATTTTATTTAAAAAAAAAATTCAAGGTTCTACTTACCGAATTTTATAGGAAATGAATAATTGTTATATTAAGAAAAATTTTACATTCCAATTTTTTGACAGATTTGTTATACGCTGAAAGTATTTTAAAATGTTGAGATACTCTGAAGCCATTTTGAATATTTTTTGACAGAATGTATGTGTAGGGCAATTTAGTTAATCAGTATAAGTTTACTCAAATTAGTATATTTTTGGTATGTTTGTGATACGGTAGCATTAAAAAGATGAATCGAAAATATTCCAAATTTTAAATCTAATATACTAAGCCTAATCGCTCTTTACATTGTTTATACATCAGAGGAATTACATAATTCATTTCCGGGTTTAAAAAACCTAATATTATTCGATAAACACGTCCATTTTATAGCTAGTATTGGATAACTAAGCTAACTTGAAATCGCGATTCTTTGAGTGACCTCTAATGACACGGAAATAGCAAATATACTTAGAGAAAATATTAATTTTTAAGAAGCCAAGCAATAGTTTTGTAGTTTACTCCACAAAATTAATGAGATCTATAATGAAATGAAAGTATAATGATAATAATAATCACAATAAATTTCAACTCGAAATTAATAAAGCCAAATTATCAAATGATCATAAATTATTGTCTATACAATTTTTACCTACATAATTTCGAATTAACTAACAGAGTTCAAAAAGTCAAATGTTAGTCGTCACATCACAAAAATGTATTATTTAATTAATGTAGTCGAATACCACCCTAATAACCAGACAAGATAAACATCACACAGTAAAAATTCTCACAAGTATTAAAAAAACAAAAAAAAATATGTTAAACTTTTGTTATAAAACTGGAAAAAAATTATGACATCATTTTTTTAAATATATTTACGAATTTTATTCCCGCAAAAAAAAAATGTTGAAAATATTGTTTTTTTTTTTTGTTATCTGTTAATTTATGAGTAATTTAATTTACAGTCTGAAGACTAAGTGACTAAATAGATTTCAGGTGCCAAAAAGCAAACTTCGAAATTTTAATAAAGTTTATTTTTAGTTTAATTTCTGTATACGATAAATATAAAAAACCTGAATAATTTTGATAAATTCCTCAAAAATATTTATCGATTACCTGTACAAAATAATGGCAATAAAAAATTGATTTAATAAAATTTCAAAAATTTATAATATTTAAGATAAAAAATACTGAAAATCTGAAATTCCTAAAAAATTACGTGTTAAAAAGATATTTTCTCTTAAATTTTTTTCGTCTTTAATTTTAATTAACATTTTCTTTTTATATATATAAAAACTCCAATTTTGACAGTTTTTTATTTAAGATTTGAACGTGACATTAAACGTGATAAAAAAATATTTTGATTCTCAAATTATATAAAATAAATTCGAAATGATTTTTTTTAAAGAAATTTCTAACAATCTCTAGAAATAAAATTTAAAAATAATTTGGTTAAGCAATTTTTATTTCAGATTATTAAAAACAACAATTTAGTAAATCTAAAAACTATTGAGAATTTTCTTGGCAATATTAATATTTTCAAGTTGTTTCGTTTCCAAAAAAAAAAAAATTAAAAAAAAAAATAATGTTTAAAAATAAATTCTATATAAAATTGTGTAGGGGAATAAAATTATTATTGGGTAATCAATTTTTTCAATGGATTTATTATGTAATATTTTAATAGATATTATTTGTATCATTTATAATGAATTTTAGTAAGCTTGTGCCAAATAGTAATTTAAGATTTTTGTAAAAATTCTCATTTTCGTTTTTAATTTAAACTTTAATAAATTTTAAAATTTTCGAATTTATGTTATATTTTATTATAATTAAATAACTTTAGGAAAATAATCAAATTAAATTTTATGTTACGTTACCAGGGCAGCACAAAAATTTCAGTAAATTAATAATTACCAAGTAATTATCAATTTTCGAAAATCGAATTCGACAAGGTCAAAATCAATTATTTTCATTCAATTAATAGAGAAAGTGAAATTTGTTCAACAATCGATGAGTTTCACTCAATTGAGAAAGAAAGTGAATTTTAACTATTTTCGAATTTTCTGCCCGTATTACTAAAATTTGAATTTAAACATTCGAAAATCGATCATTTTCACTCAATGGATAAAAAACAAAGTGAATTAATTTTTATATTTATTCGAGCGGAAACGAGATAAGGTTTCGCAGTAATTTTTCAAAGAAATTAATTTATCAATTGATATATTGTCTACTATCTTTTGAGTATACTACTAAATTTCCATTCAATTTTTTAATAGTAAATGATTGCCTACGAATAAAAACATACAAAATTTGACCCTTCCATACTACGAGTGCAAAGATGGGTGTCATTAATTGAGAACTATTGCTTTGACATAATGTTTATCTATTAGTAATTAACAAAAATCATATAAAATTTTAATTTTATGATATTTTATGTGATTGGTACTTCGAAGAAAGTCTTTAATTTCAAATTACAGAGGGCGATGCGTGCCACTTTTTGTAACAAAAAACAAAAAAATGAAAAAACAAAATACTGACTAAGAATCTTTTACAAAGTTAGTTTATAATTTATAGAACCGAACCAAAAAATTATAAAATTATGTAGTATTTTTGGGTGGTCTTAGCCCACACAATCCGCTCTAACTGAATCGCTACTGATATCCTAAATAATTTTATCTTAAAATATCTAAATTTATAATGGCTGTCCTAATTAGCAAGGACACCTGTTAGAAAATCGAATTTAGACTACTAATCTTATCAAAACCTTTCTGAATTTTATGTAGACTTTAATTACGATATAAAATACAAAAAAAAAAATCAATTAAATAATAATAAAATTAATATCAAAAAAAATATTTTTTTTACTTAAAAAATTTTATTTAAATTTTTTTCTACCAAAAAAATTTCATTTTCAATTATATCACAATGAAAATAAAACTTTTCAAAAAAAAAAAAAATCAGTTTTTCTTTAACGAAAAACAAATCTGAAAATAGATCAACCATTTCGAACTGAAATAGCAACTAACAAAATTCACATTAGTGGGATATAAATATTATCGTATATTTAATTTTTTTTTTAGCTCGCTAGCAATATAGAAGCTTTGGCTATAAAAAATTCACATAAAATTATATATAAAAATCATATTAAAATTAAATTTAGGCCCCGCGAGTATTAACATATTTGTATAGTAAAAACCAAGTACATAAAAAATAATTTTCCGTGAATTAAATTATTATTTATCTATTTTATTATTAAACTATATAAAAACGAAAATCCCAAAATATTTTTTTTACAAGTACACTTTCGAAAATTGGCAAATTGTAATTAGAAAATGTAAATCATTACAAAAATTGTAATTCTATTTGGTACTATACAAAATGATAAAAAAAAATTTAATTAGGCCACCCCGAGGGTATGAAAAGTCTGTTCGAAAATTTTATTTAGAATGAAAAACAAAAAAAAAATTACAATTTTTTTTTTTATTTTGTCATTATAAAAATTTTGCAATTTTCGATAGCAACAAAATTTTCTATATAAACACCAGACCAGCACGAAGAAGAAGAAAATTAGTCTAGAAAATCATATAAAAATAATGTTTTTAGAGAATTTTTCTGGCTGCTAATATAATAGTGAAAAACTGGCGAAAAAAAATAAAATAAATAATATTAAATTTTCTGAAAATGCTATAAATAAACTCACCTTGAAATGTTTTTATCCAATTACACACTCAAAATAAAGAAAATATAGAAAATTTATAAAAATAAATATTTTCTATATAAAAAAAAAGTTTTATTTTTTTTTTATAATTTTCTTGGATTTTCCACTAATTTTTTGCACTTTTTTATTTTGTTATAATTAATTAATGAAATTATTAAATAATTATTTAATATTTTAGCACTTTTTCTTGATGCACTTCCAGAACAAAAATTTTAATCCTTTTTGTCTTTGGTTCGTTTCGTAATTTTTGGATTACACTTTTTTTTTTTTATTTTGTTATGTCGGGGACAAAATTTTCACTTCTTAACAAAAAAAAAAATAAAAAAATTGAAAATTTTAATTAGTTTTATAGAGGAGGGGATTAAAAGGATGTAGCTATATATAAAATTTCTTCAGTTATTAATAAAAAAAATATTTACAAAAAAAAAATCAAAATTTTCAACGTTAACCAAGCGACGATTTTCTCTTAACTAAAAACAAAAAAAAAAACCTTTCGAACCACTTCGCCAGACACAGAAGTTCAGAAAAGTGGGAAAATTTTTGGGATAAAATGATCGCACGAGGAGAATCGTAAAAATTGCCGGAAAATTAATTGTATACAGTGGTGGGAATTTTGTGAATTATACAATTTATAAATAAGAATATTTTCAATTTCGAGAAAATTCTCAGAAAATTCTATAAGGAAAATTCTTCAGAGCAGAAAAAGAGAGAGTAAAATGAAAAATTGTTAAATTGATCTTGCAAATTATTTTAAATAATTTATCAATGAGTGAATGTCAATTAATTTTGTTGTAATTTGATAATAATTTTGAAAAGGACTTTTCCTGTAAATGGGAAATATAAATAGAAAATTTTAATAATTTTATTATATTTCGGTATTATATGAAAATGTTAATAGGCAAAATTATTTTTTTTTTTTTAAATAATTTATAGATTTATTATACTTTTAGCTAAAGGATTATTCAGAAGAGTTCGGGGAATAAAATCTGTGGAGGATCAAATAGAGATTTTTAAATTTCGAATGGATTGTTTTAATTAGTTTGGTTTAGATACACTTAAGACAAAAATTAAAATTAAGTTAAAAATATTTTTTTTTTTTAAAACAATTTTCAAGAATTTTTTTTTTTTTAATATATTTCGCCCACAATAATTATTCCAATAAATAAATAAATAAATTTTTTATATATATGAAAATTTTGTACAAAAATAAATATTAAAGTTTTCTAAATTATCGAGGAAAAACAAAATTCAAATAAAAATTTATTTTTTATTTATTTTTTTATGAAAAATATTCAAAATAAAAATTATTTTTCTTTAGGAATAGAATTTTTTTTTTTTTTGCTAAATTTTTATTTTTAGATTATTCAGCCATCATTTAATAGCCACCATAAATATGTGAAAATTTGAAGAAAATGCGCGCAAAATTACTAAACTCTACTAAAAAAATTTGTGATGTGCTAAAGTCTCAAGCTCACCATATTCACCAAATCATAAATAAGAAACTCTCCGACAGCGAAATGAAAAATCAAATTTTCGTGCGAGAAATAACACAAATCGAAAGTAAAATAAATAGAAGAAAATGAAAAGCTTAAAAAAAATTTGATTTTCAATAATTTTTTTTTTTTAATTTGTGGGAAATTTGATCTTTACAGTATTGAAAAACTATGCATATGACGTCACAACAAACTGTTAATCACCGCGACGATTTCGAATTGAATGTTTTTGTCAATAGTAAATTTTTTTATTGATTATTTAGCCGCAAGTGTTTTTGATTAAAATAAAAATATATTTTAGTAAATTTAACAATGCCTTGGCTTGTATTAGTTGTAGAAATTATTAGCATTTTAAACTGAATTTAATTGAATGACAAATTTTTTTTAAAAATTATATTGATTATTTTTGACAAACTGTGTGACGCATAAGTTACAATTTTATAAATAACGAGTCATTTTTATTGAATTACGCATACAATTCAAAAATGACTCGTTAACATTTTTATTTATTATTTTGCAATATTTGATAATATGAGAATAGAAAAATTAATTGAAAATTTAATTTCAATTTCAGATAATTGTGTTTTATTCATTATGGAAATTGGTAACAAAATAAATTTCTGACTTTATCGAAATTTATGCTCCATTTAACTTAAAAAAAAATATATTGCTACCAATCCTAAAGTAAAAAAAAAAAACTAATTTTATAAAATTGAAAATTTAATTTTAAATTATTTAAAATTATATTTCAAAAATCAAATCACTGAAAAATATGTTAAATAAATGATATGTTAAATAAATGACATTTTTATCTATTATCAATTTTAGATAACATCACTTTAGTTTTAATTAATTATTTTCTTTACCACTCTGATAAAAATGTTAAATAAATATATTTTTTTTTACAAGCAAATTTTAACACTTTGACTTTTTTCTGGAAAGCGTGGATTATTATAAAGCGCGCGCGCACACTTAATAAAATTAAATAACTAAAAACACAACACAAAAAAACCGATCGCGACGTTGATCTTTACACTACTTAGTTAAAATTGAAATATAAAAACAAGAATTAATAATTTTTTATTTTTGAGTAGATTTCATAAACTAGTTTCTTCAAATAGCTCCATCTATTGGTTTTATTAAACAATAATAATAATGGTTTCCAAATTACGGCAATGTGTCTTTACTTGTAGATGTTAGCAGTGACACAAACCTTTTATTTGTATGCAGTATGCTCAAATAAAAATATGGGGTTTTTTATGTACATTTATGTAATATTATTTATGATATTACGTCACTTCCGTGTCCGCTTTAATTTTTAATTAGTAATTACAAGATGTTTGATATTTTTATTTTGTATTTAATCGATATTTATTTAATAAGATTCTATTTTTAATTTTTATATAATAATTTTTGTATTACTTAATTTATTATAAGTAATTTACTTACAATTAATAGAATTGTGAAGCGTTTCATTTCAAATTAGCGGATTGATAACGTTATATCATTATGGATCTTAGAATACTATGGTGTTCACTATTGTTCTTTTATTTGTTGTCAATTATGGTAAATATAGCCTACAAATAGGCAAACTCTTTCCATTTATTATTCTTTGTAGTCGCTCTATATATAGTCGAAAGTTTGAATTTAATAGCATGTTAAAATTGTGTTAACGAAAGGTTGCCATCATGTAAATGCAATGGAAAACTGGATTTAATTATATCAATAATACGACGAATTTAAATTCAATTAACAAATTTAATTTTAATATGCCAATGAATGAGATGACCATATTTTTTCGATTACCTAAAACCAAGCTTTGGTTTTAGTTACTTCTAGGAAATTTAGAAAATTATTCGTAAAAAATAATTTTCATTTCGGTATAACAGAAAATATGGAAAAATCCCATATTCATTAATAACTAATAATAATTGGTTATATCTCAATTTCTTATTATTATAAAGTTTCTCGGTATATTTAAATAGATCATCAGCTCAGCATTGGTTCATCGTATGCCAAATTGTCTATTTTTAGTTTGTCTTACGTATATGACCAGTTAATATTAAGTTCAATTATTAAAAATTTACAATATTTTTTACGTTATTAACCTCAAATAGAACCCATTACTCTGGGAAGTGAATCTTTGTTTTAGTTCTTATTTTTAATTTGAATTAAAATTGAAGTTCACGTGAATGAACTTCATTCACGTGAACAAAGGTTGACGTATACAATTTAAGAAAGCTAATAAGAAAAAAGATTCAATGACTATATCTCATCATATTTTTTCTGTGATTCTGTGATTTATCATTAAAACAACGCATTTTCCACAGTTCGACTAAATGACATTTATGCGTATGACTAACGAAAATACTGAACCGACGAAATGTACATCGAAATTTAAAAAACTCCATTAATTAAATTAAAAATATATAATTAATTTACTATTTATATATACCTTTAAATAAAAATATTTGAAATAAATATCCTTTTTTTTTTGATAGATAGAAAGAAAACCACCTAATTTACTGACCCATAGAAATGATAGAGGCTTCTTGCACAATAATAATCAGGAAAAACACTACCCCTTGAAATATCATTCCATATCAAATTTTTTATTTAACTTTTCTAAATTTATATATATATATATGTGTATATATATATATATATATATATATATATATATATATATATATATATATAACTATTATACATATGTATTTGTGTCTACATTCTGGCGCGCTCATTGCCTTGTAAAATTCATTTTCATTCACAAAATTCATCGCCCGAATATAGTAGATTATTATTATACTATATATACATATATATACACAATAATTCTATATACATTTATACAAGTCAGAAAGTAGAGAATAGGCAAAATTAGACAAAAAAAAAGTTATCAGGATATCCACCCACTCTCAAAATTTCTGTACGTCCTCGTGCTTCTCAAAAATCATTTAACCCTCCCTTTTTGTTTCGCCCTTTGTCTTCTAAAGGACTGAGTACAATTTCGATATTTGTCCTTTAAATATACAAAAAAAAAAATTGTCCTTTTTTTATTTGTTTTCTAATAATTCGGTTAAAAATCACAAAAGGACACAAAGGAGAGCAAAAAGAGATTCTCTGACATACTCTTTTGATGGTTACACAAGTTATTAACAAAAAAAAAGTAAACGAATTTACCCTGCAAAAGTATCCTAGTTTCGTTTTTGGCTCCTAGGACCAAAAAATTATTTTAATACAAAAGCAAAAATTTATTGAACTTTTACAACACAATTTTTTTTTATTATACGAAATTTAATTTGACGCATGCTCTAATTTATCGATCTGCATTTATAATACATAAAAAAAAAATTTGACAAATTTCGAAATATATGAATACAGATACCCACACAATCATACAGCATTCACACAACCTTACACAGAGCACACATTTCAAAAAGGTGTGAAAAAAAAAGATTTTCTAAATTTTTTCGTTTTTTTTTCTATTATTTTGGGAATTTTTGGAAAAATGAAAAAGTTTTTTCATAATTTTAGTTTAAACAAAAAAATATTCTTCGTCAAGTTCATGAAATAATGAGAACAAAGTTAAAAATTTTCCATATTTTATAGCCTTCGTTCGTTCATCAAATGAAATTTTAAAAGAGAGCACGAATTTCAATAAAAACCACACTTTTTTTTCAAATTTCCTGCAAACACTTACAGAAATTCTGTAAATATTATAAGTAATTCTGCACAAAAATTTAATGTAAATTTTTTATTCTGTAGAATTATCTTTTTAAAAGAGAGAGTCGTGAACAGTCGCAGTTTTAAATTTAGAAATTCTGCAAAAAATAATTACAAACAAAATTTTTGCAAAAATTTAACGTTGGAAAACTCTCTCTCTCTCTCACATAATGTAATTTTCCCCGAAAAAAAAAAACAATTTATATAATTTTCCCATTTTAATGTAAAGCAACATTTTTTAGTTTCGTTAATATTTTCTGATTCTGTCTAGCGCCATCTAGAACAATTTAGTGCCATTTGGGGCAACCGTGAAGAAGCAGGGTTGTACGTGTGTCCTGCAATCGCGCAATCGTTGGTCGTTTTTTTTCATATTCAAAAAAAAAATTTAATATATGTACATATATATTTATATATATATAATTGTATATATATATGTAAAATAAAAATTAATCTTTCTATACAAAAAAAAAAACATAATATAAAAATTAACATTTAAAAAGGAAAAAATTAAAACAATTTTTTTTTTTATGTAATTAAATCGGTAATATTTTTATATAAAAAATTCGATATTTGGTCACGAAAGGATTTCGTTTTTTGATTTTTTTTTTTTGGTTAAATATTTTCGATCGAAAAGTTAATAAGTGCAAAGTATTTTCTTCATAATTTTTTCTGTCTTTGTTACATTTATATATATAAGGATATATTTATCCTGTTCACACAAGTACACACATAAACTCTTCTTATACATCAGTTTTGTTAAAAAGCACACCACGACGATAAAAAAAAATGGATTTATCATTTTTCATTTGTTTCCTTTTATATTATATATTTTAAATAAAACTACGAAAATGTAAAATTAAAATTAAATTCGTTTTATAATAATCCAAATAGAAAATTTATTTCGTAAAATTCTAATTTTCATCATCAAAAACTTAACTATACAAAAAATGTGAAAATCCCAAAAAAAAAAAAAAAAATTTATTGGGTAACAAAAGTCAAATCATCAAGGATATCATACTTTTTGTACCCTGCAGAAAAATTTTAATATACTTTTTTTGTCACATAACCAAATTAAAAAAAAAATTAAAAAAAAATACAAATTTTCTTTATTGTTACAAAATTTTGACAAAATTCTGTGTAAATGGAAATGTTTTTTTTTTTTTTTTGTTGGGAAACTATTATATGAAAATTTTCTTGCGGATTACATAAAAAAAAAATATTTGAAAGAAAATTAAAATATCCGTTTTCCCATTATACATAATAGTTTTATCTTATATTTGGAGTGTATAACAGTTTTTTTTTCCTTTAAGGGCTTTTGAAATGGACTTTAATTTTCATATAACTAAAATTTATAGTGTAATTTCAAAAGTTTAACAAAAAAATAAATAAATGGAAAATCGAAAATTTGAAAATGTTCTGAAAGAAATTTGTAATTTAACGAATTTAATTAATTGGGGAGGTAGAAAATTAATTACATTTGGACAATAGTTGTATAATAAAAGATTTTTAGGATCTAACAAAAATGAAATTGTGAAAAAAAAGGAAATTTTCATTATTGGAAATGTAAAATTATAAAAAAAAATATGTTTTTGTTCTTTTGCTTTAAAAGCCGTTTTACTAAAATAATGAAATTTATAACTAAATATCAAAATAATTAAATTTCGGAAATATAATTATATAAATTTGAAAATCAGAAAAATTTCTAAAAAATGTAATTATAAATATATGAAAATTTCAAATTCAAAAATTATGAAATTTCATAATTAATATTTGGAAATTTATTTATAAAAAAAAATTATTCGAAATATTAGGAAATTTGATGGTAACATTTCATTCTAATCGGTGAAAAATGTTGAAAATTCCTTATATATAAATCTATTTTAATTATATATTTTGTTATTGGAGATCATTTTTCAATTTCATTGGTTGTATTTGTGTATTTACTTATACATTTTTATTTCCGTGTGTGATTTGCCTTGTTATATATATTACATATATTTATTTATATGTATTTCTTCACAAAACTTTCAAGATGGCCGCGCGGTTTTTCCAAAAAAAAATATAGCATATTAGCATTATATATATTTAAACAATTATATATATAATGTATATATATATGTATATATATATATATTTAATAAAAATGTCATATTAGTAAAGATCCTTGTAGAAATTTCCAATTTTATATATTATATAAAACAATAATTAATTGCGATTACGACGATAATAATAAACTTTAAATTTCATGTTATACAACAGAATAATTACATATATGTTGTATATATGTATATCTGTTATGTTCATATATAACAAAATTTTGAATATAACAGATTAAACATATGAGCGCGACTTATGCTTAAAACGAAGAAAACTTAATTAAATTCATTTTTTTTTTCAGGATTAATCAAAATCAAAATTACACACATATACACACATAATTCAATATATATATTTAAAATATATATACATATATATAAATAAAAACTATTATTATTAATAAAAATGTCAGTTATAAACAAATATAAAAGTTGAGAAAGTTGAAATAAAATTCAAAATTTTGTTATTTTTTTTTTTATTTTTTTTTTTTTTTTGGTTGGTTATTAAATGTAAAGTGTTATACAAAGAAATATAAAGTGTTATACAAATTTTTATAGTGTGGTTATATAAAAAGCCAAACAAAAAAAAAAGCCAATAAAAATTATTTATATAACAAAAAAAAAAGAAAAAAAATTAAAAATATAAAAGAAAAATTATCGTTATATGAAAATTTTAATACCGGAATTTATCTAAAAGAAAATTTCCATTTAGTTTCCGGTTGTGTTAAGTTTTTTGTTGTTATTTTTTTTTTTATTTATTTATTTATTTTCACCTATTTTTTTTTTTAACTGATTTTGTATATGATTTTTGTTGTTAATATCAGAAGCAGAGAAATCACTAGCAATAAAATTTAATTAAATTTATAATAATTATAATAAAAAGTTGGTCAAAATTATTGTAAGAAAAGTGATTAGAATATTTCACAAAAGGTGATGATGGGGCCATGAGCCCATCATATCCTCTCAATTGGAGTCGCAAGCGCGTCTCAAGCGGGCCTGCACCATGCTAGCACCGCCGAACCCGAGGTCAATATGCGGCCAGGACCCGGGCTGGTCGTGATGGCGCTTGCGTTTATTTCGGGGGCTCGGCGTGGCAGCAGTACCAGTCAATCAACAACAACTACAACATTAACATCTACAACTACAACAACATCAACAGCAGATCAACAGCAGCAGCAACAACAACACCAACAACAAATACAATTTGGCCAGCATTATCATTATCATCAGGAGCAACCAAATAATCCAACAAATTATTTTTATAATCAGCCATTTACGCCCAAAAATAACGTTTATTATAATACAAATAGTTATTATAATAATTTATTTGTTAGTAATTTTTTTGAAGATACTAGCTATAATAGTAAATTGGTTGCTAGTAATAATAATAATAATAATCGTCGTGGTGATATATTAAATAATAAAAATATTAATAATAATAATAATAAAAACGGTTACGAAACTGACGGCGATAACAACAATATTAATAATAAAATAAATTCATTTGGGTCATCATTTTTTAAAGCACCTGATAATTCGGTTGATATAATAAATAGTGGTCCTCCGTTAACACGTATTAATCCGTGGCTGTCTGCCTGCGACCTGGCGCAACCAAATCAAGCACCGGATCTTCAGGTAAAAAAAATTATTTAAAAAAAAAATTATAATTAATTAATTAGTTATGAAATTGATTGTCACATAAAACAGCTCAAATCGAGTCATGTCATCCTCTTTCTAATGATACAAACTTTTCGTTTCTCTTATATTCTTTATAGTGAAGAAACTTTAATTCAGTAATATGGACATTTATTATCACGAAATTCTTTGAATTACCCTATATGTTTTCTAATACCCCATTTATTTAAAATGCTCTTGACATTCCAAATTAATGTGTGTAGCTTTCATTTACTTAGCCCATCACATTCTGATAAACGAAATCAGTTTAACCGGCATTAAAATACTTGGCATATATTAACTCGGTCTAGAAATAAGTCAATAAATTTAAATTTTCACTTCTGGATAGTGATGAATCCTGAAAAACGTACTCCTAAGATCATACTGCTCCTAGAAGCAAGAGGCTGTCGATAGTCCTAAATATTTTGAATGCTTCCTCAGTAAAATATGACCAGTTACAATTCCATAGTAATTAACTTGGCATCTATAAGCGTTACGACATTATGGTCATTGGAATTTTTATAGAGATATTCTTACTTCAAATTTTTTTTAGTAATTACTAATTACAATTCGTCCCGATTGATTACATACAGTTCCAATACATTCCCTTACTCTTTATACAATCCGTTATAATTAAAATCGTAATTATTTTGTTTTTATTTTATTTTTACTATTCATCAACTAATTAAAAATATCCTTTATATTTAGATTGTTCCATCTTTTAGTCGTAAACCTGGAATCGGTATAGCGTTTATATGAGTATCGTATCGTAATAGCTAAATATTTTTATGGACATTATATAAATTCAATATTATTATATATAGAAAATGCTGTAAAATAAACACACATATTCCCCCCACCCACCATTAAACATATACCTGACATACACCTTACACCAGATCATCCTCCTGCCTGGCTCCATATAATTAAGGACAAAAATAATATCTATCCCAAATACATATACAAAAGAAAAATTATTATTAAAAGCTTTACTCTTCACATTTCCAAAATCGAAATGATTATAATGTTTTGTGCCCAGCTGACAGTTGCAGGGTAAATTGTTATATGTGATTGTGTTTGGTGTGGGTGTAATATTGAATATTTGATATAATCAAATAAGAAACTGACAAAATTTGTGGAAAGGTTGGAGTGGATTGAACGATTGATAGTTCAGTATTTTCTATATAAATTCTCTTAATAGGAAATTATGAAGACATGAATGGATTATCATTGTTACCATAATATTAAAATCGTTTGATTTTTATTTAAAAAATGTATATAGTATTTTACTTATAGAAATTTTTTGATTATTCTATCTTTCAATTTTAATAATAATTTAAAATTTTTATGAGTATAATAGTAAAATGTATTTTAGAATATTTACTTCTTTGCTGGTTAGAATATAATAAATGTTACAAGGAGAGTTCTCTTTGAGGGTACAGATACCAAAAAAGAAGAAATTCGTTTTTTAAAATTATTTTATATCAATAATTTCAGTATCTTTGATAATATTTCCGTTGTCGCCTCAGTATCCACTCGACCTAAATTTTCGATCATTTATTTTGTAATTCAGTTCAAATAATAATAATAACTTCAAAAGTAAATTTGATTTCTGTAACTTAAATCGTGTAATATTTAATGTTGGTTACATTAAAATTGATTTTTTCTTTTGTGAAATTTAAATTTTATACTCTGTCAACATTTTAAAGGATATAAAAACAATTATTTTGAAATATAACCAGTTAAATATATATGAAGAAATATATTTACTGGGGAAATATGTAAACTTTGAAATAACTTAGTACCAGTAAAATTATTACTATACGTGATAAGAACTCCAAAATGTGCCTATTACATCCAATGACCCGTAAACACATCCTACTCTACAATTTCTATACATATTCATGGATCCTTATTCACTATTCATGAAGGTTAACTATTCACTTCTGTAAGATATAAAATATTTTCAATTAAAATCATTTTTTTACATTTAAATTTCTAAATATTCTCTAAAGACTTAAATCATCCGGATTCGATTTTCTTCCTTAACCCAGGATATGTTAAATTATAATTTAAAAACATTACGAGTTTTTCTATTTCCACTATACTCCAAAATCATTAGTTATTAATTAATTTCCCGATTTTCTGTAAAGTTCACATCAAAAATTAATGTAAATAAAATAAAACCTAAAAAATATGAACCCAAAGGATTATATAAATGAAACTGAAAAAAAAAAAGTTGAAATTCCAATTGCAAAATTGCATGCAACAACAAATAAACATAATCTTTTGATACAATTTTTTTTTTTATCTTATGCTTTTATGTGATTTTATCTTAACATATACCTGGGTATTATAATATGTTGATTAGAGGACATATAAATTTACACATATTCTCACAATACATAATGTTACATTTTTATTATAAATGTGTGGGTGTAGGTTAACAAAATATCCAAATAAAATTTATGTTGAGAAATGCAAACATGAATAAAAATATATATAAAAAAAAAAAAAAAAAAAAAAATTATTGTAAAAGTTGTGGGGTTTGATTTTAATGGATGCGACTAAAAAAAGGAGGCTGTGAATTATAAAATCAACGAAGGGTATTTAGTATACTATATATACAACAACAACAAAAAATGATGTAACCATTCTATGCAGGACTATATACATTATTATATCTGTCTTTATGTATATAAATATCATTCCCACATTGATTGTCCTTGACACCGTATTCTACTTTTGTGTATAATTCTTGTTTAGCTTCTCTCTAGGTTTTTTTTATATTATATTTTTTGCTTTTATATAGCAAGCAACATTTTTTTTTATAATATCTCTGGATAAGCTAAATGCTAAATAGAAATGAGTTATTATATTTATATATATATGGCAGCTATATTTGAAACAATTAAGAAAAATGCAGCTTTATAGTTTAAGTTGTAAAGGATAAATATTTTTTTTCCATTTTTTTTGTATTTTTATATTTTTGTATTTATAATATTTGTTTTTTTATATATATTACTAAGAAAAAAAAAATTGTAGTTTTAAAAGCAATTGGAATATAAATGCACAACAAAAACAATTAGTTATTTAACTTGTTATGACATTTTAAGTTTTATATAAAAAAAAATTATATATAAATATATAAAATTCAAATGGAATGTTAATTTTTAAATATTACAAGTTTGATATTTAATCAGTAGTGGGGGTCAGATAAAAGTTACAATCATTAGCCTTGATAATTGTTAACTATAATATTAATTTGAACTAATAATTGTTGCAAAACTAATATGTTTATATTATTATTATTTTTTTGGAATGACGGTACAGCCCAAATCGAGTCTGGACTTCCTAAATGATGTTTCCTGATAATTTTTTACAAATGTCACATATAGTTTTTATATGGATTCTGAACCATAACTTTCTTTATAGAGATAAAACATTTAATTACAACAAAATAAGGTTTCTTAGCAGTTGAACTTTTCATGTCAACAAATAGTATCCCGTTGGTATTTTTCCCAGCCTTTAAATCCAGTGTTGTTCAATAATGCATTATTTTGGTAATGTATATCCAAATCATTACTCCAGTAAGAGTTTCTTCATTTGAATTACTTTAATGCTGTCCGGTATTGTAATAATGAAAAAATTAAGTACAAAAATACTCTCTAAAACTGCAGTAATGCATTACTTTAACTATATTAAAAGTAATGTATTACTTTAATGATTTCAACAATTACTTAAATTCAGTAATTGAATTTAAGTATTTTTTGTATTACTCTGTACTTCAATGAAGTACTATGAAGTATTTTGGTAATACAATATTTAGTAATTCAATGAAGTACCTATAATTACTTTGTAATTATAATGAGAACAATTAAAGTAATGCATTACTGCAGTATTATCGGGTAATTTCATACTTGAAATTTTTAAGTAAAAATTACTTGTAAAAAAATAATGCATTAAAAATTTTAATTACTAAATAATAATACTGCATTACTTTTTTAATGCATTTTTTAAGAATTCTGTTAAAATAACAATTACATATATTGCAAATTTTATTACTATGGTAATTATTTAAAGTTAAATTGGAGGGACAGACATCGATATCTCGGTCTGGAGTTGAACAACTTTATTTAATGGTTTCAAAGTACCTATTGACCAGTTAATTACCAGTTATGAGTTCTATAAGAATTATAGCTTCTAATGTCGAAAAAAATCTTTTTAAAGCATTCTCAATTTATTTTTATAGGTAATGGGTATGAAAATATATAATATAAAACTAATAGTTACTAAATTTTAAACTATTTAAGAACAAATTTTGAGGTACACTATCATTGAAGTATATAAACCTATCATTGATGTAGTTGACAAAACATTTTTTTTTTATAATCTGACGTCAAGCCAATTATTTTATAATAATATAATGGTTATTGGTATTGGTAAGTGTAATTACCAATAGCAATTTAAAAATGAATCAGATTAGAGCATCTTTGTTAATGCTGCATAACATTCCACAGATACTCCAGATTCATGAAAGAAATTTAATTAGGACACTTACATTATGTGAAATTGAAAATCAAGAATATTTTCAAAAAAGTTCTAATATTTTGCAGATGGTAACATTTATTTGGCCACTATTGTAGTTAAATGTTCTTTTGTGTACATCACTCAACAATCAAGAATTTACAACTTTAACATTCATCACATAATACGATTTTCCTTCTTTCTGGAATTATAATTCTGGGCTAGAATTTCTTAGACAAAGTATATTTCTCTTTATGTACCATATTGTATACATATTTCATCCTGAATCCTGAATTTAATATCTTTATAATTCAAAATATTGTCCTAACATTTCAAGACATTCATACTTAATTGAAATTCTTAATAATGGGAAATTCTCAAATTTATGTATAATGAAACGATATTCTAGTTATAAGCGGAACAACTAAGGAGGAAATATAGTATTTTAAAATGACTTGCTCTATAAACTAATTTAGTTTAATTAAATTTTCCTAAAATAAACCATTAAATTTAATTGACAATTCAAAAGATTTGAAATATTACTTATTATTAAACTGTCATTTATTGATTATTATTGAATTATTATTAAAATTTAATAAATAACCACATAAGCAACAATTTAACCTAATTAAAATTATTTATTTATTATAATAATTATATTTGGTATGCTAAAATATTCAACATTTTATCTTATCAGTAACATTGAACATGAAAAATATACTGAGGTATATAATTAAAATGCTTGAAAAACAAATCAATTTATACGAAAACGAAATATTTATAATTATGGTATCACCTGCGGACTCTGAAATTATAGAATGAAAATCATTTTTTGTCTACTTTATGCTAAATAAATAGTAAAATTCAAAAATAATATAAAAGTAAATGGTCGAATAATTTTTCTTATTTGGTTAATCGATTTAAAAATTATTCTGTTGTATAGTATCAAAATAACTATAGTGAAATTGAAATATTGTAGATAATAATTTAATTAACTTTATTAAATATAGTTGAATATTATATTTTGTCTTAAATTGCTTTAAATGGAAACTACTCAACAGAATGTTAGTAAATACTATAAGATTTTAGCTTTAACTAATCTTTAAGTATAATATAGTATCGCAGATAACCATAAATGTCAATTTTTGTCAGTAGTTTATATTAAAAATTAATGAAAGTTGAATCCATTGATACAAAATACTTCTTCAATTTACCTAATTAAAAGTAAATGTTGGCCAGGTACTCTATTAGAACCATAGAATAAATATTAATTAGTCAGTTTTAATAATGTTCGAATGACTATTACATCACTCCTCATTATTATTCGCTTGTCCCAGCCTATTTTAGGCTGACATTAAGGCATTTATAAAATGTTTATATCGATTTAATGATAGGTAAGTCTAATTTCAATTTGATTTCAACTCAATCCTGATAAATTTAGCAACAAGACAATTAAAAAATAATTAGATAACAACATAATATATCAAATTATTACCCGTATATCAAATTATTACTTTCTAGGAGCGCTCACTATTTTCTGTTATATTATTATTAATTAGTATTTATGACAATTATGGATGGCTCCGTTCAATAGTTTAAATGCAAGTTTTCAAAAAAACTAAAACTTTACTAAAACATGTCCTTCAAAAGAAAAACTATATCCCTTCTGAATGAGTGGCATAATTTCGAATTTGTTAAAATGAAACATTGGATTTCCTTCAAATGTCTTCCAACAACAGCAACAACAAGAAAAAATATAATTAATAATTTTTGATAAATTACCCTAATAATAATATATTTTATTAACAATCTTAACAATCACTATATATACTAATTACTTCAATGTGTAATGGCACTAATAACCTCTATAATGACATATATCAAATATATAGCAATATTTTCTTCCCCTTTTTTCTTGTACTAGTAATATTATATTGTTAATATTACCATTTTGTGTCAACACTTGAAATGATTTCGATTTTTATACTACAGTCGTGTTTTTAGTTTTATTTATCCCTATAGACACATTTTCACAATCTCTAAAACATTACACAATTTAAAGAAAAACCTTATTAACCTGGGTCGTTTTTACACATTCATTCAAACATACATACGTAATACAATCACTAATACATATAAGTTTTTTTTTATAATACATATTTAAATATATTTGTTGTACTCTATAAAAGAATTTCGGACAAAGTAAAAATATATAAAAAAGTGTAAAGGGAAAATTTTCTTTAATGTCCCAAGAGGTTTTTCTGAAAATAATAATAATAATAATCTACACACTTAACAATCATAGTGAATTGTTATAAAATGTTTAGTATTTATGTAGAACTGCAAAAGTGGGAATTAACGATGAGATTTTTTTTTAGTTACGATAAAGCAACTGAGATTTTTCAGTTAAATAATTCAGTTTTTTTTTTATTGGTATGGAAATGTGTTATTATTAATACAGAGTGGACCTGAAATACGTAACTGACAGTAATACGATGGAATTTGTATATGGTAGATACTGAAAAAATAGAATTTATGTACAATTTCCGAGTCTTCTTTCCGGTTACAGGAATTTATATGATTCGAGCTGGGGAAAAAAGTAATATGATATTTGGGTTCATAATTATTTAACAGATAAAACTTCTTTTAGTACAAATAAATAATGGCACTTAATAGCCTGTCATATTAAATTATAGTACCATTTCTAATTGCAATAAGTTACCAGATAATTTTGTTTTAACATTACAGAGCAAATGTGGTTAAGTTACGTTGAAAAGAATGAGAAACAACACAACTATCCTTTAAAACGATAAATATCCGTTTATTCATTGTGATTCCTTTACATTCGTAGAGTTCTAAACTCCGAGTTCCGAGTTTCTAATAGATAAATTCATCTTTCTTTAATTTTCTTCGATTAAATTTGTTTTTATCATCTCTCATTAAAAAGTATCTTATGTAATTTTACAAGTAAATGTCGATAAATCTTCTGAGATTCATTAATTTGTATTTCTTCAGAAAATTGATTGTTATGAAAATATTTTAACTATTAAAAATTCAAATTTTACATTCCAAACTTCTAAAATGGTGTAAAAAACGTAAATGTGTTTTAAATATTTAATCCAATTGTTCATTTAATGATTCTCTTGTTACTTTTTTTTTGGAAATCGATACGATAAATCAAATTTAGCCCGAAAGGGTTTTCACCTATCAGTAATTTTCTTACTATATTCGTTTTCTTTAATAATCAACTATGTAATCTTCATTAATCGCAGATAGTAACTCCACCTTTCCATTACCAAGAAAATGGGCGGTAAATTATATGGTAATGGTAAATTACCCATTTCATGTCCACCCTGTATTTATAAATATATATATTAAAATCAAGAATAAAATTATAATTATTCTTTTGTTGCAATTTTGACAGTTTTCTAAAATCTCACTTTAATTTACTAAGTAGACTGAATAATTAATTGTATTTTCACAAAACTATAATAATATTTTCAAGTATATTTTCACATAAATTTTACAATAGGGAATATATTAAAAAATAAATATTCTTTTTCAAAAATTGAACATTTCCAGATATTTATATTTAATAAAAAACCAAAATTATACAAAAAAAAAAAACTTTAAGACCAAGGATATAACAAAATCTTATATAATACACTCCGTCAACCGCTTTTTATATCATCATTAAACATGTATGAATGCAAAGTATAAAATATAAATTTTATGAGTACATATTTATATTTTTGTATCCTTGTTTTTTAGTATATATTTATTTACTTAAAAAAACCACCTTATAAACATAACTTAAAGGCCATAACTTCTTTACAAATATAACGTCTTATCATTTTGGCAAAGAGTTTTGTGTAGATTTAATTTTTATTCATATTATATTTTCTTGTATATACTCCGTTCCGTTCCGTATACATAACATTTTTATTTTTATGTAATATAAAAATAAATGGGAAAATTTTTATTTATATAATTTTCATGCACTTTAATATTAGTAATAAAAACGAAGAAAACTTATAACAAATAAAATTAATAAATTGATGAACACCCCTAAATACAAGAAGGACGGGTTTCAAAATATTTATGGAACAAAACTATTAAGTTTAATTTGTGTAATTTGCATTTGATATGCAAATTTTTGATTTTGAATCCTCTCTTATTTTAAGTGCAAAATGGTATTTGAAACTTTTTAATATTTAAACGCTGGTACATCTTCCACTATACTGTTTACTGCCTTGAAATGTTTAATTTTTGAAATAAATCCGCATCGTTTTATATCTCGTAAATTTAACAATATAAATTCGTCCTTAAACAAAGTTTTGAATTAAGATCATTTCGTAAATAACTAACTTTTGCTTATGGGATTTTCTTAATGAATATTGTCTATTGCAATATTTAGTATTTCGGTCCTAGTTGCTTCGATAAACTTAACACAAATTTTTTAGGAGAATATTGAGTGAGCCTCGCCAATGATTGTATATTCATCAATCATGGTTCGTTTTTTCGCTATGGTTCATTCATAATAATGTTTACCCATTGTTAATAGAAATCTTGTTATTATTTAAATGTTCTAAATTCGGTAGGTGTTGTTAGCACTTATTTGCTAATCAAGTTTGCAATCTTAAGTTAACCAAGTTATTTTGTGAATACTTATATGTGGTTGCTTATACTATATTTTCGCTGCTGATTATTCGGTGTAATTATTATTGAAACTATAGTAAACCGATTGTTTTGTAGTAGACTACCATATTTTTCCAAACTTTTAATCGAATTGTACAATTAAGTTTAATAATGTATCGATAAAAATGTTTAATATGATAAAATATTTTATATTTCTCTAAGATTGTACAGGGTCAACCGTTTTAAAAAATTAACTTTCAGTTTAAAAAGTAAACTTTGTTTCTTTTCAAACCAAATTCGACCATACCTCAAGGCCATTTCACTTTTTCTGAACCTAAAATTGTACATTTTCTTTGTTCAGTAATTAACCCAAATTATATTTAATTTTTTCAACATTTAATTACAATTCAAAATATTAAGACTAATAATTTATTTATTTTTATTTTATTTACAGGGTCAATGCTCAACTGGTTCACTGCCTGTAGCATGGGTGGATGAGGGTCCTGGTCCGCCAAAGTGTCCAATATCTTGTGTTAAATTAGAACAAATTAATAAAAATAAGAAATTAAATAATGATAATAATAATAATATGGAATTAAATAATTTTAATAATAATAATAATAATAAAAACCAAAACAACAAATATAACAACAACAACAATAATTTTAATAATATGGATAATTTGAAATTTTATAAAGCGGATGATGATCAGTGGCGATATCAATTATCTGCTGAATCGGATTCAATAAATTATAAGCAGTACCAGCAACATCAGGAAAATCATCAACAAAAACAAACGCAACATAATAATAATAATAACCAACAACAACAACAGCAACAGTGCCTTGATTATTTGGGCGATAAAAATGATACAATGCCTATGCAATTATGTAATAAATCACAAAGTGAATTAGCTAACTTATTAAGTTCGTTACGATTAAAACATTGCTGTGAACGTAACGTATTTAGTGCTCTACATACGTTCGCGTTAAATGCTACATTATCGGGTGGTAGTAATTGCGTACGAACATTAACCGATATTCTTGAATTGGATAGTTTAGCATCACGAATAACATGTGAATTTACAGAAATTTTAGTACGTTATGATTGCCGACAAGTTTATTCGTTAATACATCATTGTGAAGATTGTAAAGTAAGTTTTATTTTTTTTTGTAAATTAATTAAAACTTTTATTTTTAACTTTTATACAATTATTTCAGACATTTTTTAATTGATTTTTAAACAATTTATGTCTATGAAAAAAACATGTTTAACAGCCAATTACTAAAGTTATCCTATCCATTCAATTTGAAGAAAAAAAAAACGTTTAAACAAAATTCAAAAGATATTTCGTATCAATATTTAAGTAAGGTCTACAATGTACCGATCATAGGTCAGTCCAGTTTCGATTCGATTCGACTGGTTAAGTAGACTGAACACAAAGCTATCGATTGCAATCGATTAATTTGTCAGTTTGAAATTTTGTTATTATCTTTTTTTCTGGTGATCCTGTAATTTTTATTTTGTTTATTGTAATTTTTATTTTGTTTATTATATAATTCCGGATAATTTTTAATATCGTTTATAAAATGTTCATGTATTTCACAATTTTTTTTTTAAATGTCCAATTTTATTTCTCTTGACATTTCCTTCAGTTTGGATTCGCAAAATTCTGGTCGTTCCAAACTCTTTCGATTCGAATACAAAATATATGAAGACGTCAAATTTGAACTTTTCTGAACGAATCGAAATTGAACTGAACTGATCGAAACTATGTAGCCAAAACTTTAATCTCACCTTGAAATGTTCTTGAATAATTATCAATCAGTAGGCTTTGGACAGTTCAGAGTCAGAACGTCAAGATATAAAAATGAATTATGTATTTTACACTCACGTTAGTAATTGTAAAATTATTTGCATGAGAAGTACTACAAAAAAATATAACGATTTTTATGATCCTTTTTTTTTTATTAAATAATTTATTATAGCTTTAATAGTTACAGCTTTCCAAACCGATCCTTCTGAAGATTGTGACTCAAAAACTACATTTTTGAATACATTATAATTTCCGGTGCCATACACCGCCAATACTTTAATGGGGTTGCAATTTTTAAAAGAGGGATGATTAACCGTTTCTGTGATCTCTATTTCGATTTGATAAAAGAAAATATTGAGAATATTTTAAATATTCTCAATTCCGACATATCGATTAATATAGAAACAAGAAACGTATTACATATTCCGCTCAATACAAATAACGTCTGAATTATATGTAATGTAATAAGACAATTTAATGAATTTTCATATACTTATAAAATTTCCATTAGCCTATTTTATATGCGTGACTCTTTTTATGTATTAGTTTTCATATTGCCTTGAAACCTTATCTTTAATAAAATCATATCATTTGGGGCATTTGCTGCCTGGAAATTACCTTATCTTACTCACAATTATAAAAACAGAATGATAACCTGATAACAGTAGTCAACGTATTGTATTTTTATTATAATTAAATTACGAGTGTCATTATGTGCTATTAAAAAATGCTTTAAGGTTTAGCTTTGTTCGGCTATTATCGTTTATTCTGTGGATCAAGAAAGGCCAATGATTTTGGTTCCAGAATCCTTTGTAATTTTTAATTATACATTCCGCAAATCATTGGTACTTTATAAGCTTTTCAGTTTCAGAAATGAATGCTATTATATTAAAGGTATTTGAAAGAAGTTTACCAAACTGCGTGGATTAGAGATTGACCCATAAGTATTGGATATTTGTATAAATAAATTATACTACTATACATATAAAAAATTACAAGATTTAAATTTACCTGGGAAATCAAATTTTCTTTATTCAATTTGTACTTTTTAATTATTTATTAGTTTATAATTAATGTGTACTTTTTGATGCAAAAAGGCAGATAACTTAATACTGATTAATTACTAATCAGTCCGGTTCTTCAGTGTACAATGTTATTTTTTATTTGTTCAAAAGAAAGGATCGATGAGAAATTTCATTAATTGATCAAGAAACCTTAATAAAGCTATAAGATATTGTGCATAATAAGATCAGAAATAATTAAAAATTTTAGTTATTTGAACAAAAGTCCTTAATTTTCATAGTCTTGAAGGTGTCGAAGTCGTCTAGACATCAACGCCTCTCAGCAACATAGTATATGTTCCGCTGTGTTTCATCCTGGAGTTGACATAATCTATACATCTGGTCCACTGACAACCCAATCGTGGGTAGCTGCTTTTTGATGTCACAGTGACCTGTATAAAGAAGTCTACAATTGTTCTGGCTTTCTACCAAATCGTATATGATAACTCAATTTGTCAAATATTGTCTATTAAACGCTTAAGAACTGGGATGAGGTTTATTGTTAAAGTTTATATTGATGTTAAAAGGATCAATTTAGTATTGGGAAATAAAACTTTTAGGCTTTTACTTACTAATTTTAAATAATGTAAATTACATCACGGATTATAAATAATAAATTATGTTTTGTGTGACACTAATGGGTACAAACTACATTTTTATGTAAAAGAATCGATTTTTAATTTTCTAAAAATTAATAAATAATAAATACAAATTATATAAGGCTTCATAAATTTAATAATTCAGACTTAAAAGAATTCAATATTTAATATTATTTTGGTAATTTAAAAATATTATTGATTATTCATTAAATTTGATATTCTTTACGACATTATCCATTACAGAAATTATTGGATATTTAGTTTTGATCATGTAATTACAATAAATTTATTTATCGGTTTTTTTAAAAAATTCATTTGTTTATACAGAGATTCCAGCAAATATTGCTGAATTTATTTCAAATATAAACGTCATTCACGTGAATTTTTAGGTCTCTATGATTAAAATCTTTTGCATATTACATTATTGCGTCCTGTATTAGTAAAGCTTTTAAGATTTTTATCCCCATTTTATCTGTCCGCAAACAATTTTTTACGTTTTGCATTTGACAAAATCCGAATGCATTGCCGCCTTACAAAGAACGCTTGCTATTAATTGATTGCCAATTTTGGAATATTTGGGGGAAAAGTTTCATCCATAATTTAATAAATTTTAATTAGGAAACTTATAGACTTTTAACTTATCTTAACTTTAAAATTCTTTTTTTATTAGAGAATATCATCGCTGGCAGCGATATAAATTATTAATTATTGACACATATAAATATTGAATATAAAAATTATAAATATACTTTTTCTATGGTCAATTAAAAATATAATTTAAAATAATATAATGTCAAATTGTTACTATCAATTAACGGATCAAATAAAAAATTATACTAAAATCCTTTTAATTAATTCATAAATTTTACAATAAAATTACTATATTATTATTGTTATTGATAGTAATTATCAGTTTGATTTCATTATGTATTTGAATATCAGTGTCAATTATTTAATTGAATACCAAATTAATAGCATAAAATCAAATTTACTCATCTAAATAGAATAAATTATCAATGTCATTATAATCTACTACTAAATAAATTCAATAAAATCAAATTTACAATTAAAAATTTTCAACTCATTCGTTATAATGTAAAAATAAAAAAAAAATCATAAAAAAAAGGAAATATTTCTCAACCCCAAAAATTATTAAACCCCAAACATTTTACATTATTTAGATTATCAATAATTAAACATTTATTATCAACTACTTCAGTATTCGGCCATTATTTATTTATAAATGATAAATTCTACTTTTAATTTGCTGGGGAAAAATATTATGTTTTACTCATGCCCTGTCTAACTTTAGATTACCAGCAATATTAAAGAAGTATCAGTAATTATTGAATATATAAAGTTTTCTAATTGAAAAATCAGTGATAGAAGGAAAAAATTAAAATTGAAGTTTTCGAGGACTTTAAAAATCCCAATTCGCATGCGCAGCAAAAAGTCATTGTAATTATTGTTTTCCGATTTAAATAAAATTTGGCTCATAAAATTTGATGTCAATATTTATGTAAAATTTATTCGTGATGTCCTTAGAAATCTGAAATTTTGTATACATTTTTGGAATTTATTGAAAAGTGCTATTTCCAAAACAAAATCCCCTATTTTTGAGATACCCCTTCCATAGGAAATTAGTTTTAGCAGGTTTTTTGTTTGGTAAATAAAATTATATTATCTGTTGTCCCCCAATTTAATCTTTTGTCTCCCAATTGTATAATTAAACCTAAAATAATTTCGGCATACATTATTTGCATGTCGGGTAATACAACAAAATTTGATATACGATATACCTAGAAATAGCCTAGTTGCCAAATAACAATCTGCCAGTTATCCGACACTTTACAAATATTTTCTTATTAAACGTTTCTGAATTTATTATTTTTGTGACATTTTAAAATCATAATATTCTCAAAATGTCTAATAGTAAATTAACTCTAAAAAGGATTAAGTATTGCTTTTTAATTGTCCTGTCATGTGCGCTCTAAATCCCCTTTAAAAATAATTTTTCAGCAAATTAGGTCCAATTTATAGTTCTTTATTCTCGTATTAATAATTTGAAAAAAAAAAATTAAATCTTCAATAACTACACCACTAATATTTGACCACTACTGTATATATTTATATCAATAGGAAATATTAGTTAGCTCTTATAATATACATTTATATAATCTTTTTTTAAACAAAACAAAAAATATACTTAAACCCATCTCTTGACCTAGTTGAACTAATTGTCCTTACTATACACTAAGAATTTGTATAAATGTAGACCGCATCCTAGTTTACTATATCCAAATATATATATATATATATATATATATATATATATACACATGTAAATAAAGGTATATACAAAAATATATCGATAAATTTAAGCCACATACAAAAATTATATATAACTCTTTTTTGCCCCCGGGAAAATCCTATCAGTTTTCCAAAAAAAAAAAACCACTTCAAACCATTTATACCACGTTGTCCTGTAATAAAAAACATTTAATTTTATCATTAACACAAAAAAAAATATTTTTATCCATAAAGGACAAACATTTAAATAAATTCAAAAATTTTCCTTTTTAATACTATTTAAAAATATAACCACAAAAGTATAAAAAATTTGATCCAATTAAAAAGGTATCAAAATTTTTGTTACAATTCAACTTTTCACCCACGAAACCAAATCGAAATATTTTTACCTGAAATTTATAACAAAAAAAAAAATCCTTATTTAAAAATGTTACACAATAATTTCCATAAATATTAAAAAAAAAAAATCTTTACGATATAATCCTTTGCAGAATGTTTATAATCTTTTATAAATCAGGACATAAAGAAGTCCAAATAATAATAATAAACTATTAATATAAATGGGGTACAGTGGTAAGTTTATTATTGGAAGTGATTACATGAAACTAAGATCTAAAGGACTCAGAACTAAGATCCAAAAAACTAATAATAAATATATCGGTATTTTTTTATGTAATATATAATTTTGTTGCCAAATCAATATAATTTTCAAAATTCTGCAAAATTTAGCTTTTTATGCTCGTCTCATACCTTTAACTTTGCCAACATAAATAGAACACCCACAAATTTAACAAACAACATTAAAAAATTACGAAAATCTAAACTTTCAACATAAAAATTCTCAATATTCTCTTTATACTTCTATCTCTCTCTCTTTATACAGAGAATAAAATTAGTACATGGAAATTTAATTTTTTGAAAAAAAAACTTTTTTTTTTCATATATCCTTGTGATTGTCCTTTTTTTTGGGGGCGCCAATATTTAAATTATTTAAAAAAAAAAAGGAACCGAACCAATTTACAGAAATTTAAATGAAGGACATCGAAAATTCTGTTTAACATTTTTGTATATCCTTCTTTAGACTGTATATATAAAGGAAAATTATGAGAATTATTTGATTTAAGAGAATTTCCTGATAAATTCTCTTATTTATACTAAATTGAAATTATAAAATTTTCTAAATGAAAAACAGGCAATTTTTATATTTATATCCCGAAAATTCACAATTATTTGAGTAAAATTGAATGAAATTTTTATTAATTGTCATGCGCATAAATTTCCCAAAAATATTACAAAATTTTCTTTAGAATTTGTAATTATTTTCGTTTTAAAGGATTCGTTGATTCAACTCATTTGGAATTTGGCAATTTTTCTAATATATTCACAAAATCCTAAAAATTTTATGAAAGGATATTTTCTGTTTTTTTTTTTTTATTGTATATACATATACATATATAAAAACTGTATTAGTATTATGCGAATTTAAATTGTATGTACAAGAAAAAAATATCCTTAAAATTATATTTCTAAATTTTTTTTTTCTGTTAGTGTGTTAATCTTAACATACTTTTTTGTTGTTGCTGTTTTGTTGGTACAATGAGATAAATTGCTGCTCTGCAAAGTAAGATCCTTACCTAACATGATGTACCAACAACAACAACAAAAAAAAGAAAATGTTTTTCGCGATTTTTTTTTTTGTGAAATATTATTTTGTACGTACAGAAAAATTTTTCATTTTCATTGAATTTTCTTGAAAAGTAAAAGAAAATTAGAATTTTTTTTTTGATAATGAAAATTTTGTAGTTAAAAGAGGTAATAAATATGTCTGTATTATTTATATATATATATAGGTAGAATTCGTTGTAGTATTAGTCAGAGTAATATATTATTTCAGTTTTACAGTAAAATTTACTTAATATTTTTTTTTTTTTTTTTGAATTTTCTTTTGGGCGGATGACTTTTTTTCCATTTTACTAAACAAAAAAAATATTTGTAATTTTTTCTATAGGTACTCTAAATTTCATAGATTTAATATAGTAAAATTCATTTTTGACAGTTTACATTTCAGATAGTTTTCTTAATTTAAAAATGATTTTTCCGACAAAATGAATATGATTATAAATTGGTATATTAGAGAATAAATTTAATGTTTTACCTAATAAATAATTGGGATTAACAAAACTTTTTCTAAATTGACAATTAATATATTTAATTATTTGCTATTTTTTATAATAATTTCACAATGAATCCTTTTTTATTTAAATATAATTGGATATTTCGTAAATTTAAATATATTAGATTCATTTTTGATTGATTTAGTTATTAAATAATTTAAAATCATTTAATTTTGTTGATTATTTGTAAGACAACTAAATTTAATCGACTTTATATTCATTCGAAACAATTTTTTTAGTTTCTATAAATCTGATGCTTCCAACAGATAAAAATAAAAGCGTTACATCAGTAAATAAAAGCATCTTTATTCTAATATATAAAATGTTAAATTCAAATAATTTCCAACTTCCTGCGGAACATATTAATTTTTGACTGTTCAAATCCTTTTGCTTTGTTGTCTTTGTCGTCTTTACTTACAGCAACAAAAATGTAATTTTCTGTAAGTCCTCTGAATCTCAGCCCGCATTATTTTTTTAATACACTACTGATATGAATAATATAATATGAAGGACTCTGACAAATTGAAAGCTTTTTTTTCTATATTTTACATAATGAATTTTTAAATATAATAATTAATTTCAATTAAATTCAATTCTTTATTCAATATATTAACATATAAATTCAAAATATTTTCATTATGATAAATTTATTTAATATTTTTATGGTGAAAGCCTGTTTTACTTGTTCTTAACACTAATTTTTAGTCATATGCAATAATTAATTTAATTTATATATCAATAATAATGACCTACAAAATTAGTTAAATATTAAAATACGTATTTCGATAACATTTAAACTTCAAACTATATTACATAAAATTATATTTTTTTATAAATTCGTTCTAAAAATCTCTTTCATTTTGTATTTTCCCAGATTTAATAAAATATTAAATTTTATAATGTATTTTTATATAAAAAAATAAATAAATAAATACTTTTATTACACGTGACACTAACCCTGTGTAATTTGAATCATTTTCTCAAACCCCAGGACCAACAAATAACAAATTTATAACAAAAAGATAACACAACAACAAAATACGTTTTATCTAAATATATATTTTTCATATAAATATATATATATATATAATTTCCCAGCACGTGTATCTAAACATTTGTCGCCAGCCACCCATCGATTTACCTGACCCTTTTATATTTTATTTTATTATTGTTATATAAAAAACCCAGGTATCACCAGATTATATATAGAAAAGTTTTTCAATTGCAGAAATGAAAATGCAAAATGTAATAAAAATTCGAGTTATGCAATGAAAATTATTAAATATATTAAAGTTTTTAAAAAAAAAAAAAAAAAATCCTTTTTTTATTTTGCTTTGTATTAATATCTTTAATAGAATTTCTTGTAATTGATATTTTATGCAGAGGTAAACATAAAATTTTAAATTATTTAGTTTAATCATAATAAATTTTATAATGTTTTATAAATATATGCTTTAGAATATTGTGCGGATTTGATGACAAAGTTTACAAGTCATTCGGAATAGGTCCTTCAACCGACATGAAGAAAATTCCATGCAGCAGAACTAAAATTAATGGAACAGTCGTTTTTATAAATGCGATTTTTTCAGTGCCGATAGTAATATGTAGACGAATGACTTTGTATGTTTACAGGCATTTGGCCAGGCATGTGACGAATGAATATTACAAACGGAAATCCGGACGAATAGGCTAAACATTTTTAATAGAATGATAATTTTGATTGCTTTATTTAGGAAATAAATAATTTGCTTCTCACTAATTTCATATCCTTTAAATAAACTATTCAATTTAAAACATTAATTTTCGAACGTCATTAAAAAAAACCCATATTTATGAAACTAATGCACAGTATTATTGAACTGCACAGTTTTTTTTTTATTATTTAAAAAAAAACTGATTTTCTTAAAAAAATTTATTTGGCGACCACATAAAATTTCCCTTTTCAATTTTGACAGCCAAAAAATAAACACAAAAAAATCTTCTTTACAAATAGAAAATTAGAGTATGAATTTTCCATAAATCATTTTATATTAAGAATATTTTATGTCAAAATGATAACTTTCTCCATTTTTATTTATTTTTTCCAGTTATATGATTTCGGTCGATTAGAGCAAAATAATTTTTTTTTTTTTTTTTTTAAATTACGTAATTTTAATTTGCCTTAATCGACCGATATAAAAACAATTATTTACATTTATTATATAATAATCTCCACCTGCTGCATCACAGAGATCATAATTGAAACATAAATAAACAAAACATTTAAACACTTAATATACACATAAGTTTTATTATATTTAAAATAATAATAATAATATAAAAAAAACTCCTTAAATTAATCCTTTTTGAAGAATCTTAACATTACTCAAGCATATCATCATTTAATTCACACACAACATCAGATACACACAATTTATATACCTATAGAGAAGATATAGATTTAATTTTATGAAGATACTTTATGTATTTAAGCATAATTTTTCATTCAATTTCATTATATAGAAAACTTATTCCGTCCCCCACAGAAAATTGATTTAGACTATAAAATAAAATAAAATGATTATGAAAAACACTAATAAACAAAAGACAAAGGACAAACTGTTGAGAAGGAGTTAAAATTATATTATGAAAAAATAAAATTAATTTTTATATAAATTATAAATTTTCATCGTAAAATTATTTTATTTTTATTTTTCTGTTCAAAACTGCAAATTTAATTAAATTTAATGAAATAATATAATTTTGTACCCAAAACTCGGATTTGAAATAGGACACTTAAAAATTCTATAGAAAAATAATATTTTGATATAAGCCATTGAACTTACCTACCTCAAATTTTACTAAATCACGAATCTAAAATGTATAGAAAATTTATTTTAAATCATATATCAATAACTGATGTAGAAAACATTAAGTATAATTCCGAAATTTTTAATTGATCCTGCTGAACTTAACAAGCAAAATTACTTAAAGAACCACTGAAATTACTAACTTGAAACTTCCAGCCAGAAAAATATTAATATGCTCAAGTTTCTGTTTTGACAAATTAATATTTCCATTACATTTTATAACTCCTCGTATGAAGAATTATTCTTTCGAATACGGATCGAACATAATTATATGGAATTGAATGCAAACATATTTTAATATTCAAAAATTTAATTTAATATAAAAATTTTATAATAAAATTTTAATATTCATAATTTATTTATATTATTTAAATTGTGTTCCATAATAATAACTGACCGATTCTATATTTATGATTTTGAATAATTTCATCCTTTTTATTTATATTAACATAAAATTTGAGCTTTTAAATTAAGTATATGGACGACCATATAATATGCAAAATGACAGCCGCCTTGTCTCATCCTAGTATTAAATAAAAAACAATTTTTTATGATTCTTTCGTATATAATTTCCATGTTTAACTGGACTGTGTTCCTTGAATTGTACGCCGAATATAGTGTCAATATTTTCTTTAAAATAGTCCTAAAAATATTCAAATGGCGTTGAATCCTAAGATCAACTTTTGCAGACCTGGAAATTTACAGAACTATAGAGTAATTTTTTTTACGTATATTATTTAGGACATAAAAAGTTTTACTTATTTGGGAATCTACCAATTTGAGTTTTATGTATTGTGTAGTGAAACTTAAATTTTACATAATAATTGTCGAAACCAATTTCATTATAAGGATATTTTAAATATATGTTCCTTATTATCTCTAGTGGTATTTAGATATTTTTTGCAAGTATGACCGAATAATTAAATGAACAATATCTTCACTAACATTTTGTAACATAATATTTTATAGGCACTGAAATGTTAATATAAAACAAATAAATATATTAAAATACACGAGAAAATGAATATTTTTTATTTGTTTTCCATCTTTATTTCACTGTAAGTACTTCACTATAGTTCTAACCTAACAAACAAATGGATCTCATATTAAATTGGTAACATATAAAATTAATCTGAAAAAAAAAATATTTTTGTTGTTAAATTAATGTTTAAAATGTAATATTTCATTAAATTATAACATGATACCATGATACATAATAACTAATGTCCTATTTTATTTAATCAATATTGCATAACTTTAGGCAGACATCGCAAAATTTTATATTACAATTAATATTAGAATAAAGAAATGACCCAAATAAAAAAAAAATTAGAAAAGTTTTTTATGTATAAATATATGTAAAATTCCTTTAAGACCTTATATAAATAAATTTAAAGAAATTAATTAGAAAAACAACTAAAAACTATTCTATTAATTAATTTAATTTAATAACTAACTATTTTAATTTAAATAATTGTGAGATTTGGATTGAAATACTTAGTATTAATAGCAAACCTTATATTGTTACCAAGGATTCTTAGAAAATAGCAAATATTAGTTGACCAAAATCTATGGTAGGTCTATAAAAAATAATAGTAAAGTTACAGAAAAAAATTGACTTATATTTACACAAAATTAAAAACAAATTACACATATTTTACATAAATATAAAATTTCAGATAAAAAATGCGTAAATCAACTTTTATGAATAAAATTCATAATATCATATAAATTATAAGTAATTTTTATATAATATTTAATTTTTAATCATTTAAGTTATGTGATTTTACATAATAGGATTTTACATAAATTACACATTTTATTAATTCTTGAAAAATGTTACAATCATATCGGATTCAACTACCATATTGATATTAAATATACGAATATTGCCTGTAAATCCAATTGTTTCTGGTTTAATTTGACTTAATTTAATAAGGTAAAACATAACTTATGTAAATTTGAGTAATCTAGGTTTATTTTTACACCAAAGTTACGGAATTTTACTACTATTTTATGTAGTTTTACTACTATTAAAATAATAGTAAAATTAAATTCAAAAAATTATAGTATAGAAATTTTATATTTCGAAATATTATATAATTGGACAAGATGAAACTACTCATTTTGTACTAGTACAAAATTGTCTAGTTATCATTATATAAATTTCAATTCATTTTGTCTTACAAAAAATTATCACGAATTGAAAATGATTCACATTAAAATTATGTTCCATTACTGTAGTAATTTTATACATATACTCATCGGCGAATAATGATTGTGCAAAATTGTTTTTACTAATGCGAAATTTTCGTTTAACAAATATAGTTAAGAAGTACCTGTCCTATCATAGTTCTCTCTATCTTTATTATAGTTGAATTGTAATTATCTGTTATGGTCTTATTTAGTTTTTCCTGTTAATTTGCTCATGTTTCCCTCTTCCTTCAAGAAAATGTGTTATATAATAGCCGTTCTATGTTGAAATGTCTCTTTATGATATTAAGGAAATATAACTTAAGGATTTCAAGACCATTATTCTGAGTATACATATACCAATTACACAAATATACGAGAATATAAGATTTTTTAAGAATATTACACATTTTTATTAAATTATTTGTATGTTTTTTATGTAGAATATTTTGTTAAGTTTTCTGTTCAGTGTCCTTAATCATACCATATTTATTTAGTAACAAAAAATAATTTCAATTTTTTATTATATCCAATATATCGGAAGTAATATATTTCTAATTTGTAAATTACTTACTTATGACAATATTAGTTCAATGTATAATAATAAGAATTTTACTCATTTTGATATTAATTCATTTAGATAGAAAATAAAGAAAATTCGATTTTTTCATTTACTACGAGTGGTCAATTACTATTAGCAGAATATTGATTTTCAAAACTGTAATAAACCTGGCGAACAAAGTAAAAATTAATATAATAAAATTCTTAAATTTCATTAAACATAAATAAATAAATATATATATACTCTTAAATCTTATCTATGATATTATATATTTATTTAATCTTTAATCAGACTTAGTAAAATATTATACGCGTGCCGCTTACTATAATATTTTCGAACCATAATTTAACAATATAGCTGAGCTATCAACTTTCGCTGTTTTTTTTTTCAGAATCAGTTTGAATTCTTCAATTCACAATAATTTATTTAGTGATGCCTTAGGTTAGGTATCCTTGGTAATGTCGTCATTCTGTTGAAATCATGTCACTAAAAAAAATGGTTTGATGTTTACATACGTATACATTTATAATTAGGTGAATTACTGTTGTACGACTAAGTAATAACCACATTTAATAGTGATGGGAAAAGATTCTGCTATATATACTAACAACCGCCGCGTCGTTATTTTACTTAATTGATTTGTGAAACTACTACAAATTTATCCTCTTTCTATCCATCTAATCATCAGAAATGTAAATTTACTAAATTTATTGTCAAAATTATTACTTTATTGTTGTATTTTTTAAAATTTGATTGAAATATTTTCTCATTTCAATTACAAATGACGCGTTTCCTCGTACAATTGAATTATAGGCCCGTAATACCATCATAATTTTTACTACTCCTGATCCTAAACACACACAATTTCATTATAACGAACAATACAAAAAAAAAAACGAAAAGTTCAAAAGAACAATCTTTTTTCTATATATGAAACTTTTATATTGCTTTTGATAAATCTTCAAAATCCCATATAAAGAACTAAACAACGTTTATACCTAATATACGAAAAATAAGAAGATGAACAAACCGAATATTATAGTAAAACTTTTTTCGTTGTTGTTTTATTTTCGAAACAATTTTCTTTAATCGAATTATAAGAGGGTGGGAGTACTGATGAAAAAAAAAAGAGGCTAACTATAAAACTTCACCATTTCTATAAACATCTTTACTTTATATATCCATCCTTCAACGCCAATGTTAAAACTTTCTATATTGCTCTCTGTCTTCTTAAAATTATCTATAAATATAGTAAGTATTATATGCTTTAAGATACGTAACGTCTCGTATACCCTACTGGCCAAATAAATGTTACCACCACCAAATTATTAGGCATAACCATTTGAATTGATTTTTTTTTTTAACATTCTTAAAAATTCTTATTATTCGTTATAAAGTTATAAAAATAGAAAGACCTTAAATGTTATTTGCAGTAGGCTATGTGAGGCTTCATATCACAGATAAGGTTTGAGACAAAATGTATATTGCTTTCAGCTTTTAATGAAAATATTAACTAATGAAGCCTATTAATAAAAACTAATTCAACATAAAGAAACATGATTTCCCAAGCAGCTAAACTAAAGTGCTTTATATCAGCTCGTAGGCAGTTTACCTAACAAATTTATATTGTATATTTTCTTATTTACTTTTCCGAATCAGCTATTATCCAATTTACAAGAATATTATTATGTAATTCTGCAGAAAGTAATATTAAATAATTTAAATAATACAAATTAAAAATATATAGTTAATTTTTCTTTAACCACTACTGTAATATCTATTACAATATGGCGCATCCCTAATAATTTTATCAAAATCAAAAACTTTCTGGTTCTTTTTTTTCACACTTTTCTTTTGAAATATTTTCTAAACAAGAATAGAAGAAGTAAAAAAGTAATATTATTTTTTCATTTTTCAAACGCGTTTATTATTACTCGTATATATTTTGAATAGGTTGAAAACGTATGCGTTGCGTATATATTGGTGATAGTTAGTCCATATAAATATCTCTTATCTGTATATCTGATGGAAATTTATTTAAACAGAAAATTGGCTGTTAAATTTCCATTTTTTTATGTTTTACTAGAAAATTTATTGAAATATTTCCATTTATATTTTATTTTTATATATAGTTTAAATTTCAATTCAATTTATTTTGAGTATAAAATGAAAATTTTGTAATTTTTTTATTTATTGAAATATTCCTTAGCGTTAATCTTAACTGTGGTTTTGTCACTTTATTTATTTAAGTTAAATTTTCAACATTTTCTAATAAAATTTAATAATTTCTAATAATTGTTAAAGTTTTGGTGTCCATTGTAAAGTTTTTGAAATCGTCAATTAACATTCGAAATATTTTTAGTAGATTAAGTTTTAAAGTAAGTTCGGAAATTTAAAAATTGTACTTAGTCAAAAATTTCTCGAACGTAATTTTTAATGAAAAATATCAATATAAATATGGATCAAATTTACTGATGCACCCCTTACTTTCGATGGATAATTGAATAAAATTTCAAGGATAATTGAATAATATAAATTGAGGCCCTGGTGAATAATATCCAATACTTTTTTGGAATATAATTAAATGTAATAAATGGCAATCAATAATAATGTTACACACCAAATTAGAAATAAAGTAAGTTTAAATTTTAAGTCTGGTCCGCTACGTGAACGATTCAGTTTAAAAAGCCTTAAAAAGCAGATTATTTGTTCGACAATTTTTGCTATACAATTTTGTTCGAAAATATTTTTTCACACATATAATATTTTTACCTACAGCATAGCCCACGTAACGTAGAACTAAAATATTTTCAATTTTATACTGTTCTTAAGACCTTTAATAAGTGTAACAAGGCTACTCAATGTTAACGCACTCAAAAAAACGCATCTTCAAACCAAATGAACAAGTAGATCCGATGCACTTTTATTTAAATTCTTACAAATCCATTTTCTAAATGATTTTTCTTGATGTGCCTATTATGTTATTATGGTTGTTGTGGAAAACACCAAATGTCATCAACAATTTAAACACTTTTTGTACAAAAATTCCATTTTTTTTTTAACTGTTTTTTGTTTTGTTTACGAAAATTGTCATCCTTTTTATTATTTGTAGTGTTATATATTTTAATAGGAAAATGCCTTTAGGTGATTTTCCAGTTGTTTGTATATAAATTTTTCAAAAATATGTTTTGTACTCTTAGTACTAAAATGAATAATTTTTATGGTTTTTCTTCTTTGTTATTTAAACAGTACAAAAGCGAAAGTTCATTTTTTTTTTGTATTTTTGTGAAGTGAAGGAGGTTAAATTAATGTACAAAACAAAATGTCCTTAAATTAAACATTTCCAATTGAACTCCACAAAATATTATATATCATTGAATTTTTGAGTTTATAATAAAAAAAACTACTCAAGAATTTGTTAAAAAGATTTTGTTTTATGTTATGTACGAGATTAAGGTAAAAATATAAAAAAAAAAATATTTTAATATATATTTTTTTATGTACTTAATTGAAGTGACATTTTTAAGATAAAGTATAGAAATGATAAAAAGAAATTAAAAAATTTCCTCTTTGATGTGTTAAACAGCATCATTAAAAAAACAAAAGTGATAATATTTTTGACACCTTTTTAATTATATCTATTAGCAATTTTAACAACTTCTTTAAATATATCTTAAAAGAAATTGTTTAGAAATATAATAAACTAGATTTTAATACCATTAATAATGTAAATTTATTACTCAAAATTATGTTGTATTGATGAATATATGATTAATATATGAATCATTTCCAAGCCTTCATTTTATAATTTTAATATATACCATTTTCAGATTAAATTAAACATTTTTCAAAATTATTTTAAATTATTTTTCAAATAAAATTAAACATTTTTCAAAATATTTTAATCAATTTTTAAGAAATATTTGAACATATTTCTAAAATCAAAATAAATGCATTTTGTAATCAAAATAAACATCATTTCAAATTTTTTGTGTAGCAATATTACTTTTTTGTAGTGTTTATCTGTAAAAATAATTATGTAAGAAATAAAAGAATCAAATTAGAAAAAAAATTGACTGTAGTGGCAGGCCTTCCCTAGCAGTAGATAGCTTTCTAACCATATTTAATCACATAACTTTCGTAATCTTGAGCTGCCACAGTTTCCAAGTCCTCTGCAATAATACCTGGTAAGTATTCGTTGTTTAAACGTTGAATTTCGTCTTGGTTTGATACCAAACTTCTGACTCTAGTTTTCACCTTGGAAAATACACTTTCTATCGGATTCAATATAGGTGAATATGGCGAAAGAAGTTCAATTTGTAATTTGGTACAATTGCACGAACTTGTCCAGTTTTGTGGATGCTATCATTATCTAATTTAAACCAAGAATTTACTAATTCCGGCTTTTCATCTAGTTTCTCCACAAGTTCCCGCAAAAAAATCACAAAACCTATTCCAATTTACAGAGCTATTAGCAAAAAAAATTTGGTGGAGAACACCACTATCATTAGTAGCCGCAATTAAGGTTACATTTCGGTCTTTAATTGTTGGAACTGTAATCCTGTAATACGCATATATAATATAAATATATTTTTTTTAGAAAAAAAGGATAAAAACCTAACTTTGCTCTTGTGTTTACTTTAGAAAGGGCTTGTTACTTTAGAACGGGCTTGTTACTTTAGAACGGGCTTGCGATATATTACGAAAACATTTTAAAACACGTTTAATTCTATTTTAAAAAATGTTTAACTTTATTTGAAAAATGATTAAAATATTTTGAAAAATGTTTAATTTTATCTGAAAATGGTATATATTCAGTCAAGGCAATTACCATCAACTCTTGGCAAATATTAGCACTATAAAATGAAATTAAATTAAACTGAAAAACAAATTATAATTGCCATAAAAAAGAATGAAAAACTATTTAAGAAATTAATTTCAAATTTTAATCATTTTCACCAATATTTCTTGAATTAAATATACAATTTTAATTTTTATTTCATTTTTCACTTTATTATTGTTTTTCCTACAAAACTTTCACAAAAATTTCATAAAAAATAATAAACCTACAAACAAAATGAAAAATGTCTGATATAATAATTTTCTTTAAAACACCCACGAAATTGTTTTTCTAACCTTTTAAAGTAAAAATTTCATTGTTTTTAAATTTACATTTATATATAATAATTTAATTTTTATTAAAATTATATATAACATAAAATGTAAATATGATCCCAAAACAATAATTATTATTCACAATATGTAAATTATATACCAACTTTATAATATCATTCACATCATTTAAATAATTATTGTATATATACGTATAATAATTACCAAAAAGATTTAATATTTTACATCCTGATATAAACTGCCATATTCATTTATATTTATGATAATTAAATTAAATAATGAATTGAATTAATTTATTTTAAAATCAATGTTTTTGTTAAGATATTTATTTTTTTTTTAAATTTATATGTAATTTGTTTGGTGTAAGTTCATTTCATATATTCATCCAAAAATAAAGATTTTCTTTAAATTAAATTAAATTAATTATAAAATCTTTGTTTTCATTATTTAAAATTTACAGTGAGTTATTAAGGATACCTTTAAATATTACCAAAATATTTTTTAACATATTAATGAATTTGAATTTAATTTTACTGAATATTAGATATCCTTGTAACCAGAACCTATAGAAATAAGGAAAATGTGCCCTCTTAAGCTATTATTAACTTTGTCTGTAATTCTGAGAATTATCTATGTTCTATGTGTATAGACAGTACTTTTTGTCAGTTAAATAATGTGATATAATTTTAGTTTATTTTAATATTTAAACTTCTTCCCCGAAACAGTCAGAATAATCCGTTTTAGTATAGAAAAAGATGTAACTTTTAATCGTCTATGAGGCTTTTTATAAACATATTATGTATTTTAAGAGTATCGTAAAAATGTAAAGGTGGAAATGAACAGAAATTTAAAAAAAAATATTATTGTGTTTAGTAATTTATAAATACCTGTTGAAAAAGAAATTTCATATTTGTTTTTTTCACTGTATAATTACTGCAGTACTTCTTATTGAAGTTATCAATATTATAGCAATTTGATGGTGTAGTAATTTGGATTTGATACTCATATTATTTACTAAATATTAATTCTCAAATATAAGTAAGCTCTATCTAAGTTAGCAATGACCTAGTGAACTTCAGATTTAGTAATATCATTAGTTAAAATCTTAAAATTGTTAATATTATTGAAAAACTTCAGTAATTCTATTTTTATTAGTAGTTTTATATGCTCACTGCTCAGGTATTGCTAACAATATAAGTCAAAAGAGCAATTGGCATAATGTTATAAGCTGACATTTTTATTTTCAAAGAAATAATTCAATTAATTTGATTCAATTATATAGAATTAATTTTAATGTTTTGATAGAATTTTGAAATATTTCAAGCAATTTTTATTTTTTTTTATTGAAATATTAGGGGTACAAAAGGATACCAATGTCGAAATAGTGAACATTTGGAATTAAATAATTTACTATGGTACGATATTGATATAAATTTTCACATACTTTCTATATAATGCAAAAATTCTTCCCATATTTGATAATTAAAACAATTGTGTAGTAAAGTATTACTAAAATTTATTTTAATAAAGGAAACTATTAAATACAAAACATGTAAAATTTATCTCTTAAAATATTTAAGCAAATAAATAATACATTTCCCTTATTACTAGCTACTATCGTGGTTGTTAGCAGGTGTGTTTTTCTGACAACAAAAATCTAGACATTAAAATTGATTGTAAAATTTATATACATTTAGTTTAGATTCATTGTAATATGAAAATTCATTAAATAACAGTGTTGGTTGTTCGGTTTTTTTGAGGCCATTTAAATTTTAATAAGAAATATAGGTCAAAATTATGTATGACCTATAAAATGCAGTTTAACCAACAATGTGCAGTTCAGAAGTATAATTCAAGTACTGTGCAGTTCCACTAATGGTTTGGGTTTTTTCAAACCTCGGTGACAGTGACAATTGTATTAGCAAATTATTTTATCCTCTCGAAGAATTTAATTAATATTTTTGAAATAACTAAAGCACCATCTACCGGGAAAAAAACATAGAGTTAAACTCTACCGCCATTCTTCTTTTCGACATGGAATTTAAATATTTTTTTTTAAATTTCGAATATAAAATATATATTTTGTTACGCACAGTTAGCAATGTTCAGCTGTATTAGTATCTCTATATATATTTACTAATTTATTAAAAAAGACAGGATTATCTGTCCTAGAGGAAATTTGGAGTAGTGGGCCGGCGTTAGTTGTTTTTCATAAGTTATATATCATTCTCTCACTCTGAAATTTCTTCGTTATCAGAAAACCTTTAAAAATTGTTTAAAATCATATAAAATATTTATGTCTATTTCGTAGAAAACCAAAACACTACACCATCAAATTCTCTAATTATATTTATCTATATATGTAAACTATGTTTCAACCGTCTCTGCACCTCGTCATAAATTCATTAAATCGACCAAAATATTACTATAAACTACAGAACATCCAGAATTTCACGGACTTTAATGACTTCAATTAAGAATTTAATTTATTCCTTAATTTTTATGTTGTTTTTTGTATTAATTTTATGATTCTGTTGGAAATTCTTGTCAATCATGTCTAAAAGATTATATTGATATATACGCGGATATCAGTTGGATGGGCTTGGCTAGTTACCTATTCAATTTTATCTGACATATGTTATATTTTCTGTATTTTTATTACTGTCTATTAGTGTTTACTTTAAAGCGCACATATAAAATGTACATTTTGATATTATAGTCATTAAATTTGTAACTAAATCGATAATTTCGCTTATCACTGGACTTTGTGACGGTTCAATCATGTGTGTATTGAGTGAATATTGGAAATGAACATGCCAGGATCATAATACTAAATATTACTTTTAATATTACTTTAGGTCGCGTCGCGACACAAGAATCAATTTCAACAAAAAACATACACGTATAAAAAAACAATTAATTATTATTAGATTAAAGCAACAACAACAAAAAAAAACTATTGTTTAAGTAAGTTTTTTTTATTAGGAAAAGTGCTTTTCCTATATTCAAAGGGGCATTAGAACCTATGTATATAGTAATTTCGTACTCATGAGATTTTTAGCTCTGACAGATTTTTTTAAATATAACCTTTAATTCTCTCAGAAAATACTAAAAGAGAATTATTTTTTAAATAATCTATAGATAGATCATAGATTTTAAACAAATATTTCTCTTGTCTTGTAGCGCCATCTAGTGATCAAAACATAAAATAATACGTGTTTTTCCATATTGTGCGTACTAGAGATGAAATACGAAACTCTTGTAGTAGTAGTTGAAATTTCCTATATGTGAAATAGTTAATAAAAACTAACACGAAAACCAAATTTGATTTATGTCACACTTGTGTCAAAACTGTCATTTCAATTCAACTCAATTGCTGTTCATAAAAACTATGTTGATTGAAAATAATGTTAATTTTCAACTTAACGACAATTCAAATTAAATTAAACTATAAATTATGATTATCTTTCAATCAACTATTTAAAAATTAGTAAATTCTGGATATACTCTCGCTGTTGCCGCTGTACCGCTACTGTTTTCAAATGCCAAAAGAAAAATAAAACATATAGAAATAAATATGAGAGTAGTTAAAAACGTCGCTTAAAAACTAATAATTTTGTTTGACATTTACAATAATTAATACCATTTACAACGGACGGACAGACTATTAGGCTGTTTCTCGTAAAAGTAAAAAAAAAAATATGTGGATTTCTGCGCACCACAAAAAAAAACATGATTTTTATATACATATTGTTTTTATACATACATAATACATACTAAAATTAGTTTGGATAAAATACAATTTTTAATCTGATCAATTTATATGGTGGAGAATTTGTTGCCGTGGGGTTTCTAATTCATTTCTACCAATCATCAATAATTTATAAAGTAAATTATGGCATCCAATATTATTATATATATAATTTTTTTTTTCATCATTTTACTGTATGTGCCTTTTATATACTCATAAATACAAAAAAAAAAATTCAGTTTTAAAATATAAAATCTTTTTTTGCCATCTTATTATAACAACCACCATTTATTTTGTACGTAACGTACAAACGTACTAACCAAAGAATTGTTTATGTTCTGTATATACAATTTTCGGTTCGTTGAATTTAAAGAAATTTTAACTTAAAAAAAAAATCATTTTAAATGAAAACTTCTTACACAACATCATCAGAAAAAGATTTTATTTTTATTTTATTTTTTTATTTTTTGCTTTTTTTAAATATAAATTATTTGTTAAAATATTAAATCTTAATTCGAGTCCATCATTATTATAATAATACAAAAACTATGTATATACATAAAACATAAATATACATAATAAAAACAACAACAACAAAATATTTAAATGTTTCCCTGTAGTAAGTACCAAAAGAACTTAACTGACATGACAGTCAAAAAGAAAAAGGAAATAAGGATAACAAAAAAAAAATTAAAGAGAAATGGAATAAAAAAAAAATTAAACTTTTATGAAATTCTTCGAATTTGTGAATTTTCTTTGGAAAAATTATTTTAGTATATTTCTTAATAGAATTTCCATACACATTTATTTTTTGATAAAATATAATATATCATTGGCAACCATATTTAGAATAATATTAGAACCAAATGCAGTGGCAACGCCATTCCCATGTGCAATGGATGCTAAGCAAACCAGAAAAGTTTCAAAGAAAATACATGTGCATATATTTCTTGTGCTTAGGTACTTACGCCCTTATATACATACCCATTAAGCGCGCACGACGACCCTTAGTTTATCACAATTAGTTTAAAAGCCACATTAAAATTACATACTGATCAAACATCAACTGAAAGATCAAACAATATTGTAAAAATCTAATTTAAAATTGAAAATTTATTATCAAATTGATTTAAATCTTAAGGATCTTAAAGATATTAAATTTTTGATCAATATTTGTCGAATTTATATCCCAATATTAATACAATTTTAGAATTAGAATTGAATTAACATAATCAAATTTTTGTCATTAATTTGAATATGAAATTCAAAATAATAAAATAAACTTTAATCAAATTTTATATCAGATTAAATTTTATAGAATTGGAAATGTGAATGTGCAAATGAGATCCTATATATATAGATATGAGTATGAATACGATTAACTTATGTATTTTATTTAAAAATAATTTTATCGAAAATAAAATTTAAATATATAATCATATTTAATGAATATGCAGTGCACAATAATAGCAATTCGAAGTCAGTAAAGTAATTTTTTTCGAGTCAAATCTTTACTTACTTATTATTTATATTCATTTTTTCGATATTTAATTTATTCCTATTTTATATAATTTATATATATCCTTAAGAATTGCACTCCAATTATTATTTGATGCCTATTTTGATGAAATGACCAGAGATTTCTATAATAGTTTTTCTTTAAGTTTAGTGATTATCGGATGGATTATCTTAGGTATGACACGGTATTTCTGTATTATATTATCAGAGACTACGATATTATGCTTTTAATACTTTAAATGACCCTGTATTTATATTAATAATATAGAAATAATATTATTCTTTTAGTTTTATATTATATGACAGGAAAATGTATGTATTTTTTATCATCATCACAAATAAAATTCATGCTGGTATATTATAATAATATGGATTCATATGTATATATGTACTTATATAATGATAAATATATTAATAAAAATATTGATAAACAGAACTATAGGGGTTTGTTAGAAATACAATAATTATAATAAAAATTAGATAATATCATTTTTTATTTATACACAATGATAATATGAAATATTTTATTTGTGGCAGAACAAATGAATACCTCTCAATTAGTTATCAACAGTTCATAACTATACAGAACTGTTCAAAAATGTACATTTAGTAAGATATTGAAAATATTTAACAAGTATATATGTTAAAAATTATTGCGATCTGTCCAAAAACTATCGAAAAATTTAATAATCTAATAATCATTAAAAATTTAAAAACCGCTGGATCACTCCCTCATATAATACGACAGTTCCGTGTCTTTAATTATTAACAACTTTTTAGGCTAATAGCTTTCCTATCTATTGAGATAACTCAGCAGGCATGTTAAGACTTATCGAGAAGCAAATTTGAAAACAGATTCAACAACACATTGCACCTATAGCCGGATCGCCACTGATTGTGTCTCTTAATATGGGACTTTTCTTATGACTGCCTTTTGATTTCTAATTATAGATCTCATAACAAAATACAAAGCTCAGAAACTAATAGTAAAGTTATTTTTTTCTAATCATTAATCTGCTTAAAATAACCAAAAATGAATTTGTAAAACATACCAAACTTTACCAACACTAACACATCAAAAAGATGTAAATTTGAAGTAACATTTCCGTAATTTCTGTAATATACGTTTATTTTTGTTATATAAAAAAAAAAAGAATCACTTGGGAAAATTCATGTTTCTTAGATTCTTTAATATATTATGGCTAAGTTTTCTTCTTTTTTCTTTTTTTTTGGTTAGAGAGTTTTCTTTTAGTGTCTTTTATTATTAAAGATAAACATTCAAAATAAATATCAAGTATTTTATACCCATCAGATTGCTTGTAAAGATTGTTATGTAAAGTGTTTTGCTATTCTTTTACAAGACAAATTTTCATCAATAGGACAATATTGTCAGTAGTAAAGATTTTTTTTTTATCATGATTGTTTAGATAAATTTTCTTGGATTGGAAATTTTTTCTTAAGTTTTTTCTATATACGTAAGAAATAAATTTAAATTTGTAATAGTTTTCATTTTTCAATAATAATTGTAATCACCACATATACATTTGTGCGGTTTCAGAATTAGGACTTTCGTGGAGGACTAAATTGTGTGGCTGAAACGAATATGTTTCTAATCTAAGACACAATTTGGACTGTGAAATTGATTTGAATTTCAAAATTTAATAACGAAATTCATTAAAAATATGTAAATTAACCCACCAAATATAAATGTGAATTCCTTAGGCAAACTAATTATGTGCTTCTATTTACTATTGGTCCTGTTTTTTTTAATATACCATCGATTGATCACTCTATATATTAAAATAATTCTGTTTTCGGTCAAGTGTATATTATAAAAGATAGTAAATTTAAATTAGGTAATTTTATATTCATCAAATCATGCATTCAGTCAATAATGTATTTGATCAATTTATAATATGTGAAAATATAACTCAAAAACTATTTCCTATAAAAGATTTTATTTAATAATAATTAAACCCCAAGGTACACAAAATAATTATCCAAAGTTCTTGAAGTATTCTTGCGGATAATTTTCTTTTACTTTTATTAATTTTCTTCTAATTACTAATGTAAATTTTCAAAATCGATAGTCAATTAATTTGCAGAATATTAACTAAATAATTTTTCCTAAATATCGTTATAGATTATTAATAAAATTGATTTTCATCCCCTTATACATAAATAATTATTACAAAAATAAACTTTTTACCCAAAAGTAAATTTTGATTTTTAACTTTCGGATATTATCAAAGATATATCCTAAAAATACCAATAAAATATATATATAGAATAATCATCTTGCTATGTACTATTTTAATGCTATACCCAATTTTACCCAAAAATAAGATAAAATATACTTAGGAAAATACTTACACCAAAAACAAATATTCATAAATCATTCATCATTCAAGAAAAATAAAAAGACTACAATATTTTTGCTGCTTCCTATATATTTGACCGGCAAATAAAAACAAAAACGAATTTACATTGACAAGTGAATTTCTAACTCGGGCTTTTTTTTATTATATTCTTACAAATATTTTCAGTAATAGGAAAAAATTATGGAAATGAAAAACTTTATAAACTATCAATCATTCCGAAACACAAATCTGAGATTTAACTTAGAGACATGTATAGGATTTGAATCCTATACATAGTTTTAAGTTTCAAGTCGTTCTGAAATACGCAGAATAAGCCATAACAGATGGACGGACAAAGTGAAAATTTTAGGCATTTTGTAATAGTAGAAAACTGCCTAAAAATCCGTTAAAAAAATTCTTTTAAAAGTTCTTCTAACATTTTTATTAAATATTTCTTCTTATGTTGCCCATGCATTGTTCAAGCTGGTTGTCTGTAATTTTTCACTACACACATTTTAAATTGCTTTACAACCGATATTACAACCGTCGAAAATCTGTGTTTTTTTTTATATAAAAAAATATCAAAAAAAAGTTGCAGGATAATGTCAAATATCAAAAAAAAATCTCTAATTTAAGTTGGATAAAAAATAATTATAATTTAATATTATTTCAATCAATAAAAAATACATATTGATAATGATAATATAAACATATTAAAATGTGTTTTTTGACATAAAACGTCAAGACATGTCATTTTCGTTGTACAACTTACAACCATCAACGAACGATCACATATATTAAAATATTTTATTGTTTCTTCAACCGATTTGTCAACCGTCAAAATAGTTGTCAACATTTTGTAAACTCACCCACAAACGATACAATTTAATCAAATTGACAACACGTTAATCAACATGTTTTATAATGTATGGTCAGCTTTAGTATCAAATTACTTATCGTTATTTTATTATGAAAACATTGCATTTAACACCCACACAGAAAAGTCTAATCTAATACCACTGGATAAATTAACTTGTATACGTATTTTTTTTTTATCAAAATGGATAAATTAGCTTGTATTTTCTGGATACCCAAAATAAAAAATCTAACCTTATTTAATACACCAAGATTTACGTATTTTAATAAAATAATAAAAATACATTTACTAATATACATAAAACATATATATACATAATATATAATATATAGATATAATTTATATAAACAAATTTATGGAAAAGAAGAATCAATTTTTCACTTAATTTGCACACTTTGATTTTTAGTTTCCTAAGTAAAAGATAATGAATATAGACGCACAATTAATTCCCTGTATTACATAATATAGAAGAATTAGGATGACATTTATTATAGATTCTGCAAAGACTGTCAAAATTTCTTGAGATGTAGGACCACAGCTTTACTAGATATTCGACTTAAATAAAAGAAAGAATGTTTGATTATTAAGCGTCAAAGTTGTAAAGTTAATTTTAAATACACACATGTTTTTCCGATATAAACTGACGAAGGATTTTCTATTTCAAAATTCCGAAATGAAATATAAGAAATATTAGTGACTACTAGTGATTACTAAAAAAAAGTTTGGATGGCCAACTAAAATACTATTTCTTTGAGTTTACTTCGGTTTACTTTCAAAGCTATCTACTGGTAAAAAGATAAGTAGACGAATGAATATACGAGAAACCTAAAATCATAAGACCAATAGTTTGAAACTGTTTATAGTTTATAGTATAGTAGTCTAAAATCAAATTGAATTGGAACCTATCTACTGGATCATGTTACACATAAAACATAATTATATATCTTCAATAATATTCAGCATCAGTAAATATTCTTGTTGTTTTTCTTAACTTTATTTTCAATATTAAATTTGAATTATACACGACGTTCATAAAAATACGAATATACACCAAAACCTTAGGGAATTTAAGAATTAGAAAAATACAGTGTATAAAGGACCAAAGAAACAGAAATATTTTTTTCCTCAATATATAATATATATATATAAGGATACTCAAAAAACAACCTCCGACAACAAAAACAAAAACGTATCAGTACTTAAGGGAAATTGGAAAACGGTTAATTCATAATGATCAATTCACTGTAAATATAAATTGAATAAAACTGAAATTTGAGGAATCTAAACAAAAATTAAATTAGGCCATCTTCATAATCCAACTAAGGCTTAAGCTATGACTTTAAGTTATATCTTCGTATTCGTCTCTTTCTTCTTTTTATTCTTCGTTTTTTTTTTTTTCTCTGCTTTTTCTTTTAATTGTTCTTCTTCTACTTTGTCTTGGATAAATCTCTAAACTTATTCCATTTTGCATTTTGCCTCAAAGATGTGATTTTGTGCTCTAATAACATTGGTTATTTTAATTGATACTTAATCTAATCGACAGAGAACCTTGGAAAATTAAATTAAATATATTCATCTAATTGTTAATTAAAAACGTGGTGATTGTTTCTTTTTACGTTTCGTCGCAGTTGATAGCATCAAAAGCGATTGCGATTTTCTTATAGTCGCAATTGGATTTTTTAATTATTTGCTAAATAAATATTTCACAATATGTAATAATAACTTTATAATTTATAAAAATATTTAATTAAATTCAATATTTTAATGTGTAATTTTCAATAATTTATTTTATAGTTTACTTAAAGAGTTTTTTATAGTTTAATTACTCATTTGTTATTTTATAGCTAAAATATTTGAATAAAATATAAGAATAATGTGTTAAAACCTTAAAACCGTCAAATTCATAAATTGTATTAGATTGTGTAGAAACTTTATGAATAAGTCGTTTCTTTTAGAAACTACCTATCACAATGACGGTCGTAACGCTTTTAAATCGACAAAATAAAATATATCACATTTTTAAAGCTACCAGTCTAGGTTTATTACTTACAATGAATTGACCATAAACCTTATGAACTTTTATAATTTCTTATATTTTTCTTCTCCATCATGAGTTGATGTTTTAAACGCAAAAAAAAATCATTTAGTAATTCCCAAGATATAATAAATTGGAAACATTTCATATTTGATTGTTTTCATATCAGATTGAAATCTAATATTTATAAATGTTAAGATTTTATTTGAAATTTTTCTTTTATATTCATTTAACAACAAACAAACAAAAACCAACCAACAACCAATTATAAATATTAAAATTAATTATATTTCCTATCATATATTAATAAATTATATTATATTAAGTAATTGATTATTAATTTATCATTTATAGGAAGCCTATCGTCGATGGGTATGTAGTACATTAATTCCATATTTTGCGGAACCTGCAGATATTCGACGAAATTCAACTGCAAATAAAACAGTCAACAAAAACAACACAACAACAACAAAACTAACATCGAATTCTTCATCAAATCAAAATGTTAATAATGATAATAAAAAATCGGAATTAATATCGTCGAGATCGATGACAGAAAATAGTTCAAAAACTAATAAAAATTCATTACATATTAATAATAATAATTTAAATTTAATTAATTCTAATAATATTAATAATAATATAAATTTAAATAATTATAATCGTGTCCGAACGAAGCGAGAAAGTAGTAGTACTGATTCGAACCATTTGCCACTACAAATAAATAAAATTAATAATGATTTAAATATTATTAATAATAATAAAAATAATAATAATTATCGGCATGATGCGAAAATTGTTGCCGACAGACGAGATGAAATTAAAAATATTGATAAAATTAATAATAATAATGATAATGTTGATGAAAATAATACTAATAATGATGGTGATGATAATGATATTGTAGTAGATGATGTTGAAATGAAAACAAATAAGTTAGCTATAAAACGCAAAATTATTGATGGGGTTGCGAACTCACCCCATTTCATATCGACTGCCATAAAAGATCCAATCGCCAAGGATCCTGTGATAGCAAGAGAATTAAAAAGGTATTTATTAAACTGTTTTTCTTTATTATTACAGTTTTTTATATAAAAGGAAAGGAAACCACAATAAATGAGACAGAATTCACAGAGTTGATAATAAAACATTTGATATTGACTCAAATTTTTTACTAGGAGTATTTTGATTTTACTGTGGATAATATTATTATATAATGGACGAGGACGGTAATACTTTTATTAAATAAATATAACATAAAAATGATGATATCAGTTTTATGTTATGTTGGATTCTTTCAACCAAGAGATGTAATCACTCTCCTTTTATACTTGCTAACTACTTCTATAAAGTTACTAATTCATTGTTTGGTGAGGTAGTTTCTTCAGTCACACCATCGCGAACTTTATTCCACACATCCAATTCATTGAGTTCTTTTAGTTGATTCGACTGATATCAAATTGTGACCTTATAGTTCTAACAAAATCCGAGGATGAAGAACCAACAAACGAAGAACTTCCTTGCGAAAGTAAGGCTGCTGAGCATAATGGGGGGCTTGGTATCCTACGGAGATCGTTTGAGTTTTCACTTTTATACACCTCATACTAAATCTAGGCCATTTAGGCATCGTTAGTATGGTTAGACCTACCTCTACCAGTAAGAAACTACAACCGACAGAAATATGTTGAATTTTCATTATATGTAAAAACAGTTCAACTCCCTGAAAATATAATTTATTTGAGCCTTAAAATTAATTGATGCGCTTTCGTTACTGTAACGCGGAGATCCCGGTGGTGACAAATTTACTATATTATAATTTATATCGTTTACATGAACAGAAACTGGGTTGAGTTAAATTGGAAATTTGACAGAAATTGACAGAAAATATATGGTTTCATCAAAGATCTAAATCATATCCCGAAACCCCGAAACTGTTGAGGTGGAGAAGTTCTTTTATTAATTTTTTAAACAATAATCTTTGGAAAAAAACAGCAAATTACGACACAATTTTTGTGCTCAAATAAATTATATTTTCAGGGAGTTGAACTGGGTTTTTACATATAATGAAAATTCAACATATTTCTGTTACTACACCTTTGTATGACTTGCTGCTATGTTCTTAACTTTTTTCTTTGAATGTTAAAACAAATACAATAGACATGAAAATTATATTTAAAGTTGTTGCTGATTATTTGTTATATAACAATAATATTTTGATGTTACAATTTTTATTGTCAAAATTTATTAAATATTATATTATTAATAATTATTAATTTTTTTTTAAATAATTTTTACAGATCGAAGAGAAAAGAAAATCGTGAAACACGTGAATTACGTAAACGTCGTAGAATTCGACCGTGCTTATCTGTTTGTCAAACTGTTGAGAAAAAATGTCCTTATATGCTTCCTGCTGATAGAGCACCAGCATTACCTACACAATATGCTGGTGAACCAACATTTCTTTGTCTTGGTATCTATAAAATTAATTATATTAAAAAAAAAAATTATTTATAAAAATAAATTGTTTTAGATCCAAATATACCGGAAACAGGTGAACAATTACGTAAATCGAATAATGGTCCGGATAATTGTTGTTTTCGTTATTGTAGTTCAAATCCAATTGATGGTGTTTGTGCATATTGTGATGAATTTCATTATAATTACAATAATTTAATAACAAATTCATCTTCTAAATCAACAACTACATTAAATAAAACATTAACAACAAAATTACATCATCATTATACAACAATACCAAATGGTACAATTACAATAGCACAAGCAACAACAACATCAACAACAACTGTAACATCCCTTATTATTAATAGTGATAATATGAATAATAATAATATTGAAAATATATTAAAAAATTATGCTAAAATTGGTAAAACATATTATTATGATGATGATCCAAATGATATACCAACAATTGAACAAATTGTTATATGTACAAATTATCAAGATAATATTATAATATCTAGTAATAATTGTACACCATTATATGCAACAGCAACATCATCATCATCATCATCATCGTCCAATAAATTAATTGTTACTACTAAATTATATAAAATATATTATTATTTAATAGTTATAGTAACATTATGGTATTTAGTTAACAATTTAATAACAATAATTAAAAATAATAATTTAATTATTAATAATATTATTAATAAATATTTGTGGTATTTTAATGAACAAATAATGTTTGTTAAATTACAAAAAAAATCGTCAACAGTAATAACAACATCAAAATTTTATGCTACTACAATAATAATAATTGTAGATGAAATAAATATAATATCAATAAAAAATGGAAAATTATTATTATTATTATTATTAGTAATTAATAATAATAATAATGATAAAATTTTAAAATATAATAAAAAATTTCTAAATTTAAATAAAAATAAATTCCAATTTTCCATTTTAATAGAAAGCCTTTCTAAAAAGTTATAGTCAATATGGAAAATTAATAAAAATATATATTAATAAAATTAAAATAAATCAAATTAAAATTATTATATTTAAAAAAATTTAAATAATTAATAAAAATAAAGTAAATATAAATTTTGTGTGAAAAAATTAAATGGAATAATGGGGAAATTAAGAAAAATATTAATATTTTTTATTTTTTGGAAAAAAATCGATAATGACAAATTATTTTTTAATTTTTATAAATTAACCAAAATACATCAGCAAAAAAAAAAAAAAATATGGTATTTGGTTAATTGTCTGAACACAATTGACCGAATCAACAATTAAATAAAGTGCCGAAATTCAAAATTGACCAAATGCACATTTATGGAATCCTGAAGAGTTTTATAAATCTATGTATTTGAAATTGAAAAAATAATATTTGAACATCTTAGTATTATAATATCTTTGCTAAATATAAAATTGGTTAATTTCCATATGCAAAATTGGGACACTCGTTCAATTATGTATTCCGTATGTTGTGCATTGGTCAATATTGTTTTCGGTTAATTAACAGCAAAACAATATTTATAGTGAAAGTGATATAAAAATTTATCTTATATAGAAACATTGATTTTTGGTATTTAATAGAATAATTAACAAATATTTTATAGAGCAGTATAAGTATAACATTCCGGAAAAGGTGTTTATACTTAAAATACTTGAATAGATACTATTATCATAATATTATATAAATATATATTTTTGTTTTAACAATTTGAACTAATTTGTAAAGCTCAAAATTTTGTAAAAGAAATAAGAAATTTTTAAATTAAAGTTATAAATTTTTTGAAAAACTATAGCATTATCTAAGAAATATTACAAAAAAGGTAAACATAATTAATTAATATTATAAATTTTGATTCAATTTATACCAAGTTCTTATTTATGAAATAAAATAACGAATAATTTACTAAAACGCAGGGTGTCCTACTAATTCAAAGGTTAAAAATGATCACTCGCAATTTGCCTGTTATACAATTGGTTTTATATGAAAAATTGGAGATTTCCAGAATATTTGTTTGACGGATAAATTGTAATACAACCAAATTGCGAGCAAATCATAAGAATTAAAAATTAACAAAAAAAAAAAAAAAATTAAAATCTATAATTTTTAACAAAAACAAAATAAATATCAAACGAAATAAATACGGAATTGTTATTTTTTAATAATTATTATATATAAATAAATCAAATATCATTCAAAAATATTAAAGTAAAATCACTTTTATAAATTTTGCAAAATTCAAATATTTTTATTCATACATTTTTCTAATATCTGAAATTTTAAAGAAAATTCAAACTAAGAACACATGAAAATGGGAAATTTTGAACACCTTAAATACTGCCATATAAAATATAATATATTTTTTTTAAAAATAAATAAAAATCATATTTTAAACATAATATTCAAAAACCAAATTAATATCACTAATACGAAATCAAAAATTAAATTATATAATTATGAAATCACAAATAAATAAAAAAAAAAGAAATCACAATTTTAAAAATTTAAATTTCAATTCAATAAATAATTTCCAATAATTATTTAGAAATTGTCTAAAGTTTATAAACTGCTGGCAGTTATAAAACTAAACGTAATTTCTTTATTTAAAATATATTTTTTCTAAGTTTTTTATTACACACTACAAAAATATTTGAACACCGAAAATTCTTACTAAGCAATAATCCAGATTTTAATGTTTTTAGAAATTTTCTATACAATTTTTCAAGAAAATTATTTTTTTTAAAAAAAAAATTAAAAAATACTTTTTTTTTTAAATTGCACAGAAAGAACACCAAGAATCCACCTTAAAAAAAAAAAAAAAAGTTTTCATGAAAAACTAATTTTCTTTGATATGATAAAAAAAAATGTATTTATTTTTCGTAATTTTTATAAAAATAATAATAAATAAAAAAAAATGATAAAAAATATATTGATATAAATATACGTTAACATAATAAAAAATATTTATAAATTTTTGATATAATTTCAAAATTTTATGTCGAATATCAACAATTTTTTTCGTTTCACGTAGAGAATTTTGAATTTCATACAATAAAATTATAACAATTTTTAATGAACTAAATAAATTACTTTTACTATATTATATAAACTAATAAAAACTCTAATAATAAATAAATTTTTATATAAATATAAATTTATTTTCTATAATATTTCATTTAAAATAAAACAAATTTTGAAGTCAAATTATTATTAATTTGTGTGCATTTATTACAAAAATTGTAAATTTTGCTTTTAATCGAAAGCATATCATTCGCGATCTTAAAACCCGGTTTTCAGTAGTAATAATCTGTGGCTGTACTTTAAACTTTATGCCAGCTACATAGTCAAAAACTATATATATAAAAAGAGATCAAAACTCGAATAAATTTGTGTGTAGTTTTCATGCATGTGGTATTTAAAATTGAAATTCATGCCAAAATATTTATTAGAATTTTGATCTCTCCAACAGCAGCAATTGATAAGGCTCTACTGAAAAGCCACCTTTAAGTCGATTCAATAAAAAATAAATAGTTAACGATTACAAGTTAAACTATACTCAACAACAAAAAAACGAACTACTATTTCTAAAACATTTTTATAATTTAATTTTATAATAACATTGAATTTATCTATAATTAAATGCTGGTTTTGTTAACTTTATATGAATTTAAACTAAACTAAAATTTAATTACGATTTTCTACAATTTTTTTTAAAATTCTTAAACAATCATAAACATTTAAAAGGATTTTTTTTTATTTATGACAGATTAAACTTATTTTACACAAAAAGTGAAATTATTAAAAAAAGCACACTTCCCAAAAGTAAAATTCAACAAAATTTCTTGTAGCACGCAAACCAAAAAAAAAAAAAACAAGAACTTTTCATTTTATAGTAAAATTAAAATAAAAAGAATATAAATAAAAATTAAAAATAAAAATATTAATAATAAATAACAAGAAAACAGTTAACTTTTTTTTTATTTTAATAGTGAAAAAAAAAATAACACATTATTATTAAAATAATAAATTAAAAATGAATAAATAAAAATTAAAAACAGAAGAAAACAACAACCAGAAAGTCAAAATAAATTATAAATATATAGAAGAATAAAAGAATATATATTTAGAGAAAATTAAAAGTAAAAAAAAAAAAAAAAAAAATCGCTTAGATTTTTTTGGAGTGATATTGCAGAGTTATATAATAGTTATGAACCAGATAGTTTCCCAAACGCAACGAAAGTTCGCGACGTAATGAACTGTCAAACAAAAATTATGCTAATGTTAATATAAAATAGTAGTAGAAAATGTAGTTAACAAGAATCGAGTAAGCCAGATAAATAAAATTTTAAAATAATTTTTAAGTTGAAGATTTGAAAATGAATCTATAAAAATTTTAAATATTACTTATGATATTTTTGTTTGCACTTAAAAGTGTTGGGTAACTGTCAAAATAAAGATTATATAGAACAGTGTTGTTAGTGACAGTACAAAAATACTATAAACCTAGTTTTTTTTTTCAGTTTTTCTCCATCATTAATTTATCAATACCAACAGTTTAATATGTTAAAATTTAAAATTCTTTGTTTGGCCTACAGAATATTTGACAGTTGATATTTATGTTAGCTGCTAAAAGTTATAACATCAACACGTAAAAATGTATTAATTAAATAAAAGATAATTATTAACCATATTTTATTACAAAATCACAAAATCATCTGATTAGTAATTAACTTTTCTCATTAAACTTGTAATTTAAATATTTTGAATGAAAATTATAAATTTTCATTTTATTCTACTTCTACTCGACTACTACAATATCACTCCATAATTACATAAAACAATTTTATTTTAATTACATAAAATATATTTACATTTTATATAATAAATATAATATACAAAAAAGAAATTATACCAAGAGGATTTAAATTAAAAAAAAAAGAAAAGTAAAAATTTAAATAAAATTTTAAAACAATATATTGAATAAATTAAAAAATCCCTAGAAATTTAATAACAAACAACAAAAAATAGAAAAATTCAACAAATATTAACTACCGTATATCTAATAAAATATATATTATTACCAAAAAAATAAAAATTAAAAACAAGTTTTAGAATACTTAAAATATTTAAAATAAATAAAAACCAAAAAAAAAAACATAATTGAAAAAATTATTTACCATAAAAAATGCATATAAAAAATTGAAAAAAAAAAAAACAAAAAAAAAATATTAATTATAAATAAAGCTTAGGAATAAAAATTTAAATAAACAAAATACATTAAAAAATAAAAATATATAAAAAATGAAAATAAGAATTTAAAAACAAAACCAACAACAAAATATATTAGAACCGATTATAAAATTATTTAAATTTACGTTAATTTTGTGATTAAAAATAAAAATAATACAACAAAATAGAAAATTTAAATTATTTCTAATTTCCAAAAAAAAATATATATATAAACAAAATTAGATACGGAGAACCACTTAAAAATAATTTTTATTTTCTAATTTGTATAAAAATTATAATTGCGTAATAAAAAATAAAAAATCGAAAAATATAAATCATATAAATATAAAAATAAATAAAAAATTTTGGAGCATAAATTCATAACACAACAAAAAAAAAATTTAGAATAGTTAAATAATTAAAATAAAAATAAAAAATAAATTTGTTTTTCGCAAAAAATAATATAAAACAAAAAAAAAACATAAAAATTAAATTAATAAATTTTAAGGAATTATTATTATTAATAAATATTTTTTTTTTTTTGTATGAATGAAAAGTATATGCGATTATTGAAAATAATTTTAAAATAAGTAAAATTATAATATTAAATAAATAAATAAATAAAAATTATTTAGCTGACTATATATATATAAATATTTACAAACACATCATTATACTTTTACACACACTATTTCATTATCTATCTGTATATCTTCTCTCTTTATCTCTTTCACTGCATTTAAATACCACCAATCTCTCAAAAATATTATTTAATCATCACCGGCTTTTTTACTTACCGAAGTGTCACAAATGCATTTCTTTATATTAAAAGCGTGTCGAAAAATACAATCTACTCTCTAAAACATAGGCAACGACAATAACATAGTCATTGATGGCGACGATAGTGTCAAGACTTAAAGATTTGTAATAAAGATGGCGCTGATAATAAATATGGCGCTGAGTAAATATGACAAGACTGTAAATAAAGACGGCGATGATTTTATTAATTTGAAAATGTTATTAAATTAGGACAATATTAAATTTCTTATGTGTGATTTTAATAATAACCGCATAAAAATTAATAATTTAATTTTGTCCTATTTTATTTTATTGAATTCGCTCACAATCGAATTTGACATAAAGTTTTGGATTTTTATTTCACATCAAAAGATATAACAAAAAAAAAAACCTATTTTTCATTCCTATAAAAAAAAACTACTAAAAAAATATTTAACAAAATGCAATAATAAAAATAAAATAAAACATTTTTTAATTAAATCAATTAAAATTAAAATATTTATAAAATAAAACATTACATAAATTAAAATGGCCTTAATTGCAATATTTGAAATTTGTTTTTCAAAACTATTAAAAATTTACGAAATAAAAAATATAAATAACAACTTGGTAAAAACTTAATTTAATAAATTATATAAATAAATAAATAAAATTAGGTAAATAATATTAATAAAAAAATAAAAAAATTATAATATTTTTTATTTTTGGCTCATAGAATAATAATTCTTTAAAATTTAACTTGATTTTACAAAAAAACAAAAAAAAAAATTAAAAAAATATTTTCATAAATTAATAATAAATAATTATTGTAAAATAAATAATTTATAGAAATAGTTAAAAAATTTAACAAGCTAAATTGTTTTAATTGATTTTCAATATCTGTTAAAATTTCATTTTCAAATAAATAAAATTAATTTCATTTTCGGCCTTATAAATTTTTGGAGCCTCAATATTTTTATTAATAATTACTTATAATAAGTTTAACCCTTTAAATCATGGATCTTCTGTGTCAGTAACGAACTAAACATTTTCAAGTTCAAAATGAAAATGGAGACTAACTAAACTATTTAAAATTAGTTTAGTTAAAATATTAAAATATTGGAGACTTATTAAAGTTATTCCATTACAACACAAGGCTCTATCTATCTCCCTCTTTCTTTTAATGAATACATAAGGTTTTCTTAATTATTTTTTTAACGTTGTTGGGAAATTTAAGTTTTCCCTAACCAGGTATGAGGCATCTCTTATAATAGATTGGTAGTCAATGATTTTTCACTTACATGGCAGTCAAAATGTTAAAATTAACTGATTAATTAATTTAATTACTTAATTGATTTTATTATAACAAAATATGCTAACTGCTAACTCCAATTATTTAAATTTTCGAAAATTAAATATTTTCTCAATATCATTTCTTCGCTTTACAATTGTATTTTATTTAACATTTTTATTTAAATATTAAAAATAATAAAAAAAAAAAATAAAATTAATAATAAAAAAATTAGTTTGTATTAAAATAGTTAACATGAATAGTTGCCTAATTATAACAAAACAAAAAAAAATTTAAATTTAATTATTAATTATTAATTAATGAGAAATTTAAGCATATAATTAAAACTTCAATAATTTTGTGAACGTCTTTTTTATTGATCAAAAAATATTTTTTTAAAGAAAATAAAACATTTTTTAAGTTTATAATATCATTGTTTAGTAGACCACAAAAATGACGTATGATATCAAAAAATTAATTTAAAATTAATATAAATTATGAAAATATAAAAAATAATAAAACAAAAAAAAAAATTTTTAAAAAAAAAAATGTAATTGATCTTATGGCAAAAGTAAGTCTATAATAATATGAAAAAAAAAAATTAATTGAAATATAAAAACAAACATTTTGTATTGCTCTAGTATGTTATATTCGACACTGACATACGCACATGTCGCACACACACATTCAAACAACAACAATTTTTTATATCCTTTTTAAAACAATTTTCTTATTTCGTTATTCTCGCGCAGCTGGGAAAATTCTCATCCTATTACGTGATCACTATGGGACATATAGATGTCGCCCCACCGTACAGGGGTTAATATTATTAATTTACAAAATTGTGTAACCCTATGTGTGTGTGTGTTTGCGTAAATGTTTTTGTCAGGATTATAATTAAATAATTAAAAATAATAAAAAAAAAATTGTTGTTAGTTGTGTAGGGAATAAGGACTTAATTAATTAATGAAAAACTATGTTAACAATATTTCTGTAATAAAATAAAGAATTTTTTTAGTTACAATTTTTTCAAAATGGTGTAAAAGTTAAATGGCGTTTTTATCCGCTTTTTTTTTTTTTTTTTTTCTTAGTTATTAATATATTTAAAACCAATAAAAAAAATATATTTGTATGTTTATTTAAAATTTTACAATAAAAAAAATTATAAAAATAATTTTTTAAAAATAATGGGGTAAACATTTTGTAGAATAAAAAATAAATAAAATAAAAAATAAAAAAAAAAAATAGTTATATATAAATATATTGTAAATTGTTGTTAAATATCTTAAATTAAATGTTAAAAATCATAAAAAAAAAATGAAAATTAAAAATAATATTTTTTTTTTTTATTATTTTATATTTTTATTGAAAAAAAAATATATAATAATTAAGAAAATAATTAAATATAACAAAAATAAATATTGGTCTATGAAGATATAAAAATCCCCAAAACTTTATTTATAGAGAGAAATTCAAAAATTCCTAAAGAATTAACGAACTTATTATTATTTTCAAATTCCTTTTTTGAACATCGCGTACAATTATTACAAAACTTTATTTTAATTCTTTTATAAATTATTTATGTATTAAAATAAAATAAAAGTTAAAAAAAAAACTACGAATAAAACAAAGCACAAAATATATAAATAAAAATATGTATTGAAAAAAAAAATTCTTCCAAAAAATTTAAATATAAAATTATAACATTTATTAAATAAATAAAAATTATTATTAATTATAAAAACTAAAAAATGCAAAAAAAAAGCAATATTTTTACATAGAAATAATTACGCAGCGCATCACAGACTGATTTGCTTCGTTTTTTTTTTAAACAAAAAAAAAAGGATCATAGCTGCTCCAGGCTTCGAGCAAGTTATAATAGTATCAGAGGGAAATATGGAGTATAGCCATCAGAATATTAATTCTGTTAGAATTATGCTAGACAAAATAATTTTAAAATTTTAATGGCGCCCAACACATTAATGCAAATTTGAGAGATTATATTAAATTTGATATTGCAGATATTTTTTTGAAAATGATCATTTTCAGTATATACCACAAAAACAAAATCTAAATATTCATAAAGTAGAGTCTAATATAATAGCCTGTCTGTTTACAAGTATGGTAAATTAAAATTTCGTAATTTAATTTTGTTTTTGAGTAGAGTCTTACAAAATATATTTTATATAACTAAATAATAATTATCCATTTCTTTAATCCAAATACTAAGGTCGCAATCCAGAATGTCTTATCTCAAGTTAGGACAAAATTCAAAACCTTGTAAATAATGACTAACAATTAGATTATTTTTTATTTGCACTTATACCCATGTTTCTACTTTATTTTTATCGAAAGTTATTGCAAGTGGAAAAACGTCCTAATTAAGTTTGTTTTATTGTTGCACAATGAATATCGTCCTAACTCAAACTCCATTGACCAAAATTCATTTCGTGGTTATATATCATTGCGGCAGCATGGCTTATATATAAATAAGAAAAATATTCAAAAAATAAAATTCGTGAAATACATTTTTTGTGTTTTTTAAGTTGATATAAAACGTTCTTCCTCTTATATCCTTATATCTTCCTTAAGGCTTATATCATAATACGAAAAAAAAATATGAATATAAGAAACCAAAACGTCTTAACTATATACTTAGAGTTTTGGATATAGTTTTTAAACTTTTTTGAAAACGTCTTATGTTCTTTTTAATCTAAAATCTTACAAACCTTTGATTTTTCACAAATTTAAAATCAGAGATTTTAATATTTAATACATTTTTTACTGTATTAACTTTCAATTGTTTGCTTTAAAATACTATTGCATTATAAATGAGGTCTTGAAAACTTAAAATTGATTTACTGAAAATTTCACTTTTTTGAGATAAGACGTTCTGGTTTGTGACCCTTATATTTTATTCATTTTGTTAACTGATTTTGGTGAGCTATTAAATAATACTTAAACATATTTCCAGTTCTTTGGTTTCTAAAATTATATAATATAAAATCATTTACATTCGGTTACAAATTAATTCAAATATGGCTAAAATTTGGTTAAACCTTGTTAATATACATAGAATATTTGTTTTTGGTCATGACTTTAATTCCTGAATGGTTTCCAATTATCTAACATTATTTACAATTGGAGTAAATTACTATATATCACAAAAGCCAAAGCCGTATCTGATAAGACTCTACTTAAGAACCATCATTTATTTTGTTATATACAAGTGTACTTTATTAAAATAGTTGGCATTAATATAAATGGAAATATATTTATCCAGAGTTGAGTATTTTAGTTTACTATTACCAAAACTCCAATATCTGCGCAGATATTCAATATTAATTTGCTATTTAAATCTTTTTTTTTATATATATACTTTAACAACAACATACGAATCGCAAGATACCAAAAAAAATCATCCAAATAAAAATCCAAAAAATTAATAAAAATTCGATAAAAATCCTCCAAATAACAAAATATTTTTAAAGCGAATTATTAAAAAAAAAAATAACTATTTAATAAAAAAACAAATTCATTATATAGTCAGCGTCCAACGCACATAGTTCTTTACTATATATATAAATATTATATAATTAATTAATTAATAATATTATTAAATAATATTTAATAAAAATGAAAAAATATATATTTAAAAAAAGAAAATTATATAATAAAAAAATCTACCCAAAAAAATAATTAAATCCTTTAAAAAAAAAATGCAGTTTTTCAAGAAAAATAAATTATTAATTTCACTTTTACCACAACCAAAAATTTTTTAGTTTTTAGTAAATTTTTTTTTTTTTTTTGTAAAATAAAAATATTTAAATAAAACTGCCCAAAAATTCGAACAGAAAAAAATAATAGAAAAATAGAAATGAAATAACACAAAACCTGAAATTAATTAACGAATACCAAAAATTTTATACAAAAAAAAAACAAAAATAATTTAAAATAAATAAACATAAAAAGTAAATATTTAAAAAAACAAAATTATGAAAAAAATTATTCCATAGACCGTTAGCTCATAAGTTTAAAAAGGAATTTAAATGGAAATTTTAACTAAGCCAAACAAAAATTATTTATTAGGTTATTTTGAGAAATTAAAACCAGAAAACATTTTGAAACAAAAAAAAATTAAAATAAAATAAAAAAAAAAAAAATATTTACTAAAAACTTTACAAACAACTACTTAGAAATTGAAAAAATAGCAATTAAAAATTGTACTCAGATTATTCTTAATGCCTTGGTTATACTTCTAATTACGCGACTACCAATTAAAAACTGAAAACTCTATACCAACTGCACGCAAACACAACTACAAACTTCACTCAATAATGTGCAATTTCACATCATTTACCCTTTGAGATTAAAACGCTTACGTTTACGAACTGTTAACGAAGAGATTTTCTCATATGAGACTTCTTTTTCGTTACACCTTTACCGACTATAAACGTAAAACCAAAAGATTTGTATTTCTAAAGGCCTCTTTAAAAGCGATGTAAATACGTAACGTAAAAATAGAAGAGTTTATATACCGCCATTTTTGTCATAAATACGAAACTAATTTTATAGAAAGAAATTAGAATTTATATTATATCAAAAGTAAAATAATTACATAAATTTTGATAAATAATTAATTACATAATTAAAATAGTTTAACATAATTTATGAATTAATAGAACTTACAACTTTTTAATATTCTATATTTTTTAAACGTGTACTACAACCGACATTGTTTTTTAGAACTGAATATAGTAATAATAAGTTCGCTAAAAATGAATTAAAAGTATCAGCAAGGATTTTTCGATGAAACTAATCAGTGTATTGGTAAAAGGCGATTCTGAAGCGCGCCGTTTTGGGTTGGCGAATTCTTATTCTGGTATGCTAAAGCAAAATGTTACCACATAAATAATTAGTAAACAGTAATTGTTTACATAAAGAATAAGCTAATTCAAATATTTTTTGTCCACAGGGGTACGAGTTATAGTAAAAATCAATTATTCCTTTTGTTTTTTAGTATACTCGTGTCTTCTGTATTGTTTAATTAATTATAACTTAATTATTATTAAATTAATTATTCGTATAAAGAATGAATACAAAATTCTATTCATCTCTTCGGTTATATTAACTTGAAAATTTGATCTTATATAATTTTGTCAAGAAAACCAATTTATTTGTTTGCGATGGTCGCAACGAAATTATAACCAAGGCATAATGTAAAATCTCACAGAAAAACCAAGATTTTAAACAAAATAAAAAAAAAAAAGAAATTTAAAAAAAATGAATAATTATAAATAGGCAATTAATTGTAAACCTACAAATAATGAAAAAATTTATTAAAATTAATCAAATAAACATACAACAACAAAATATTGTAGTTAAGTAATGAAAACTAGAAAACTGATTATAAAAAATAAAAAAAATAGTAAAAAATTATTAAAACCAAAAAAAAAAAAAACAAAAAAAAAAAAATCTTTTTAGTAAACAAAATATATTTAAAAATACAAAAAACAAGGATCTGAAAGGGAAGTGTGTGTTAGTTTCTAAACAAAAATTTTTTGAAAATTCAAAAAATCAGCGAGTGCCTGTGTGATTGATGTGTATGTGTTTTCGTTATTACCAAAAATAAAATTAAAATAATACAAAAAAAAATATATATATATTAACAAAATAATATACAAATAAACTAAATAAATTAAAAATTAATTTAAAAATAAAAATGTTTTAAGCGAATATTTTTATGTATGAAGGATATTGTATTAAAACAAAATTAATTTAGAAAAATAAACAAATTAATTAAATTAATACAATCTATTATAAAAAAAAGTAAAGCAAAAACCAAAAAAAAAAAAATGTAATACCATAATTAAAAAAAATTAATTTTAAAAATAAAAAAAATTAAAAATTAATTAACAAAAATTATACATTTAAACTATATAATAATTAATAAATATAATTATAAAAAAGAAAATAAACAAACAACCAAAAAATAATAATATTTCAGTCAAAAAAAAAAAAAAATTATGAAAATATTTAAGGTAAAATAATATAATTTATAAAATTAATTAAAATTATGGTATATAATAGAAAATATACCTTATAAGAAAACAAAAAAAAAATATGTACGTGTTGGTTCGATTTCAAGAGCATTAAAATGTTAGAAAAAATTTAATTAATTGCATTTTTATTCAATTAATTTTATTTTATTCATATTAGGTTACACACTGTGGTGAAGACAGCGAAGAAGAAAGGAGTAATTAGGCCTGCTAAGAAGTTTAACTTATTAATGAAACACATCCAAAAAAAGCTGCTATTTGGGGGGAGCAGAAAACTCGTAGTTATGTTTAACAGTGATTTATGTCCAAAAGTTTTTTGTAATTAACATTACCTTTGTAACAAACAGTGCTTTGTTCAAAATTGCTCATCTTTATTATTTATTGATTTAAAAATTAATAAATTTATATTTTTATTTCTTTTATATTTAATTATAACGAAAATAATAAATAATATAATTAAAATAACTATAATAAGTATAAATATAATCACGAATCCAACCTGTCCACAAAATTTCATTAAAATCGTATAATATTTACAATATGATGTAGAACATATGAAATATTAATCGGAAATTTAAGCATGTACCCCCTCAGGCTACTTACTTCTACCTTAGTCTACATATGCGTAATCACGAATACAACCAGTGTACAAAATTTCATTGAAAACGGATAATAATTACTATATGGTGTAGATGTAGAACATATGAAATATTCTTTGGAAACTAAGTTGCTCATATATTAGATTCCCATGGACACAATAAAGCTACCTGATACAAATTTTCGGAACAATAAGTAGGTAACAAAGTCAATCTGTGTTTGAAATATAATTGTAATTGGGTGTCAATTACTGTATGATGTAGAGTATTGAACTTATGAAATTTAATTGGAAATTTTAACATGGACCCACTGAATTACCGACTTTAAACTTTGCAGACAGTAAGTACAAGTACATACATAAGAAAGCTACTATGTATGTCAAATTTCATTCAAATCAGATAATAAATACCATATGCTGTAGCTAGACCAAATGAAATTTTAATCGGAAATTTTAGTATGGATCCCCTGAAGGTATTAACTACTATCATGGTCAACACATGAATAATCAGAAGGTCTACCTGTGTACCAAATTTCATTGAAATCGGTTAATAATTACATCCTGTAGAACATAAAGCAAAAATTCTTGGGAAACTAAGTTGCTCATATATTAGTTTCCCATGAACGTACTAAACTTACCACCTACAAATTTCTGGAGTATCAACTTACTAGATAACTAAATGAAACTGTGTATGCAATATCATTGAAATTAGGTGAAAGTTACTGTATGATATAGAGAGCATTGAACTTATGAAAAGTAATTGCGGATTTTTACATGGACCCACCGAACTATCAACTTTAAATTTTACAGGCGCCAAGTAGATACGGAAGCTATTATATGTACCAAAATTTATGCTAATTAGATAATAATTACCATTACTACAGCATACGAAATTTTAATCGAAAATTTTACCATGGACCCCTGAAGTTACAGATCTGTATCTAGGTAGGATTGTGCACAACATTAAATTTTATTTTACATTTTTCCGTAGAACAAAAACACATATGTTCCCACATAAATGGGGAAATCTAACATGGTCCCACTGAAAGTATCGATCTCATCTCGTACCGGCACCTGCGCGAAGTCTGTTAGAGCCTGTGTGCCAAATCTCATTAAAATCGGACTAGCGGTTCTAGGAGATGTTGCTGCGCACATAAAAAACGTACGCGGCTGCGTCCCCTGAACACTTTTTTTTTTGCATTTTCGGACTCCGCGACCTGGAAAACCCTAGAAAAAAATTTTGATCGAACTTTTTTTTTCGACCATCCAACTCTCATCACCAGACTTCATAGTTATTCCATAACTACTCGTAATAAATTTGCGATGATAATAAGGAATTTTAAATTTCCAAAACTTCATAATATGCATTGTAATAGGCTAATTGTCTATTATGGACTGGTTTCGATTTCTGTACCCTTGATGCTCTCTTAGACTCTACACTGGTTGGCGATATTGTACCTTTAATTATGTTAGTTCCACGACTCCAGCTGCACTGTTATTAAATGATTTGAATCATTTAACCATTCACTCTAATTTATTATACATATTTAACCGTTCAATGAAAAACAACATTTTTTATAGTCGAAAGTTTATTTAATTTAAATAAATTATAATTACATATACCCTAAATTCTAGATCTAGAGGATTATCCAAAGTACGATAATGTTAGGGAACCTTATGCGTTACTTTTACAGTCATAAAATTAATTCACATTTTAATTATTTGCTTAGACTTAGATTATTATTTTATGCAGACAATTCTTCGAGAATAAATTTATAACATTAGCTTTTAAGTAATGTATAATCGGCTGCACATAAACAATCTACAGCCATGTTAACAAGTAGCAATGTAGATATTATTGAAATTAATTAAAATTATAATAAAAAGGCAACTTTACATAGTTTTATACGCATATTTTTCTATTTTTCGTAATTGGTTCAAAATATACGAAAATCTTCGAATTGAAAAAATTATTATGTTTTACTATTTAATCGGGGCTGATTTTGGCTACCCTAATATTACCTCGGGTTGTGCTGTAAGTTGTAAGAGAAGAAAATTGAATTATATGATTAGTAAAGGATATAGATTATGAATATAGCTAATGAGAAAAATTCTCTACTCTTTACTCTACCTAAATTCTATTATACAAACAAATTTTTTATTTTATATTTTTTCTTGTAAGGCAATTTTGGCAAAGTATGGGTCAGCGTACAAGGAGAATATTTTATTTTATAAAACATTAAAACAAAAATACTGGGCGAACATAATACTTCAGATCACAAATAAAATTAATTAAAGTTCCGCGATTTGTACATTTTTTTTCTATACATTTCTTATATATTTTTCCATATTCAATTTATTTATATGGTGGTAGGGCCGAAATTATAAGCCATTTGTAGAATTTTTGAATTTAAATTGCATTAGACAATTTTCTTGTTTAATACTTCATCTATGTATCTAATATAAATTAGATACATCTAATTAAGTTCTTGTAGCTAAAGAATTTTAAATAGTTAAGATAAGGGGAAAGTAATTTTTGGTAAATATTTCATTGGCATTAAAATACTACAATACTACAGATTCGCTTCAAAAAAAAAATTGCGGGAAAGCAATTAACTAGAGATACCTTACCAATCGTAATTTACAAAATTTGTTGCATACCATATTTATTATCTATGGCGGCAACACAGCTTCAAGTTTGTCCAGACTCAATTATTGCACATAATAATTTATATAATTTTTATCTGCCACATTTAAATTCTTCATTTATCACATTTTCTTCTATATAAAATAGAGTGAATTCAAATTATTATTTCTAGTCATAAATTTGTTTCTACTCGTAACAATGAATTTATTTAAATTATTCATCATTATTGGGATCCTCTTATTCCAACAATATAAAAAAGTTCAAATGCAAGTTATTAACACAATTACAACAACACCTAAAGGTTGACTTGTATAATTTAGAATTTGCCAATCTTTTTAAAAACTTATTATATTTTTAGCTGATTGTACACCTTGTAATCCTGATTTAAATTTATTGCTGTATATGAATAATTTTTCAGTACAAGGACCATTATATTTATTTGCCCGATTTTTGTGTGTTGATTCAAAGGGTGAAGTAATTATATCAAAACAAAATGTTATACATCTTAACTCTTTGGAAAATAAAGCTGAACAAATTATAGAAGGAATGCAACTATTTCTTTGCAAGTATTCTATAGAAAAGGTAATTATATTAAAATTTATGACCTTTTAATATTTTGGTTTTATTGTGTATTCAATAATAATAATTATTAATGATAAAAATAAAATCTTATAAAACTAATTTTTGTGCAAAATATATAAAATTATCACTAACACAATCACTGTACATTCATTACACTAGCTAGCTATAAATATTTACTAAAATTTGTGTTAAACAAGATGAACTTAACAAGACGAACTAGTAAACAAGATGATTTAAAGGAAAACTTTAATTTATACTTGAATTTAACTTTCTATATTTGCAGATGTCAGACTACGAAGATACAAGTACTACACCAACGGTAAATGCGAATTTTTAATTTTAATGTATTGAAAAACTAATTAATTAATATTCAATTCAATATAGACCCGGGACATATATTCATACAGATCCTCCATGAGCAAAATTTTACCAACTAAGGCAATATGAAAGAATTAGAAAGAAATTGGAAACTTGGCTATTATTACAAAAATAAAAAAAAATAAAAAACTTTTACAATTTTTAATCGTTAATACATTAAACTAATATAAACGTAAATAAATGAGTGGTTTTTAATGGATTTTTTTTTAAATTTATCTATTTGCAAAGTAAGCACTAGTACAAAACGCCTTAATATCACGATTACAATAAACGCTTTCAAGAAGCACTCGACGCGTACTAGTTACTTTAAAAATAAAGTTCAAGTTTTTTCGCTTTCTACACGTTGAAGTGTCAAAATTTAAAAAAAATGTCGTTTGTCCTTCTGTCCGTTTGTTAACTCTAATTCTGCGGAAGTATATATATAAGTTAGAAGAAACTTCAAACTAATACTAACTCACGTTCAATGAATTTGTTTGTACGGAATAAGAAATACGCTAGAGCTAGACTATATTATATACATATAAAACAAAATTGAATTTGTATACACGTTACGCTACTCATAATAATTGCAAATGTTATCCGTACATACGTCTGTCTATCTATTAAAATTATTCTTAGAGCCAATAGACTAGAAATTTAAAGAAAAATCTTGATTTTAACTAAAATTTAAGTTTTTATATTTTTCAAATACAGAAATATGAAGATGCAGATGCAGATCCATCGGAAGAGATAAAAACGCTGTAATGAGTTGTATTTGTATCCAAATATAAATTGGAAATTTTAAGAATATGATAAAAAATATTTAATGTAACTTACCTGATAGTTAAGAAAAACTTTTCAAAATGACTGATTATATATAAAAAAAAAAACGGACTGGAATTATTTTCACAACCACTAAAAAAATCCAAAATTAATTTTCACTAACCACACACAAAAAAAACAATCTAAAATTTTCAATTTCGATGCACATTTTTAAAACGATTTTAAATTCGACAAAAATTCGGAAAACTCAGATGTTTTAACATATTTGTAATTAGTAATTTTTTAAAAACATTTATTTTACAATATAATTTAATTTTACAAGTCAAAATGTTTTTTTTTTAATTTTCTTTAAATTGCTTCACTACCAAGCACCGAAACGTCTTTTAACAACGACAATTAAATTTGAACTGAGAAAAAGAGGTGTCTCTAAATATTATTAAATGATTAAAAAATTCTTGCAAATAAAGAAGCGCGAAATTTGAATTTGAATTTAAATTTGAATATATCGTTGGATTAATATGAGTAAAATCTATATTTTCAGCTTGAATTTGAGAAGTCTGGGGAATTTGAATGTTTATTTCAATTGAATTTTTAAATTAATTTAAATATTATAAATTTTTTTTTTAACATTTAAAACAACTTCTTTAAACTCTATGAGTGAAAAAATATAAACAAACAAGTGCCTATTCATATCTCGATTTTGTCTTGGGTATTAAACTTTCTCACTCGAGGATTTAGGACCTTTTGTGTCAAATATGGTGATAATATTATTAAAATCCTCAGTGATTTCAAATATTTTTCTTTTTTCTCTTCAATTTGTAATTACAAGTATACAATAATAGATAAATTTGGGAAGACAGCTTAGTTTTCGGCCCAATGATACCATCCAAAGGTCTACACTATTGTTTCGCGTAGTTTTATTCACCCAATTGACTTCTAACAAATAATTTTCACCCAATTGATATTCGACCAAATAATTATCCAATTTTTTATTCCAATAATACTAATAAAAAAAAACTTAAATAAAAAAATACGGATTTAATAACACTATTACTAATTAAGCAATCCATAATTAAAAATTCGACAAACATGCTAATTGATATTTAAATCATATAAATTCCTAAGAGACAAAAATTCACCTTATTATACTTATTTCAACCTTCAACAACTCAACCCAACCTGCACCAACCACCATTCGCCACTCCTTTAGTATACAATATGAATGAATTAAATTTCAATACGATAAATACACGTTTTTCAATTAGTAAAAGCTCTTTATAAAAGTATACAAAAGCTCTTTTTACGTGGATATTTATATATATTATTAGTCCTTTCCATATCCTTCAATACAAAATTGTAAACAAAACGCAACCTTTTAATAAGTTATGTAGTCAGAAGTGAGTCAGCTGTTGGAATATGAAGACCACGGACGGATACGAAATAATAAAAAAAATATTTTAAAAAAAATTATATTTAAAAAATTTCAATTAATTTGTAATTAATATATTTTTAAAATGTTAGTGTTTGTGATAAAATGTGTAATTTCATTAATATTAATTGATTTTTTAAAGAATTTAACTTTAATTGAAAGTTTTGAAATATACAACAACGGTGGTAAGAGTATTTTTTTTATATTGATACAATTTTTCAAATCGAATAATAAAATTGAAACGGAATTAAATTGAAATGAAATTAAATTAAATTAAAAGAAAATACGAAACAAATTTAAATATTTGGTTTGTGTCATAGTTAAAATTTCAAAAAAAATGATGCGCCATCTGATAGATATTTTGTATACTAACTTATTTCGTAAAAATGTAAATGATAAGTAAAATTTAAATTATTCAAATTATTTTAATTATCTAAATGTTACTGGTTAATCGACATTGTCCTCGGGCAATTTATTAATGCCAGAATCAGACTTGTTAAAAAAGGATAATAAATTCCCTAAATAAATACTCTATAGTAATTAATATAATTTTATTATTTATTGTTAATTATAATTCGAAATTATATCGAAAATTCAAAAATAATGAAAAACATTTCACATTTCGTTTTATCAGTGGCTACGTTCTATCGCGCCTGGAAAAAAAATAATTTCTCGAATTTATAAAAATTAAAAAAAAAAAAATCTTAATGTTAATTTTCTGACTCCGCCACAAATTGCTTTGACAACCTTACCGACGAGGTTCTGCAAAAAATTAGTTTAACATGAAAATATGTCATAAATAAAAATAGGTGACAAAATTTTACCACTTTCCTTTCCCCAGACCTGTCAAATTGTAAAAATAATATACTATTTTTAATTTAACTAATTTTACTTAATTATAAATTCTTCATTATAGGTTCAACATTTCCTGTTACAGGAACTAAATCTAAAGTTTCTGGCACTTCTGATAATCGATTATTTCGTCGCAGTGTTTTTCACGTTAAACAAAATCCAAATGAAAAGTACATAGTGGAAGGAATTGAAAAACCAGCTGTAAATAAGACACGTTTATCACCACGACCAAGTTTTGCTCTATCCAAAAATATCCCATTAACATTAGATCCGAAAGTTTTCCGTTGCACTGAACAATCATCAGTATCATGTCAAAATAAAACTCATGCATTTCGGCAAAAAATTCTAAATGAATTTAAGAAATCTAGTTTTAATCCGAATGAAACTAATTATTATAATGTTGATTTTCAATATGGTAAAATTGATTATGATTTTAAATATTTACCAACAACTTGTTTAATAATGAATTTGGTTAGAGTTTTGAAACGTAAAGATCAACGTTTAAAACATATTAATTTTGCTAAATTATTTCCGAGACGAAAAATTTTCAGTAATATTAAAAATGTAAAAAGTTGCGCAATTGTATCAAGTGCTGGTTCATTATTTAAATCAAATATGGGAGATTTTATTGGTAAGTAAATTTTATGTTTTAGAATATATTTCATGTATTTTACGTAATGTATAATGGCATAGTGTAAGAGTGTACAAGTTTTCCGTTGCCCAATCAAAAAAGTATTTTGAAGATGTAAGGTAAAAGTTTGAATATAAAAATTCTTGCTTTATATTAGACGGTATCTACATAACTCAGTTTGCTATATCTCTTAAATGATACTATATTTTCTATCTATCTATTCATTTATTGCAATGTAAATTACTTAAATAATCCTAATTGAAGAATATTGGGATTCCATTACCACAAACAGACTCAGTAATTCCTTGTAAACCTTGCCATAAATAATATGTTCAACTAGTTAAATGATTGTAAAATTCGACGACAAAGATTTGTGTACTACGCCACTGATTATAGACAAAAATTTCGTTTAGAACAATCTAAATTACTTAATAGTTAAAATATTTAAAGGTCCTCTTACGTTGAGAAGTCAATTCTGTAATTAAATAATATTGATCAATAATTGCATAATTACAATTTATAAAATACAAAATATTTTATATTATATTTAATTATTTTTCATTTTATTTTCCTTTTATTTTCCTCAGATCATCATGATATCGTAATGAGATTCAATCATGCACCAATAGAAGGTTTCGAATCTGATGTTGGCATCAAAACAAATATTCGAGTTGTCAATTCTCAGGTAAAAAACGTTTTCAAAGTTAATTGTTTTATAATTGAGGTTCTTTATTTAAACATGGCACGCATTTTTAATAAACTTGTAGCAAATAAAAAAAAAATCAATTAATTATCTATAGGAATTGAAAAATTTACACAATTTCAATGAAAAGCTTCTTTATTTTATTTTTGCTATCATCGTTCGTCTAAAAGCTGTTATTATCCCAACCACTTCAACGTCTTACTATAAACTGTGCTCATCCTTGGCACAAGTAATTAAAATGCCACTAACGTTTAAATATATTTTTCGTTCTAAAGCTTGGAAATCCATTAGAAAATTGAAAAAAAAGCTATAAATAAGAAAATTATTTTTAATTTGATTTCTCAGTAAATAAAATATAAAACAGAAAATTCGATGTGGCGGTTAACACTGCACTTTCCGAACTTCTCATTATTAAAACGGTATATACAATAACAAGTATATTAATATATACGTGAGCTATTTGGCATTAAATCACAGTATCTGTGGTAATATTCTAAAATAGATGACTTGTAGTTATGGCCAATTCAACAATGATTTGTAATTGTCATATCAATTTCTTAGCAAATTGTTGCAATAACATTTTAGATGAGTTTCTTATAAAAATGATGCTAATAATTGCATGCTCTAGCTAGATTGTAAAAAATATAATCAAATATTCTTTGGGAACAAACTGCACACATTATATTAATAAGTAATCCGTTTTCAAATTTATGACAAAACCAACCAATGCGTCAAAATTATTAAAATCAGGTAACTATCACCTACTATACTTCAGGAGCTTGAAACTGTGTGATAAATTTTATTCAAATCGGATAATATTTACTACATTCTAAACGCATAAAATTTACGGACCCCAAATTTGGCAGACAGAAACACCAACGAGTTTTCAAAATTATTTCGTTACAATAGAAAAACATGGATTTCAACATATATGGTCATTTTTGCGTGGATTCACTGAATGTACCGATTCAAAGACACGAACGCGGATATGATTTTTTTAAGCAAATTCGTAAAACGTCAAGATTTTAGAGAAATTGATTTTAGTTGGGTCTAACTCCGTTTCAACACGTATTCAGTAGTTATTAAACTATTCGGAATTTATGTTCATCATAGTTGGAGCATCAGATTTTACTCTACAAACGAATTTTGGAATCAACTAATAAATTTCATATTTTGGAGTGCATTATTTAAATTATCCTTAATACTAGTCACATTATATTTCATTCTATTTCAAAATTAGTCAATTAATTTACATAAGTGTAATGTTAAAGGTGAAGATTGTCTGTACAACACTATAACGAAGTCGTAGAACTAGAAATCAATGAAACTTTGACAGCGTTCGGTTGATTGATTCCATTATAATTTCATATATTATAATTTTTCTTTGACAGTTTAAAAAACTGACGACTTTCAAACTAAAAATTCAAACTTTGTAACCATTCAGTTGCTCTGTTGAACACGAAGAGACATACATTTATATTTTGGTCAAATTTTGCCTGATTAAGTTCTTTTCCATCGGAATTCGGAAAGTAATAATAATTTTTCTTGTAATAATAATTTTCTTTGTAATATTTTAATTTTAATTTTTTTTTAATATTATAATAATTTTTGAAACTTATTAATATTCTATGCTGTCTGTGACAATGATCGCGACACAATCTGATTACTCAGAGATATAAAAATTTCTTTTTAAATCTTATTTTGTTTATACCACAAAAAAAAATGACAAAAACGCCCGCGCTTATGTTTCCACGTTATTTCTTTGTGTAAAAACTGTTATTTTAATACAATTACAACAAAAAATTGTAAAATTAACTTTTTATAACTTTTGAATATCTCATTTCCAGGTTGTGACTAAGCCAGAATTCAATTTTACAGAATCAAAAAATTTTCATAATATTACAATTGCGGCTTGGGATCCTGGAAAATATAATGGCAGTTTAAATGATTGGTTTAGTAATGCTGATTTTAATTTATTCACAAATTATGAAAAATATAAAAAAAAATTTCCAAAGTCAGATGCATATTTGATTGATCCACAATCGATTTGGCGACTTTGGAAAGCATTACAATTATTTTCCGGAATACCAATTAGAAAAAATCCACCAAGTTCTGGTTTTATTGGTAATTATTTAATTTATTATTTATTAAATTATATCATATATAAATATTAAAATATTTAATTTATTTTCAAGGATTGGCTCTACTTTTACCACACTGTCCATATGTCGATTTTATTGAATATATTCCGTCAACTCGATTAAATGGCAAATGTCATTATTATAGTAAAGAGGTAAGGAATATTATTTTTCGGGTTGTTATTAGCTACGATAAATTCAGTTAATTATTTTGTTGAATGATGAGCACATCTTATAGTTTGTAATATATTGTAAGGATTCATCTTCCTCTCCACAAACCTTAAGCGTGGCCGCATGCTTTCTTAGTAACATATAACCTGTAATAATACCTGTAAGTAGTATTTGTCTTACTTCTACTTTACTCATTGTTAGACTACTTTTAGTTACCTTTGCGGATGGATTACCCCAAGGGAGCTTCGAATTGCACCAAGATTAGAATTTTGCATTGTATCCATTGCGATACGACTTTGATTATTTGGAATTATGGAATACATATGTTACTTGTGCATCTTCGTATAGATGGATGTCATCCATTTGCAAGAAACTAACAAACTCCAGTCAAACACAAATTTTTTATCTGTCAAACGCAATTGGAAAGCCGGAAAGTTTTAAATTGTTGGTATCAAATCAAAATTACAAAAGAATTCTGAATAATTTTCAGAAAAACATTTCTCTGTTAAAAAAAAACCGTTTCGAGGTCCGTTGTAGGCCTCTAACTGGAAATAAATTAACCAAATACCAAATTATAACAATAACTCATCCCTTTTCTGAATTCGAATTGGTCATGTTTTCATATGTAAATCACATTTTATAAAAAACAAAAAAAAAACGCAGGATTTTACAACCCACAAAAATAATTTCATTTGCAGATTTTTTATTATACTTTTTCCCACAAATGAATCACTTCAATGACTACGTCAAAATTTAAAATTTTCAATTGAACTCTAATTTAATCAAAAAATTGTAAAATTTCACATAAAATTAATTCATTCATTAAAATTCGCAGTCAATTCAAAATTATAATTGAAAATATTTGCAGCTCAGAACGCCTATCTATAGCTTGAAAAACTTCTGAAATTTTCAAAATAATTTTAAATTCTTTAATTAATTTCAGATGAATTCTGCTTGTACATTTGGTGTCTGGCATCCATTGTCAGCTGAAAAATTAATGGCGCTAGACATGAATATTGCTGATGATTTTACTGTATTTCAAGATGGTGTTATACGTATTAGACGTCCCGATCCACTTTTGTGTGATTCAATCAGAAATCTTCTAAGATTTTAATAATATATTTTTAATTATATATTTTTTATTTTTTGGAAATTTCCACGTAATTCGAAATGAATAAGAACAAAAGAAAGATACAATTTTGAAAATATATAAAAAAAATATTATAAATTTATGGTTTTTTTGTTTTATTTACATTATTTATCAATATAAATTTCATAAATGAATCATAAATATGTAAATATTTGTGTATATTAAAACATTATTTTTAATTATGTTTTTAATTTACGCAATTTAAAATTGATAATTGTATGACGTAATGTTTTCTGTCAATGATAAATATCTTATCAATTATATATTTAGATTTAGCAGGTATACAGCCGGGACTGATAAGAATTTCTACTGAAACATAACTTTAAAAACAAAAAATTTGATGATGAAACCTGCAATTTCGTATAATTAAAATATTAATGTTAAATTTTATTAGATATCTTTATCTTGTTTCCAATTTCAATGGCATCTGATTTTGTAGTTGAGACAATCATTAACCAAATTTTCCATCAGTATAGAGAAATATTTGTTAATAGCCCGCAAAACCGTATTTTTTGATTCGCTACATACTACATATTCGCTATAAATTAAATCAAGTCTCAATAGGTCTAGCTCTAATGTTGATAATCGAATTGGTCTTATATGTCAATAATTGGCTACTAATTAACCGTTTTTCCAGCGATTACTTTTCAGTAATGCCGGTTTATAATTTTATATTATTTAATACTATTTAGTATTATCAATTAACATTTTGTATTTTCGTCAGTATTAATTTAATTTACTAAGAGGTGTCAGTTTTCTATTGATGTACTACTAAATAGTAAGAAGCTGTAAAGTTGGGGAAACGGGGAAATTGAAGTTTTTGAAGAAAAATTGAGATAATACTAAATGGTACCTCATAATATCAAAGCATGAACAGTCACAGCTAGGAAAGATGCAAATTATCTGAAATAATTATTTTTAGTAATTGAATTAGCATTGATTTCTAACTGTTTAAAGTATAATTAAATTGCTTCAAGATTCATTGTTCGAACTATCAGACAACTAGCCAGACAAACTGACAAATAATTTGGGAATAATTAACTTTTCATAGTATAATATGATAAAAACATTTTTAAAGGTTTGGTTTCACAATTGACACTTAATTTACACCCACCCATTTTAATATGGAGTTCCCCAAGCAGACAAGCAAATAATTACTCTGTCATGATGACCTTTAATTTATACTATTTTGCTGAAATGTAGATCAATAATTAATTTTTTTTTTGTTAATTTTTTATTTACTTTAAATTTATATTTATTTAAGCGAAATAACTTTAAAAATTTAAATTTAAAGATGACAAAATATAAAAATTAAAAACATAAATTATGGCATGGCGGGTTCGTAGAATTTCAAAATGAATCAATTAGAATGAATCGATTGTCTGTCACCAGAAAAAGGGTTCAAAAATTTATGTGATTAATATTCAATTAATATTGCATTTTGTGGTTATCCCAAAGAAACATTATAGACAGGTTCACGTACTGATGGTACTTTATAATAATATTTGGTGGTTGAAATAATTCCTTAAAGAAATGATTCTATTTTATTTTGTTGACTCGTACAAATAAATTAAAATTAATCGTTTTTTTATTGTCTTTTTAATAATTAAATAAATATGATAAAATAATTTAGGGGCAATAAAAAAAAGAGTTTTAATTTCTTCATCATCGACAAGCATTCAGTAAACCAGAAAAAATTATTTTTAAAATTTTTGCTAGTTGACTCAAAAATAAAAGTTCAAATTTATTTTTTTTGCAAATATTCGTGGAAGCGAAATTATTGTTTATCTATCCAGGTATTTTATATTATGATTCATCGAAACGATAAACAATTTCAATTTATTTTTAAAATTCATTTCGATATTTCACTAGACATAGGTAAAATTTAAAGAAATTCAAAATTTCTTTAAATGACAAAATAAGATTTGATCATTTACTGAGTGATAATTTCAGGTATCTCAAGTAATAGTGTTTTATGTATCTTTTTAATGAATTCTTTCTTGTATACAATTTCCGAAGACCACAAATCTATATCATTGAATCTCCAAGTATAACAAGATCTTATTATCGATTTTATGAGTACAATTTTGAGAAATATCAGTTTACCAGTCCCCGCACATATTCGCCATCCTATGATGTCTACAAGCCGATGTTCGCAATCCTATGCCCAGCATTATCCCATAGAATTGTGATCTTTTTGTCAGCAAAATTTTGATAGGCAAGGCAAATACGTACCACTTGAAATTTCCAAATTACGAGGGCTGATTGATAATTACGTGGACTACCTGTGATTCAGGTAGTATAAAATTTAAAGTCGATATCTTGTATACTTTCCATGTAACAGTCGTTTAAGTAAGTCAATCTCAGTGAATTTTTAAAAATGAATAAAAACGAATTTCGTGTGTTGATAAAACATTATTTTTTGAGGCAGGAAACAGCAAAGGAAACTAAAGAAAAGTTGGATAAATATTATGGTGAATCTGCACCTTCGAAATCAATGGTTTGCAAGTGGTTTGCTGAGTTTAAAAGTGGCCGTACCAGCACAATTGATGAACAACGTTCTGGGCGTCCAAATGAAGTGACTACTCCAGAAATGGTCGATAAAATCCATGATATCGTACTAGATGACCGAAGAGTGAAATTGCGGGAAATTGTTGACATCGTGAACATCTCATCGGAACGTGTTTTTAATATTTTACATCAATATTTGGATATGAAAAAGGTATCTGCAAGATGGGTGCCGCGTTTGCTTACAATTGATCCAAAACGCAATCGTGTGACAACATCAAAGCAAGTTTTGGAGTTATTACAACGTAATCCAGTCGATTTTTGGCGTCGATTCATAACCGTTGATGAAACATGGATACACTACTACACACCAGAGACAAAAGAACAATCAAAACAGTGGATTTCTACAGGTGAAAAGGCTCCAAAGAAGGCAAAAACAGTTCCATCAGCTGGCAAGATTATGGCCACTGTTTTTTGGGATGCTCATGGTATAATCCATGTCGATTATTTACAAAAAGGAAAAACAATCACAGGACAATATTATGCAACATTATTGGATCGTTTGAATGAAGAGATTATAATAAAACGACCACATTTAGCAAAGAAAAAAGTTCTTTTTCATCAAGACAATGCACCAGTTCACAAATCAGGAATTGCAACAGCAAAATTATTAGAATTGAGATATGAATTGGTTCCTCATCCACCATATTCTCCAGATTTGGCCCCTTCTGACTTTTTCCTGTTTCCAAATATGAAAAAATGGCTTGCAGGAAAGAGATTTGGGTCAAATGCTGAGGTCATCGACGAAACAAATGGCTATTTTGAAGGGTTGGAGAAATCATATTTTTTGGAAGGCATCAAAAAACTGGAACATCGTCTAACTAAGTGTATCGTCCTAAAAGGTGACTACGTTGAAAAATAATAAAAAAAAAACTGAAAAAAACTGTGTCTTCTGCGTCAGTCCACGTAATTATCAATCAGCCCTCGTATATAAATAAAAGACATTAAAAATGTTCCTTAGAGAACTGAAATTTCGTACACGCAATGCTAAAATGATAGCTTGAAGTTTTCTACTTTATATATTCAGATCTTTAATAATTAACATTAACAGTTTAACTAATTATTTATAGAAAACAAAACTACAATAAAAGTAACAATTTAGGAATAAAATTTAAATTTAATTTAAGTAATGAAACTAAGTTAAATTTAATATGTAGAAAATATGTACAGAAAATTAAGTTATTCAGAAATATGACAAATTATTAAATAATTAATCAGTGAAAATTTTTATTGAATCACCGAAAGTAATAATCTTTTAATTGATTTATACAAATATTCAATGCTCCCCATCGTGATGGAAATCTATTGAGTCTTTCATTAAAGTGAATCATTTCCTTTGTTAAAAGTTCACGTCTTCCATAATTGGTCGTATGAAATGGAACAAAAAGGAAACGATTAATTCGTAGTTATCTTAAAGGAAGCAATAAGATTGACTAAATTCAATGGATGAGAAGAATCAATTCTACCGTTTAAATTTAAGACAGCATACATAAAAATTATACTAGAGATCTTCCTGCTATTTGATAATAGCTGGCATATGAAGTAGCTTAAATCTTACTGGTAAGATCACCATACTTACACAACGCATAACTTTAAATAGATTTTTCGGTTCTTTCAATTCGGTCCAGATGTGTTTGCTAATAAGGAGACTTAATTTAATCTTCCGTCCAAAATAATCCTTAAAACTTTCACAACGTTAGTAAGTAATGAATAACCAACAGAATAAACCAAATCGACAGGATTTCATATCGAAAAAAATATGTTACAGATCATTTAGAGAGGTTTAAACTGAAGTAATTGACATCACACCAATGGAGGAGAATGTTAAGGTCAGATTTTGTACAATCCTCAATCGAACATACTTTTATAAATAACTTAAGATCATCTGCGTAGAGTAAAATAAAAGAAAATCGAAAGAAAAGAGTAAGATTATTTAACATAATAATAGAGGCCCAAGTTGCCTTGAAAAACTCTTGAAAGAACTTTGAAAATTTTAGATTTGAAGGAAATAAAGATAGGAATGAATTTAATCCAGATACGATTTAAGTAAAGTAGAATGAAATCCCAGAGCTTCAAGGTTGCTACATAGGATTTTATTAGAAACTCTAAAAAAAAATTTATAAAAAAAAAAACAATTTGATATCCATTTTCAATGTAAGTAGCAAGTTTTGAACATATACGATTAAGTTTCTATAAACCACTGTTTTAAGAAACTCCGATTTTTGGGGTACCCCTAGGAAATTTATTCAATTAATTATTTAATTTTTTTTTAATCACAATTTTGTCAAAAACTTTTTCGAAACAATTCTGAAGGATTAACAAACTGGGCAAAATAATTTAGCAATAATTTAATAACAAACATTTTTAATAATAATTTATAAAAAAAAACACGGTGAGATAATTGGAAGTAGTTAGTAAAAACAATCCACAAGCGTAAATTTCAGTAAATTTTTGTAAAGTATATTTATTATTTGGCAAGAAAATTAAGGTTATCGCCGACGTACGAATTTAGATTATAAAAATTCTCATAAAATAATCATTAAAATTGATAATAAAATATAATCTAATCTATAACTAATCTATAACTAAATTTAAAATAAATATTATACACAAAAAAAAATTAATTATATAAATAAATAATTTTATAAAATTTGGTAGATTGCCAAAAATCAATTTTATAATTAATAATAAATAATGTATGTTAAATTTACAAAACTCTATACGAATATTAATGAAATTATTTATATATTTTCCGATTACTTGCTATATCCACAAAATATTCACAAATATTTATTCGAACTTTTACCTTTATAATAATAACGTATTCAACTTAAAACTATATTTTTATACTATTATTTATAATTGCCTAGACAACATTGGTTATAAAAAGCAACCACCCCTAATAATATGACAAAAATTATCTTTATATTTAAATTATTAAAAGCATGACAGCATGTGCAATATCAAAAACTGCCGTACCTTTACCACCCTTCATATAAATATAAAAGTGTCCTTTTTATCCAGGTACATTTTAAATCGTTGCATAGTTTAATTAGTTTTGTCGGTCTGTCTGTCTTGTAATCATAACCCTGCAAATAAACTGGTTGTGGTGAATTAACATCTAATCTAAAATTTAACTCTTGAAGTATAGGGTAATAAAAACTGGTTAGTTTCATTATTAATTTCACTGGGTTATTATCAAAACTTCCGAATGACTTTCCATTAGGAATTTAAAAAAAACTGAAAATTTTCCCAAAAAATTATTCACAAAAAATATGTTCTCAAGAATATTCGTGGTTAAAAATTTGACATTAATTGGGAAATGAGTAACCGAAATATAAAATAAATCAAAAACTGGCTAAAAAGTGTCAAAATTCCCAACAAAAATAATAGACACACTGGATTCTCCCCAAAGAATAGGAATTCTTTGCACATTCCTGATTGTTTTTCCAAATAATAAATAAACTCCGAGTTTGGACTATCCTTAGATTAGTTAGTTTTTTATATAATACAAAAAAAAAAATATTTTCTTTTGTGAAAATCGATATTCCATTTATATATTCATTACATAGTGAGTGAATACAAAATATATTTCACTTTTTCCATATGAATATTCATTGTTACTAGTCATGCAAGTCCTTCAAAAAAAAAAAGGATTTCTTTTTTATTTACAAAATTAGTTAAAAAATGTATTTTAAGTTTTTGAGGTAAAACAGTTGTTGGTTACCATTCGTTATAAGAACAAATATAGAAATTATTAATGAATATTTTCTATTTCGAAAAACATTTATTTATCGAAATATTTGCAAGAAACAAATGCGATTAATAGAAAGGATCTAAATAATACTTATTAACATACTAAATCAATAATATCGTAACTTGTTATATTCAAGTTTAATAATATAATCAATTTAAAAATTGAAAAAATAAATTTATATATAAATTATTAATTTCAACAGGTTGTGAATTGTGATTTTCAAATTTAAAATTACTTTAGAATTCAATTTATTAAAAACTATAATTTAATATGAATTATTAATTCTACTAATCTTTATCTAAGTTTAACTGAAATTTTATGCATCTGAAATTTTACAATATGTAGCAGTGTCAGCCAGCCAAGCAACATGAATTTTTGTATATTGCCCCGCCAATAATTCCACTAAATTCAATTCTACAGCTTTCCATATATTTATAATTAATATTGTTATTGTGAATTGTGATGATATAAAAAGGTTTGCGAAATGCATATATGGATTTAGTCTTAAAACATTATCTAAAACTGCTTGACTATATAATTTTTAAATTGATTTTGTCCAATCAAAGAAACATAAATTGTACATAAATTCAAAAAAAAATCTTTATATACAAAATATTCATAAATCATAAATGAATAATACTAAAAAAACAAGAAAGCTTTTTACATTAAAATCTATATAAACAAACAAAAAAGCTTAATTTCTTGCATGTGTGTGTAATTTGAATTAATTTGTTACTATTTTTAATTTAACCAATTTAAAAATTGAGTGTTTTTCTCTGTTCGCAAGTTTTAGTAACTCGTTTTTTGTTGTATATTCAATATTTCATGAGTGATGATCAACAACAATTAATTTAGTATTTATATTAAGAGTGAACTAATGTGAATCATTAATTTTTTAACAAAAAATCACATACAAATTCAAAATAATTAAATAATATTTGTTTCAAATAAAATTTTTGTGTTTTTTAAAAAAAACTTATTCACATTCGTTGCTTGTTAACACTTGATATTTTGCTCTCAAGCATTACACAAATCACCGATCAGAGTGTAGCTCTGAGGTGAAAAGTTTAAATATTAATTATATAATTTTTTATAAAGAAGGATTAATATTAAAATAATAATTAATTTTATTTAAAGTTTTTTTTTTAATTTAAAAATTATAGAAAAACAAAGTGATTAAAAAATAAAAATTAATTTAAATAATAATAATAATAAAAAATTTAAGTTTTTTGATAAGATAAAAAAGTAAATATTTTAATTTTATTAGTAAATATATAAACGACAAAGAAAATTGTGATTATATTTTTTATTAATGTGAGTGATAAAATTATAAACCGAAACTTTTTATGGAAAATTAATCAATTCTTTGTTTTGTGAAACAAAAATCTTAAATAAAATTTTCATATTTTCTTATAATTTTTTTGTGTAAAAGAAGGAAAATTAAAATAAAAGTAAATAAAGAAAATTTCGTACCGTATAATATTGTGATTAATATTACAAAGAAAATTTGGAAAATTTGAGTTTGAAAGGTAAGTTTAATAAAAAGATTAGTAAATAATTTGATTTAGTATTACTTCTAACTTGATCATTGTAATTTTTACTAATGTTGTCCTGTTCATATAGATTTTCTTTGTCTGGTCCCCGGAAAAGTGTTCGGTAGTTTAGTTTGTTGTTATAAAATTCTGCTTAATACTTCTCTTATATAATAGTTATCTTACATAAATATATCCATGGGTTAAATTATATGATAATCCTAACTATATTAATTGTTGCTTTTTGTTTAAAGTGATTTTGAGCAATTACTTATGTTTAATTTACTTCTTTTTGACCACTTACAATGTTGTTGTTTTTTTTCCAGTAAAATATTTTTGAGCAAGTTTGGTTTTTTTATTCAATTTAAGTAATTATTTTGAGGTTTGTTGTTATCAGTTAAGTCATTTTGAGCAACTACAGCGCAATTTAATTAATTTTGATTTAAAATGGCTTAATTTAATTCATTTTGAGCAAATAAGGTTTTTCGTCGACAATTCAATTAATTTTCACCAAAAAAAAGTACTATTCAATTTCATTAATTTTGAGCAAATTGGATTTGCAATTTGCAATTTTGAGCAATCACTGTCAGAATTTTTCAATCTTTCTATTTAATTTAATATAATAATTCTACTAATTTATTTCCAGTATCATTTGATATTATGTTAAGGTAAATATAATAAGTACATTTGATCCTCTAATTAATTAAAAATGAAATTTAAAACGTTGCTAACTTAAAAAACTTATATACTAATATTAAAATTTATATTATTACAATTATATTATCTCTATAAATGTCTCAACATAATCAAAATCAACTTTCTTACTTAATATTTACAAAAAAAAAAAAAAAACTTATATATATTTATAAGTAATTATTAAACAATAATAAATTTTCTCTTATCAAAAAAATATATAATATTTCTAAATGTACCTAGCCATAATTAGATTTCTCAAGCTTTATAAACTTTTAAAAATTAAACTAATCTCTTCATCTCGTTTTGAAACTGTTGTATACTTTGTACTTAACAAAGTTTGTTATAAAATGTCTTATTCTTATATATTGTAATTATAGATACACTTCTTTCAAATACCATAAATAATTTTTTTTTCTTAAGTTTTTTTTTTAAATATATTTCCTACAATAAATTTTTATTATTACAGTTTATTTTCACCTACACACGAAATAAATTCTGATGCCCCAAATTTGTAAAAACATGAAAAACCGCAAATAAAAAACTTCTTAAAATTATAAAAATTCATTCATAAATCCAATGAAATCATAAAAATTAAATATTTCTAACTCCTCATAGTAACTTGACTTACAAATTAACGACTGAGTCATTCAATAAATAAAAAACTTCAATTTTACTATACTACCTTGCCAACACCAATCATTAATTAAACTACTTAATAAAAAAAATTTACATTTTGTAAAAATATATCTAAAACATAAGAAATTTATTGATTGACAAGTAAAAGTTAAATTTGAAAGTTTTCGTATTTTGCATATTACAAACAAATTCAATTGATTCATAAATTGTGACAAAATTAAACCTTTCCCCAAAAAGTTTGTCTCTATTCCGTTAAGTTAAATCGATCATAATTTCTAAGAATTTTTTTTTAGCGGTTCATGATTCATCAATTAAATTTATTTTATTTATTTACATTTTTATAGATTAGGCTGTTAATTAGTTTTCATACATTCAATCAACAACCACACAATTTTATATAAAAGTTTTGATATATATGTACAATTTGTATACATAATTACAAATTTTGGATGAACCATGAAGGGCAAAGACCTAAAAAAAATTGTACAATGCCCAAAAGAATCTACTACAACAAAAAAAAAACAGATGTTTCTTAAATGGTTTTAAGAATTTTTCGCTTTAAAAATATTTTGATCTTTAATCATTGCATATGAAAAGCAAATTATATGAAAATTTCCTTAAATTTTCTATATAACCGAGAGTAATTCTGACTTACAGTCTAACAAAGAAATTGTTACTATTTTGAATGAATTTATCAGATATAAAGAAAATTACAAAATACAATAACACAAATTCCCAAATTCTTTATTGATTTTAAATGAAAAACTATTTTAACATCAGCTACAAAACTTGAATTATTTTAATATAATCTCTGGACACGTCATTTTCAGCAGCGCATCTTATTTTATTGATTTTAATCTAAAACCACAATTTTATATATAGCCCAATAATTTTTTCTGCGAATTTTGTATTATTCATCATGCTACACGATCCAATGATCAATCCGGTACGAGGAGTTTTTCAAAGTTTATGTATATATGCAAAAGTTTACTCAAAAAACGCGTTTAATGTCAACACCAAAAAATGAGTAATTCTACTATTGTTAATAAAAAAATACTCATTCGTACACTCTGACTCTTTATGTGCTTTTTGTTTTATTTCATTCCTACTATCTCTTTAGATAGTCCACATTAATTTTAATTCTGCAACAAAAATAGCAGACCAGAAATATAATAGTCATAAGAAATTTGCGAAAGTGATCGCGCGTGTTTTGTTCCCTGGTTCTTGGGTACACTGGTGTGAAATAACTTTCGTATTGTAAAAAAAATAATAATTTAATTAATTTTTTATAATTAAAATTTACTAACTTTTAAAAAAAAAATTCTTAAATAATTAAATAAAATTTTAAATGATTCAAAAAAAAAATACGAATTGACAAAGTTCTTGAAAAATATAAATGAAAATTTAATAATTATTTTGAATTGGTTCAAAGTGCGGTGAACTTGTAATCTATACTAAAATTATTAATTATAAATATTTTATTAAATATAATTTTAAAAAATTTGAATTTAATTAATCACAAATTAAATTAATGCGAATATATTGATTCAAAAAACACTGTTACTACATAAAGATTTGAATTTTTCAAATGTAATGTAAATATTTTAGTAAGTCCAATTATAGTTACTAAAGGTATAAGTCCAGTGCCGATGATATATCCAGAATTAAAAAAAAAAAATCGTTAATAATAGTTTTTTAATAATTTACTTAATTGATATTTTAATGTGTTTTGTTTGTATTTGACTGAGTCATCAAAATATTAACAAATTCTTAACCTGTGATTTATACATGATTTTTATATTTTTCTATATTACTTAGTAATTAATAAGGTGAGCAATACCAAAAAAAATATTAATTATATTTAACAAATTTTGTAACAAAAGACCTTCAACAAAAAAATCTTATCTATATTTTCCAAAACTAAGTAGATATAATTATAAATAATCGTATTTGTTGATAAGAAAATTTGACCCTGCGCATGATGATCCACTGTTAAGTTTATATCCTTAGCCGAAACCTGCACAATATAAAAATTTGATATTTTGGTCAAGAATTATTGATTAATAATTTTGAACTATATAATAGTTTGATTATGAAAATTTTTCATAAAAATCATATTTGAAACAAAATTTTTAATTGGGACATTTTGTTATCATGTTTATGCACCTGTAATTTTCTGGAATGAGCTCATTTCAACAACAAAAATTTTTACAATAATAAAGATTGTAATCATTGATTAGATATCACAAAATAAATATAAACGACAATAATTTTTTTAAGATAAAATTAATTTTTTTATAATCTAATCTTTTGCTTTTTAATATTATATAATTACATAAAGTTTGAAGTATACATTTTTTTTAACTAACTTTTACCGAAGTATTTATTCATTATTTGTTTGGTTTTGGTTTAAAGATAATAAATGTTTAGTCATCGTTTTTAAACAGGTTATTATTATCATTAAAAATAAAATATTGAAACTGGTAATACAAGTAAAGTTAAAAATTCAGAATTTTTTAATTTTTTACATAGTTAAAAATTATATGGGAATTTGGAATTTATAATGATAGTTTTAAAAAATCAATTTTATTAGAACAATTCCACACTGAGCACATTTCAACTTGTAATAATTTAACTGAGCAAAATTCAACTGGCCAACAATTATATTTAAAAATTGAAAGTATAATTTTAAAATTTGATGAAAATTGATTTTTATTCAATTTATATTAATTTGGCATCGAAAAAACATTATTTTGAATGGTTAAAAGTATATAAATATAGAAATTTGATATAATTGTGGTTGGTCACGCAAATTATTTGTAAATATATTTTATCCGATTTTCCATAAATGTTAGGTTATTCACTGTATTTACCGGAACTGAAATTTTTGTGGTCACTGTTTCCCAGTGGAATTGTTTTAATGAAAATTAACCTACATAGTATCGATAAATGAATTTGTTTCAGCAAAAATTTGGTTTATGTCAAATTGCATTAATTATAATAACTAATAAATTGTAAAATTTGTCATTATAAAATTGATTTATGTATTTTGTTGAACCAGTTACTGAATAAATTTCGATTTATTGTAAAATTTAGTATTTTTTATATATTATTTTATAGTAAAAATGATTCTATTAGTTAAATTACAAATTTCAATTAGAATCTAAAATAAAATATAATTCTTAAAAGAAATGTCAAAAAAATAATGTAATTTACAATTTCCAAAATATTGCTTTAAAAGAAATTGGTGAAATAAATGAATCATTTTAGGGAAATTTGGAAATTCAATTATGAATAAAAGTTTTTCATTGTTAAATTTCAAATTAAATAAATCATTATTTCTGAACTTATTTACTTTTCAATACTATAATACTTTCTGTTTCAATATTTTTCAAAACTATTAATAATAGTTTTTTAAAATCCACTTTATTAAAAATTAATCATAAATTCCAATAAATTTACGTAATTTTTCTATACTAATAAAGAAAAAATGTTAATTATATTGACTAAATTTCAATATTGACTAAATTTCATATCCGATTTTAATAGACGCCATTTAATAACAGGAATTTAATGATTAATTTTCAAAAATTTTACTATGTAAATAATAATTTTTTAATATTAACAATAATAAGATTTTTTTTTATCTAATTAACACTAAAACCATTAACATAAATATGTTAATAAAAAAAAAGTGTCATAACTCATAACATTTCGAATTCTAAATAATTATACTAAAATCAGTAAAGTGTGAAATATTGAAATTTATTTCTAAAAAAAAAAATATTAAATAAATTTGATTAATTCTACTATAAATAAATTGTTTTGGTCATTTTCCTAAAGAAAATAAATATATGTGAACTAATTAATCAAAATAATTACCCCTAATTTATTGATTTACTTAATTAACTCTAATAACATATTCCATCAGCACGCAAACATAAAATCTAACAATTTCGATAAAAAAAGTTGTGACTTCTTAAATATTTAATAAAATATCCAAAAATAAAATTTTTATGCCTGACAACAAAATTTGGCCTAATAAAATTGACTTTCTGCCCTAAATTTTAGTAATATCCTTTTTTTAGCAATCACAACTTTATATTATTTGATTGAATAATGTTACCTACCATACTTGATAATGCCTACCCTAATAATCAATGACGACAAAAAGTAACATAAAAGTTAAATAAAAATATCCTGATTACATAATTCGAATAGTATTTTGTGTTTAAGGATATTTATAAAATAAAGTTATATTCGGAAAACGTAGCTAAATGGTATACGTTACACAAAAATTACTATATGCAAAAAAAAATGTCAGTTAATTTTAATTTTCTTTGAGTTACCATAAGAAATTATTTATTCTTTTTACTGTCCTTTTTCATTAAATTCAGACTGAAAAAGGATTATGGTTTTATGAATATATAATCAGAATGTGTTTTTTCATATAAATTGAGTTCGGTTCAAAATTTAAATATCATTGTAATAAATAAAAAAGGGGTTAACAACAGCATTATAAAACTCTACTCTAAATGAAATTAACACTAAATTGGAATGTACTCCACCCGAGAAATGTAATCAATCCACTTTTATAAGTGTACAAAAAATGTGAAATAAATAACTCCATCAAATTAAATACGTTTTTATATTAATTTATAAATAAGGTAAATTCTGAAAAGTCATGTCTGTCGGTTCGTAAAGAGGATGAAATAAATCTTATGCACTAAATAGTAGGACAGTTCTGAACTATCTCGCCGTCGCCTTTATTTCTTCCTCGAGACATATAATAATCATAGGAATATTCGGTCGAAGAAGTTGATCGTATATTAGTTCCTAGAATTGAAGAAATTTCTAATAGTCAAATGGGCAATTACATTTACTTCATTTCAAATACGGAAATAATTTCAATAAATTAATTTATAGTTAAGAGTTATTTATCATACTTGTTATAGTTAGAATATAATTTACTTCTTTAAGTACAGAATTCGTAATCAACTCTGGAAATTTTCGAATGTATCAGTTTTAATTAATTTTTCATTTTTTCAGAATTTACATTATTTATAAATTAATAAAACCGTATTTAATTTGATAGAATTGGTGGCGTTATTAAATTCCCATTTTTGGTCCACTTATAAAAGTGGATGAAATTCTCACTTATCATTTCTTGGATGGAGTAAATTCCAAACTACATTATCCAAATTTTCAACTTTATATTCCTCAATAAATTATCATGAACTTCAAAATTCATAAAATTATTATTTTGAATAATTTTCATAAGAAACTAAAATTTCCCTACAAATTATGAACCCCTTTAAAGAATTACATAAAAATATGCGTTTATCCATGAACGATTTTTATGTGGTTATATATGCAATGCAAATAATTATTTATCATAAAATAAATTTCATTCATTTTTAATATAAAAGGATTGATTATGTAAATATAAATACAAAAAGACTCTTTATAATAAATAATTTTTTTATAATTAAATTTAACGATTTATAATATTTTTTTTTACAGATATTAAAAAATTCAACAAAATTGTAATATTTAAGTGATAAATTTTGAAATTTTGAAGAAAAGTCTTGTTAAAAATTAATACAAAATGAATAACGAAAAAATTAGTACAATTTTCATTTCAACTGCCACTTTGGTATTAATATTAGTAACAGTTTCGAATGGAAATCCAATTCAGACAACGACACAAGCGGAGGTGAGTCATTATTAAAAATCTTCATATATTTAATATTAATTCTTTTTATAAATTTCCATAATTTTTTGGTAAATCTGACGGAAATACTTAATAAATGTAAAAAATAGAAAATTAATTCTAGAAATTTTTATGTTTTTAAACCAAAATTTGATCCACGACAAAAATATTTTAAAATTAATTTTAGTTTATTTTTGTATTTTATATTTAAAAATTCCATATTTTTTTAAAAAAAATGTTTTTAGTATTTTTATGAATATTTTAGGTTACTAAAAAAGTTTTACAAATTCTGATTAGGAATGGTCTGGGTGACCAGACAATATCGTCGTAGTATAAAAATAATTTTGTTTGTTACCAACTAGAATTTTACTGCTGGCATTTTAATATTTATAAAAATAATTTAACCCGGCATGCAATTACATAAAATTTACCTAAATTTAAAAATTTGTATACAATTTTATTATAATTGCTAATAGGCTATTTTTGTGTAAAATTTAATTTAGTAATTGTAATACTAGAACTGCTTGTTATGTGTTACGTTCTGTATGCAAAAGCCTTTTAATTTATAGTCAGGGGCGTGCAATTCATAGGTTCAAATTGTATTAAAAATTAACTATTCAAATTCTAACAACCGAAGAATTTCAATTAAAAAAACGCTACTGGATAGTGGATTTCATCAGAAAAGGGTGGCAGTATTTTATTTTTACGTTACGGACGTCACAGCCCACTATCTAGTATTACGAAACTTGAATATTATTTTAAATACAACTATAACTTTTCAATTTCTTAATATTATATTTGAATATTCAACAGACTTTTTTAAGGAATATTATATTTATAGATTTAATATAATAAGGAATAATGAAATACATAAATTATAATTTCAGAAATTTAAGAAATCTAATTAATATTTCATAAAGGATATTCCGTTTTCCTTATTGTATTAAAATTTTGCGTGTTACACGCAATATTTATATATAAAAAAAAAATCTATATTTGAAAACATTAAAAACTTTTAAATCAATAATTTTATTTCAATAGTAAAATTATATCATCACGGTTAAGCAGTTTACAATGGCAGAATGCACTAAGTACATTTTTTTAGAATTTCACTTGTTAATATAAATTGAATCATAATACATATTACCAACACCAACTTTATACTTGTTAAACGATATTTGTCGTTACGCAATACGATAAGAGATTTTATCCGCGTTTAAGTCATTAGTTAATTTTGTGATATAAATTGTACGACAAGAATGCAGTAAAAGGACTTTTACACAGTCATATTTTAAACAGTCATATAAAGTCAATTTACTCTAAAATGGAAATCGCATCGGTTTGCGATCAGAATGTTCTACTTCCAGTAAACTGAATTATTATATGACGAGATATTATTCATATTTCAAATGAAATTAAATATGAAATTCGATTTTCCCAACAGTAATACATATTTTTCTTGGTTATTTATATAAAAATATCCCGAAAATAATTCATTCATTTTTTCCAATATATGCTAATTTATCATATGTTAACCGCAGTAAAATTTTACGGTTTTATAGTTAATTTAATATACATAGCTATTTAATATTTTTTTTTAAAAAAAATAGTTTTTCACTCTAAAAGTTTAGTAAATCTCTTGTAAATTAAACTCACAATTCTAAAAAATTTTAAAGAAAATTCATAATGAAACTCAATTTCTGAGATCCAAACTTTTAAAATATTGATTTACTAAAAATATATAATTATATGACTTATCGTATTTTACTCGCCAACTCATTTTTTGATAAATTCAATAATTTTCTATTAATTTACGAAAGTTTGATGACCTTCTAAAAAATTTTGTTACCGCTTTTATCATCTGAAAATATCTTATATCAAAAATTAACATGTATTTCCGTACTTGTCCAGTAATAAACATTTTGCTAAAATAAAGACAATGCCAATTTCACTGACAAATAAACAACTTTCTTGTTGAACTTGTTGTGTGGTCATTTTTATGTTCGTTGGTCATTTAAAATTAGTACTACAATGACTAAACTTAACTAATGACATTTGCTTATGTCAATATAACATGCAATGTGTATTAGTCACGCAAACATTATTTGAGTCATCAAATCGATATTGTTTGCAGAAAATTCTGTAGGGTATTTTTTATATTAAATAAAAAAAATTATTATCTGTATCAGAAATAAAAATTATACTTTTACTAAATTATATAAAAAAAAAAATGTAATTCTAAAATTTGAAAAGTAGAAAAACAAAACATTTCCGTTTATCATTAAAAATAAGAGAAAATGTTATATAAAAATTTAGAATTAATTCTATATTTAATAATAAATCTATAATTTTATATAAATATTAAAATTGTCAAATATTTTTTATTATTTTGTAGAGAAATTTTTTGAAATGTAAATAAAAATTTACAAAAAAAAAAAATTAATAATTATTCATTATACAGAAAACTCGCGTGGTCATTTCCTTAATTTGTTTTAATTGCTCAATTAACCTCAGCCAGAACCGTTCGTTGATGGTGTGTACATTACAGTTGAATAGATGCACTAAATATTTTTCAAAATATAATTCATTATTATAGAAGAAATTATTAATGAAGACCCAAAGAAAGATGATTTATAAAAAAATTCCATTTACTTATGTGCTCTTAAGACAAAACGCCTTCAAGTGCGAATAGTTGATTTTTATTTGAAAATTTCTAATTCAAATCAATATGTAAAAGAAAGTGACATTGAATATTATGTATATCAATGAATTCTTTTGAATTGAGATATAAATCTAGATTGATTATAATTTGGAAAGATTAATCAATTCTTGATCGTATACTATATTTTGAACTGAAGATGGCAGTGTCTCAACGATTAATTATTATTATTAATAGTAATAACTCCAGCTCAATAAAATTAATAATCAATAAAATTTGTTAGCTATGGACTGCATAATTGCTTTTGAATCTCATGGACCACTTGATAATTAATTTAATGTTATTCAATATCACTCACAAAGACCATCTTTTAAATATCAAATTAAATCAAATTATTATAGCTTAACAAATTCCGAATTTGATAAGTTATCCCAGTTAAATTTGATAGTGTGCCTTTACTTATTTGGTTAGTTACGACTTTATCATTAGTTTATAAATTCCATATCTAAACCTAAACATATTTAATATTGATTTCATAAATTAATTTAATGAAATTTCTATGTAATTGATACAACTCTGGTCAATATTAAATGGCTTGTAAAAAATGTATTACTTATAGAACTTATTAAAAACTCACATTACTGGACATAATAATCGTGTCTTAATTGAATAAAATTATTAATAATTTAAATGAATAATTTATTACACATATTTTATATTATAATTATTTACATTTCCAGGGACATTATAGTTGTAAAATGAAGAAAATTGAATATATTAATTTTAAATTTTAAATATAGAATAAAAAGTCCGGAATTAATTTAAATATTTTACACGTTTTAATATTTTAATTAATAATATGTCGGAACAAAAATTTATTTTACAGAATTTTAGATAAATTGAATTATAAATTTATTAATGACAGCTAACAAACAGTCCATAATGAGAACATTAGCGGTTCCTAATTATATAGAAGGTTTCTGACGGGTAACTATAATTTAGGACTATATTTTATATCGAGTTTCCAGTTCCGATTCCGAATCACAATATTTCTTGGCTGTAAGCGAATTGGCTGTTAATAATGAAAAATATCTTATTATCCACAACTGTTTACAAAAACTTTAAAATCATAAATTTAAATTATTTTATCAGTATTCATTTCAAATTGAATTGATCGATGTTTCCTCCTGGATTCGAATAGCTATTAGAAAATTATTATTACAAATTGGTAATCATTACCACATTAAATTTATGTATTTATTCCAAAACATTTTTTGTAAGAATTAATAAATTTTTATATAAATATATTTCGAGTGAAATCATAATAAGAAATTGTTATTTAACTAGAATTTTAGTTATTTTTGATCAATAATAATTATTTAATACGAAATTTTTAATGTCAGATTTTAGAATTTTTTATGTATTTTTTGTTTTGTTTTGGAAAATAATTTAAATATATAAAAAATTATCTCTATAATTAAATTTAGCGAAAATACATTTTTTTTTGTTGTTGTCAATGTTTAAAACGATCAGTTATTGAACAAAAAATCTATATATAAAAAAAATTAACCTTGAAAGTCTGATATTTTCTATTAGTAATGAATTATATAGTAAATAATGATATAAAAAATAATGTATTTGATTAATCTAAATGATTTTTCATTATAAAAGTATAGTTAATATGTTGGGCTACAGTAGTGGCCCAGATATAAGTTACCAATCTTCATATTTTTGAAAACGTTAATTTCTTTAAGTTCTAATCATTTGAGTTATTGTTACATCCCTTCTTATTATTAGTCACTGACCAAGCGTGTATTTTTGATGAAACATTACAGCTGTTTAATGATAGCTGGCACGTTTCAAATGGAGGCACAATATAGCCTTCCTAGTGTCGAAGTCGTCTAGGTATCATAACACCTCACAGCCAACCACAAAGTATATATTCTGATGTAGACAGAACATACACACCTGGTTCGCTGACAGTCCTATTGTAGAATTATGTGCTTTTTGAGGTTACATTGACCTGTGGCTAACTTCCTATTCATTTGAAGAAGCTTTGTTGCTTTTTTGATGGTCGAGGAATAAATAGCTTCGAGTTTCTAAGCCTTTTACGGATGCTCTAGTGTAATTCTTGAGATTAACCAGTTGGAATATACAACAGCTACAATAGAATTGTTTAAGAGCTTTTTATAAGCATTTTCGTGCTATGCTGATTTGAGGAATGCTAGTTGGGAAACTGCAAAATTACGGTTCGCTACCTGTATTCATTTAAACCTGAATTAATTTAGAATGTGATCTATCTGCCGGGTGCGAATTAAACTTGTAACATTGGATAATACAATAAGGAAGTACAATTTTGAAGTCTTGATAACAACTTTGAAGTCCTGAATCAACAAGAATATCTACAAAGCAGAATTCAAATGGGCAACCATATTTACATAAAATATCTAATAATTTCCACAGTGGTAACTTTTATTTGGCCACTACTCGGCTATGTTTAAAAAATTGTTATGTTATGCGCAATAACATTTTGTCATTCATTATTTATTAACTTTTGTACATTATGGATTAAAAAAAAACTGACGTTTTCTTATTGACGATGACGAAATAATTTTAAATTGTAGTTAGTTTGATGAACATACAAAATTTATCAAAATCTAAGTAAGATTTTTGAACTGATCATCATGTCTTTTAGAGTAATACAAAATTTAGCCTTGCCAATGAAAACAGCATAAAAAATGCCATTTTTATTTTATGGTTGATAGAACTTTAAATAAAAAAAAAATAGAAATTAATAATAATAATTTTTTTTTCATTTTCTTCAAATCAATGTCAGTGTACTGAAGAAAATCATACTGTGGAGGAAAATTTTTATGAAAACGATATGTAAATAGAAATTTAATTATATTTTTTTTCTGGTGAAATTTATTTTCATTGTAGATTCGAGTCAGAGTAATTCAAAATTGAAACAATGAAAATAATTTTATGTTAAAAAATTAATCTGCAAAAAAAAAGATATATTTATATTTTTTATGCTGACAAAAAGTAATTAATTAAAAAACTTTTATGATTTAAGGTTTATAAATAAATAATAAAACACATTTTTAGTCATATAGCATAGTAAATCTAATATAGCATAATAATTATTACTATGCTGTACAAAATAAATTGCTGATCATGATGTTATTATTATGTAAATTTCATGGTTTCATGATCAGGTGTGACTGTAATGTAATGTGTTTTTTTGGATTGCTTTTGGCACATGTACAATAATAATATAAATAAAAACTGATCTTCACTGATTTGAAAATTCAGATATAATTTTCCAATCATATTCATTTTATATAGTATTTACTAAAATAAAAATAATATTTATTTTTAACAATTTATTGTAAAGTAAAATATTTGTTTAATGTTATATTAAATTTTATTTGAATGTTATTTACAGTATAAATACTATATATGATGTAATAACATAAAATTCAGTATAAAAAATTAAGGATTTAATGGCTAATGTAAGGTACTAATAAAGTAAGGTAAAAATAATTAAGTATACCGAAGAATATTAAGTATACCGAAGAATATTATTTCAATATCGATTCTTTAGAATGCTCTAACAAATTTAACAATCATTTGTAAATTGAAAAACTGAAAAATTGAAAATGTTCAACAAATTCTTTAAACAATTCTTGAGCAATTTTCATATCAATTTTAATTATTACAATTTTTCTTTGAAATTATTTCGAAAATCTTTTAATATATGCATTTGTCACGTACCATTCTTTACGTACCATTTTTATACCATTTTCTATCAGTTACAACATTTTCTATAGTGATACTTAACCGGCGTTGTCAATGATACCTGACGGGATTAAATCCATAGTGATTAAAATTGAGGTTCCATTTTAATATAATCTAATTTAATCTATGGTTACTTTTTAATAGATCTGCCTATAATTATAATAAAAATTTAAATATTTGTTATAATGGCACTGAACTGAAATAATAAAATAATTTTTTTTTTGGTTATAAAAACATTAATGCTTAATTTAAATTGATAAAAACTACATAGAAAATAGTGAAAGTTTTTAGTATGTACCCAATTTTAATGAGAAGCAATGATAATTATCCAAAATTAATAGAAGATTTTTTTAGAATTTAGTAATAGGTCGTGAATGCCGTACGATTTGAGTAAATATTAAAAAGCTAATCCAACATTTCAATGAATATTATATAGAGAAGATCCAAAATGACGTTCACCAGACTCAGTCTTTAATTTGGCTTATTGTGTTCCCATATAAAAACATAAATTTTACAATTATTGTAAATATAATTTTAAAAAATGGGATTCACGTATACTTCCGCCTAAAACAATACATTGAGCCACAATACAAATCTTGTAAATAGTCTATAACTTTTAATAATGAAATTATTAAAAGTTATAGATATGGTCTAAAATAAAGTTTTAAAATTTTGGAACTAAATATTTTGGTTCTTTCGCATCTCAATGCATAAGGAGGTTACTTCCTGACATTAGGTGGTAATTGGTAATTTTATTTCTAAATTTTCTGTATAATTATTCAAATTTTGAGTTAAGTTAATCATACAAAATATTTAAATTATAACTTTTAGAAGATAATTTCACAACCAACACCAAATTTTTAAATATCTGTAAATATCTTCAATTTATACTGTATAATCATTGGAATCTTAATAATTAATTTCTACAAAATACAATGACCTCTACCTACACAGTTTATAAGGCGAAATTTTTGAAAATATTTGAAAGTAACTTTTATTTTAACTAAAACTGGTTGGAATTTTAAGGAAACAAAATTAAACTAGATTACATAAAGTAAATTTTAAGCTTGGTAATTATCAATCTAAAAATATAATTCCAAGATACATAAAACAACATTTTTACGTCTATATAATATTTAATTTATGATGGTAAATTAAAGTAAAATTACATATAAAAAATTTAATTATAAGTAAAAATTGTCACAAGAAAATATATAAATTTTCTCTACTTAAAAATGTAGGTCGTTTCATAAAAAAAATATACATAAATTTAATTTATATTAAAATCAGGCTATTTATACATACAAGAAAAATAATCAATAAACTTAAAATTTACATTTTATATACTCTACTCTACTATCATCATTTCATTATTAATACCTTAAAGAATATTGAATTTTTCTTTTACCTGTTTGATCCCTTTTGCCGGCTATTGACCTACAAAATTATCCTTATAGCGCATAGTAAATTCAATTTACAATTTTTTCACTTTACTGGTTATAAATAAATATAAATTGCCTAAGAAACACGTAACTTTTTATGTTCTAGTTTAAAAAAATTTAATTGACATTCATGTTATTAATGTTTTCCAATTTCTTAATTTATAAATGATTTTATCGCTGATATAAATTAAGAAATGATTTCCATAGATATTAAAAATGGTATACAAGTAATTAACCGAATACATACGGAATTCCAATTGATCAAATTATCAATTGAGCGAAATTAAATTGATTGAATGAAGAAATATTGATTGATAAATTAACATTTTTGAAATTCAAAAATTGATTAAATGTAAATTTACCGAATGTAAATTGATAAATTGACATAAATCCGATTGTAATTAATTTATTGAAACCAAATTCAAACTTGTTCTAGAAAATTTGATTTCGGTTATTTGCACATTCTGTCAATTTCGTTTGCGATCAATTAGCAGCAAATAATTTATCGATTTATTAAAATTCATCGTAATATAATATAGAACAAACTTTAATATAATTTTAGAATTTTTTATGTTATATACGCTACCTGGGATATTACAAAAATCAATAAATTTTACATAAATTTTGTACTTTTTTAAATTGAACTGGCACAATTTTGTAATTACTTTTTTTCAAAGACAATTTAAACAACAATTTAAAAAATCTTTATACTTTTAATTTTATAGCTATTTTTGTATAATGCTTTTATGATACAAAATTTTGTCATTATATAAAAATTTACAATGAAAATATAAGTTGCACGCAATCAAGGTAGACAGACACTCCTGGAATACCTGTGTTAAATTGAATATAATACATCAATAAATATTTAATTGTAATCAAAACTTTATTTAAACTTTTCATAATATAATAATGTAGACAAATCAGATAAAAAATAATTCCGATAAAAAATAAAAAACATATATAATTTTATGTCACGATATAATTTTACCTTGTTTATAAAATAATAATAGTAAAATATATCGCAAAAATATTAATTTTTATGTATATATATAATAAAAAAATCGGAAGTAAAAATTTTTTAATTGCAATTGCACTATAATTATCACAGTGACGATAATTCGTGGTAGTTTCAAGTTCAAAATTCCTAAATAATTACATTTTATTTGTAAGATGACTGATTCAATGATATACAAAATGTTGAATCAATAAAAATGAAATTATTTAAATATTTTTAGAATTATACATTTTAAAGAAGAAAATTAAATTTATAATAAAAATAAAATATCAAATCAAACAAGAAATATTTTAATTACAAATCGTTCAAAAATTCAGTCGTGTCAACATATCTAACTAAATATTAGCATAGTTTCTTCAGTAATTTTTTTCAGATCATGAATATTTCTTGATTTATCAATAAAAATCTTGATCGTTAAGGTGTAACTACTACAAAAAAATAATTGCATTCCATAAAATCTGGTAATTTTGGTACCATTCAATGTCCCTACGACTGGAGAAGTGTTAGATATGCATAGCATCTGATACTGTTTCGAACTTTACAATTGCACAATTGCATTAAAAAGTCTTAAGACTAAAATTCATCTCAAGAAAGTACATATTCCAACCAGGGTTGCAAACCGGTTCATGAACCGAACCAAAAAACCACTGAACCTCCCATATTTTTGCGAACCAAAACCGAACCAAAACCAAACCACTTTTAAAATGAATTGGGCGAACCAAACCAAAACCAAACCATTTCTTAAAATAATTCTGAAACCGAACCACAAACCAACTTTATACATGGTGGTGTACGGTTTGGTTCATATTTAATTTATTTTTTAACATTTTAATTTTATTTTAACATAACTAATAAAAAACAAAAAACTATGAGTCGCGAAACGAAAGTCATGAAGATAAAATTTTCTTATTTAAGATGTACATTTAATTTCTAATATTAGATTGTCATTATGACCAGCAATTATAAGATATTTTTTAATATTTTTAATTTTATTAAACTTGTCAAGTCAATATTGCTTACAAATCATATGATTTTTATTTGAAATTGGACATCTATGTATGGATATTCTATTTTTAATACTGATTCATAGATAAGCACTAAATTTTCCTGATTGTATATTAATAATTTTATTTTTAACTAATCTGAACCAAAACCAAACCAAAACCATAAATAAAAACATTTCTTGAACCAGAACCGAACCAAAACCAATTTTTGAAATTTTAAGAACCCAAACCATAAACCAAAACCAGAAATTAAAATTAACCTTGAACCAAAACCGAACCACATCGAAAAAACTTTTGGTTTGCAACCCTGATTCCAACATCAAAATCTTCTTCAAAAAAGATGAATTGCAAAGAAATTGAAATTGAAAATTGAAGATTTAAGGAGGCTATATTTGTAATGGAATTGCTAATAAAGTCATTGAAGTAGACTGGTAATGAAATAAATGCAAGTAATAACTTATTGCAGGTCTTTCATTTTCATTACCAGTTTTCCTCAATGACTTTATTAGCAATTCCATTTAATACCACCTCAAATCTTCAATTTTCAACAAATTGGCGTAAGATTGATAGTGAAAAATTGTACCTTTGTTTAGAAGTAGTGAACATGACAAAATTATTAATTATGTATTGAAAATATATTTAAAATTTTAAAGTTGAAAATTATTTTCATAATTCAATTTCACACGCAAATTCAATGTGTCACAGACAACCGCACTTTGCGTGGTCATTATTTCAAACAAATATAATTTTTTTATATTAAATCTTTAATTTATAAAAATATATTTTTTATTATTATTCTAAGATTTATTTGACATCTGGTAGACTAGACTAAAATTATTCATAAACTTGTCCCATCATAATTAAAATCAAAATATTTACCTAGTTGTCGTCTCAAAAGTTTCTCTGTTCCACTACATCAATCCATTTATGTGTAAATTATTCTTCCTTATTACATTTTTGAACAGAAACTGACGAATAATAAAATTTATAATAATTTTAATATTGTTTTTTATTTATATTTTTTAATCAAGAATATTTAATTTATTATTTTAAAAAGATCACAAAAATTCATTCCGAAATTGAAATAACAAAAAAATATTAAATACAGACACATGAACCCAAACAGTCACAGAATAAATTCATTGGAACTCATCTTTTTTTTACTTTCTGTAATTGTCGTCTACTTACTTACTCTATGTTTATAACAAATAGAGGGGTGGATAATTAGTATTCAAGAAAGACAATTTCGAGGTCATTTTTATACTATCCATAAAAAAAAATATTAATTGAACAAAGCACAATGTGACAAAAAAATAATAAAAAAATAAAAGAATATTATAAAAATAAAATTAAAATAAAGAATTTGTAAATTTAAAGCAAATATTTTTGCAATAATGGCATCAGAAATGAAAAATTCATTTTTCTTTGACATTATGAAAAGGGCGCAAAATTTATGATAGTAAACATTAGGAATTCCTGTCAGGACACAATATTTTTTCCACAGTTACAAAAAAAAAAAAATATTGCAATTACTAAAAAAACAAAAAATTGGATACTTCAATTGCATACAAATCTATCAAAAAATGTTATTTTAAGATTTTTGAAAATTTGTTTAAATAATATTCGTTTTTAAATAAAGTTCAGTGACATTTCAGTGAATTTTTAAAATTCTTTTATATTTCCATCAATAAAAACCAAATAAACATGCAAAAATATACAAGAAAAATATAAAAAATTCTGTGACATGACATCTAAAAAAAACAAACAAACAAGACTTAAATAAGCGCGCGCGGCTGCCGGCTGACTTTTTAAGTGTATCGTCCTTGTTTTAACATTATGCTGCTGTGATTTTTTTTCGGAATTATTACCTGAATTATTTGTCATACTTTTACACTTAGTCATTTTGTTTATTTTAATATAGTTATGATGTGTTGTAATGGAAAGGTTGTATTGAAAATCTTCAAATTGATTAATTATGATTTTAGCCAATTTAATTGATGCCCATATAATTTAAGATTAGTTAGTTTAATTGATATTAAGAATTTGTTAAAACGTTTTTTTAACGAACTCCGAGTTTTGTGTTACCCCTATGTAAGATTTTTTTTTTTTGTTTAATATATTATTATTATTATTCATTTAAGTATTTACCTCTTTATGTCCATCCATTAAATTTATGTTAATATTTTTTATTTTTGTTCTGCTTTCACTGTAAATACACTAAAAAAAATTGGTTTTTATTATTTTTAATGTTGAAATGTTAATTTTTAATTTTTATTATCTATACGTTCCGTAAGATTGATTTCAGTTTAGTTTTAGTTTAGTTAATGTCAAATAAACAAAATTATTCTTTTAATATTCAAAAAGGACTACCACCGGCAAAATAAAATTCTACTTTGCAGAACAATTGGCAAGAGAAGGTTTTTCACCTTAACAAATTATTAGCATAAATATCTTGCCAAAAATACATTATAAATTATTATGAATTATGAAAAATATTATACAATTTTTTTTATTTCCAATAATTAATTTAAGTTTGAACATTTACGCGATTTCGTTGAAAACATTTACAAAAAAACTAATATTTACGTTAATTGAATAAGTAATTAAAGTCATTCAAATTATTCATATTAAAAATTTAAATTAATATATAATTTTATAAATGTCGTACTATACATAGAAAGATAATATTGATGATAAAAAAAAATGTAAGGTCAACAAATTAAAATGCATAAAAAATTATTGAATTTTTGTATATGAGTGACAAGTCAAAGACTTTGTATTTGTAAATTTAGTAGACATTAATTTAGTCAATAGTTTCAATTAATTCAAAATTAAATTACAAAATTTATATTTCGAAGTTCTAATTTTAAGTAAATTGTCGCTAAGTTTTCAAAAATTTGACAAAGTTTCTGACCAAATTTCTTTCAGATATAATTTCGATAAGTTTCGCTAAGTTTCAGTAAATGTCAATTTGTCGTACTATACACAGAAATATTACATGATTAAATATATAGTTAATAAATTAAAATTAAATTTTGTATGACTTGCAATGACAAGTGACAAGTCAAAGACTTTGTATTTGTAAATTTAGTAGACATTAATTTCGTCGATAGTTTCAATTAATTCAAAATTAAATTGCAAAATTTATATTTCGAAGTTATAATTTTAATTAAATTGTAGCTAAGTTTTCAAAAATTTGACAAAGTTTCTGACCAAATTTCTTTCAGATATGATTTCGATAAGTTTCGCTAAGTTTCAGTAAATGTCAATTTGTCGTACTATACACAGAAATATTACATGATTAAATATATAGTTAATAAATTAAAATTAAATTTTGTATGACTTGCAATGACAAGTGACAAGTCAAAGACTTTGTATTTGTAAATTTAGTAGACATTAATTTCGTCGATAGTTTCAATTAATTCAAAATTAAATTACAAAATTTATATTTCGAAGTTCTAATTTTAAGTAAATTGTCGCTAAGTTTTCAAAAATTTGACAAAGTTTCTGACCAAATTTCTTTCAGATATAATTTCGATAAGTTTCGCTAAGTTTCAGTAAATGTCAATTTGTCGTACTATACACAGAAATATTACATGATTAAATATATAGTTAATAAATTAAAATTAAATTTTGTATGACTTGCAATGACAAGTGACAAGTCAAAGACTTTGTATTTGTAAATTTAGTAGACATTAATTTCGTCGATAGTTTCAATTAATTCAAAATTAAATTACAAAATTTATATTTCGAAGTTCTAATTTTAAGTAAATTGTCGCTAAGTTTTCAAAAATTTGACAAAGTTTCTGACCAAATTTCTTTCAGATATAATTTCGATAAGTTTCGCTAAGTTTCAGTAAATGTCAATTTGTCGTACTATACACAGAAATATTACATGATTAAATATATAGTTAATAAATTAAAATTAAATTTTGTATGACTTGCAATGACAAGTGACAAGTCAAAGACTTTGTATTTGTAAATTTAGTAGACATTAATTTCGTCGATAGTTTCAATTAATTCAAAATTAAATTACAAAATTTATATTTCGAAGTTCTAATTTTAAGTAAATTGTCGCTAAGTTTTCAAAAATTTGACAAAGTTTCTGACCAAATTTCTTTCAGATATAATTTCGATAAGTTTCGCTAAGTTTCAGTAAATGTCAATTTGTCGTACTATACACAGAAATATTACATGATTAAATATATAGTTAATAAATTAAAATTAAATTTTGTATGACTTGCAATGACAAGTGACAAGTCAAAGACTTTGTATTTGTAAATTTAGTAGACATTAATTTCGTCGATAGTTTCAATTAATTCAAAATTAAATTGCAAAATTGATATATCGAAGTTCTAATTTCAATTATATATGTAAGTTTCAAATTTTTGCTAAGTTTCTGTAAATGCTCTATTTTATTTTACAATTATTTCGCTAAGTTTTAGTAAATGATCTTCTTTTATTTAATTTTGATGATTTTTTCGCTGATTTTCGATTAATTCACTGAATATTTTACAAAACAGATAAGGTTTAATCTTAGTTCTATTAAATAAAATAGAACTAATAAGATATTAATAATATATTATTTTAATATCACGATAGAATTGATTGGTTTTTTCTAGAATTTAATAAAATTAAACAATTCAAATTATAGAAACAGTCATAGAAATTTTTATAATAACCTTCAATTTATTAAATAATTGATCGTAAGTAGTTTTTATTACAATATATAATTTAATAAAATTAAACTTTAACTAATTGGTACAAAGTGGAAATTTTTCCAATTTAATATTAATTCAAATATAATTGATTATATTAGAAAATTGGAAGCTATAACTTAACAATTTGTGCATTTTCTTCCATAATTTGTGATGCCTGTATCTTAACTTAATTAATTTAGTCCAATGGTAATTCTAGAACAAAATAAATTTGGCTTTTATTTTAAGAAGCTACCAAATGCGTTTTTCCAGCTAAATAACTAATTTTGATATATTTGTGTGCTCGAGCTCGACTTCGAATAACTATAATTAATTAAATCGATCCGGCTTACAATTATAATAATTCATTAAATTATTATTTTAATGCAATTAAAATCAATGGAAAAATTATAAATTGTTTATTATTAATCAGAATTCCAAACAAACAATTAAATATTAAAATAAAGATAAATTAATTTTAAATTAAATTATACAATGATTTAAAAATTAATAGTTTCTACATATTAATAAAATTATTATTCTATTAAATTCTTCGATATAATTTTTAAATTACATTATTCAATTTTGTTTTTTTTTTCTAATTTAATTATAAAATTAAATGTCATGATATAATAAAATTTTAAAATGTGAGAAAAACAAAAAAAAAATTGTATAAATATCTAATCTGAGTAATTTTGTACTTTTTACAAGTACTTTTACTGAAAATAATAAAGTATAAGGGATTGGTAGTCCATAGTTTATAACGTAGCAATCATTCAGAAACCAAAATCTTGATTGATTAACTGAGGTCTTTGAGCTTGCGAATAAACAGCGAAGAATTAGCGATAACTTATACAAATAGAATGACAACTAAGTAAAAAAGTAACTAAAATTATTATATTTTTATATATTTAATTGAATCTAATGATTAGATAAAATTAATTTTAGTAACTGATTAAAGTTTAATCAAATAATTAATCAGTTACATGAAATTTGTATCTATTTATAAATCATTATTGAAATTACATCTTTATGAATATAGATTTACTTTAGGTTTTATGTAAAACTTATACACTCAACTATGGAATCACTCATATAGCAAAATATAATTTACCGCCAAAAAAAAAATTTCGTTTCGGTCATTAGCTTATTCAATCGCATAATCTTTTACAATCACAATAATAAAAATTAAAAATTCGACAAACGTAAAATTATATTTAGCTGTCGAAGAGCACAAAATTTATTTATCCAAAATATTTACAACAAATTTTAAAAATTTAAATGATAAAAATCACAAAAATTGGTAAAAAATTATAACATGAAATATATAAAAAAAATATTTACAATATAATAAAAAAATACAATTTTAAATATTCCCAACTTGAACATTAAATTTTTGTCACAAATTGGAATTACATTGTGGTGATAAATCCTGAAAAAGAATTTAAAATATTTTATGTTGGTATTATAAATATTTGAAATCTGATGGATATTAAAAATTTTGTAATTGATTTTATTTTACACCTTTTTTTATATTTTATCATTACAAAAAAATTTTAAAAGTCATGGTTTTTTAATTATCTAACCTTGACAATAAATCTAACTATTTTTCTATCAAAATAATTTTGAAATTTTTAAATTAGTCACGCGATTAATTAAATGCATTCCATCGAATATTGTATTCAACCAAATTATTGCATGCGACAAATTTCGATTCAATAAAAATGATAATGAAAATTCCAAAACAAATAAATTATTCAAAATAAAAAAATTCAATTATATTAGGAAAATTAGTTAGATATAATTAATTTTTTTTAAAAATAAAGTAATTAATCCGGAAATTATGATGGTTTTTATTAGAGAGGAAATTGATGGTAAAATTATATTATTTATTGAAATTTATAGACAATTGTTGGTTTGCAATGAATGATCCTAGGCACCATAAAATCAATGTGCAATATTTAAATTTCTATATGGTTATTAATATTGGAAATATACTGACCCATTAAATTTTAATATTTTTTTTTTAATTTTATGAACTTTATTTACCAATAAGTTGTTATAAGAAACATCAGAGTTTTAAAGACGTGACTTGAAAATTTAATTTTAAATAAACCCTTTTTCTCGAATTATATACAATTTTATTATGTTTCCCTTAACAATATGTGTATGCACTTGCAGTGCACAATAATTACAATTAATGAGTTGCAATGCTAGAACTTATAGATTAACTTATTATACTTTTATCAAGTTAATGTCTCTATTTTCATATTTAATTCAATAGCCGAACAAGAAATTAATAGCTGAACAAGAAATTTATGAAAATCATTCATTATATGCCACGATTGCAGGTTCTCTGAGTTTCGCTAAGTTTCGCTATATATGTTTCAATATATTTTTCTATGTTTTGCAGAATTAGATATTTTTTAAAAAAAAGTGGTTCTAAATACAACTCTTTCTAAGCCCAAATTGTTCTATAGTATAATTTTTTAGTTTATCCGGAATTTATTCAGTAATTAAGTCATAGCATACTAGCAGAGTTTATATTTTTATATAATTTTTACCATTTTATAATAGTTTTAGGTACGTTGGATAAATTTAAAAACGTTTAATTCAAAATATCAAAATTAAATATAATTATTATTCTATCAGAATCTTTTTTTTCTAAATTATTTAAATATTTAACTTTCATAGTTTATTGGCCAGTTACCAAAAAAAAATTATTACGTAATTTATTTAATAATCATTATCAGAAAATCATTTTATTTTTATTATTTTGTTCAAAAATTTTGAATTACTAGAACGTATCCATTTCCAAGGCTTGAAATCACATACATAATTTTATATATTACGTGATTATTCTATAAATTTAATTTTCTGGTTGTTATATTTATATATATTTATTTAGCTATATTATCTCCTCAATTGCAGTTTTATGTATATTCGTAATTAAATAAATCGTTAAATAATAAATATATTAGAATTTATTATTTAAATTCTAAATGAATTTTAGAAGATGATCAATGATGACACATATCAGCCTCGAGTTTCTTTACCTTAATTATTCTGTGAAACGTTCCGTTTTAATAACCCCACTTCAAATATTTTAATTTTTCATTCCATCCACACAACTATCGACTGTATACAAAAATATAGTCATCAGTTGTAACCTGTCACCGAAGTGTAATATATATTTAACCATTGATGGGTTAATAAAACAACCAATCAATCTTTTAAATCTTTAATTATTCCATAAATTTCAAAATGGTCAATCTTTTCATGGCATTATTCATGTACTTTTTGTATTATGCGTTAGCGGATAAAAGAGTTTAGATTAAATTTTTTTTTTTTTAAATTGAATTTAAACATGTATTTTTTTTTTTTTTTTTACAGATTTATTTATCTCAATTTGGTTATTTACCAGCAACAGCACGTAATCCATCAAGTGGTGGTTTAATAGATGCCAGTACATGGGTAAAATCTATACAAGATTTTCAAGGATTTGCTGGATTAAATGTAACTGGTGAATTAGATGCAGAAACAATGGAATTAATGTCATTACCACGATGTGGTGTTAAAGATAAAGTTGGTTTTGGTACGGAAACATCACGTTCAAAACGTTATGCATTACAGGGTAGCCGATGGAAAGTAAAAACATTAACATATGCAATTACAAAATATCCAAAACGTTTAAAAAAATCTGATGTTGATACTGAATTAGCAAAAGCATTTAATGTTTGGGCAGCATATACGGATTTATCATTTACAGCAAAGAAAAGAACACCAGTTCATATTGAAATTAGGTAAATTGTCACATATTCAATTATTAATGATTAGTTTAATATAATATTATTAATTTTTATATATAGATTCGAAGAATATGAACATGGTGATGGTGATCCATTTGATGGACCAGGTGGCACTCTAGCTCATGCTTATTTTCCAGTTTACGGTGGTGATGCACATTTTGATGATGCCGAACAATGGACAATTAGTTCACATCGTGGTACAAATCTATTTCAAGTAGCTGCCCATGAATTTGGACATTCATTAGGTTTAAGTCATTCGGATGTTAGATCAGCTTTAATGGCACCATTTTATCGTGGCTTTGAACCAGTTTTTAAATTAGATTCAGATGATGTTTTAGCTATACAAGCATTATATGGACGTAAAACTAAAAAAATAATTGACGGTAGTAATGGTAATGGTGGTGGTAGTAGTCCAGTTATACCAACAACAAGAACATCAATAATTACAGCACCAACAAAACCAAGAGATTTAGATTTATGTAAAGATTCAAAAATTGATGCACTCTTTAATACATATGATGGACAAACATTTGCATTTAAAGGACAAAAATATTATAAATTAACGGAAAATTCAGTTTCTCAAGGATATCCAAAATTAATATCTGATACATGGGAAGGACTACCAGGTAAATAAAAAATGAATAACAAATATTAAAATAAAGTAAATCAGAAAATATTGAGAAATTTTATAGTACATACAATTAAATATGAAATATGAAATACTTCTACGAAAGTAATTGACAAATACTTAAAAAACACCTTATATATTTGAAATAAAACCATTAAACATAAAATGTAAACCATTTTTTTTTATTTTAGGTGATATTGATGCTGCTTTCACATATAAAAATGGCAAAACATATTTCTTCAAAGGTACAAAATATTGGCGATACGCTGGTACAACAATGGACGGTGATTATCCAAAAGAAATTAGTGAAGGTTTTACAGGAATACCAGATTATTTAGATGCTGCAATGGTATGGGGTGGTAATGGTAAAATATATTTTTATAAAGGTAGTAAATTTTGGAGATTTGATCCACTTAAAAGACCACCAGTTAAAGCAACATATCCAAAGCCAATATCAAATTGGGAAGGTTTACCAAATAATTTAAATGCTGCCCTACAATATACAAATGGTTATACATATTTCTTTAAAGGTGATACATATTATAGGTTCAATGATAGAACATTTTCGGTAAATCAAAAATTATTTTTTTATATATTCAATTTTTATTAAATTTTTTTTAAATTTTCTAAGGTTGATCAAGCTGATCCATCATTTCCACGTCCATCAGCACATTGGTGGTTTGGTTGTAAAAATGTACCATCATCATTTAATTCATTAGGTAATGTTATCAATAATGAGGATGACAGATATCATTTATCATCATACAGTGATGATATTGATGATTTAATTTTCGATGCAGGTGAGTGGAACCGACCAAATGGAAATGTTTAGGATAATAAATATAAAAGCGCGTTTTAAAATTATTTTGTGGTTATAAAAATAATAAAATTCAAAAGATACAAAAAAAAAATCTTATATATTTTAGATTTTACGTTTATCTTTGTAAAAGAAATATCGCATTTTAGCATAAAACAAAATTTGGATCTATTATCGATCAATATACAATGATTTTTAAATGGCTTTAAAATAATTAAAAATATTTGTAGTAGAATCTTTCCTATTTGTTTGTATATATTTTTGTCCAATATTTAATTTATAATTTATATATATATAATTTTTTTACTAAAATCTTTTTATTTATTAATATTTTTTGTAAAGTTTCCTTTTATATATTTGTCTTGATTTAAAATTTCCTTATTCTTGTTTGGGTTCTTGGTATTTCTTGTTTAAATTTTTGGTGGTTGAAATGTAAATTTTAATTTAGGTAAATTTTAATTCTTTATAAATGGTTTTTTTACAAATGTATTTCAAAATTGAGGGAACTTGGAGAGGTAAGTAAATTAATTATTATTACTTTTTATGTGGTTTAACAATAATTCAAATATTTAACAAACTAAAATTACAATTAATGGATCTGTAGAAATCATAATTGATTGCCAGACGTTTCAATATACAATATTATCATTAACCGATAATTAGAGAAATGTTTTGATATCCAACTAGACTTTTTCAATTGTATTTTTAAAATAATTGTAATTGTAATTTTTAAAATAATTTAAAAATTATTTTTTATATTTTGAAATACTTTAACAAATTTCTGTAAATACACTTAAAAATTAACTAGCATGAAGTATTAACGTTACGAAGTTTTTAAGAACTTCATTTTCAAGTAGAATTTCATTAAAACATTAATTTTCAAATTACTTTTATTAAGTTTCGCAATATTTTATAAGACCAGTAAGAAACAGTTGAGTACAAAACTATTTAACTTGAGTAAACTATTAATAACTGAAGTAAATCAAATATATTAATACCTAAAAGGACATTAAATTCAATTATATTTCAAGACTTAGTCCAGGTATTCAATGTAGTTTTAATCACATTCCTTCAAAATGGTGGCGAACAGGATGGAATACAACAATTTCTACAGATCCATTCCTTCCTAACCAGAAAATGTACGTCTAAATTAAATTTATAATAAATGTTTGTTGACTAACATAAAATTAAATTTTAAAATTTAAAATTGCCTTATATAAAATCATTAAAATAAATTATATTTAAAGAATTTTGAGAAAATATTTATAAGATAAAAAATTATCTTTACAATGATGGTCGGTTTCCACTAACAATTTATCAAAAATTATTTCATAATAAAATTTAATTATATAAATAAATAAATAAAAATAAAAATTTTTTAGAATGAATAAATATTTGTCCTGCAAAAAACCAAAATTAATAAATTTTTGGAAAATATTTGTTCATTCTTACCAAAAGTACACAAAATTATTGCACGTTTTATACTCACCACACTACCAAAATAATTATTTTGTTAATTAATTTTATTATATAAAAATTGCATGGCTTTTCTTAAATAATATATTATTAAATTTAATAACAATTTATGGTAAAAGGATTAAATTTTCCATTTAATAATTTAAAAAATAATTTTTTTAGAAGATAATACAATCAATAAATGGAAAGATGATAATTATTAATATTTTTATTGATGTCCAGAATATCCATAACTGAACGTAGAAAATTTGCATGTTGCATTGAAGGATAATTATTTTTTTTTTTTAATTTTTATTATGTTTGTTAATGTGAATAAAAAAAAAAGAAGAATTTATATAAAATGAATACCTAAATGCATGTCCACAACAGCACACTTCACGCACTACACTATGAAAGTCAATTTTTGTTAATTATACTATGTGAAAAATTCACGTACGGGCACACGTTCACATCCGGACAAAAAAATTTACTATCACTTTTTGTGGTGCACAAAAATGCACATTTAAAATAATCACCAAAAAAATTCTTTCTACAAATTGCACGCAAAACATAATTATTTAGGGAAAATACATCGCACAGAAAAACAGCACACAAATCCAAATTTTTAAAATCAATCTTTAAAATTTTATATAAATTCGAAATATGATATTGGCTTGAGAACTTCTTTAAAAAGAAATTTGCCTACTTTCTTTTATCGAAAATATATTTCCGGTGATGATGCATGAAAGTATAAGGGTTAATCTCGTTAAAATTTAATTTCATTCGAGCTACATATTCTAAAGTTTAGCTTGCAAAAAGACAGCTAATACCCATCCAAATTTAATTTTGGATGACTAATTTTGCACGACTCATACTGAAAAATTGAGCTAGTTTACATTGATCCCATAACGGTTTAATCTATAGCATTAGCATAGCACAGTATCGCCAAGTAAAATACAATTTTTAGCAGTTCTAGGCAGTTTTCAAACCAATATCATAAATTTTAATTTTGTAATACACCGCGCGTTTACACTTTTCACTTCAATATTTCTTTATGTTGTGTTTTTTTATTTATTTATTATGTTTTTATGTTTTATATTATTTTTTTAATTGGCATGATTTTATTATTATCTATATCTAAATATAATATTTTCCAGGCAACATTACTCGAAGTTAATCGCATCCTTAAAATAAAAATATTTTAAATTTTTTTGCATCCTCATACAAAGGGTTCGACTGCGCTGTTTATCATTTTTGTGTGCTTTTTCTAAATTTTATATTTAAAGTGTTTTGATTATGTTTTTTTTTACAAATTGAATTTAAAAATTTATAATTTTATTATTTTGTTTATTTTTTATTTTATTCATAATTTATAATGTAAATGTGCGCTTTTTTGCGCCTTGAAAATCTAATTTTGTGCAACAAACTGAAATCCGCCAAAAAAAATATAAAAATACCGCCAAAAAATTTGAATGCGTGCGTTTTAGATATAGGACGACGAAGATCACCACCAGTTTTTTACTTTTTTACAAATAATGGCGATTATATTTATTAGTATAAAAATAAATTTTATATTTTGCTGAGGATTATTTGAGCTATATATAAATTATTTTGGCGCCAAAATTCAAAACTATATTTCAAATAATATGAATTCGCTTCAAAACTTCGTAAAAATGGAGACTTTTTGTGCGTATCTGACTCAAAACTAAAAAAAAAAATCAAACCCGAAAATAATTTAAAAAAGTTTCCATCAATATACATCAATCAATCAATCATGTACGTTGTGCGTTCAGTTTGGATTAAATTGTAAATATTTTTTTGTTTTTATTTTCCTTTTATTATTTTTATATAGTTTCAATTTTTCATTTAGACTTTTAAAGTTTCTATATTTTTGGTTTAATAAAAAAAAATTTCCTTCTTTTGAATCAATCAATATTCATAGAATTTGTTTTTCGAAAATTATCATATAAATTGTCGAAAAAAAATAAAAATATGTTTTTTTTAACAAATTTGAATTTAATTACAAATTGAGTTTAAATGACACGACCTGTTCATATAAAAATTTTCTGCATAAAGCGGTTAATGAAAATGATTTTGCTGATTTTTGCTATTCAGATTACTGAAAATTTAATAAAGTCAGGTGGCTTTTAATTCGATGTTCTCTAGATCAGTACTATTTGTTTAATAGCATATTTATCAATTATATCTTAAGATAATAAAATAGAGACTTCCACGTAAACTGTTTTACATTCTTTCAATAGATTTACAAATCGTCAATGCTGTTAAATAACAACCATTGATGAATCTGTAAAATTAAAATCGTATTTAATTAACGAGTCTTCTGAACGTAATTTGCCAATCAATTTATCAAATTTGAAAATTACAATGTAACGATGCTTTATATTGAACTGGTATGTCACTTACATTAAAAAAAAATACAAAATCATGGAATGATTCAGTTTGAAAAATATTCAGATTTCAGGAATATTAACTCAAAATATGTTTTCTTAACCCAATACATACCAAAATGGACTTCAAAAATCAATTATCGAAATCAAATTTTATCAAATTTCGATAATAAATTCTTAATATTTCATATTCATTTTAACATTTGTAAATATTATTTTTTATTATAATCTTTGTAAATAAATTCAATTCCTAAAATAAATAAATGTAATATAAATTTATTAAAGAATTTAATATTATTCAAAATTAATTATTTTTTTAATTAAGTCAAAATTAAATATTATACTTAAAAAAATTGATAAAATCATAATTAAAAACCGAAAAGCAAATTCAATATTTTTGTATAATTTCTTTTACACCACAAAACAAAAATAAAACGCACTCTTTTTTTAAAAAAAAAAAATATTAAATACCTACAATTAAAAAACCTGAACAAATGCAAAAAATTTTAATACTTATTTTTTATAAAAAACATTAAAAAATAATTTTAAAATATATTTTACTAATCCATAAAATTTCTATAAATTTTCATTTTTATGACTAAGTAGGCAATAACGATCATCGACCACACGATGAAATTAATAGAAATCATTCTGGTGCAACAATTTCATCAACATCAACAAAAACAACATTATTAGCAACATTATTTTTAATTATCTCAGTTTATTATATTCGAAGTTAAATATGTATTTAAAAAATAAATAAAAAAAAATGTACATTTTAAATTAGTGATTAAGATTTCTCGGGAAAAATTTAAGTGATCTGAGTTTCGAAATTCTTGAGATATAGAAAAATCCAAATTCTCTAAAATCTCGAGAAATTATAAAATTGAAAATTCCCACATTTTCGAGAATAAAAAATAAAAAATTTCCATATTTTGTGGGAATATACGAAATTCAATTAACACTACTTTAAATTCGAAACGAACATCAAAAATATATTCTTTAAATTCGAACTTAAAAATAATCGAAATTTTTTTTTTATATAATTTAAATATTTCAAAAATTAAAAAAATTTATCGCGTGCAAAAAGTTCTCATTAATAAATTAATAATAAAAACGCCAAAATTACAAAATTTTGGTTTTTATTTTTTAATTTAAAAACAAAGTATTTTTTTTCCTTCTATTTTATATTATAAATAATTAAATGTAATTCAATTAATAAATAAGAAATTAAAAATATTAATAACTCAGTGCCTTTTTCATGTAAATAATTTTTAATAAATTGTAATTTTAAAAGAAATTTTTAAATCAAATTAATTATATTTTTATATAAAAAATGTTATAAAAAAAAATTAATTTAAAAAAAAAAAAAAGCTGGAAAATTTTTAATTAATTATTTTTGTTCAGCTTTGAAGAATTTTTTTTTTTCTTATTTTGACATTCCACATAAATTGAAATTTTTGAATTACTTTAAAATTTGTAAAATTACAACCAAATTATATTAAATTAAAATTGGTAAAATTATATTAAAATTTGTAAAATTACAACTTTCGTAAAACATCAAAATTTATTTAGAATAGTTAATAAATAATTTTCAGTCAAAATTAGCATAAGATTTTTAGTTATTGTAAAAAATGTTTTTTTTTATAAACTATAAAAAAATGTTAAAAATAAAAAAAAAGCACACAAAAAATAAAACTAAATTTGTTGCTAAAAATCTTTAAAAATTATTAATTTTTTTAGATAAAAATAGTTTTTTAAATTTATAATTACGGTATTATTATTATAGTTATTAAAAAATAATAAAAAATATATATAAAAAAATTAAAATGAAACACTTTTAATACGCGGAATTAATATTTAACTCCGTGTATAAATAAAAAATAATGAAAATATTTTATATTATATTATGTTTAAAAATGAAAAAAAAGTATAAATAATAAAGAATAAATAAATTAAAAATATATTATAAAATTATTAATTTTGGGTTATATTTTCTCCACGTTTCAGGTGACGGAGATTCAGAATCCACAATAAAAATTTGTCGTGTATGGAAAAAAAGACTCGACACAAAAAATAATTGGCTTTTTTAAACTTTCATATATGGGGTTTTTTTTAAAATTAAGCCCATACAAGCCCCCCTTGGGGTGAGCTGAAAATGCCCAATCAAAAAACACTACCTTATCGTTGTTGGATTTTAATTATTTTTCAAAGATATGTAGAGGGTAGAGGCAGCCACTGTCCCTTCGCTAGTTAAAAACAAGAATAGGGGTTTAAAATTAAAAAAAAAAAATTGAAAGGTCTTTGGGTCCATTCGTCCAAGAGAATATTTCCACGTCCTATTCAATTAGTAAAGTGAGGCTACTTCATTATAATGATTTATTTAAAGGTAGGAATTTTATTGGACAAATTGTGAAAGTAGTTTATGACTAATATTATCCTTCATCTTCAATATAAAAATTAGGGTCGTACTGCTGACAATCTAGTATTAAAACATTTTTTGTTGATTTATTATGGTTAGCCTAATATCCTAAGAATAAATTCAAAAATAATATTTTTAAGTTTTGTTTGTTCGTTAATTTATACTACGTCAAAAGGGTTTAGCCCCTTTTTTATTGAGTTTTCTTATGTGTGTGTGTTGTTTAAGAGTGTCGTTCCGTTGGTGATGGCTTCTTGCTAGATTTTTAACTTCACTATTCACGATATGAAGGTCATATCGATTCTTATGTTCCAAGGAGTATCCAATATATTTATTAGTACTTCGTTCTGGAAAACCGTATTATATTCTAATTACATACTATGTTTTGGTGTTGTAGAGTAAAAGCAGTACAGAGCTGAATACCATATATGTAGATAAAACCAAACTAACTTCAGCACTTGTTTATTAAATAATAATTTGTTTTTTGTAGGTAACGATTTGAAAAGAATACAAAGCGATCAAAAATATCCTTTTCAAAAATATGATTATTGCATAGGTCTAAGTACAACCTTTTATTCAATATGAATATGACTAAGAGGTGAAGTCATCGAGTTTTATACATTAACTTATACACGACAATTGCAATTATTTTTTGAAATGTGGTAGATATGCTGAATTTTGTGTGACCAACTAAATTGTAAATCTTTATAGAACGTGGTACAATTCAATGTCAACACCGTTTAAGGAACGATATATTATCAGTTCTTTTCACCTAATTTGTAACATAACCTAAAAACATCTTTATTCAAAAAAAAAAATAACGATGATTTGTTTTTATTTATACATTTATTTAAATTTTTGTATTTATATTTGCAACAGGTAGTGGGAATAATATTTTTTTTAATTTATTAAATATATTTATATATATTTTTAAAAACAATTTTGTTATACAAAAATCATTTAACTTTTTTTAATGTATTTTTTTTTTTATTTTATTTTTTGCATTAATTTTTATAATAATTAATTTTTAATAAACTTATTATTAAAAATTAAAAAAAAAAAAAAGGATTTAACTGTTTTTAATGAATATATATTTTCTCCATTTTATTAAGAATTATATTTGGAATATTTCGCTGAAAATGAAAATAAAATATTATAGGACCATTTCTTACAGTAAATATAAATAAAAAAAACATTAATTTTTGATTTTAACACCTAAATTATCAATTGCTACTATTCTGGAAATTGGGAATTGGAAATTGTCCAGATTATACCAGTTTTTATAAGAAAAACTTGTATAATCTCAAAAACCTTTCCCAATTACTCAGATTGCCAGAATTTCTTTAATTTATTTAAAACAAAGCAAAAAAAAATGATAATTAATTTATCGAGAATACAAAATTATATTAAAAATATATTTTGTTTTTGTTAATGATACAAATAATATAAAATTAATTCTCATCGGCAGAGAATTCCGTTTGTCTGTACAATTTTCGTTTTTAAAATCATTGTTAAAAAATTGTTAAAACAAAATTAATTATTGTTATTAATTAGAAAATATTTAAATGGCCCTCCTCTCTCTTTTAAAGATATATATTTTTTTATATATAATGCTCGCATATAAATTTTAAATAAGCTATTTATATAAATTTCTGCTAATTGCTATAAATTGATTTTTTTTTATATATATATATTTTATTTTATTAAATTCTTTTATATTTGATAAGAACAAATTTTAATAAACATTTCTTTTTAAATTGAATTATTATAATGTAGTGGTGCCGGTTTAAATAGCCACAGGACAAATTATCATGTAGATTTATGTGACTTTAACAATGTCATATATCGCAATAATTGCAATTTGTCCTGTGACCATTTGATACTAGCACCTGAAGTATAAGTCTATAAAAATTGGATTTTTCAATAATTTTAAAAATAAAAATGATCAATTATAAAAATTTCACTTTGAAACTTAAAAGCAAAAAAGTAATTTCTAATAAATTACTACACAAAGACGGAAAACTTATTAAACTTAAGGATTATATCACGAAATGTTTATACCCAAGAACAAAGTTAAATAATTTTATTTTTTTAATATATAAAAGGCAGAAAAGAGGAAACAATTAATAATAAAAAATTTAAATTTAATATTTAATATAATAATTTTTTTTTTTGTTTTTTTAGTTTTTATCATTTAACATATTTATTTTGTTTTTAATTTGTTAAATTTTAATTACATATCGCTTTTCTTAAGCATTTTTTTATAAATTATAATAATTAGAACAATTACAAATAAGAATTATACAATTTAAAAAAAAAAATATTATTTAAATAATTATTTTTTTTCCATATTGATAAGATTTTTAAACTAAACTAATTATTCAGTTTTTTTTTTTTTTGTTAAAAAAAATTCTTTGTGTAAATGGTTTTTGAAAAAAGATTTTAAATTTAAATGAAAAAAATTATAATTTTTGTATTAATTTTATCATCCATCAAAACAAACATCTAATAATTTTATAATTTTTTTTTTGTTTTGTTTTGAAGCAAATATTTTAAAAATTAAATTTATGATTTTTTTACTAAAACTATTCTCTTTTTAAACGTCTTCTTTTTCGTCTTCATTTTTTTTAACTACAAATTTCCTTGTAAGTTTTGAATTTCTTATTTTAATGACACATACTTTTTTATTAAATTTTTTAAATAAAAATTTTTGTTTTTGTTGTTCCCACAAATTCCCATTTAATTTTACTTAATTGAAATTATCTTTTCTGATACCCCCAGAGATAATTCGTATTGTTTTTTTTTTTATTATTTATAAGTTATGTATTTATAATGTTGTTTAAATTTTATTTAAATAATTTTTTTTTAAAAAATCAATTATTTTTTTTTTTAATTTTATTTAAAATTTCATTCCGGTATAGTTCCATTTTTATAAAGTTGTTGTTTTGTTGTCTTTATTTTACCACTAAATCTAAAACTTATTTTTTTTGCATAGTGACGTCCTTTAGCTAACAATCACTTAGTTGTCTTTGATCATGATTTTAATGACTTTGTTTTATCTATGTAAACTTGGAGAAGTCTAAAAAAAATATATATAATAAAAATATTTGGTTAAAGTTTTGAGATTAGATTGACGGGTCAATCTCTGATTCGGGCAATTTTGTACTTCTTTCAAAATATAATAACTTTTTAAATATTTAATTAAAATAATAGTGTCAGCAAATATTTGGGGATTAAAATCTCGGAGAATGTGGAAGGAGACTTTTACATTTCGAATAGCTTTTGTTCTACGTTCTACATACGGAGAATAAGCGATAACAGACGAACGGACTAAGTGAAATCTTAATACGATTTTCTACTAGCATAAAAGTGCCCAAAATAATTATATATTTTTTTTATATATACCTCATTTTACTAGGATTCAAAATTGTTAATTTCGGTTTTACTTTTTCTTCACCCATCACAACATAAAGTTTAACAATACAGAACACAGCCGCTTTACGTACCATTGATTCAGTATCATCAGTCAACTAATAAATTTAAAAAAGAAAATTTAATTTATATTATTTTTTTTTTTATATCATATATTTACCCTTGCCAAATTCGGCATTACACTATCCAAATGTATTTCATTTAACTGATTGCCTTGTTTATCAGCTAATTCAGTTAAAAGTTTAACAGCACATAAATTTATTGGATATGTACCTGTTGCAATTACAGGATTTAAAATATTTATAGATACATTTACTGGTAAAATTACAGCTACATGAGGTAGCATCAAATCAATTTGTCGTGCAGCCTATTTGAAGCAAAAAATAATAATAAATTAATAATTCTATAATGACAAAAAAAAATTATATTTACTTCTTTATTATTCTTATAGCAATCAATAATTTTTAATAATATTAATTCAAGAAAATTACTCCAAAATGGTTTCATTTTTTCACTTCTAACAATTTTTGTAAGTGCTCGTAAAGCTGATAACATAACTTCAGGTATTTGTGATTCTAATAAACTTAATAACATTTTCATAATCAATCTAGAAGAAATTATTACGAATTATAAAAAAAAAAAAACTTTTTATTTTAATTTAAAATTTGGTAATTTACTTAAAATTTTTATTTGGTAGAACACAATTTCCATATTTAATACAGGCAGCTAAATCAGATAATGTTTCTTGAATAGCTTCAGTATTTGTATCATGATTTAATATTATGGCAGCCTTTATAATTTTACTTTCTGTGAGACCATCTAAAATAACAAGTTATAACAATAATTACATTTAATTTTTAATTATTTTTTTTTTATTTTAATTTTACTTTCAAATAAAACTTCACCATCTTCGCTATATAAAATATTATGTCTTTGTGATGTTGTTATTTTATGACTGTTCATATGATCCATACTACTTTCTAATCGTACCGTACTTTCAGGTGTATTTGATTCAGTCGTTGCTGCCGATTGTGTTTTTGATGAACCATTACAAGATTCTTCTTTGTCCATTCTACGGAACGAAAAAAAAAACATAGTTTATTAAAATATTTATGGAAATAAATATGGATATGAAAGAAGAATATGTTAATATCTTAAAAGTTTAAAGCTTTTTGATAATGAATGGATTAAATTAAGAGTGGCCTTTGTTATAGTTGAAAAAATTATTTTATTGGTTGATTTTATCTTCCTCCTACCGATTTATAGGGTTCATTTATGGTCGGTTGATATCCAAGTTACCGAATATTCAGAATTATCTTAATGACTCACTTGAGGGCTAAGAAATCAGCATTTTCTAGAGACAGTAGCTTCCCACAATCGGTAAGAATATGTTCCCCAATTTCTTCCACATTTATGAGAAGCTACTGATTTCAATTCAGGTAAATGAACAGTGGCCTATGAAAAGATTAATACGTGAAACTCAGTTTTGCGAAGATTAATACGTGAAGCTCAGTTTTGCGTACCGAACCGATTTAATATTTCTATGTACGATTTTGAGACGCTTCACAATATTTACATACATTTTTTTTTTTCATTTTTTTAAAAAAGACTTACTATTAAAAAATCTATTATCGTATTCTTGATTATCACATCCACAATTATTAAAAAAATAACAATTTACCTTGTATGACCATTCATTCCGAAATTTAATAAATCTGTATGTCCACCGTTATTTCCACTGTTTACTGTTGTTGTTATTGTACTACTAACATGATCACCCATTTGACTAATACCAGAATCTTTACTATTCGTGTCCCGGTCTAATTTTGTTTCAAAACTATAATTTTGTATTTCAGCTGTTGTTTTTCTTAAGCTCTTATAAACCTCTTCACTATTTAATGTATCTGGATTTTCTACAGATGATTGCCTTGAACGTGGACCTAAAAATATATAAATTTATTTGAATAAAATTTTTTTTTTTTCATTCTTTATATTATTTTATTTGAATCTACTAAATCCTTTGTCATCAATAACATTAAATTCAAATTTTTAATGGCTTCTCATGAGACGCGAGATTTGTCAAGCCACACATTTCGTAAATATATTTTTAATTGCAATTTTATAATTTATCAAACAGAAAAAAACTTTAAATGCGGATTTAGCTAAAAAAAAAATGGTGCAATTATTGACTAATGAGCTGCGGATAAGCTTTTTAATTTATTAAAAACATGTGACTAAATGTATAAGCGATTCATGAGAAGTGAAAAGCATTCTTTTATTAAAAAAATATGTATGTAAGTAATTTTTAAAACGTACTATTATTAAAAATCTATAAATAATTTAATATATTAAAGTTTACTACTACATTTAATTTAAATATTAATTATCATAAATATTGTAATTAAAATTGTGAATAAACTACTTAATTTTATTTCTAACATTAGTGACTCTAAAATGATAAAATAATTTAAACATAAAACTCTCAAGCCAAAAACAAAAACAAAAAAATTAAACATTTTCTTTTGTAAAAAACCTTTACAATTAAACAAACACAACAAAAAAAAAACAATTTTTTTTTAATTTATACAACAATCACAAGTACTTACTAGAATTATTTTGTAAACTAAATGGACCTTGTGATGGACTAAGTAAAGGTTTTGGACTCGAACATGATAATGGTGATGATGAAGACGGACTTTCTGTTCCTAAAAATCAAGCAATTATGTGTAATTCTACTGCAAGTACAGAGATAAATTTGTTTTGTGTTTTTCTTTTATAGACCCCCTTAAAAGCTAAATTATCTAAACCTTTTACAGTAAGTAAAAAATGCAATAAATGCAGAATAAATCAAAACAATGTTTCGACAAATGAAATATATATAGTATAAATAAATATAAATACCAATTAATTAAAATTCTGGCGATAATACAAACAAAATAAAAATAAACACGAAAAATCAAATAAATATTTTGACAATTTATAATACCAAATTTTCGTAGTAGAATAATCCTTGCAAAAACTTAACGAGAAATAATTATGATTAAATATATTTGAAATTTGAAATATAATAATTTTTTAAATGAATTTGATAAATTATATTTGTATTATAAAATTATATACGTTAAATTCTAATTTTACATAAATAACATAAATTTAAATATCCAAAAATAACATAAATTAAAGATTTTTTTAAAAGAAACTATTTTTATATATATATATATAAATTTTCTCAGAAAAATAAAAATGAATCTAATCATTTACTCACGAATTAAAATTTTAAATTAAACATACAAAAAAATCTTTTTTTTTTTATATATAATGATTGATTTTGATTGAGCAAGAAAAAAGCAAATTACAAAAATTTTTAAATAATATATTACCAGATGTGCTACGCCTTAAATGCTGTTGTATAACAGTTCGAGCTGTATCCTGATAAGGCTTTGGTAAAAAGGACATAATCATAGTCATCTAAAAAAAATATATTTATATTAGAAAAAAATATTTTCGGCTATGTAGTGGGATCAAATATTCCGATTCTGGTAAATGGCCGAAAGTGAAGCGATCGAATGCACAATAGAGAACAGAACGAATTCACGATTGCTTCAAAGTAAAGTTGAAAGAAACAAAATTTACCGAATACACAATTGATCAAATAATTGACCGTAAATAGAATTAATCGATTAAATTTTCCAATTTAATAAATCTAATTTATGCTCAAATTCAAAAGTTCATAAATCTAATTTTTATCAATTTCACTAAATGCATAATTCTAATAAATGCATAATTACATGTAAGTGGTTCCTTCGGCCAATTGTGTATCCGTAAATTGTGTATTCCAAAAATTCAATTAAATTCGGTTAATTGTGCCGCAAATAATTAGAAAAATTAACTGTATTTAAAAATTTCTTACCGTAGGAGTATTACAATTATATAATGCAATTAAACAGACTCGTGCTTGTGCTCTCAATTCAGCACTTTTTTGATCACATGCTAATTGTGCTAATTTTAAAATAGCCTTTTCAGCTGGTCCTTGATTTGGAAAATCATTAGCAGAACAATATGATGATGCTAAATTTGTTAAAAATTTTAATGTTGCAATTTTTGTTTTAATTGGTGGTGTCTGTGCTGCATCAATTAATATCCGAAAAACTGATGTCATTTGTAAATCAGTTGGGAAATATTCATGTACTAATTGTAATGTTTTCCAAATTTTCCCATGCATTGAGCCCAATAATTCGGTACCAAGTTTATTAAATAAACGTGTTAGTAATATAAATAACCAATCATGTAAATCATTGGAATGAGCTAAGATCAATTCATTTACAGTATCTAAAAATAATGCATAAACTTTTGTATGTGTATCCATAAACATTTTTCGGAACATGTCCAATACACACTATTAAAAAAAAAAAATATCAATATTTATTTATTTTAATAAAACAATTTGTATTAGTGTACTTGTAATTGATTTGGCGTTAATGTTTTTCCATCTGAAAGATATTGTGTTAAACCAATAAGACCATCTTTACGTTCTGCCCAATGCGTTGATGCACAAAATTGAATTATAAGCTCAATATCTTCAATTGGTGCACGGAAACTATCTAATCGATTACGTGAACCATTCCATGAATAACTCTAAAAAAATATTTTTCTCTAATTCTGTATTCCAAATAAATATATTTAAATAATTACATCATTTCCTCTTCGGAATGAATCAAAACTTCTTTCGGAACAAACTGAAGATGCTTCACTTTCATCAGATTCATCTTTGGATGTCTTACGATTCAAAGATAAACGTGAATAATCTGATGACAGATCAGTTTCTTCTGGTGACTATAATAATTTCAGAAAAAAAATATATAAAACTATTATTAGAACCATTTTAGTTTTTATATTTACAAAAGCATCGGCTAACGCAGTTTCGGCTTCTCGACTTTGTTGTAATATTTTTTGTGCTAAAACTGGTCGAGATGAATTAATTGGTGGCCTATCTAATCGACGAGGACTACAATTATATAATTTCCTACCCGATAAAGTCACCCTGTAATTTTTTTAAATATATATCCACATTGTATGTGTAAACAAATAAAATGTATATAATAATTCTGTAAGCACAAACCTTGTCGGACTTGTTTCCCTTGAATTTGCCAATGATCTAGGAATACCAGACGCTTTTTTAGGAACAGTACCAGTTGGTTTATATGTTGAATATGATCCGTACATTTCTCTTAGTTTTGATGAAGGTGAAGTGCTACGTGAAGCGGCTAAAAAATTAATATAAATTAATTGATTATTAAACGTTTTATATAGCTGAATGTCCAGGGGTCGAATTGTCATTCTACTAGTGACACAAAGACTGCTTTTTTTTTTAGTTAATGTTGTATTTGGATAATTATAATATATTGCAAGTATTATTTTACTTTAAGTAGACTACCCTTTAAGCAAGCTAAATCAAGAACAAGTCAGTAATGAAGTTTACTACATTTGACAAACTTAATTTCTGATTCGAATTACAATTCATACGTCTGAACTATATATTATCTAATTTCTAATTAAATATTTAGTTCTGTAAGAAACTAGTTGTTTCGCTTCTACATCTATACATTTGAAATCGAAAAATGTGAGCGGGTTCTGCTTAAAGGGTTGTCGAATTGAAAAACTAAATTAAATTTATTATATATATAATTTCATAATAAAATCCAGTGCTTTAATGTTTTAAAAATGAATTAAAATAGTGTAAATAATTAAGGAAAAACAATTTATATTTTAAATTTTCATCAATATATTTCATTATCTTGCAAATTTTCATTTTTTATACAACAAATATTTTAATATTCTACCTATTAATTTAATTTATATAAAAATAGACGAAATCAATACATAACATTAAATTTATTCAAATTATATTGGATTATTATAACTTACGTTGTGATTGCGAAACACCAGCTCTTGACCGTGGAATAATAGCAGGTCGATGTTCTGGTGACGCATGTTGTGATGTAGTTGCTGAACCAGTGTTTACTATTTTCTTAGCTCGAGCTGCAAATGAAAAAAAAAAAACAATAAAATTTATAACATTTATGGAAATGTATAATAATAATTTTTAAATTACACTCAAATTAATAAATATTTAAATAATTTTTATTTATATTCATTACCTTGTTGGGCGACTTGACCTTCTGCATTTATTGATTTGCATTTTTAAAGAAGAAAAAACAAAACAAAAGCAAAAAATATTTGCAAAAATTAATGAGTTAATCATTAAATCGAATTATATTTTTGTAAATATATATAAATAAATGTATCATTAAATAAGGGAAATGATATTATATATAATTAAATTTTAGTGTTTTTGTTTCGAAATATTTTTTTCAAAATATTTATTTATTTCCGTTCAATATTATTTTTTATGTAATACATTCATTTATTACGTATTGTTTTATTACGTATTGTTCCAATTTATTACGTATTGTTTTACACATATACGCTACATGATAGTATGTAAAATATAAAAAAAACTATTTTACTTACGCAATGATGCTGTTCCTGATGTAACTTTCATTCGTGCTAAATTTGAATATTGTGCACGAGCTCTAGCACGTTGAGCAGCTGCAGTATCAACAGCTGATATACTTCTAAAACCAGCTGTAAAAATAATTATTTACATTTTTTTATGGTATTTGTTTTGATGAAAATAAAACATTTTAAATATAATAATTTATAAGTTTTGTTAACATAATGATAAAATTTATAATTCCCAAAATAGCAGGTTAGCAGTTTTGTTAAAATAAAATAATTTTAAGAAAAAAGAAAAAGAAAAACAATCAATATACACAAAAAAAAAAAATTTTTTTTTGTTAAAACCTCTTGGTGGATGTTCTCTTTGTGCAATTGGAATTCCACTACGATTCCGATTATATGATCTTGGTAATGATGGTACTCTATGAAGCTTTGCATTAGTGAGATTTTCTGTACTAATGCTTCTAGCTACATTATTTTTAATATATATTTATATATATTTTTTTTAAATGACAAAATATAAAATTTTGTTTTAATTGAAAGATAAATGTTAAAAACCCAACCAATGTAAATCCAAAAATGCAAGCACAAAATTTTAAAAAAAAAATTATTTAGTATTTTATATACTCTTAATACAAATGTTTATAAAAATTATTTTGCAGAGGATTTGCACTCCAATTAACTTTTTACAATTCAAATACAACTTCTTGCAAATCAATTTTTTTTAATAAATCAAATGCAAATTTGTTGGCAGCACCAAATAGAAATAGATTATAACAACTTAATCTATATAATATTTCTCATGCATATTCAGGTAAAGATTGTATTTTTGTTTCGAAACAAAACCAGATTCATCAATGATTATTATTATTTGGAAAGCACTAGGCCATTTCGCGATAAGTGTAATATCTAAAATTACGTTATACAAATTTGATTTTGAAATTGTTGAGTTTGAAGTATGAAAGTTTTTATTTGTAGTGCAAATCCTGTACAATTTTCTGTCTGATGATATATAAAAAAAACTTTAGTATAAAATAAATAAAAGTATTTTTATACCTGATGAAGTTGCAGGTGATCTTAAACCTGTTGATGTTCTCCTTTCTGTTAAATTTACATAGAAAAAAAAAGAAAGAACAAAAAATAATAATAATGACAAACACACACAAATTTCAAATAATTTTTTTTTTTGTTAATATTCATTAATTTTTTTTTATTTTTAATTTTTTATTCGGTTTTTCTTTTCTTTTGGTTATGTGCAAAAAAAAAGTTTTTAAATTAAAATGTAAAAAATAAATAATTCATTATTTTTTCTTTCTGAATTTTGTTATTTTTTTTCTAACCCAATTCTGATTTTGATCTTGCTACAAAAAGAAAAACAAAATTTGTATATATACAAAAAAAAATGTAAATGTAAGGTTGATAAAAAAAAGCATTAACAAAACAAAAATTTACAATTTCACAAACTATTAACAAAGGACATACTTATAACAGTTCCCGGCATTGAATTCAAACTTGAATTACTACCTCGTAAACTAGTATTCATCGAACCTGATCCAGTACCACCACCCATTAAATCCCTTTCTCGTTCTAAAGCTTTCTGGGCTGGTGGATCCAATGATGCATATAAATGTTCTGCTTGATCAGGAAAGTGTCTTTTGAAAAACCAATAACCACTGAAAAAAAAAAAAAATTTGCATAAATTTTAATATTTTAATTTCACAATTTTTTTTTTAATATAAATACCGTCTACTAAATTTTCTAGCATCATTATCAGCATCAGCTATCCCTTTTTTTATTGCATCCCTTAATAAGACACCACTTCGTTCCATTGTTTTTGTTTGCCATTCTTCAAATAATAATATCAATAATTCACTAATATTTGAACGAATATCTTTTGATTTTGATTGCATTAAATTTGTTGTTAATATTGGAACGATTTTTGGTGCATGTGTATATTTTATAACATATTTTAATGTAATTACAGCAGCAGATGATATTATTTTAGCTGAATTTGACATTAAATTAATTAATTCTTGTAAAATATATATTGTAAATTGATCCAATTTATTACGTATTGTTTTACACATATACGCTATTGTTATACATGCTTCTCGAATAACCTGTGATCGTAATTCTTGTAATATATTTAGGAATGCAATTGATAAATCTTTTAAATATGCCGGAAATGATAATTGACCTTGTACATTCATCATTAATAATGAACGGATTTTTTTTAATGCATCAACACGTTTCTCCCAATCCATATGTTTATCACTAATTGTTATATTAATTGTTTTAAATAAATCATCAATATCTCTTTGTGTAAATATTGTTAATGTTGGTACTAATTCAAATGATGCTTCAAATACTTCCCATGTTACGGCACCAGCATCACCACCTATCAAAATAAATATTAAATTATCTTGTATTTAAAAAACTATTAAATTTCAAATAAACAATTCTTACCAGTTATTGGTACATCTAAAGTTTGTGGTTTTCTTAAATTAGCTGATACTGTACGTTTTACTAATCTAGTTGGTCGTTGTGGTGCTGCTGGTCGTTGTTGTGCTGCTGTATCTGGTTCATCTTGTCCATTATGTGTTAATGCTGATTTTAATAATAAACCTTCTGCACGAATTTCATCAAATTTTTGTTCTAAAATTGCCAATTTCATAGATGGTACTTCTTTTTTACGTAAATCAATTCTTAATCTATCACCTAAATAGTACCAATTTTCATTAATAATATAAAATAATATTTAAAAATTTCAATAATTTTCTTACCAACATGTTTATATATTTCTACTAATGTTTGTATAGCAGCATCACGAACAGTTGCTGTTGGATCACCCAAAAGATTTACTATTGGCTGTATATAAGCTTTCAATGAAAGTTGAGCTGTTCCATATCTAAAACGAGAAACAATTTAATAAATTTTATAATTATTCAATTAATAATTTAAAGTTTTTTACTCATTTAATGTATTGACAATTGTTTGTAAAAATTCTTCACGAACTTTTGCATTTTTATGTTTGAAACATGTTGTTAATTTATCTATTAAATTTTGTGGTGTTTGAACTTTTGATTCCATCAAATTGTGCAATAATAATTGTGCTTTTTCACGTACTGTATCCTTACTATCGCCTAATCTATCAATACAATGTGGCAATACTGTAGCTGTATATGCATTAAAATCTGGTCCTAAACGTTTTATTAATTCTGTAAAAGCTTCCAATGATTTTTGTGCAATCTGTAATTAATAATAATTCAAATTATATATAATTAATATATATATAAAAAAAATATAGATTTTTTTTTTTTTTTTGATAATTTTTTATTTTATTATTGTTTTATCACAAAAAAAAAATATTAAAAATATAAAAAAAAAAATTATTATAAAGATTTGACAATTTCGAAAATATAAATACATACTATAAAATTTCTTAGAAATTACAAAATTAATTTTATATACATAATTTTTTGTAGTTTCAATAAAGTAACTTCTTACAAGAATAAAGATTGTTTTTTTAGTGTGTGTAATAAAATTTTCACAATTCTTTTAAATTTTCTTTTAAGAACATGTCGTAATATAAAAATTTTAAAACTGAATAAAATAATTTATAATTTTTTTTTTATTTATATATGTATATACTTTAATGAATATTCAAATAATTTTACGGATCATTAAATCATTTTCCTGTCTAAAAAATAATTTAGTTACCAAAGTAAAATAACTTTTAGTATTTCAAGACTAAAATAAAATTTTGTTATTTTGAGTTTTTTTAATCTAATCTTTTCATTTTGATTCTAATTTATTAATTCTGCTTCAGTAGAAACCAGAATTATTTTTGCTATAATAAAATTAAATCAATCAAAGAAAGAAATGATTCTATTTCAACCTCATTAATAATTTAGTTTTTGTGGTAATACTAAAATGTAGAGTATCCGTCGGGAATTTAACCGATCTCTACTTACTGACATATGTCCTTCCTAATTGAGGGTGAAAATGCATAGTCTTTTTAAATAATCACACTAATTAAAACCTAATTGTTCACAACAATATTTGTCTAACAGGCTACAGATTACCGAAAATCGTTATATACTCTAATTACTCATTTCTTCAAAATACCGATTTAATGAATAAATTACAGAGAACGTTATTTGCTAATGAGATGCTATTGCTCGAGAAAATTCAAGACACTTTGGTAAGGAAATACTAAACCCTCAGATGATCAAAGTGAAACCTGTTTTTACGTTTTACACCGCTCATAAAGTTAGAAGGGCAAACACAATAAGTAGTTCTGTGAAGGGCCCGACATTTCGTGAATATTATAATTTAATTAAAATTTTAACTAACATTTCAGCTTCCTATAAATAAACAAAAGTTTTATTGATGCCACAGTCAATATCAAATTGATAAACTAAGACCAGGACTACGCATTCATAAATTGTGCACAATACCGCACCCAAAAGACAAATTTCGGACAAATCATTTAAAAAAATATATCAAAAAAAAAAAAAAAATCGAAATTATGGCAAAAATATTCGTAAAATATTATTATTTATGGGTACAACCCTATTGCTATTACCTAAGCGATCTCTTGTACTTGTACCCGTACAAATTATGATTTGTAAACTATCTCAGAATCTTCATAATGACTGAATTTTTTAACAAGGTAAGTATTTATATAATCTGCCTGTTACAATAACAAATATCATACACTCTGTTTTTATGTATATTATTCAACTTATTCAATTTTAAATACTAATTTTATCAAATAAATGACTTTTAAATAATGGATTTCGTATTATGAAAGGACTTATAAAATTATATTCATATCTGGTGAGAGCATATTTGAGGTTAGAAATTATAAAATTTTGATGTGAGTCAAAACTGGCAGTATTTTAAGAATGATTCAGAATAATTTCAGGTAATTCATAGCAAATTTGTGTTAACTACACTATTAGCAGCTAGTGAACAAATAGTTCCAAGTTATTAAACTCCTGGTACACCACGACAAAATCAGCTCGTCATTAGACATAACAGCGAATTATTATAGTATAATTATAATTAGGTATAAACCAAATGAAATAAGCAAAAAAAAAATATTTTTTAATTGTTGAATCTCGAAGCTAAAATTAAAATTTATCAGTGAAAAAAATCTGTGTTATAATGTGTTAATATAATTTTTGCACACTAATTTTGATTAAAAATATAATAATTCCTTAGGTTAAATGTCAAGGCTAGTTAAAAATTTCAAGAATTTATTAATGTTTTGTGCAAAATTATAAAAAAATACTCAAATTATAAAGTAATTATGTATATGTAAAAATAGACAAGGTGTGGTAATACAAAGTAAATTTACTTAAATTTTAATTATAATAAAACAATATTAAGAAGACTAGAATGAAATTTAATGAAATCTTATTTGTTTTGTACTCTGAAATATTTTATTCGTAATTTATGTTATAAACAATTTAATTTTTTATTAATTCCTTCAAATATATTTAATTTAATCTTCAAAAAATAATTAAAAAAAATATTTTTGCATTTTTAACTTAATGACATCATCGTTAGCCAAAAAAACAGACAAACGAATGAACGAGAAAAGATAAAAAAAGTGTACATAATTTAATTTAAATATGCGCGATACGCTAACAAATTTTAAATAAGAATTAGATTTAAACTATTATTATGAATGGTTGTCTGATTTAACACCTATTATAATATTTAGATCACTTTTGATTAATCAATCATGTAATAAAATTATATAATTAAAATTACTGATATTTATTACCACGTTATCACTTATTGTAATTATAAGATTTAGAAGATTTTAAAAGAAACTTTAATTTTTACTCGCTTCACAATTGAATTGCCGTGAATAATAAAGAAAACTAAAAGTTATAATTCAAATTGTAATATTAAATATAGAAAAACAAGTTTTATTACAAATATTTTTTTTCAAAACTTTTAATAAAAAACAAGTCAGTGAGAATATGTTCATTTTTGGAATAATTCAGGCACCTACACAAGATAAAAAAAAATATTAAAAAATAACTTAAATGTTCGATCTCAAGGTGCAATCAATAATAAGTAATATACTTTATAAATAATTTATGTATATTAACCGAAAATGTAATTAATTTTGAATATATATACTTATTATAAAAAAATTACAAAATTTTAGGTATATTTTATGAGGTTTTACACTAAATAAAGAGGAGAGAAGAATTGATTTTTTCTTTCCATTTTTTTTAAAAAGTTAATATCATATGTTCTTAATTAGTGGAAAGATGAGATTGAATATCAATGCGTTCTTACTATTATAGCCATGATATTCTTTACCTCTCACTTTCTGTTTCTACGATTATCTTATAAAACGATTTGCAGTATTTCTTGTGTCTCATAATGTGGCCAAGATATAACTTATTTTTATTGTGGTGATCAGCTTTTTCTTCATATTCAGTCTTTGCATGACCTATTCGTTGGTGATGTGCTCTGTCCATTGAATTTTCAACTATTTATGATATATATAACCACCTACATTTCAAAAGCTTCAATTTTTTTTATAAATAACTACATATGTTTTGCAGTTATTAACTAGTGTTTTTCGCATTCTTGGAGAACCCCAACATTTATGCTTAATAGAATCTTTAATTCTAGTATAAATTTTTAATGATTCATTTCACGAGTTATGGAATAATTATGAATTGATATAATATATAATGAAAGATCGGTTGAAGAAATGGAAATAACTAGTATATAACTATTGAAGAAATGGAAATAAATCAAACGATTCTATGTGTGGATACATCGAAAATAGAATAGACAGTCCACGGTCAAGTGCACCATAATATATCGAAATATATCATAGTTATTCGGTAGCTTTGCTTCGTGGACATCATAACTAGTGTACGTAAAATTTAAAGTCAGTAAGTTTAGTGATCGCAAATTTTTCTAAAATCTCGGCAAGAATCCGATAAAAGTAACATTTTTCCAATAACAATCTAGATATAATTTAGTGTATTCAATCCACCATAGTTTTATATTATTTGCACGAAATTTTTTAGTCGGGAGCATCAAAATTAGTTAAGAGTTATTTTAATTTGCAAATAAAATTAAATATTCAATACGAAAAAAAAATTAAAATTCAAGGATATAATATAAATAAAATAAATTATTATTATAACTCAAGTATTTCGTTTGTACTCACCTTGAAATGACTTCCAGCTAACCATGGTATTAAACCATCAATTAACATTCCTAAATCTTGACAAACAATTGAATTAGTATCATCACTTAAATATGTTACTAAGTCTTCGGCTAGAATTGCTTTCACTCTCATGTCGGCTTTTGGCATAAGATTAATAAAGCCATCAAGATCAGATGGTTTTCTATATGCCATTTTTAATTAAAGTGTCCTTTATTTTATTTTAATTGTTCCTTTTTAACTTTTCACTTATATAAATTTTGCACAAAAAAAAAAAAAATTAATAAATGAAAATTAAAAAATTGAAATTCTTTTTTTTTTAATACACTTTTTAACCTATAAAAATATTTTCACCTATTGTCTTTTTTTAAGTAATAAATAGAAATTTTAATTTTAAGCACATTTTGATATATAGTCAATAAAATTTATATTATTTGTTAACCGGAAATATATCTGGAAAATAATAATTTTATTCTCAAATAAGAATTTTTTATAATTTGTTCTAAAACTACTTAAAAATTTAATTATAATATAAATTATTTATTAATACAATATTGAATTATAAGAACAGAAAACATAATTTCAGAAAAACTTTGGACAAAATTATATAAATTATAATATGTCAAAATTATCTGGAGCGCCGAATCAACAAATTAAAGTGCGTAAAAAATATATTAATTCCATATTTATAAATTATTCTTGTTATGAAAAACAAGAAAAATAACAATATTGTATAATATTATTTTTTTTTCATTACATTCAATTATTGAAGATTTTGTTGACCTTTAAATAATTCGTTTGATTGCAAAATTTAATTATTTATGTTTATGTCAACTTAATATAATTATGACTCATTTTCTTTAGGTGCAAGATGATGATTTTCAGTGAAAAAATATTCAACAAATTTAACAAAAAAAAGTGCTAAATAATAAATTTTGTATAGTATGTTATTAGTGTAGTTTCTTTATAATTTTTACCCATATTTTGTTTACATTTAAAAATGTAATATCAAATAAGTTTCATTTGTTATTCAAAAATTTGAAATTTCCTTTTTCTTTAAAAAAATTAATTATTTTTATTTTTTTTCTTTGATAAAAATTTATTTTCTTTCTGCACAAAAAAAAAAGCTGACATCACCACTACACACAATTTTAAAATCACTTACACATTCATAAATGCTGCTGAAAACAAAATGATATAATAATTAAAGAAAAAAACAAATTAAAATATGTAAATTAACATTGAAATATCCTTTAACCCTTTCGCCAGCCGTGGGAAGATTACTTCCCAGCAAGTTGTATCGATTATTAAATGGTTTGAGTATAAAATATTATATTTTAAACGATACTAGTTCAATCTGTTGGCTATTCTTGAACTATAAAAAAATATTTCCATATTGTAAGAAAAAGATTTATAAAATTCTAACGAATTTTTTTTTTTATGCGGAGAAAAAAAAAAAATTCTTGAGTGCAATTTATAAAAAATCCAGAAATATAAAGTTAATATAAAATTGTGAAGATAAATAGTGCCAAAAACAAAAATTTGGTAAGTATTATATTATTTTATACCTATTTTTCAATAAATATTATATTTTTCCTGAATTGTTTTAAAATAAAAGTGTTTTTAGTAGGTGGGAAGCTAAATTCCCAGTGCCGATATGATTTTTATGTGGTGGGAATTAAATTTCCCACCGCCATACGGGTATAGAATATTTTAAGTGATTTTTATTATTTTGAATATTGCAGAAATGGATCGTTACCGGTTCAATTTAGACAATCCGAAGGATGTGGAAAAAGTATTAGAAATTTTTTTTTCGTTACCTGATGAAGATGATGATTCTGACGTGGAACCAGATACTGGAGCTGTAGAAGAATTAGAATGCCTGGAAAATCAAAGTAATACTGGTGTTTCAGCTGATAATTTAGATTTCATTCCTAGTGAATGTTTTGAGGATTTACCAATTGAAATGGTAGTAGAATCAACAGTCGATGGTCCAGAATGTTGCACAGAATTAGAAATAAACGTTAGTGATGATGACGATGATACAAGTGATGAATGGGTAGAAGATACTACTTATTTTGAAAATGAAAACCCAATATTTAATTTTACCCCGGCATCATCAGAAGTTATGTCTGCCACAGATAATGAATGTAGATTTATGATGAAGCTTTTTGATGAAGATTTGATGCAATTAGTAGTGCATGAAACTAATAGGTATGCTAAGCAACAACCTTCTGGATCATCTAATCTTTGGGATGACTTAACTTTGGACGAATTTAAGGCATACATTGGTTGCGTAATTTTAATGGGAATTCATGTTTTACCACGATTGGAATGTTATTGGTCTTCTGATCCCGCATTATCAGTACCTTCTATTTTTAATGTAATGCCTGCGAAAAGGTTTCATAAAATAACAAAAATGTTACATTGTAACGATAATACCAAAAATACTCCTCGTACTGATCCCAATCATGACAAACTTTTCAAAGTTAGAACTATGGCAGATAAAATTAATTTAAACTGCACACATTCTTATTCATACTCCAATTTTTTATCGGTTGACGAATCTATGATTCCCTTCAAAGGCAGATCTACCCTAAAACAGTATATGCCACAAAAGCCTGTAAAACGGGGATACAAAGTTTGGTGTTTGTGTGATTCAAAAACAGGCTACGTATTGAAATTTGATATTTATTGTGGTAAAACTGCTACAAATGAAAAATCAGTAGATTATGGTTTAGGCGAACAAGTAGTACTAAATTTAACTAAAAATTTGGAGCATAAGCCTGTATTAGTAGCTTTTGATAATTTTTTTACAAGCTATAAGCTATTAAAAGTATTACATAAAAAACAAATATATTCGTGTGGCACTGTAAGAATGAATAGGAAAGGATTACCGCTAATGATGAAGACAAAGGATAAAAAAAAAATGAAAAAGGGCGAATATAAATTTGCAACTCGAGGTAAAGTTGCTGCAGTAAAATGGATGGATAACAGGGAAGTATCAGTCCTTTCCAGTCTACACAACCCTAAAGAAATTACTTCTGTAAAAAGAAAAAATAAAGATGGATCCAGTGCAGATATAAGTTGCCCAACAGTAATTTCTACCTATAATGATATTATGGGAGGTGTTGATCATTTTGATCAGTATCGCGAAAGGTATGCCATTGGTAGACGCTCCATAAAATGGTGGCATCGAATTTTTTTTTATTTAGTAGATTTAACTATCGTTAATTCTTTTATTTTATGGAAATGTTCTAAAAGAAATTATTCAACTGATCAATTAGCTTTTAGACTGCGTCTAGCTAAGCAGCTGATAAATGGCTACACTTCCCGAAAACGCCGTGGCAGACCAGCTTTATATTTAGGAAATAAACGACAAGTTCCAGATGATATCCGTTTATCGCAAGTTGGATGTCATATGCCAATTATAAGCTCATACAAGCGTTGCAGGATGTGCAGCACAAAAGATAAAGAAAAAAGAACCAGGTACATGTGTTCAGGCTGTAATGTCCCTTTATGTATTGATACTTGTTTCAATAAATTTCATGGAAAATAAAAAATGTTGTAATTTTTTTTCTGATTTTCTAGGGCAGTGGGAAGATTACTTCCCACTAAGGATAACTTTTAAAGCAGGATATATAAAAAAAAAAAAATTACTACACAAATTTTTAGGCTCTCTTTAGGTATAAAGTTTTAACAAAAACCACACCTAGTCGCACAGGATATAATTTGCCGGCGAAAGGGTTAAAGTATAAATTTCTTAAATTTTGAAATTAATTTTATTAAAATATCTTAATAATTTATATTTTAATTATTTACAACAATGTTGAATACTAACTGTAATAAAAGCGTTCTATTTTTTTTTTTTTTTTTCAATTTGATTAACATTCGAGAACTCGCGAGGGGGAAATCTTTTTGCACAAGTATATTTTTTTATTATTTTATTTTAGGTGCGGCACTTCAATTATTTCCGTGACAAATTATTAAAAAATAATTTAAATATATTTAAATTCTATACTTTTTTATATTCACTTGTTATAAATTGGATAATTTAAAAACAAAATATATAAGATTTTTACTAAAAACTAATTTTTAACTTCGTTCATTTTTTTAAAAGCGGTATTAGTAGAAATTAGTACTACGCAACTCAGGGTTGCATAAAATTCTTATTTTATCGATTTCGTACACAAAACTTTGTTTGCAGGGATTAAAGTTGAAATCCCAACAAATATTTCACATAAGGCGAGAAACACAATGACGCGTCAAACGCGTGCGTGCGTGCGTAAAGCGTTGACAAGTTGAGTAGAACCAATGGAAATATATGGAGCAACTTAAAATGCAGTTTTGCTAACGCGCGCACGCGTTACGCGCGCATGAAGTGGATCTAGTTTCTACTTTTTTGTAAGCGTACGCGTTTGATAACTAATTTGACATCGAATTTGTTATTGTTTACTAAAATTAAGTAACAAATTGTTTGTTAAATAAGAAAAAAATATAAATATGGAAAATTATAATGAAGTTTTGATTGAGAAAGTGAAAAGTAATGAATTTTATAATCACAAAACTTATTATCATACACAAAATTTATAATATTTAACAATAATCTTTTTAAAAATATTTATTTTATATTTCAAGTTTATAAATAAAAATTATTAAGAAATTAATTTACAAAATATCAATATCAAAAATATTAAAACGCACGCGGCATTGTGGTTCACAATTTGTTCCAACGCGTCTAATTTCAATGCCTACATATGTCACGCACGCGTGTGACGCGACATTATGTTTCTCGCCTAATCCGAATGGTTCGGTATAAAACTTACCCCAGAGATAGTCTCAACATTACGCAACGACAACGCGCTAAAGCGCACTGTCAGAAAAATATTCAACCTATATAAAATGTATGGGACTAGTTAATCTCAACGCAAACATTCACAACGCAAACGCAAAAGTTCGAAAAATTGAACTTTCAACGCGCGTAAAGTTGCCAACGCAAGAATTTGACAACTAATTTCATTATCAAATAATTTCAAAAATTGATGGTGCTACCAATTTTAATAATAAGAAATTATTTAATAATAAATTTTAATAATTTTAATAATAATAATTTTAATAATAAGTTTTAATTTAAATTTTTCACTTTTCAATTCAACAACTGGCAAAAATAATTATTAAATTTTTTCAATAATATAAAACAGCTGATTAAAATCAGCTGTGTTATGTCATTTACGCAATAACTTAACTTTGAGATTATCTGTTACGCCGTTGTTGCAGTCTTTTACAAAAATGTTTTATCCAATTTATTCATTTTTATTTGAAAGAAAATCCAAAAAATATTTTTTACATCGACAACAAAAAAAAAATATTTCTGACATTTGGAGCGATTTTCACAGAAAAAATTCTGTGAAAAATTTTTGCAGAAAAATTCGTATGAATATCTGCGGCAAAAAAAACGCTGTCAAACGGCGCGGAAATCGCGTTAGTGTGGGCACATTCATAAGCCACCATGTAATTATATTTTGCGGCAAAAAAACGCGCCGCTGCCGGAAAAAATGCGCCGGTTTGGGGAAGCCTTTATATGATATTTTGTTTTCTTTCACCATTTGAATTATATTTTCTACAAACGAAGACATAATTAATTACTTTGATAAAAATGTATAAATTTGTCTGTCAACTAGTTTTTTTTTTTTTTTTCAAATTTAATTATCAACGTTGGAAATACAAATGATCGAATTTATGCGTTGCGATGTGTTAGAATAGATTAGTTGATTTTTTCGCTTTAATCTTCTGCTTGTATTTTCCAACAAAGCTACATGCTTCTATGTCGACTTAGGGTTGAGTTACATTGTCGCTTTCATTACGCTCTCTAAACGCGGTCGAACGCAGTCTACAAAAAGAGTAGATACAATAGAAAACGTAGATGTGTAAATAACAACTGTTTGTATACATTTTTTTTGACAGAAAAATATTATTTCTAAATTTAATTATATAAATTCTTAAATTGAAAAAGACAATAATGTAATTGAATTTAAATTAATGAAATACCTTTTGAAATTTTGAATTGAATTGAAATTTTTTTTAAAATTTTTTCTATATTTTGACACAACATAGCGCCATGCAAGCGAAAAAATTAAAAGTTGGTCAACTTTTACCGAGGTTACGTTTAGATTGCGTGCATTGTAACTACTTTCATACAACTCCATACATTTCAACTTTATTTTGATAAATGCTATGTCTAGAATGCGTCAGAAAGCGTCAATTGTAATTGTAGTATTAGTTCTGCAACGTTATGTGATGTTTGGCACATACTTTTTGGATTTTGTTCTCAATGTAATTAAATAAGGACTACTTTATATTGGAAACGCTGAATCTAGTCATTGGCTAGCATACCCCCAAAGTTAAGCGCCATATAACCATATTGTTTGGATTACTTGGTTATGTTGAATAAGTTTCTTGTATATGGATAGGTTTGAATTCCGACCAATAAACCAATTGATTTTGATGTATTTTATATTTCACTTAATTTTATTTTTATGTGCTCCTTTCATTTGAGCTTCGAGTCCAATGGTATGCCTAAATATTTTGCTGTGTTTGCATGTGGTACTAATGTGGTGCAATTATACTAAGTTGTGGAGTTTGCTGAATTTTTTCGGTTCGTGAAGATGACATATGCAGGTTAAGCTTCTTCACGTGCTTGTCCAATCTTGGATAACGTAGATTACATTCTGCAAAAGTAGCCAACTTCCTCTGGAACCGGGATACCACAGGTGTATAAAAGATATAATGATTTGTGATTCAATAACTGATTCAATATATATGTATAAATTATATTTTTTTTCCACATTTCTTATGGTATTTTACAATGTATTTCTATAATAATAGGATGAGTTTAGAGTATTATTATCCTACCTATTTTAGTGATTACAAACTTAGCATATTCTGAAGAATCGAATTTTAGCTACTTTTTACTGGGATAGTTATTACGCCCCATCGCCACATATTTTACAAATTGTCAAAAAAAAGAAAGAACACACTTTTTTCTATTGGGCTGTCGATTTTTTACTCAAAGGTTTTTTTTTTTACTTTACTTGTTGTCAAAATTAAATAGTAAAAAAGGTTTCGAAAAATATTAAGCATGTACAAGCACAAATAATAAATAATTAAAAAAAGGAAGTGTTTTAAATTTTTTAAACATTTTAATGAAATGAGTTCACGAATTAAGGAAGATGTACAGAAAATTTTTGAGTTTTGGTGTGAAGTAACAAAAGCAGAAAGTTCACAAAAAATTGCTGGTCATATAATAGAAAGTTTTCCTGAGAGTTTTCGCGATGATAGTATTATTTCTAAAATACCAGATTTTGCATATCCATGTGAATTTGAGAAGTAAGTTTTCAAATTGAACAAATATTACTTTAAATGAACTTTCAAATATTCAAATTTTCACTATTTATATCAAATTTCCCATTACAAAAGTGGGAAGATTCTTATTTGTGTTGACTATATTGGTAGGGGGTGAAAAGAGAAAAGTTTAGTGCACTTCTTTTGTGATTGATAAGAATCTGTCTATTCAAATTATACTTATTACGACATTTTTCAATTTATAAATTTAAAGCTCACAAGTATAATAAATTTGAATTATGATCCATTTCCTGTGTGTAACACATTTTAAAACACTATATTTGTTAACTTGTTAAAATTTATATTATATTATTTATATGTATATCTCTTTGTTAAAAGTGAATCGGTGCAATCATATTCATTTGTATTAACAAGTGATGATTCAAAGTGGAGATTCGGATTTTGCCGCCATGATCCAAAAACTCAAACAGCAATGGTTATTATAACATATTTACCATGGCATGATACATTTTTAAGATTACTTAGTGTTTTGGGTGAACTAAGGCGTACTAAAAATGGTGAATTTGAATCATTTCTTGCTGAAGCCTATAATAAAGGTATACCAGATCCTGGAGCTAATTTAAAATTATTTTATAATGCTGGTCAAAATGTAGGTTTCAAATTATAATTATAATAATTAAATATAAATTTTATAAAATTATTTTTTACAGCATTTTATATTTCAAAGACCTTCACAATTTCAATTACCAAGTATTCCTGAAAATGTAAGTGCATTATGAGCTTTTTTTTAATATAATTTTATAAAATTAAAATATATTTTTCAAGTGTTAAATAAGGTTATTAATCATTAAATCAGTCAGATTTTGTTATGAATTGGTTTTATGAGTCATACGCAAAATATAATACGAGTGGTAACTGAAAATTTTAATGTTTTATTAAGAAAAAAATAGAATGTGAAAATTAGTATGCTATGCTGTGATGTATTTAAGTGACAGGTTCTTTTCCAGACAAAGATATTGAAACATTACAAATATTTGCAATATATAATGTGATTTTTTAAAATTATTTATTAATACCAAATGTCCTATATTACAATGTATTATAATTAAAAGACTTTTCACACTCCACTCGCAAACATAATATAAATAAAATTATAATTAGCAAGAAATTACTAAAACAAAAAAAAAATATTATTTTTAAAGCACAACCTGAATTTATACTACAATTTTGTCGATCCAAAAAATATGATGTCAGTTTTTGCTGCAATGTTAGCTGAACGTCGAATAGTGTTTACATCTCGCCGTTTAGATAAATTATCGTCATGTGTACAAGCATCAAATGCTTTTCTTTATCCAATGGTTTGGCAGCATATTTTTATTCCAGTTCTTCCAATGAAATTTAAAGATATTTTAAGTGCTCCAATGCCTTATTTAATCGGTGTACCAGAAGCTGTACTTTTAACTGTAAGTAATACAATTTTATTTTTTATTAATTTTTGATAATTTATTATTTTTAAGATGACACCTGAAGAACTTGGTGATGTGGTGACATTGAACTGTGATAGCAAAACATTTGATAGTCCATTTGATGATTTGCGATATATGCCTTCTGAATTAGTTAGTCAAATGAAAAAATTACTAAATAATTCTAATGATCATATTGGTGATAGAGTATCAAAAATATTTCTTGGAATTTTAGTACAATTAATTGGTGGCTATCGTGATGCTGTACGTTTTACAAATGGCCAAAAAATTACATGGGATCGTGATTTATTTATTGAAACACGGCCAACACACTTACGGCCATTTTTAGTTCGTATGATGGAATTACAAATATTTCAACAATTTATTGATGAAAGAATAGATATGTTGAATACGGGTTTAGGATTTTCTGATGAATTTGAATTGGAAACATTACGGTATGCCGAAAAACTAGGAAAAAGAGGAAGAAATTATAAAGAATTTTTAAGAAATGTCAAAGATAAGGTAAATAAAAATCAAAAATTTTTGTATAATATTTGTTAACGAATGGTTTTATTAATTAATATTTATTCTAAAAAAAAAAAAATTTAATTTCATTTTCATTAAACATAAATTTTATATTATTATTTTATATTTTTTTTTTTTTTTTTTTTTTTAATTATTATAATTAATAAAGATTTTTATGAGATCTGTTTGGAGTTCTCGTCGTAAAAGTGAATTGGTAAGAAAAGGAAAATAAATAAATTGCAATTTTTTTTGTAACACAATTAAAAAGTATTTTTTGTTTTTAATATTTAGTTTATTTAAATGTGTCTCAAATTCTTACCAAAAAGTTATTAGTTTGAGTTATCACTTAATTTTAATATTTTATTGAAAATATTAACAAAAAAAAAAATAAAAGCATTGACTCTGAAATATTCAATTTTCAAGTTATTGCAAAATAATTTTTGTTATTACATATTTTCAATTTTGGATTAGAAACTACAATTTTACATTAAAAAGGTATTTTGTAAATTATATTGCTAAAAAATCCTTCTATCAGTTTTATACTTTATGCATTTTTTGGGAAACTTTATGTTTAGGGTTTGTTGGATTTATTTTATTTCATTTATTTAAAAACAAAAAAATAATATCTTCAAATTGTCGCCACTCATCATTTTTATGTTTGTAATATTTGTGAAATAATCTTTGTGTATTTTATTAATTGTTTTATTTATATTTTACTGAAATTTTATTTGTTATGGTAATATCAATCATATAAGATGCAAGGGTCAGTAATCGTAATAATTATATACTTCATTAAATGCAAAATGATCTAATATATCTCATTTATGTTTGTAATATTTTATTTTAAATAATTATTAAATATCTTTCCGCATTTCGCTTTTTCAATAATAAATTTTGGGTTTGATTTTTACTTACAGACTAATCCAGCAGTTAAATCTGCAGTTAAATCGGTAAGTTTCAAAATATGATAACATACTAACATTTGTATCCGGCTAATCGACCAGATATAATTTGAAAATCCTTTATTCAGTCAATTTTACAATTATTTTCGGTCAATTAACCGAATAGATAACATAAAAAATATTTGTTTAAATTTAAAATAAAAACGATGATATTTTTAGGTAAAAGAAAGCAGTAAAGGAGTTAAAACTGTTTATAAAGATTTAAAATCAAAATTTCGTGATGTTACACCACCAACAACATCACAATTCCATTCACATATTGGATCACAGAGTCAACAACATAGATCAGCACCAAATTCACCAGTTTTTTCAAAACGTCAAACAAATATTGAAGTTAATGGTCGTAAAGTTTTAGCAACTTCAACATCGAATACACAATTTCAATCAAATATTAATAGCAATAGTAGTGGATTAACGAATTATGCTAATCATCGGGCCATTAATAATCTACCAATTATTAATAATCATTTAAATTTAAGTCCTGCTATTAGTCCTTCAAATTCTTTATGCTCATCTGATATGAATTTAACACAGGAATTACAAAATCATCCACTCTTTAAATCACCAACAGTAGATAGAAGTGTAAGTGTCAATTTCCCTTTTTTTTAATTAAAAAAAATATAAATAAATTTACCACATTATATTTTATTAATGAGAAAACGAATTATTTAATTTTATTTGTTTATGATTTCGCACGCTTTGTTATCAGCTCAACATAATTAATTTATTGTTTATTATTATTGTTTTTTTATGTTCGGTAAAGTATTTTGTTTTTATTTTGAAAATGTGTAAAATCGCAATAAAAACATAAAATAATAATTAAAATTTTAAATGTTTTGTCACATGTTATCAGTCGAAAAATATGTGTTTTTTTTTATCATGAAATCAAAAAAAAAAATAATTACATGATAAAATTCTCATGACCTTGACTATTTTAACATATTCATTAAAATAAAAAAAAAATCATACACAAATATAGCTAAAACCATGCAGCAGTTTAGAATATGGTCATCGATTGAATATTCGTTCTGGTGTTCAATTAACAACTCCAACATTTTCTTCATCAACCCTGCCAGCAACAATACCACGAACTCTAGGAAACCTTGAACTAAATGAACAAAAAATAGAAGATTTAAATTTATTGAAAAAAAATACGCCTACATCAGTATTTCCAACAGACTCAATATTTGATTCTCCACCGGATATGCCATCACCACCTGTTCCACCACGTCGCACAAACACAAATAGAAATTCAAATAAAAAAATTACAAATTGTAATTTACCGCCGCCGTCGTTAATTGTTCAACAAAATAATCATCAACTTATTGGTTTTGAAAATAATTTTGTAACAAATATTACTGATAATTGCCATGATGAAATTGATAGTAAAGATAATTTAAAATCTTTAACAATTTCTAATAATATGGTAAATAATACTCAACAAGCTCCAGTACCAATTCCTAGGCAAAAAATCAAAGAGGTAAAAACAATGGAGACCGAAAAGGATAAAAAATATTTAAAAAAAAATTTGCTTAATTTGTTTCAAATATTATTTTTTAAAGCACAAAATTATTTAATTTTTATAATTTATTATTATTCTTTTGGTCACTAATAATCATTTAAATTGTAATTGGCTAATATGTTTTTTTCTGTTTTTGTGCTAAAATGCTTTATGTTTTATTTATTAACACTTAATTTTTTTTTTAAATTTATCTTTTAAAATTAAAATCTGTTCTTTTTTTATATTTGTTTATTATCAAAAAAAAAAAATTATAGCCACAAAATTCACCAAAACTTCCAAATCTAATTGAAACAACCGTCACCGAAGATTTAATTACACTGGACGAAATGAATAATAGCAGTTTTGATATTGAAGATTTCGATCCATTGAATGTTAATGCCAAACCAATTCCAGTTTTACCAATTAAATGTACAAATGGTAATGCTACTAATAATTTACAAACATCATCAATTTCAGAAAATCAGAGTATAAAATCAATGTATTTACCATCATCATCTTCAACAAACCAAATGAATGGTTGTACTATTCCGACAGTACATAATCCAATTTATCCATATTTTACACCACAGCATCATCGACATAATCAAACATCGATGCCAGCTACATCACCATTCGGATCAGAAAATAAAACTGATGATTTTGAACTATTAAAGAAATATGGATTAGATCAATTTACATTGACTGTAAGTAATAATACATTACCAACTGTTCAAACTGGTGGCGAAAAAATAGCAAATTCAAATAAAAAATTAAATGATGGTTGGACAACGTTTGACTAAAATTCATCATTATCGAATATTTAATTTTTTTTTTTTTTTTTAAATTATTCACAAAGAAAAGTAATAAAATACTAAATAATATTTTAATTTTACAATTTTTTTTTTATAAAAAAAAAATATCCTATAAAAAAATTTATATACCTTTGTTAATTAATTTGTAGTTAAGTAAAATTTTTGTTTAATTTATAATTTGTTCTAATTAAATTGTAGAAAAGTGTAAGTTCTTAATATTTAAAAAGTATTTTTAGTATAACAATTTTTAATTCTAGTAAATAAAATTGTAGTAATATTCAAATTCAAATATAAAAAATGGGTTTTTATGGTATTACATATTTTTTCATATTTATGTATTATAATATTAATCATGGTTATTAAGATAAAAATAACAATTAAGTTAGCGTTTCTTTCTTGTAACTGAGCATTAAAAAAGACCAAATTTTTTTTATTTCGTCATTCACATATAATATTTTATTTATAAATTAATATTTGTATTATATAATTTAATTAATATAAAATTTCACTCAAATCTAAATTGTTAATATTTATTTATTCATGTATGTTATCAAAATAACATTTTTATTAAAAAGTAAAAACAAAGTTCATCTGAAATTCAACGATCAATATCGATAACTATAAAAAAAATCTCGAAGGATTTGTTTTGTGTTCAATATTGTTTATTGATTGATTGATTTCATGAGGGGAGCAGCCAGGGTTCACGGACCTAAGACAGAAGTAAGCCCGATATTTAGATAAGGCACTTATGTGTACAAGTTTTCGTATTAGTAATAAAAGTAACGAAAATGTAAAATTTTAATGCTCCAAATACACAAATGTGTTCATTAAACAATTTTTAAGAAACCTGCATAGTTTCAGGAGCTAAATTTGTATTGTTCAACCTTATATTCCTAATTTATTGATCTAGAATTCAAAGGAATTTGTTTTTTATATAGAGTTTTGGAGTAAGCAAATGATTTGTTGTTTTTTCTCTTTATAAACCGTTCGACCAGCCGCCAGTATTTTTTTTTATTATTTAATTTAGAATCCATTTCATAAAGTTTTAACACTTTTTTGCAAGTTTTAGGTTGTAGTTTTGAAAATATTGTATGTTTAGGAATGTACACATAGGCTGCCATACGTCCCGTTTTGTGAGCAACAGTCCGGTTTTGACATCATCAGTCTTTACTAGAAATTATGTCCCTAGTCCCGTCTTCATGCTTTTTATCCCTTTTTCATAAAGAGGGTTATGAAATTTGTTTTTCGAAATACAAAAACTTATATTATTTAAATATTATTAGGGATATTTCTCAGTACCGTAAAATGGGGTTACATCAGCTTTGTTTATCAAGATTAGTTAAATGTGATATTTTAATATCATTTTTTAGAACTTTCTGAACACGATATACTAAACATTATATGCAATATTTGATATAGGGATGCGTACAAAAGGTTTCTTAATCTTGTGCCTAAGTACTTTATCCGCTTGTATATTTTTCATTATATTTACTGAAAAATTTCTATTGGACAAAGTCGCCTTTTGGTAAGGTGAATAGTATAGTAAATAAGTTGATTTGCTGATATTTTACTAACCATAAATTTTGCAAAAAGAGATTTAAAAAGCATTTAATGATGTCTCTGATAAATTCAGATTTTTTCACATACAAAAATACACAACTTTATAGTTATAATTTTAAACAATATGCAAAACCTCAGTGTTTTACCGCAGACAAGTCCGAACTTGTTCGTTAGTTGGAAATAGTTCAATGAAGAGAAGTGCAAAAGTAGGAAGGGATATTTTGAAATATAATTGTGTAAATTGAACTGACAAACTTTTTAATGTGTTCGGTCAAAGTAACCCTGCAAAGGCCAAATACACCCCGTATTACGGTATATAGAAATTATTTCGTATAAATTACCACCACTAATTCCTTATACAAATTTATTAAAGTACCTACTTGAAATAAGTTTGTATAACATATGTGTACATACTGAGTACATATGTGTACATGGAACATTTCTGGTAGTTTAGGAATGTACACATAATATGTGTACATGGAACATTTCTGGTAGTGTAGCATACTATATAAGCATATGGGAGGAGTGGATTTGTCAGACAGAATGGTGGCACATAATCCCCATGCTATGAAGAATAAAAAGTTTTATTTACGCTTCCTTTTCCATTTTTTCAACGTGGCACTTAACAATGCGTGGATAATATATAGGGAGCACGAATCCAAAATATCCTTCCTCGAATACAAAGCTGAAATAGCAAATATGTATAATATTTTCAGTTTGAAAAAACGTCCGCAAATGTGGAAGACCGAGCTCAACTATTCTTGCTGAACCTATAAGAAATAGGAAAGGGACAGGGTATTCCGAAGAGGTTAAAACAGACTGTGAGTCACACTACCCAAAAAAAATAACGTGTACCAATTCACCACGATGCAAGAATAAAATATGTAATAGGAGAACTCGCTATGAATGTGGAAAATGTACGGTAGCGGTGTGTCCTGAGTGCATGAAAAACTTTCATGAATAGCTTCCGTTTTTCTATTTTTTTTATATTTATTATAATAAATTAATGTTTTTATTTTTATTAGGTTTTTACTTCTGTTGAATTAATTTTTTTTTTTCGTTTATTATAATAAAACCATATATAAATAGTACCTTTTCGTTTCAAATTTTTGTTCATTTTAAGAAAAAATAACTCACCACGAATGTACAATGTACACATTCCTATGTGTACACAATTAATTCAGGTGCTTCGTAGGTAAAAGGCTCAGGTAACTTAAGATTTTTTTTCTTTTATGTTCATTTGATTAATTATACAACAGAAAAAAAATATTTTACACAAGTTAATTATTTAGAAAATAATTTGGTCCTGAAGAGGTTAAAGGAAATGAAAAACCCATCCCACCTCCGCAATGAACTTGATCCTTTTAACAGAGTTCTTTTTACCCGCTTCTAACAGGTTATTTAGAAAATAATATTCTAAGTGTCTTACTCTGCGTCGTTGCACTGGAGGTCAATTATATAGCAGATGGGTTTGATCTTTGATGTGCAATAAGATAAAGTTGTTCGACAGGGGTTTACAACGGCCCTATATGAGGCTGTAGTGCGTAATCAACCATTTCTAATATATTAAGAAAAATCAATGACATCAGTTATTTTTACTATAATAAAGTAGACATGGAAAATGTTAGCAAATGTCACCCAGAATCATCTTATAAGAATTATGACAATACAATACCCACAAATACTGTACGGCAAATTGTTAACAAATTCTCATCCTACAGTAGTGTACAGTAGGAAATAATTAAAGCAAAAGGTAATATTATTTGAGGAATGTAGTCAAATAATTAATTGGAACAGACCGTGGAAAAAATATGAAAATTGTATACAATAATATTCCCAAAAAAAACCTTCTATTTATTGTAAGTAAATATAGCTTAATTATTATATAAAGGCAGTAAACGAACGCCAATAAAATTAAAGTAGATTTTTTAAATAAAAATATGCTTATAATTCGTAGATTTGCTTATTGGTATATTTTAAAGCATAATTTTTTAAAAGGGTGCACGAAATGTCAGATTGTATATTCTCTTGACAGATGTCATGTCATCTGGAATTTTTTTCATCGTTCATACGCTTAATTAATTTAATAAAAAAAGTTTTGATATTTTAAAGTTTATTGTGTGCATTTAACAAAAATTGTATTTAAGTTTATAGTTTTCGGCGTATAAAATGGAAGAAATATAATTTATTAAGTTTAAAGTTTTAGCTACTATATAAATAAAAAAGTTTTGCAAAAGATTTTTTATTTTTTCTAAATACATATATATATAAGTAGATATATAGTTGCCAAATTTGAGAACATCAACCATCAATCACAGGAGACAACACAAAATGCATCATCATAATAATGTTCGTAATATTCATCAAACAGCACATATTCGTCCACAACATAATCCAATGAATATGATGCCACCAAGATCACAAATTATACCATATATTTCAACTCAACAGCCACGGGACCTTAATAGGTAATTTATTTAAACAAATATTATAAATATTTAGTCTGTGGGAAACTTTATATCGATATTTTTAAAAGGTATATGACCTTAATTCAATTCGTATTTTTCCCGTATTTTAATAAAGTTTTGCACACAATAATATATTTTAATTCAATAATATAACTCGTTTCTTCCTAATTTTTTTTTTTTATGTTTTAACTATAGACAATTTCTATTAAACTCTTCACGCATCCATAAGAGCAAAGAAGATAAAAAACTTAAATTGTTTGTATAAATATAATTTTTAATAAATTCTACTCGTTCCCTATCAAACAAAAAAAAACCATAATTCACTGCAACCTGAAAATTACGAAAAAAAAAAACCCTTTTTAATTTTTCTTCAAAAACATTTTTCGTATCCTTGCTTGAACGGTGGTGTGCTAACAAAAACGCAATCATCTTTTTGGCTAGTTGACACACAATATTTTTTAAAAAGAACATTCAGTTGGTTTTAATTGGAAAAAATTCATAAATTGAATACTTATAAATAATATATATAAATTAAATAATTGGAATATAATATAAAAATTAATATATACACTTTGTTTAATAAATGGGAAAAAGGAATATGGTTAGAAATTTTAATTTTACCACTGTGATTTTTTAAAAAATTATATACATATAAGGTTATTATAAATCTGATATTGTGATTGAAATTAAATTATTTAGGAAAAATTATTCAAAAGAATATTTATTATTATTATTTAACACTTGATTTAAATGATAAGCCCAAAATAAATTGAAATTTTTTGAAAAAAGTAATGATAAACTGTGAATTATTAATGATTTTTCTTAAAGATTTATTATAAAATTTCATAAAAATAATTAAATGTGTATTAGTAAAATTAATAATTATTATTGCTATATATTTACAACGAAATAACAAAATTTATCCAAATAATCATGAAACTTCTATTGTTTGTACTTCTTATGAAATTGAGGATTTTAATATATTACTCAATTATGTATAATAAAAAAGTGTTTCAAGAATCAAGACTGAAGGAAACTTCTAATAGCTCATAACTTAAAAAATACAAATGGTCAATTATAATATTATAAACGTTTTAAAAGAAACCTCTTCATTGTTCAAATAGGAAGAAACTTATACATAATATTTTTTAATTTAACGCTACTTTCATTTTTTTACTTATATTTTATTAAGAATGTATTTACAAAAACTAGGAAAATTTGGCAGATTAATTGTGAGTTTATTTGCAATTTCATATATATTTGGTTCACAACATTCACAATTCACAGTTTATCAAAGAAATTAAGAATAATCATTAAATAACTATATGACTAAACCAGATTAATGGTCGTTTATTTACTTAATAAAAACAAATAAAAATATTTTATAATATAAAGAATCTGGTAAAAATATTTTATAATATAAAGAATCTGGTAATATAAATTAATTCATGTTTCAAACCAACGGTTAATAAATTGAATTTTAAATAGAAAAATGTGAGTTTCGATAGATAGATCAATCTTTAATTTAGGGCTTTTATGCTTGTTTCAAATATTTATAAAGGAAACATGAAATTGATTTTTCGAAGAAATTAGAGATCTGAGATATCAGTTAATGGCTACTATCATATCTTAAGCACAAAAGTGTTCATATCGCTAAAATCGGATGGAAAATCACTTAATTATTAGCAAAAACTCCATTTTTAGGGAGCATATAAAGTATCAATAAAATATTGTGGAATGATTAAATAGAGAAGGTTTCTTGTAGATCCAGAGTATAAGCGATAATAGACAGGCGGACAAAGTGAAATCTTATAAACTATTTTGTATGATAGTAGTATAAAAGTATACCTACAAAAAATATATTGATAGACAATTTTTTTTAAATATTATTCAAAATATATAATTGCAAATGTAATAAAATTATGCTACTTGGGGTGTTGATATAATCTTTTTTTTTCTTAGGTTTATTTCTCTTATTACATTTTATACAAAGGATCCTGTTTTTTTTTTACAATAAACTTGATAATCAAAAACTTGTTCCTATTAAAAGTATCCCTTTTTTTTATTAAAAATTTTCAATCTCTAAACTTTCAATGTCTCAACTTTGGTCTATAACATAAAATACAGAAAAATGAACCAAGTCAGTGTTTACTTTCTACAATAATTTTCTTTAAAGCAGCAAAATTATAAAATTTAAAAAATTGGGTTGTGTCTTTTCATGATTATTCTCTCGCTTATGATTTGAATTTTATAGTTGTATTGTCATTATTATTATTTTCATCCTTTTATGTACATTGTATGTAATTTAAATATAAATGTTATGAGGACACAAAGAGTTCTTCAAGAATCATCATCAACAAAATTCTACATATAAAAATATTTGTCATTGACTTACTCTATTCACAGTATCATTAAAAACATTGAAAACAACAACAAAAAATCCCGTGGATATTTTTTTTGTATTTCTTATTGTTTAGTGATTTAAAACAGGAACAAAACAAAAATATATTATTGTAGAGTAGAAGAATAACTTAACCAAAAAAAAAAAATATATTCTTTGACCATTTTCCATTTTGATATTTCCATTTTTTGGATAATATAATAATAGACCAGTCGTCATCATACTGTGCTGAGTCCTTAAGAGAATTAGTGATTTATATTAATAAATATGCCACTGTTTTTTTCTGTTTTTGTGTCTTTATCCAACATACCAAAATGATCCTGAATAACATAATATTATAGTTAACCCTAAAAATTATATTCATAGTATCTGTTTTTTTTCGGGATTTTATATTATTATATGTATTTACACAAGCAATTGTATAAATACTGGGTGTCATCAGTGATGCGCTTTTGAATATTCAAATAGTATAAATTTATCAATATTTTTTTTTGTTGTATTATAATTTTTTGGATGACACCTTGTGTTTATGTGTGTTCTTTTTGTTAATGAAAATTTAAATTTAAAATACAAGTATTAAACATATAAACTCAAATTGTATGCTGCACACAAGATAACAAAAAATTAAAAGGTCTATTTTTGGGTATATAATTTTTAACCACAAAAGTGATCCATTTTTTGTATTACCAAAAATATAAGAATATAATTGCGAAGGGGTCAAATTCGTGGAGACTATGAAAAGATTTTTTTTTTTTTTGAAGATTTATTGTTATTAAAAATATAATGAATAAAAGAATAGTTTTTGATTTTTCTGAATCGAAATGTTGAAGTGGAAAATTAAGATATTTTTTGTTAATCTTATAAAAAAACTACTAAATTCAAGTAATAATTATGTGATTTTTATCTTATTTTGTTAATTGACTATTAAAAATATTAAATTAATAAATTGTTAATACATTTTTAAAAATAAAATAATTTAATTTCAGGTTGGGTCCTCATATACCACAACAGCATTCCCAACAACGAATGAATTCACAAATGCATCAAGCGCCACAAGTTTATCATTCTAAAAACAGACTTATATCAAATCATAACAGCAGTAATAACAACATTAATAATAATACAATTCTTCACGGTTCTGGAGCAGCAATACCAGGACCATCAATTAAGCAACAGCAACAGCAACAACAATCTACAATACATCCACAAATTTTACAAAATATATCACATAATTATCAACAGAAAATTATTTCTGGTAATCATCATGGTGGTAAATCATCTGGCACTGTACCACCACCTGTACAACAAAAATTAAATGATGAAAAACTGAAAGAACAATTACGAAATGTTAATGATTCAATACATAATCAACAACAACAACATCAAAATACTCGTCGAAATATTCCAAATCATATACTTGCTTCAAAACAAAATCATTTATCATCTCAACAACCACACCAATTACAATCACAGCAACAACAACAACAGAAACAGCAAAAACCTCAGCCAAAAATTACATTACTTACCCATAATAATAGTAATAGTCATCAAAAAATATTGAAAAATCTTAATATTTCTCAAATTAGAAATTCACCGCCATTAATAACAACAATTGCAGCAAATGTTGTAACAACATCTACTAATGCTGCTCCAAAATCAGTTTTATCGAATGTTACTGCTTCTACAAAAATTATTAATGTACAGTCAAATTGTCCTGTTGCAATAATTGCATCACAACAACAGCAGCAGCAACAAAAAAGTTCAAATACAATTCAAACAGCAACTGTTGAAAATTGTAATTGTAAGTTTTATTTATATTTTTAGGACTCTTTTTGAGAAGCCAGAAATCCCTTATGTTTTTTTTATATTTAAAAATCTAATGCTGCCCGCAAAAGACTTTTGTTGCACAACGAAAAATAGCAATCTGAATTAGTAAATATGCGTCCACACTTTGGAAATTTAATAGAAATTATTGTATATAAAATTTTCGGAAATTATCTTTATAATGAACTTCAAATTTAAATGGATATCAAAAATAATATTACCACCGAAAAGTAATAAAGAGTAAATAAAATTGATTATCCTCTAGATCTAGATGGATCTACAACTCAAATTGCTAAAATATTTGTTCTAGAAATAATAGGAGTACAATTTACCTAGAACGCCACCTAGCTAAAAATTATATTTAAAGTACTTGATCTATTTTAGTTTTAGACTATTTTTTAACTATTATACTAAAATATTTCACTGTTCAACTAAAAACGTATTAACATTAAACTAGTTTTCTGCGCGGCATGTTTTTTTTTTTTGGCATACATAATTTTCTAATATAAAATTCTTTATTTTACAGCTTCTGAAATAATATCTAGTAGTAAAAATCAGATGGCACCAGCAGTTTCACCAATAATTGAGCAAACTAAAAAAAATTTAACAACAACAAATAAAGAAAAATATACTTGTGGACAAATATTGCAATCAACATCAGGAATAGAAAATTATACAAATTCAAAAGAAAAAACTCCAATGTGTTTGGTAAATGAATTAGCTAGATACAATAAGGTATACCTTTTTTTTTTTTGTAATAATTGTATGTATAATTTTTGTCATAATCTGTAGATAACACATCAATATCGGTTAACTGGTGAACAAGGTCCAGCTCATAGTAAACGTTTTACAGTAACATTAAAATTAGGCGATGAAGAATATACTGCAGATGGTCCTAGTATTAAAAAAACACAACATACGGCAGCAAGTGAAGCAGTTGCGAAAACAAAATATGAACATCCACCACCAAAAACTGTACGTCATAAAAATGGTATAATACGTTCGGGAATTGCTACTATTACTCCAACAGTAGAATTAAATGCATTGGCAATGAAATTAGGTGAACCAACAATTTATGTTTTTGATCCAGCAGCTGCTGGTGTTACTAATTCAAGTATACAATCTGCTGGTGGTAATAATACTATTGGACTACCATCTCAACATCACTCAATATCAAATAAATATTCTTCACATCAACAAACCCAAGGACCAAATATTTTTCCAGAAACTATTGGTGGTCAATATCAATATTTAAATCATCGAAATAATATTTATTTAAATGGTAGTGGTGGTATTCATCATGCACGGTTTCCATCACATCGAGGTGGACGTGGAACATTTGGCCAAAGAGGATCATTCCTTAAATATAATCAACATGTATAAAAAAAAAATATTTTATTTTTAATTGTAATTTTAAAAATATGATTTTTTAGCCGAGATTATTACCTTTTAATGGAATGCTATCTGTATATGCAAAAGATGCTTGTAAGATAACACTAATGGTTGGTAAAAAAAAATTTGTTGGATCTGGTCCAACAATTCAATTAGCAAAACATGATGCAGCTGCACGGTAAAATTATTATTTTATTATTACAAATTAAATAATCGTGATATTAATTTATTTAATGTTTTTTTTAGAGCCCTTGAAATTTTAAAACCTTTAGGTGAAGAATCTTCTACGAATTATGATAATAATAATGACACTATAAATATCGAAACAGATCCAAATTCAGATAATAAATCACCAATATCATTGGTACATGAAATGGCATTGAAACGTAATTTAAATGTTATTTTTGAAGTTAAAAGTGAAACTGGTCCACCACATATGAAAACTTTTATAACAATTTGTACTGTTGGAACAACTGTCGTAAGTATTTATATAAAACTTTGTTTGCTCCTGGAAATACGATCTCAATAGATTTTTTATTTTATTTTTGAGTATTATTTCATTATGAATCAAAAAGCCGCAAATTTATGAAGTTTTTTCATTTTACTATTGGGTCGTTCATAATTAAAAAATTGCAATAAAATTATTTGTAATTTTTTTTTGTTTTGGGCTCATATTTCCGGGAACTAAATAAAATTAAATAAAATTCTCCTAATCGTAATTATGAAAAACAGACTGAAGGTGAAGGAAATGGTAAAAAAATATCAAAAAAACGTGCTGCAGAAAAAATGTTAGAGGAATTGAAAAAATTACCATCAATAATAGATGATACAGATGTTACACCAACTGCAGCAGGATATCAAAATGGTAACAATGGTAAAGTGGGTAGAGTGAAAAACTCAAGACGTGATACACACTCTTCCCAAGCTACACATTCACAAGGCGGCCAACAAACACCTTCATCAACTGGACGTAAAAAATCTAAAAATTTAATTAAAGAAAATTCAGCAGAAACAGATTATCATGATGGTTTTAATCCAATATCAAAACTAATACAAATCCAACAAACATTAAAAGAAAGAGAACCAATTTATACTATAATTGAAGAAAGAGGAGCACCACGTCGTCGTGAATTTATTGTAGAAGTAACTGCTAGTAGTAAGTCAACTAAAGGAGTCGGTTATAGTAAGAAATTGGCAAAGAAAAACGCTGCTAAAAGTAAATTAATATTAATAATTTTTTTTTGATTATGTATAATTATTTATTTTATATTTTTAGATCTTCTAGCTTTGATGGGATATGATACAATATCCAATTCTAATAAAGAAAATGATTCAAATATAGTCAATACTGCTGAAACCATTAATAATAACAGTGAAATTGAAAAACCAACACAATCTCGTAAAGATATTGTTACTTCTAGCCTTAATAATAATAGCAATAATAATTCATCGTCAGCACCAATCAGTCAAAGTGGAAATACTAGTAGACAAATTGTTCCTGGGATAATTCATTTACCACAAACGAAAAGTAAATAAATATTTCTAATTAAAAAAATATTTGTTAATTCCGATTTAAGGCTTTCTGTATATTGCTTAAAAACTATAAAAATAAATTTTTTTAGTGCTAGTGAAGCTGGTCCTTTATATAAAATTAAATAATATTGTTCTTTTTTTTTTAGTAAATCTATCGGAAACTGAGCAAACAAAACAGAATAATAAAATTCAGCAGAAATTAAGCGATAATTTAAATGAATCTCAACTTAAAAAACAATCTAATGAATCATCATCACCACCACCGAAATCAGAATCTCCAATATTAGAAAAACCCCCATCAGTATCATCATCATCAGATTTTGCTGTTCGACCTAAAGATCAATTATTATATTTGGCACAACTTCTTGGTTTTCAAGTATAAATGAGAAATTTTCTTTAAAAAATATTATATTAATTTTCTTTTATATACGGTATTCATCTTATTTTCTTTGCAGGCTGTTTTTTCAGATTATCCAAAAGGAAATCATGGTGAATATTTAACAATAGTAACACTTTCAACAGATCCACCACAAATATGTCATGGAGCAGGAGCTGATACAGATGCATCACAAGATATAGCTGCAAGAACTGCATTACAAATGTTAAGTAAATTAGGTTTAGACAATGTAATCCCAAAAGAAAAGACATCACCCACAACACAAAAGCAATCATCATCTACAACTAAAGTATTATCGGTAGCGGCGGACAGTTCCAAAATTTAAAACAAAAAAATAAATAAAAAATTTATCAAATTATATAGAAAAAAAAAACATTTTTTCTAAGTATTTATGTGTAAACTAAATTATTGATTAAAAAAGCAGAAAAAAAAAAAATAATTATTATTTAATGTATAACTAATTATTATTAAATATAAAAAAAAAAATAATTAATGTACTTAACATTTAAAAAAAATTGTATCCATTTCAAAATAAGAATGAACTTAATAATATGAATACACTTTATTGAAAAAAAAAAAAAATAAGGAAATTGTTGAATTTTATTTATTTGTGAACTCTTAAGAAAAATCTAGAAAAATTACTTTATTTATTTACTTTTTTTTTTTTATTTTTTTTTTTTTATTTTTGTTCTAATTTTTAAGATTTTGCTCTATCCCTCCAAGATAATTGTTAAATTCAAATAAATATTGTGTAAAATCTATTAAAATGTTTCAATAAAGAAGTAATTTTTTTTACAAAATAAGGATAACAAGGAATCGTAAATATGTTACGATTCTTTATTTGTTTATTTGGTTAATTTTAAATTTATAAACATTTTGAATATCAATTTTTTTTTGTAATTATATTTATTGTAGTAGGTAAACGTTCTTTGTTTTTCATTAAAAATAAATTGTCGTTAAATGTTGTATCACACTAAAACAATTTAAAAACAGTTAGATAATTATAAATTATACCATGTTATGGGTAAAAAAGTAATATTGTACTAAAATATTTATAATAAGTAATATTATTGTAACAACAATATGATCAATTTTTATAAAATATAAAAATTATGATTACAAATATTCACAAAAAATAATTCAAATAAAAATATAAATTATGAAATAAAATTATATACGAAATTATATAAAAATTGATCATATGTTTTTGAACAAAAATGTAATTAAGAAAATTGTAATAAAATGAAGTTCGAATTAAAATGAATTAAATAATAATTAATCGTTTATATCGCTTTTCCATAAATATTTTCTATATTTTAATTTCTGATGCCGAACCGATCTATATTTTTGGAGTAAAGAAAACTAATTGATCACATTCAATTCGAGTTTTTTGTAATTTAAATAAATAATTGAATATTAAATTTTAAAACAGACACTAAATGAAATTTGCATATTTTTAGGCAATTGCAAATAGTGATAGATTTACACTCACAAAGCAAATTTTGAATTCCTCCTGAATTGATTACTCAGCATCAACATATTTCAATTCATTCATTGGGCAGAAAAATTTATGATATATAAAATTCCTTCTTTTTATGGTGAGGTTTCAATTCCGTCTTACTATGTGGCCCAATTTGGCGGCATCCTCTTACAATAAATCAACTAATCAATCGAAGATAAAGGTTGGAAAGGTTGAAATTGTTATTACCTGTGAAATATGAGGAATGAAAACAGCGTTTTTTTACAAAATAGTAACAGCGCTTTCGAAAGAGGATTCTTTCATTGCCCGGAATTCCGTACTATTCTTTGTAGAAACTAGACTTATAATTTTAGCATCTCAGTTAACAACTTTAGCCTAATAATAATGCTTTCCATATTAGTTATAAAATTAAAATAATTTTCTTATGATTGGTATCATTGTTTGGTCAGTCAAATGCAAATCAAAATTCCTGTTTCATATTTCATTTTTTATTTCAATTTTCAAATCAGAAATCAGATTGATTTTTTTTGTCGTCGAGTCGAGTAGAGTTAAAAATATATGTCCTCTCAATAAAAAAAAAAGTTTTTCGTGTAAAATTCTTTTCTTTAATCTTTACTTTTTTTAAAACAAAAAGAAATAATTTAATAAATTTCCTTTTCGAAATAAAATTGTGAATATTTTTGTTTATTGTTTTATTCCATAAAAGTGAGTGAATTAAAAAAAAATTACACAGTAAAACATCAAAAAAAGTTTAATTTTTGTGCTTATTTGATTTATAATTTTAATAATTATAATTATACAAAAATTTTGTACCAAAGAAAAATTGCGCTATTTTCTTTTAAAATAATTTGAAATAATCTCTTTAAATAAATGTTTGTTTAATAAACTCATTTCGGATTCGGATATAATAAAAATTGAAATAAAGAATTTTTAGTGACATCATAATTGATTTCGCGGGCGGCTTTTACTTTTTTTTTGTAAATGAAATTTGAAATTAATTTATTTATGAATTGGAAAATTAAAAGATATTTAGGCGAATTTAATATTTTATTTATTTAAGTTAGACAGACAATTACAATATTTTCAATTTGAATTTTTTGAAATACTTAAGATTCTTGTATCAAATTTGCCAATTCTTCATTTTTATTATTTGTCCTTGTCTTCTGTCTGGTCTTGTACTAAAACAACAACAAAAAAAAAAAATAGAATTCTGTTTTTTTTTTTTTTTTTAATGATTAAATTTGATAATTAATAAATTTATCATTTATTTGAAACAATAATTAATAGTATAATTTCATGATTATCTCAAAATTTTAATAAAAATTATAGAAACTAAATTGTTAATATAAAATTCAGTTTTCCAATTCCAAAAAAAGAGACAACTATATTTGTAAATGCCAAAAAGAAAACGCCATTTTTCTCTGTTGTAAAATGTATAAAATAAAATATACAAAAAAAAATCTAAGTACTAGAAAAAATATATAATTTATTTTATACAAAAGTGTATTAACGAAAAAAAAATATTTCTTATATTATATTTTTTTGTACTCTACATTGTTCAGATAAAAATTTGTGTAATTTAAAAAAATAAAATAAAATACATTTTTAAATAAATTAATTTACACAAAGTAAAATATTATATAAAACATAATCATGGGCGATGAACTGCTGGGAGATCGTAATGATCCAGAATTAAAATATTTATCTGTAGAAAGGAATCCATTTAATGATCCGGCAACACAAGCTGAATGGACACAAAAACGTTTAGTTTGGGTGCCACATGAAAATCAGGTTTGTAAAATTATTTATCTAAAAAAAATCTGTAAATTTATTTTATTTATTAATTAATATATTTCTCAATTAGACAAAGGGTTGAAATTATTAATATTACCATAGGCAAATAATAAAAAAATGTGGTATCAAAAAGAAATTAAAATTTTGTGTGCGAATTAAAAACAAGTTTTAATAAGAAAAAAGAGGAAAATTTCTTCTGTTGAAGAAGAAAACCGAATTTAAATTTAATATTTATGGTGTTATTCAACTATTTAATAGTAATTCTAACCACAAATTCAATTGTGGTTAATGATGATGAGATTTACAAACAACCCTAAAATAATATAAACTTTTAAACAAGACTTTAAATTAAACTGCCAGCACAATTATTCGAAAAAAATTCAATTATCTTGGTTTTTTAAGTTTACAATATTTCAAATCATTTTTCAAAAAAATTGATATTGTAAAAATTGATATACATAAAAATTTCGATTCCGAATGGATTTGATACTCCCAAAAATATAATATACTTATATTTATATATATTTATTTCTTGAAAATTTGTTATTCATTTGCAGGTGGTTTTATTCGTTTGTCAAATAATCTTTCAAATTCAAAATTTAAAACATATTTTCTATTACACTTCTTTGAGTGTTGTGTTCACTATAGACAGTTTTATTTTAAGTTTTATGAATCAACAATTTTTTTTTAGTATAGCTGTCGATGAATGGGTTTAGTTTTATTATCAATTTTAATATTTAAATGGGGGGGCTATTGTTATATAGAGGAGAGACACACCCAAATATATAAAAATGTTTTAATTTTAACAAAATCACCACATACCTGATACGCGAAACCCGGCATTTTTTATTTTCAATTTTATATATTATTATATTGATGTATGTAATATGTATATTTATATACAGGGTGATTGATATTTAATTTAGGTGTTATTTTCAATAAAAACAGACTACAATATAATTTTTAAGACGTTATATACCACGAATATTATATGTAGAGTCCTGGTAAAAACTGTATGACGATTGTGTATGTAATTTCATGACATATCAAAATAATGTAAATAGAAAATTGAACAAAAATAAGATAAAACAGAAGGTCAAAAACTCGGTATTACAATTTGAATTAAATTGTTTAAAAGTTGTAATAATGACCTAAGAAATCATTCCAATAAGAGTTCAGCATCCCAAACGCAAACACCCTGTATAGTTTTATATATTCCATTCTTATTAGAGAAAACAACAACACAAGAGATTAAAGAAAAAAGTTTATATTTCATTTTTAGTTTGTTTTGCTGTGGTAAATTTATATATAAAAAAATTAACCCAAGATTGTGGAATTTCTTATGTTTTCTGTTTCTGTTTCTGTTTTTTTTTTTCTAGTTCTCTGTTTAGTCAAGGGGAAAAGAATCAAATTGGAAATTTTAAATGGAAAGTTGAAGATTATAAGTAGAATTGTAGAATTTATCTAAAAAATTCTAATCATATTTTATTTTTATTTATATATATAAGTATTTATTAATTTTACTTTCCTAATTCCGGAAGGAAGGAAACTATTTTTATCGGGCAAATTTAACCCAACACTTGTTTTTGTTCGATTTTCATATTCTGTAGGTATATAATTTTTATATTATAACTTCCAAAGTTGATGAAATACGTAAAAATATCTAATAACCAAAAAATATTACAATGAAATTCCTCACAAATGAGTAATTCTTTTAAAGTTACGGTCATTGGCAATAACTTAAAAGAAAAATAAAAGAAGAAAATGTTCCATAAGTATATACAAAATATTCGGATAGTTTGTAAATGACCACATTGGATTTTTTTTAAAAGCAATTGATATTGATTTATTACAATAATTTGTAATAAGTTTATTTTTGTTTTGATTGTTAATGAAAAATTATTTAAATTAATAAGTACATATGTATATATTTTTTAAAGTTGAAATCTTAATCAAAATCGAATCAATTATTTTTAATTAAAACCAAAAAGATTGTTAGAATATATTTTTTTATTCATTAGTTATTAAATTTTCTGTGTATAGAATCTATATATTTATTTGCTAATTCCTGAACAAGTTCCTCGTTTTTTTAACGCCCTGAACAAGTACATCGTTCATATCGGAACACATGCAGGATTATTGGGTGTAGAATAGAACGTAACTCCAAAACCCAATTTTCTATTATCTCTGTATGGGTGGAAATATTATAAGTGTTTTTAAAATATGTAGGTAATTTTCTTTTCTATGTGTTGTATCCTTCCACGCCAGTAAAAAGACCGAAATAAAGTCATTGCCTGTAATCTCTGAAGCAAATAATATCACAGTCATATTGAATTATTAGGTTTCGATCATAACTTGTCGAAGGCAGACTAATAATAATACATTGATTTTTAAATATCAAGTACAAATAATTTGTTATATTTCAACTATTACCATAATTCATAATCAAAATTAAATTTGCAGTGATTTTGTTTAACTATGAATATATCCTTTTTAATGTTTGTACATATGCTTTATATGAATTTTAAAATATGAACACGTGTTCCTTTTAGTCCATGAGACTGCGCAGAATTTTAGACTTTCTGTCAGAAGAAAATTAAAATAAATTATATTAACACAAATTTCAATATTATTACACTTGAAAATTCTATTATATATATACAAAACTTTTAATATAATAATTTATATAATAGTTTATATTAGTTACTAATAAAGTATATAAAAATATCTACAAATAATTTTCCGGCTGGTATCAGTAGTAATTGTCCAGGAATGTTACAACTAAATAGTATTTTTATAGTTATGACATTTTGTTAAAATCCTCAATTTTCATTCATTTATAATATATACTTATATAATCATAATGAAAAAAATTCAATTAAGTAAATATTTTTAAATAATTAAATTTGTATATTATTATTAAATTATGATTATTTTCACATTAAATTATGGGTATACCACAATGTCGATTTAAAGAATATTAACTACTAAGAAAATGATAAATAAAATTTTGATTATATGTATATTATTTCAATGAAAATGTGGACTAAATACAGACTGAGTTAATATAGGCTCAGAAAATGATGACAGAGATTACCGAGCTGTATATGAAAGTGCAAAAGCGTAGTTTATCGGAATTCGGAATATTTTTATCGGTTATTATTATCAGTCGTTATTTTTATATTTTATTCGACATTTTCTCCGAATCGAAATTTATAACAATACCGTAAATTACCTTTACGTTCATATTTTAAAATACCTTTTATTAGGAATTCCATTTATCATGTTTCAACCATTTAAAAGAAATTTATATTACTAATAATTACTACATAGCTTAAGACACTATTTAAAACAGGATTCAATTTAGTATAAATATTTTCATATATTTTTCAAATTTCCTGTTAATCATACTTTATGAGGCATTCCATAAAGTATGATTAACCAACAACAACAATATAAAACATATCAAATTTCGATATTATATTGATATTACATTGCAACATAAAATTTATTCAATGACTAATACACGCTGCTCTACTGCATTTCCAAATTAAATTTCTTTTTATTGAAAAATAAAAAATCAGCAAGTTATTGTTTTTTTTTTTGCGTCTTGAAGATTGAATGGGCACATCCAAAAAGGATAATATTATACAGTTTAAAATATAAGAGTTCATTACCCTAAATTTTCGGGAAGAATGCCAAAAAGAATTTCTTTTTTATAAGATATTCGTATTTGTAAAAGTTTTCTGGAGTTTTGAATATGCCACACAAACCAATTATAGGTTCTTCATATTACAATTTATAATAATTATATATATTTTATTAATTATTCAACATTATTCCATTAAAAAAAACCAATGTAAATAATAGTCTTCCATATTTAAAAAAAAATTACATTATATACTTTAATTTATTTGGTTTACACAAAATTACAAATTCCATTCTGATGTTGTCATCCATAAGCGTACAGCACAACATACGGTATCTATTTTTGTTATCAGTTCACTTGTTAATTAAGTTCTTTTTTTTTATTGTTTTAGTTTCTATTTAAATTTATAGTTTTTTTTTTTTAGTTTCTATTTACACGCAGATATTTAAACACATTTATTTAGTATATAAATTCAATGCGAAGTTCAAGGGCTCTAAATTTAAGTTTACGTATTTTTATTGTATATTTTCATTTTACACGTACATAATTTGTCTAAGCAGCATACAGCTAGCTAGTTCTATAGGGGGGAAATGGTATTGTAATGAAATGATGTGATATTATGCTAGGTGTCAATGGGATACTTTTGATACAATACCCATTACACATACCATACGCTATGATAAAAGTAAATTGAATATTAGTATTTTTCAACTTTTATAATTTTCAAACAAATAAAATCAATATACAAAATCCATAAATTGCTTCCATTCCACTTTACTACACCGACAATCTGCAATTGGGAGAGTATGAAAATGAGTAATGTTTTTTTTCCTTTATTACTCCACCTGTGAGCATAGGACTTCCACTTAGCATCTCCATTTCACTCGGTTAGTTGCTGCTGTTCTTACACACTATTCCATGTGAGATTACATTTTTCTAATTCCAGGAGTGATTACCGATCGTCTCCAGGTGTTCTTGGGACGACCTCTTGATCTTTTACCTTGAGGTTCCATTCTAACACCATTCTATTAATAATGTAAAGCACTCGTATAGCACAAAATTTGTATTTCCATAATGAATTGATTCCCAATATTCCTAATCACCCACTTAGAGGATAGCCCTCTCCCCTCTTAATTAAAACCTATTTTTATTATCCTTTAGGATAGAGTATATTTGAAGTTTTGTCTGTCGTAGCTAATCCAATTTTATTAAATTTTATTATTAAATTTCATTAGCTACGACAGATTTTGTGTTACAGGTATTCACACGTTCACTAGAAATATTTTATATCAGCTGCCCATTGCCATGCACCCAAAGCCCCAATCTAGTACAACAATGTCCGTGCTCGCAAAATTGTAATATGACGTCAGTAACTGCTGTTATATAAATCATTACAGAGCGTGAAGACGTTCACATTCGGATTTTTTTTTGTAAAAATTGGTTTTTATAATTTCTGTCAACCTAAATATATTTTTTGTATTGTAACTAACTTTTATGTTCTGTTACGAAATAAAATAAATAATAACCTTAATTTATATTGTAAATTTAATTTTTAAATATTTCGACTTGACTCTTTTGTAGATTTTTTTTTAACTCAAGATTTTATTATTTACAATCTTTATATTTTTTTTTTTTTAAATAAGTATTTTTCATCTGTGCAAATTTGTTTATTTTAATGACTCCATGCTTATATATAAATTTCAAATTTAGCAAAACTTTTTGATATTTCTGTGAGTAACATTGTTAACAAATTGAAAGAACCACCACCAGATCTTCAAAAAACAAAAAAAACATATTTTTTTTATTAATATTTCAATTGATTTTCGAAGAATAATGAAACTTACAAAAAAAATGTTCATTTTAAATTTCAACCTTTTTCGAAAAGCAAATAAATTTGTTTTGTTTATAAAAAAAATTTTCTGTTTACACATAGAAAATATGAAATTATCTTGACATTATTTAGTTTTTTTTTAATATTAAATTATGATTATCGGTGAATTCACAGAAAACAATTCCCAGACAAATAATTCCAACAAAAAAGGATTTTTTCAATTTTGTTTCAAAAATAATTAGCTTGAACAGTGGCTCCGTTCAGAAGTTCTGAGGAATTGGGAAAGATTTTTGAAAAATTATAACAGTTTTTAAATACCCCATTCCAAAACGCCAGAATAGGGCCGGATCCTGGTAACACATTACGGATTACAGACCCAAATTTTTGGTAAAAATATGTTGTCGTCATTCTTGAAATTGTTTTCTATAATTATTGTTTTTCTGTTAATTGACCGGATACCAATTGTTTATATAATATTCAACAAAATAAAATATTTATAATAAATAATTTAATTATTTATTTACCTATTATTTTTTTTCTTAAATTAATTTTCAGGGTTTTGTAGCTGCTAGTATTAAAAGAGAACATGGTGATGGTGATGAAGTTGAAGTTGAATTGGCTGAAACTGGTAAACGTGTTATGATACTTCGTGATGATATTCAAAAAATGAATCCACCAAAATTTGATAAAGTTGAAGATATGGCAGAATTAACATGTTTAAATGAAGCATCTGTATTGCATAATATCAAGGACAGATACTACTCTGGTTTAATATATGTAAGTTAAAAAAGAATATAAAAAAATATATTAAAAAAAAAAAACAATTTTGATTAAGCTGCCAACCTGGCTGTAACTCAAAAATCAAAGTTTGTTAAAACAGTATGTTATTGAAAAAAAATTAGGAATGCGTACGAAATTTCAGTGTATGTTATATAATTCTAAAATTGTGATAGGGACCCAATGAAGTTATTGATCTCCAAAATTACGGGCACATAGAAACTAGATGATGTGTTAAATTTAATTTACATTAGATAATAATTACTATACGCATACGGAGAATTTTTATTTCGAATATCTACTATCGAAAACGTAAAAAATATAATTTGGGAAATTTTCTTTGTTGTTTTTTAACTTTCATTCTATCACAACACTTCATAGTTATTCTATAACTCCTCGTAAAAGTTGTCATCAAAGTTAAAATTATTATATAAACTAATAGTAAAACGTAGGTGGAATAAACAATATTTTTTCTTATGTTTTTTTTTTTACTTTTTAAGGAAAAACCAAAAATCAAACTCGACATGAATTCTTAAATATAGTTTTGTTTTAATAGTTTTAAACTCATTAATAATAACGCCTACTCTCGATAACGTTTTTTCTATTCGAACTATATATATAAACTTCGCAAATTATATTAAATATAATCAAGTTTATAAATTCCAAAAAAAATTAATTATACAATGAAGGGAAGAAAGAAACGTAATAGTTATAATTATAATTTAAAATATTTGTAGTAGTTTATTAGCCTAATTTTTTTCTTAAAACTACATTAAATAATATTATGAATACATATTTTTTTATATAATATTTGCGTAAAATATTTTTTTAATTTTGTTTAAATATTTATTCAGCAAAATGGAAAACAATAAATTGAAATGGAAAATTACTTTTAAAGAAATATTCATGTACCGACATATCTCAGCATATTCGATTTGGGAACATTTACAATTATATTAAATTTTGGTAAATTTGGTTAATTTTGGATTAAAAGCTGTTTTTCAGTTGCGATCATTGAGCCACTTATCAATTAGAAAGCATTAAACTCTTTATCTGCAGTGCACCACTTCCGATTAGCATTATGTGTAACTTTTTGACCCACCATTTTTTTTTAGATGTCTTACATAACCCACAATATGCAAATAAAAGACAATTCAATAATTCACATTAATTTTGTCTAATGGCGTTAAGAATTGGGGTTAAAATTCTAAAAAAAAATGTTATTAAACAAAAAAAAATCAAAATATTATCCACTTCTCCAGTGCGATGAATTGTAACAGACCCGATTTGGGATACGAAATTCAAATAACATACAAAACTTGACTAGTAAGGTTTTTGGAACGGAATAGTTGATTTTCCTATTAATTTATACTACATAAGTTTCGTATATAATATTTTTAGGGTGCGCCCTTCAAATGGTGTGATAAAAAACGTTTATTTCAGTATATAATGATAAGAATATTAAAAAAATTAACTGAAATGCAGTCATATTTTTAAATTATACTAGAAATTTAATTCCACCAAACATATTTTACCATTCACTTTAAGTGCTACCCTTAAGTGCAAAATAAACACAAATTTAATAGAATGTTTTCAAAAAATATATGTAGTTTTAATAGACTTTAAAAAATTGATTATCTTACAAAAATTTATCTACTAGTTTCCACTGTGGGCGATTAATCTTTGTTTCGTAATATTCCTAAGAAAAATTTAGTTTTAAATATTTCTTTTTAGTTTGGTTTTGGGATAAACTTTATTTATCTATTATAATTCAAATTTCGTAGTTATTGTAAATATTATATACAATTCAAACTACTATGATTATTTTTGGAGTCATATTTACATGCATTACCTTAATAAATCAAAAACTTCAAAACGATGACCACCCATAGAAATGATTAGTTAATTATGAATTATTTTAGAGATAATAACAATCGTTTTAAAGAAATAATTATAATAATATACGTGTTTATTAATTAATTTTATTCTATCAATTATTTTATTAATTTTTTTTTCTTCATATCATTAAAATATCTCATGTTGATATAAATATAATCTCTATCCCCCAGAAATCTAACCAAATTAAGAAATTTCATATAAAGTACAAGGTAATAAATAATATTAACGAGAAAATAGTTTATTACAATTAATTTATTTATTAAAGTCGATTATAGAATATTAACAAAAAATTGTTGTAAATTTCATTTACTCGGTTTTCATTTGATCGGTACTTAGTTTATCTTGGTAGGTTTCATTGTTTCGCATATAATCGGCTAACTAGCCATTTCATTGTTATAATCATTTAATCGGTAAATTTATGGCATTTTATATAAAATAATTAAATTAAATATATATAAAGAGGATGCAATGATCAACCCGAGACGATTGAACACTTTCTGGATCACCGTCCCTGTCTTATGCACCTGAGACGCAAATGTTTTGGTTCATACTACATGAACGAACTGCAAAAAGTAGGGTTTACCGGTTGGAAACCAATTCTCTGTTTCAGTGGAAAGAGTTGTTGACTCTGCCAATCACCACGACACGTGTAATATGAAGGTTTCGAAGAGTACAATGGGCCTAGTTTTGGCCTAAGTGCATGAACCCCAGCGGTTACCCTCATAAATCAATATAAAATAATTCCAATATTGATTTACAATGCCAAATATCATGGGGTATTATTATATAAAAGAAATTGGACTGATGACTGACTATGTACCAGTATTGCCTCAATGTCATTAATATATTCGTCAACATCACATGAACTTTTATTAATTGATTTTAATAGCCTGTAATTAAATATTGGAAATGCCCAATAAATAAATATAATAATCCAAAAAAATTAATGATAAAAATGAGATTTCGAAATGTTCTTGCTTATCGTCATGAATAAGGTGGATACACACCAAAATATTGTCATCCGACAAGCTATATATTGTGTATGAAAACAAATTTAGATAATGTACAAAATTGGTCAAACAAGAATAGAGATGGTATTCTGTAAGCATCGAAATTACGGATTTCGGGAAAATTGCCAAATTTTATTCGTAATTAAAAATAATTTTCTTTTTTTAAATATGTAATTTACATTCATAGTTTTAATAAAAGCCAATTTTTATTATATAAGTGCATTCAATTTAATGTTGCTACAAAAACTTACCGACAGTCGCACTGAACGAACCGACAAACAGATACTAAAAATCATTTTTTTTTATAAAATTTCAAAAAAAAAAAAATTTCTCTATATAATATGTATATAAAAAATATGTCATCATAACATATTTTATTAAATGAAGTAAATTTCAATTACTGAGACAAATATTTAACCAATTGTTATTATAAATAATTAATCTCGATTAAAATTGAACATTCTTAAATATAAAAATTATTTTCAACTAATTCATATAAAAACTATCAACTAAACATAATAATTAATTATATAGAAAATGTTTTATAAATTATTTTTAAACTATAAATACCTAATAAATTAAATTTTTAAAATATTATTGTGCAGAAATGTTGTTTTTTTGAAGGTTTCTCAACTCAACTAAAAATTAATGCTGTTTCCGTAATTTAATATTTTTCACTTTGGTGTGTTTTGTAATTGCATATTTAATTAATTAGCGGTGGGTTGAGAAGGTTTAATTTGAAAAGAATTTATTTATATAAATAGATATTAATTAATTTGAAATAATGAAAAATTTAAATTTTATTGAAGAATATTTTGTTTATATTATTTAGGTATATAATTTAATAATTATTATACATTTTTTCGTTAGTATTATTAAGATATTGTAAATTAATTTTTATTATAGCACAACCTAAATACAAATAACATAAAATTATCAAATAATTCCGAATTATTTACATTAATTAATATAATTTATTGCCAATTTATAAAATAAATATTTGAATTGAATTATAAATATTGTTATTATATAATTTGATTATTTATGTCAATTTTATTTTTCTATAAATATTAACTTATATTATTGTAATTGAAATGTTTATAATAACTCCGAAATATTGAATGTCAGTACCGAATTTTTCGATTCCTTTAATTGTTTCTAGTATGACGTTTTGTAAATACTTAATTGAAAATATTTTAATCCAAATATAAAGCAATATGTTCCCGGGTCTGATATATCTAATTTTATTGCAGTAGATAACCTCGTCCTAAGCACACAAGTATTTATTTTACAAAAAGGATTGAATTATTCACAAAAATACGTTGTGGAATTATCAATTACCAAGAATTGGTGGACCAAAATATCTAGAAGTATCAACTAGAATTTGAGTTGGTTTGAAGGTTAAAGACATATAGATTCTGACAATAAACGATTACAAACAGACAGACGGACTGACAGATTGCAAAGAGAAAATTTAAAGCATATTAATAAATTATGTAAATTCAATTTTAAATCCGAATAGACAGACGGAAGCAAGAATAGCAAAATAATATTATGATTTTCGCTGTGTCAATTCAATAATCGATTAAATGTAAACTTACGAAACAATGGAAATCTTCGTAGATTTTAGTTAATGCAAAACTTATAAGTCTACTGACAAGCTCAAAGGGTCTATTTCTATTCTAATTGCCTCTAAAGTTTTCCTGTTACCAAAAACTTATGAAAACTTTTATAATTCAGTTCTTGCTATGCACTACATAATAAATTTATTATTTATAATTTCAAGGTGTATATTAGGAATTTCATCCTGATTTATATATACAAGAAATAATTTTTATCTCTATATACAATAATATAATTTAAAAACCCACGTTTCCGGTTTCAAAGGTTTTTGAAATATTTAACTTTTTTTTGTCTGTCTGTACATGATATTTTTAAACAAAATTTAGATCTCCAGGTAGTCAGTCATCAGCACATAAAATTTTGTTTGTTTATGTATTTTTATGATTTTTGTTGATTTTTCAATATAATTCATAATTACCAAGCAATGACGTCATTTTAAATATATCACACTCTATATAAATAAAATAAATAAATATAAAATAATTTAATAACCACCTAAAAAAATACTTTCTTGTACCTTGTATTAATATCTGATAATAATTTTATCTATAAAATAATTTATATTTATTCATATTTTTTTTGATTTATTTTTTTATTATGTTATTGACTTTTTTACTGAAAAATACTAACAAAAAATTGTTGGATTTAATATTTAATAAAAATAAAAAAAAAAAAACTATACTAAAAAGAACAGCGAAAAAAACGATTCACTCGTGAGTCATACTCGTAACTATGTGATTTTTATATTCCATGCAAACAAATGTTTATGAAGGGACGTGTTAAAATCTGACTATATAAAAAAAGAAAAAGATATAAAAAAATTTTGGTATTAAATTAAGATCTGTAAAGAATTTGTCATCTTATGATTAAATGGAAAATTTGGTGGGTAAATTGAATTCATCTAAAAACCTTATCCTTTTAAAAGGGTCTATAAAAATTTGTGTATTAAGTTTTTTTTTTAATAATAAATAAGACTTTAATTAATATTTTTTAAAGTCATGTTTACCCAGAATTTACAATTTTTATATAAGTTTCAATATGAACAAAATGTAAGAAAATATTGTGCAGTAGCGGTGCAATAGTTTTATATTAATACAACATTCTTCTAAGATTTTACGACAATATTAAAAATTCGAAAATATTTTTTCTAAATCAAATATTTTAAATATAATTTATTTAGATAGTCATATCTAATCTGTAGGGGCTAATGAATTTTTATATAACAAATTAAATATTAAGCAAAAAAATATTTAAATTTTTTCGATTTTAACCACACTTTTCTAATGCGACGGCTAAAATTGTTGGTGACCTTTTACCATATCAAATTATATATTGCAGTTTGGTATAAATAAAATTGTTCCAATATGGTCAGAAAATGTCCGAAAATGGCTACCTAATATTAATATCGTATCTCGCAAGTTATTCAACGTGTTTTAGGTGAATATTTACTATGTTAATAATGACGGACAGACAGACAATCATTAAAGCGTTCAATATAAGAAATTTTACGTTTTTCTAAAAAGCATAAAAACAAAAGACATTAAAAAGTCTTTTAATCAGGTTTTTTTTCATTTAAAATTTGAACTTAAGTCCAAAACCAGAATTCTTATCAGTACCAGCTTAAGTATTATTTATCCTATGCTTTTAATTGTACATCTAATTTTTGATAAGTTATTTTCAAAATATTTTGGGATCCAGTAATACTTAATCTATTCAGAATAATATCTATAAATCTATTTAATATTTTATATATAAAACAAATATTTTTTATTTATTTTTTTTCAGACATATTCTGGCCTTTTCTGTGTAGTTGTTAATCCTTATAAAAAACTACCAATTTATACGGAAAAGATTATGGAACGATATAAAGGAATTAAACGACATGAGGTGCCTCCACATGTTTTTGCAATTACAGATACTGCTTATAGATCAATGTTACAAGGTAAGTTATAAATTATTAAAGAAATTAAATTTAAATAGAAAATTGAACAGACAACAAACCTAGGGGTAACTCGAAATATAGAGTTTGTTAAAAATTCTTTGTAAAAAAATAATTGAATAATTATATGTAACTTTGGAAATTTAGATATGAATAATGAATCCAATGAAATTACTGAACTACAATTTTATGGTTACAATTGCAACATCATAAATCATCGTAAAATTCATAATATTGAACATAAAAACATTAAATACGAATTTGTATATAGAATTTATTCGTAGAAAATTTATAATTTTAAAATTTTTTTTACCTTATTTTTTATGTTGTTATTAAAAATCAATGATTCACAAATTAAATTAATATTTAAATTTTTTTTTAAACAACCGTTTTATTCTGACTCATTCATATTAGACAGAAATATTAAATTAATAATTTATTTTGCAGTATTGACAAAGCCCAAAATTTTATCATTTTCTGTCTAGTTTTGCTGTACTTTAACAAATTATTATTTATATCAATTAATTTTAGAATTGGTTTTTAGGATTTTTTATGTATGTAAAATGGATTTTTTGACAAATTAATTAAAAATATTATATTACTCAAATTTTATACCGAAAAGAAATCAGAAATTCATTTAAAATTGAACATTTTTATTAGAGTTTGTTGTATTTTGCGTTTGAAAAATGGCAAACAATCCTTTGGTCTACTTGAAAAATATATAAAATACTTTATAACCAGAATAACAGAGAAGTGACAATGAAATAATACTCGAGTTGTTGGTATTGGTATACTTTGATATTTTTAATTCCTTAAAATAAAAATATTTTATAAGAATAATGATGATGACGCGACGTGTTGTTTTATATAAATCGTTATGGTTGAATTGTGTCGCTCTTTTAGAATGTTTTTATTCGTCGTCGATTTTTTTTTTATTTAAATAAACAAAAATAAAAAAAAAAAATAAAAAAAAATTCAAAAAGAAAGATGAATAAATCTGAAATATTTTGAAAATACACTGTTTAAATTTGTTTGGATTGATTGTAGAAATATTAATATTCATCTAACTTTTCCTGCTATTATAATAAATTATGCAAGTTTTACATTGAAAGTATATTTTGATAATTAGAGTTTAGATTCGATTTTACAGGTAGGACCACTAGTATTCCCAATCACTGTAACTATAGGGCATATTGTGATTTCCCTTTTCTAATTATGCGTCGCTACTCAGACCCGTACGCCTCGCATTCACACAATATTGATATGAGTCCAGTGCTATAAGAGCAGCCTGGCTATCTAAATATATTGTGATGGATTTGTTAATGTATTTCCTTCTTAGGTAATCAGAGTTAAACCTTAAATACAAACATTGTCTTCGTATGAAGAAAGGACACTTTCCATAGTTTGGAGTAATTTAACTTTATGTAACCATTAAATATACTTAAAATATTTGCAGATTTTTAAAAATAAATTCATATTCAATCATTTTCGAGCATATTCCATCAGTTTACACTTTTAAAATGTTAGGTTTTATTAGAGCTAATCTACATATTACTTTTTTGCTAAGTAATGGACAGTGAAACGAATAATTAAAACTAAACGAAAGTTTTACTTACATTACATTGACAGTATTTCGTAAATTAATCTAAAAAAAAATTATTGCAAATATACGAACGGAAATTCAAAGCTTTTTATATAACTGATTAAGTAGTAAACATTTAATTAATATTTCCAAAAATATAGGCATCTAAAATTGACTTAAGTTTCTTGTTTCTGAATTAGATCTTCTTAGCTGGTTCCTTTTGAGATACTCTTTGGTTTAGTAGAAAATTTACTAATCAAAAAGTTACATAATCCAGCAAATTAATGTAAATACTAAATTCAATAAATTCATATTTATAATTTTCGCATCTCAGATTTTTCATCATAGACTTTTCATTATGGTAAAGTAAGAAAGATCATTTTTGGCAGATAATGACTATTGAAGTTGGCTATTTTAAGAAAGTTTCAGAGAAATGTGAGATTATTTAACTTAGTATTTACGCATATAATCGAATAATATACTCTTTAGGAACAATTTGGTACAATATTTTTTCAGAAATTTATGTATTATAGTTGAAAATGAACCAAGGATTTTGTTACAATACACAAAATGTTATAACCCCATAAGTTTTGCGATCCAAATGTTCAATTAGAAAAATCTACCATATTTTTAACTGTGTACATATATATATAAAAAAAATATTATACTTAGTATGATACATGTACTCGCAAAATATGTCCACTTGGTCTGAAGAGCGTCATCAAGATAAAGAAATAAAAATCTCAACTTTCCTTATGGTATAATGTATTTTTTTTTATGATTTTATATGGCTCTAAGATAATTTTGACGCCAAAGACAAGTGACATATTACTTATTAAAGCGTTTCAAATATTGAATAAATAAAAAAATACTATAAAAATGATTAATTCTGTGATATTTTTATAATAATTTAAATACAAATTTTAATGCCTAATAATAATAAATTATTATTTAACCCGTCAATCAAATTTTGTGTGCTATATAATATAGACGATTATGCAATTTCATTATATCCAATACATTTTTAAGTCATGCATCCCAATAATTCCATCTATGGTAATGCTACTATAATAATAAGGTCAATTTACTATTATTTGTCGATTAAAATTCAAATTGATTTTTTTATTAAATATAAATTGAGAGTAGACTAGTAGACTATCCCCAATTAAAACACAATCATAAAATTGATTGGAAACATATCATCGTAAGTGTAATTTATTATTCAGTTGTAAAATGAACAGAACAAAAAAATACATAATATTAATAATTTGTTGTCGTGTAATTGAAATTAATCATTTAAAAAACATAAAATTTCTGATTTGATATGAGAAAACGAGAAATTACTATCAAAATTAAAAGTATAATGACCTCGTTTTTTTTTTTGTTCAATTAAAAAGCATCAGTAATAAAACAATTCTGATATTGTCAACGCTTGGACTTTCGGAACTTTAAAATTCTAGGAAATTTTATAGCGATAATTCTTTTTAGTCAATATTAGTAATTTTTACATATTTCATTTCGAATTAGTAATGATAAATCAAGTTCTTGTCATTATCAGTTCAAATAAACCACCTATCTTAGGACTGTCTCAAATTTAAAGTTTATTGAAATATTTGTAAAAACAATTATAAAAATAAATTTATCCCTGGTCAAACGTTCAGTTTTAAGGTATTTTCGTTATAATTTTTCTACTAATCTAAGAAATACAAAGATTTCCTTCAGAATGATAACTAAAAGTAAAAAACGTGCAAATAAAACTAATATGAATTGCTTGTTGCTTTTATTGAGCAATTCCCGCATTGCTTCTAATATCAATAAACTCCACTTTATTCCTCGTAACCACTATGCCTGTACTCTTCAGTATTTAAACTAATTATCCGAAATTGATTTGGTCGTATTCCCTAAGCGTCGAACTGAAAGATTTTGTAAACTTTTCGACAGCTTACTCCAAAGTCTGTAATTTCGTTATTATTAGAGTATTCGCTACAATTAATATAAAATATTTCTTAATATGTATTACGAGGGCTGTGTGAAAGCTTTTGACTAGTCCTAGTGGATGAAAATTAACTTTATTTTTCAAGACTCCTTCAAACTCCAACGTTCAATTCTATAAATGTTTATAATGATTTGTATCAATTATTGCTTCTTGATTTGAACGAAAAGCTCTTTCCAGAATTTATTTTTTCAGGCTAAGGAATATATAGCAGTTGGTGGGAGCCAGATCTGGTGAATACGGTGGACGGTCAAGTAATTCGCACTTCAGTTGGTTGATGGTCAAAACACTTTTGTGAATTGATACATTGTCTTGATGGAAATAATTTTTTTTTCTGTAAAGCAAGTCTTCCCTTAATAATTTTTATATCCTTGCAATATAGAAGCTTGTATATTATTCTGAGTTAGTTTTACATTTCTGAAGATAATCGATCAATCCTTTTGAATCCCAAAAAATTGATGCCATAACCTTTCCTGCTGCACTTAAACCAGCTTCTAACCATTGCTTTGTATCTGGTGTGTAGTTGTGGATCCTAGTTTCATCTAGAGTTGCACAAAGCTTTTTTTTTAATTCATCATGCAAAATATGATCAATTTGTTCTGTTAAGATTCCTATGAAATCAGGTATTTTCACAAACTTTTAATCGTCAGGACTTGAAGGATTTCTGATGTTATTACAGTTTTTGGACGTCCACTTCATTCATTCATTCAATGATTGTATGACCAAAACTTTAAATAGGAGATCAACATTAAATAAATTACCGAATTCCATTTAATTTTTTTTTATATTGTTTTATGATAAATTAAAATATCAAAATAATTTTACATTTTTGTTTTACGACTGGATTTTCGGTGTCCCTTTCAAAAGTTTTAAACACTCCTCGTATTATTATAAGCGTTTAATAGCTAGACACCAACCACCACCGATAACAAACATATTGAAAATATAAAGAAGTTTTATACTATTAAAAAAAATGGTATTTATTTAAATTAAATATATCGATAAAACATATCGCAATTTTTTATATATATAAATAAATATACGACAATAATGCATAAAAAAATGTTCATGAAAACACCTGTATGAACTGTGTAGTAATTAATAATATTAATATGTTGACTTTACCTGGAACATTATTCAACTCAAATTGAACATAAATATTTCACAGTTTCACAAAATTTTTAAAATAACAAATAATTTTTAAATTTTTAATTATATATTATAATTTTCTTTTTCATTTTTTTGCAGATCGAGAAGATCAATCAATTCTTTGTACAGGTGAATCTGGTGCTGGTAAAACTGAGAATACTAAAAAAGTTATTCAATATTTAGCATATGTTGCAGCATCAAAACCAAAGGGTTCAGCGGTAAATTTAATAATATTAAAAAACATAATTAAAAAATATTAATTTCCTTTTAAATAACGACGATATGACGTAAATAATATGATAATATTACCATAAATGTTTCTATCAAATTTAATTTACTTCAAAGAAAAAAATATAAAGAATTTTCAATAAGACGTTTTTGATAAACGCTCCTAAATTATCTGTCCTTTTATGTTTCAAAACTATTAGTATTTTTTTATTTTACAGAAAACATTGATGTCAAGTCTAAATGTTTAGAGAGCGAAAAATAATTATTTTTATAATGTAAATTATTTATTTTTATTATAATATTTAGAAAATATTGCTACAACATATATTTCTATATATTATTAATTATGTTTAAAAGAAAAAAAATTTAAATGTTGCATAAAAATTTATTAAGATTGTGTTCATCAAAGACAAAAAAAAAATATATTCAAGTTACCATAAATGGTAATAAATTTTTTATGAGTCATAATTTTTTAGTTCAGCAAAAATTATACATTTTTGTAATGACAATATTTGGTCTTTCTTGCGTAAGTCGAAAACGCTATAATTTTTTGCAGTAGTATAAAATGCCTTAAGATTTCACTTTGTCCACCGATCTTTCTGTCCATCTGTTATAGTTTTTTCTTCGTATCTAGAAGTAGATGGGGTACATTTCTGAAACCCAAATAGATTTCTGTCCTCGAACGTAATTGTTAATAATTAAACAATTTCCATTTTAGGGATGAAGTCGGTTTATCAAATGACATTAAATCAATTGCTAGAATCCCCGCTTAAAAATTGGGGTTTCAGATTCGAATTTAAATATTTTAAAATTAATTACTTGAATTTCAATTAATAATTAATGTTTAACGAAATCGATAATTGAATTTGGTTTTAATAGAAGTAAATATTCCGGATTAGAGATTCAGCAGTCAATTTTATCTCATATTGCATTTAAATTTCAAGAATTTGGTTTTCAAAATGTCAGTTTTTAAAATATTTCTATATAATAATTCGTAATTATATATTTATATAAATCTTAAATTAATAAATATTAAAAGAAGGTTAATATTTTTTAAAAATCTTTTTTTTCAAATTGTGTATAAATTAATTTAAAAAAATCATGAAATTGACATGTCAATCTATTTAAAAAAAAAAAAGAAAAAAAGAATTATATAAATTACATTTAAGAATTATATTTTTCTGAAAGCGAAAACATGACAATTATTATTAGAGGAACAAGTGTAATTCATTTTATATTTTAAACCAAAACTAATTGAATGTACACAATCGGAATAAAAAAAATATTAACAAGATACCATTTTAGGCAAGGACTTTTCATGGAAAGTATGTCACCATAATTATTCATTTGAAAACAGAACCAGGAGAATTAATATACAAAAACAAAATTTGTTGACCAAATTTAGAAAATATATATTGTCTATATAAGAAACGTGATATTATTTTAAATTATTGATTCTGTGAGATTTTTTTTTTCATATTTCTTAAGTGTAATAAATTTTGAAATGCTCATTTCAAAATGAATTAAACCTTCAATGTTATTTTGAATAAAAATAATATAATTGATTAGATTTTGATTCTGCGGTCATTATAATAATAATTAGAAATAGAAAAAAAAAACAGTACATTTCTTCAAAGTCAATCTTATAAATCTTTACAAATGAACCTGAAGTACCTGAACATAGCTATACTACGATATTCTTTGATTCATCTTGACCAAATTGTTTTGCAAGTTTTTTGAAAACTGTGCCTCTCGGGCGAAGATCCCTTTTTATGATTCGACGTTACTAAAAAAAAGTTGAAACATATTTTGGTTCATAGCTTCAGAAGTATGATTCTATTGTCAATAGATTGGTAATTACATGCCCTTTAAAACAAGCTATAAAAGATTTCTGATTTCTATGTTGTTTGGAAACTATAAGCAACCAAATTTTAAATTTTTTTTTTTATTTTTTGGCAGAAATACTCTTCTCCTGAAATATTTTTTTTTACATAAGAAGTTGAGGGTTTTATTATGTATCAAATAAATAAAAACCAACCAACCCACCTGTTCCCCCTTACGCAGCATATGCGCTAAAAATCGACGGTAACATTCCTTCCGCAATTCCTAAAAATATTATTAGTTGTCATACAGAATTAGGGATTATTCAATCACTAATTACAGATAAAAAAATATACAAAATTTGATAAAAAAAAAACTTTTTTTGCTATAATTTTAATGATAACACAAATTAATTATTTTTTTTTAAATAATTTTGTCATCGTTGACTTTAAATTACTATCATTTTATAAAAACTATTTTTTAATTAATATATTTTTATCTTTCTTTCTTTTTTATATATTTTGATAAGGTTAAAAAATAATTTATTTTATGAAAATTTTAATCTTATTTCATGTACTGCGCTGCGCTCTATTCAAATTAATGACTTGTTTAATATTAAAAGGGACCACATCCAGCTTTAATTATTGTAAGTATAAATAAATTTTTTATTTAATAATTTTATTTTCTAATATATACTAATTTTAATTCATAAATTTTTCCATGTGTATTGCTTAACCTTGTAACTTGTAACTAACAAAAAAAACTATTTAAAAAAAATCGCCATAAAATCAACATTAATTTGCCATCATTATCACCTGTTCCAATTACATTGTTGTACCTGTTGTGTGCTGATCCAACCAATTTCCCCGTAATATTTTTATATACGCCAAATGTGCTTTTACATAAAACCTAAATAAAATTATTGTGTAATTTGCACCTGTTCTTGCTACGATATCAAAAATATTATGCGTACAAACAAAATAATAATATAAATTATGTGTAAAAATAAATAAAATTTTTATATTCAACCAAAAATATCCTTAAAAAATATAGAGACAACCATCCACAGACATGACATTATCGGTAAAGTATTTGAAAAAAATATAAAAATTCTTGTTTTATACTTTTATTTTATTTTTTGATCATATTTTCTTCATAAAAGTCAATCTCCAATGTGAATTTCGATACGCAAAACTTCAAAATGCCGATAGGCCAAATAAAAATACTTTTAAAATAATTGGCAATTCGCAGTTCAAATTAGTATTACTATTATACTATTAAGAATTAATTTTTGATCATTGTTGACTCTCAGCGATTTTTTTTTTGTTGTTAGATGCTGCAACTAATTTGATAATTATATTACATTGATTTCCACCATTTGTATTTTGTTGAAGTTTCGCGACGAAGTTACGCTTACATTAGAGATTGACCGAAATATTTTTCTCTATCAAATCAACACATAAATTTGAATTGTAATGAATTTTAATTTTTAAAGTTTTTGAAAAAAAACTAACTATCTCAATTTTTAGTTTTCTTCACTGTTGTTTTTTTTTTTAAATATAGAAGTAGAATAGTAAAAACCACAGGAGGAGATTTTGCTGTAAAATTATTATATTTTAGTTTATTTACTTAGTTTTATAGTATTTTATTTTAGCATATATTGATTGTGTTTGCCTATTGAAAATTTTACCTTTTCAAAATAGAAAATTAATTATAATATTGTTATTCCAGGGTGAACTTGAACAACAACTTCTGCAAGCTAATCCAATTTTAGAAGCATTTGGTAATGCAAAAACTGTTAAGAATGATAATTCGTCACGATTCGTAAGTAAAACCATTGTTTAATTTAAATCAACATATTGAAAGTCCTGGGTTTTTTGTAGAAAAATTTCATTAAAGCGGAAATTATTTTGTAATTCTTTTCTGTTTAAATTTAATTTGAAAATATATATAATTATTTAAAAAACAATAATTAATTTTTAAAATGTTTACACAATATATGTTTTTTGCGTATTCTTGCGAATTTTTATTAAAATTTTTTTTTTTATTTTAATAAACATTGTCAGCTTTTATTAAAATTAATTTTAAATAATTTTGCAATAAATTCTATAATAATTTCAAAATTTTGATATAAAATTACCAAATTGCGGTTATTAAATACAAAAAACTTATGTTTCTATATTTATTGCATATTTATTTCCAGGGCAGATTACCGAGTACATTTCATCAAACATTTTTTATCGCACAAAATCAAAAAAAAATCGATATTGCGCGATGAAATGTCCTCGATCATCTGCACATATTTATATTAAAAGATTTATTAATAAAGCTGTATTTTTTTTGTAGGGTAAATTTATTCGTATTAATTTTGATGCATCTGGTTATATTTCGGGTGCTAATATTGAGACATATCTATTGGAGAAATCTCGTGCCATTCGTCAAGCATCTGACGAAAGAACATTCCATATTTTTTATCAATTATTAGCTGGCGCTTCACCAGAACAAAAAGAAAAATTCATATTGGATGATATTAAAACATATAATTTCTTATCAAATGGTCTGTTACCAGTACCTGGTATTGATGATTATGCTGAATATCAAGCAACAATTAAATCAATGAATATTATGGGTATGACTAATGATGATTTTAATTCAATATTTCGTATTGTTAGTGCAGTATTATTATTTGGTTGTATGAAATTTCGACAAGAACGTAATAATGATCAGGCAACATTGCCTGATAATACAGTCGCCCAAAAGATTGCCCATTTATTGGGTTTAAATGTCACCGATATGACAAGAGCATTTTTAACACCTCGGATAAAGGTGGGTCGGGATTTTGTAACAAAAGCACAAACTAAAGAACAAGTTGAATTTGCTGTTGAGGCAATTGGTAAAGCATGTTATGAACGTATGTTTAAATGGTTAGTGAATCGTATTAACAGATCATTAGATCGTACAAAACGACAAGGTGCATCATTTATTGGTATTTTAGATATGGCCGGTTTTGAAATATTCGATTTAAATTCATTTGAACAATTATGTATAAATTATACAAATGAGAAATTACAACAATTATTTAATCATACAATGTTTATATTAGAACAAGAAGAATATCAACGTGAAGGTATTGAATGGAAATTTATTGATTTTGGTTTAGATTTACAACCAACAATTGATTTAATTGATAAACCCGGTGGTATAATGGCATTATTAGATGAAGAATGTTGGTTTCCAAAAGCCACTGATAAATCATTTGTCGATAAATTAGTTTCGGCACATTCAATGCATCCGAAATTTTTAAAAACCGATTTTCGTGGTATTGCTGATTTTGCTATTGTTCATTATGCTGGTAAAGTTGATTATTCAGCTGCTAAATGGTTAATGAAAAATATGGATCCATTAAATGAAAATATTGTTTCTTTATTACAATCATCACAAGATCCATTTGTTGTAAATATATGGAAAGATGCTGAAATTGTTGGTATGGCCCAGCAAGCTTTAACCGATACACAATTTGGTGCCAGGACACGTAAAGGTATGTTCCGTACTGTATCACATTTATATAAAGAACAATTGGCCAAATTAATGGATACCTTAAGAAATACAAATCCAAATTTTGTACGTTGTATTATACCAAATCATGAAAAACGTGCTGGTAAAATTGATGCACCACTTGTACTGGATCAATTAAGATGTAATGGTGTACTAGAGGGAATTCGTATTTGTCGACAAGGTTTTCCAAATCGTATACCATTCCAAGAATTCCGTCAGCGTTACGAACTTTTGACACCGAATGTTATACCAAAAGGTTTTATGGATGGTAAAAAAGCATGCGAGAAAATGATACAAGCTTTAGAATTAGATCAAAATTTATTCCGTGTCGGTCAATCGAAAATATTTTTTAGAGCTGGTGTATTAGCACATTTAGAAGAAGAACGTGATTATAAAATTACAGATTTAATTGTTAATTTCCAAGCTTTCTGTCGTGGTTATTTAGCTAGACGTAACTATCAGAAACGCTTACAACAATTAAATGCAATTCGTATAATTCAACGTAATTGTGCTGCTTATTTGAAATTAAGAAATTGGCAATGGTGGCGTCTGTATACAAAAGTTAAACCACTTTTAGAAGTAACAAAACAAGAAGAAAAACTTGTACAAAAAGAAGATGAATTGAAACAGGTCCGTGAGAAATTAGATGTATTATCAAAAAATACACAAGAATATGAAAAGAAATATCAACAAGCACTAGAAGAAAAAACTGCATTAGCTGAACAATTACAAGCTGAAATTGAATTATGTGCTGAAGCTGAAGAGAGTCGATCACGTTTAATGGCCCGGAAACAAGAACTAGAAGATATGATGCAGGAGCTGGAAGCACGTATTGAAGAAGAAGAAGAACGTGTTTTAGCTTTAGGTAACGAAAAAAAGAAACTAGAATTAAATATTCAAGATTTGGAAGAACAATTGGAAGAAGAAGAAGCAGCTAGACAAAAATTACAATTAGAAAAAGTGCAATTGGATGCTAAAATTAAAAAATACGAAGAAGATTTAGCTGTTACCGATGATCAAAATCAAAAACTGTTAAAAGAAAAAAAAATCCTTGAAGAACGTGCTAACGATTTATCCCAGACTTTAGCCGAAGAAGAAGAAAAAGCTAAACATTTGTCAAAATTAAAGGCAAAACATGAAGCCACTATTGCTGAACTAGAAGAACGAATGCATAAAGATCAACAGCAACGACAAGAATCCGATAGAACGAAACGAAAAATTGAAACTGAAGTTGGTGATTTGAAGGAACAATTAAATGAACGAAGAATTCAAGTCGAAGAACTTCAAGTACAGCTTGTAAAGCGTGAAGAAGAATTGACCCAAACATTAATGCGAATTGATGAAGAATCTGCTGGTAAAGCATCTGCTCAAAAAGCACAGAGAGAACTTGAATCACAATTAGCTGAAATTCAAGAAGATTTAGAAGCGGAAAAAATTGCTAGAGCTAAAGCAGAAAAAATACGACGTGATTTGGGTGAAGAATTAGAAGCATTGAAAAATGAACTTTTAGATTCATTGGATACAACAGCTGGTAAATTTTATATTTTTTTAATATACATATTTAGATATTTTAAAATGATTTTAATTTTTTTAATATAAATAGCCCAACAAGAATTACGATCAAAACGTGAACAAGAATTAGCTACTCTTAAAAAAGGTTTAGAGGATGAAACAAATAATCATGAATCAATTTTGTCTGATATGCGACACAAACATTCTCAAGAAGTGAATGTAATCAATGATCAATTAGAAAATTTCAAAAAGACAAAAATGGTTTTGGAAAAAACTAAACAAACATTAGAAGCTGAAAATGCTGATCTGGCAACCGAATTGAGAAATGTAAATAGTTCAAGACAAGAAAATGATAGACGTAGAAAACAAGCTGAATCTCAAATAGCTGAACTACAAGTAAGAAATTTATTTTATATATATTTATATTTACCAATTTACCATAAATCTATAAATATCGAATTAAAAAATATAGATTACTTGAAAATATCGAATAAAAATATTTAATGGAGTTTTTAACCTAAATTATTGAATGACAATGAGAAAATATTTAAATATTTCGAACAAACGCGGTATGACATAAATGACTTATCATTTTTTGCCAGAAATTATGGCTATTACGCAATTTCTCAGCCAACATTTTCGCAATCGGTGATATGTACTTGACCCGTAATTTACCATTAAATAAATATTATAATTAAATTTATTTTGATGTTTATATGAAAAATGTTTGAAAAAACCGCAATAATATTATTCGAAATAATTTAGTTTTTCCATATTGCAAATCCTTGATTTTTTTTCTTCTAATTTTTACATTTGTGGTTTATTTAAAATTTAATTTTGTAAAAGTTTTGTATTTCTGTGTTTTGTTATTCGATCTAATTAATATAATTTTATTCGATACATCAAATTTATACATGCATTTATTATATTTTTTTATAATATTTTTATTCTAGGTAAAATTAGCTGAAGTTGAACGCGCAAGGTCTGAGCTTTCAGAAAAATCAACAAAACTACAACAAGAATGTGAAAATATATCACAACAATTGGAAGAAGCCGACCTAAAAGCATCAGCTGCTGTTAAATCTGCTAGTAATATGGAAAGTCAATTAACAGAAGCACAACAATTGCTTGAAGAAGAAACACGACAAAAATTATCATTATCATCGAAATTACGTCAACTGGAATCAGAGAAAGAAGCTCTTCAAGAACAACTCGAAGAAGATGAAGAAGCTAAAAAGAATTACGAACGTAAATTATCCGAATTAAATTTAACAATGCAAGAAATTAAAAAGAAAGCCGAAGAAGATTCGGATATTGTTAAAGAATTGGAAGAGGGTAAGAAACGTTTGAATAAAGAAATGGAAGCGCTAGAACGTCAAGTTAAAGAATTACAAATTCAAAATGATCGATTGGATAAAAGTAAAAAGAAAATACAATCTGAATTAGAAGATACAACAATTGAATTAGAAATTCAGCGAACAAAAGTATTGGATTTAGAAAAACGGCAGAAAAATTTCGATAAAATATTAGCCGAAGAAAAAGCAATTAGTGAACAAATTTCACAAGAACGTGATACTGCCGAGCGGGAAGCACGTGAAAAAGAAACAAAAGTTTTATCGCTAACACGAGAATTAGACGAAGCTTTTGATAAAATTGAAGATTTAGAAACAAAACGTAAAGGATTACAAAACGAGCTAGATGATTTAGCAAATACACAAGGTAACGCTGATAAAAATGTTCATGAATTGGAAAAGGCTAAACGTGCTCTTGAAAGTCAATTGGCTGAATTGAAAGCCCAGAATGAAGAACTTGAAGATGATTTACAATTAACCGAAGATGCTAAATTACGTTTAGAAGTTAATATGCAAGCTTTACGATCACAATTCGAACGAGACATTCAAGCAAAAGAAGAACAAGCTGAAGAGAAACGTCGCGGTTTAGTTAAACAAATCCGAGATTTAGAAGCTGAATTAGATGAAGAACGGAAACAACGTGCCGCTGCTGTTGCATCGAAAAAGAAACTTGAAGGTGATTTAAAAGAAATGGAAACAACAATGGAAATGCACAATAAAGTTAAAGAAGATGCTCTTAAGCATGCCAAAAAATTACAAGCACAAGTCAAAGATGCCTTACGTGATGCCGAAGAAGCAAAAGCTGCAAAAGAAGAATTAGCAGCAACTAGTAAAGAAGCCGAACGTAAAGCTAAAACATTAGAAGCTGAAGTAATGCAGTTGGGTGAAGATTTAGCTAGTTCTGAACGTGCCCGAAGAGGAGCTGAAACTGAACGTGATGAATTACTTGAAGAAATTAATTCAAATTCAAATAAAGGTTCATTAATGATTGATGAAAAACGTCGGCTAGAAGCTAGAATTACAACATTGGAAGAGGAATTAGAAGAGGAACAATCAAATTCTGAAGTTTTATTGGATCGGAATCGTAAAGCTCAATTATCAATAGAACAATTGAGTACGGAATTGGCTACCGAAAAATCGAATTCACAAAAGAACGAAAATGCTAAAGCATTATTGGAACGTCAGAATAAAGAACTTAAAGCTAAATTAGCTGAAATCGAAACCGCACAAAGAACAAAAGTGAAAGCAACAATTGTTGGTCTTGAATCGAAAATATTAAATTTAGAAGAACAGTTGGAAAATGAAACAAAAGAACGTTTATTACAACAGAAATCAAATCGTAAATTGGATAAAAAAATTAAAGAGCTTACAATGAATATTGAGGATGAACGAAGACATGCTGATCAATATAAGGAACAAATTGAAAAAGTAATTTTTTATTCAAATTACATTAAATTTTATATTTATATTTAAAAATTTCTTTGTTTTAGTTGAACAGTCGCATGAAATCTCTTAAACGTACTTTAGATGATGCCGAAGAAGAAATCCAAAAGGAAAAAACCTTAAAACGTAAAGCACAACGTGAATATGAGGATATGATTGAAAGTCAAGAAGCACTCACTAGAGAAGTGAATTCACTTAAAACAAAATTAAGGTAAATAAATAAATTTATAATTTTTTATATATTTTCAATTTATAATTTGACCAATTAAGTTCTATAGTTCTGTTATTTCTTTTTTTATATATATATATCTATAATTTATATTACAATTTTGACTAATAAATAGAACTATACAGCTTGCTCAAACTGAACAAGCTAAAGCGTATTCACCAAAAAAAGATGCCAAATTAATTATGAATTCTGAGGGTCTGTAAGTAAATTAAAAAGTAAGCTATCATCAAATGAAGAAATCAATATTTTTTGTAAGAAATTCAAAACCTTTTTTAATTGATTTTTTTTTTGGCTCCCCGTTTTTTAAATTCCAAGAATGGTTTTTTGTAATTTTTGAAACAAAATAGTATTTTGTATACACTATTATTAATACAACAATTCTAATAGCTTATCAACAAATCAACAATTCCAATAGTTTTTGATAATTTATAAAATAAAATATTTGAGATTATAAAAATGAGCATGTGATTGATTTATAGTATATTTTAAAGTTTTTTCAAAAACTAAGACTTGTTTTTGAGTACCAAAAAAAATCCCATTTAGGAAATATTGAAACCTAACCTAAAAAAAAAACCACCCCAAAATATGTTTGTGACTTATATTTTGACAGATTTTTTTTTTATTTTGAGCATGAAAATTTTAATTTTTCATAAGTTATAGATAAATTTTTATATATACAGTATTTGGGCTAATTGATTGAATACTATTGACCGATACTTAATTGATGAAATGCACAATTGAGCGAATGCAGAAATGACCGATATATGAAATCAAATTCACCAAATATATGAATCTAATTACGCTGTTTTTTTTTGATAAATTTAACTTTGTTTTTATATTCGGTCAATTGTGTATTCAGTTAATAATTAAGTATTCGATAAATTTATATTTAATTCATTTGTGAATTCCGTCAATTAGTCGAAAATCACATTCAATACACATTTTATTATATATATAAATCACTCTCGACCAAGTGATTTAAAAATAGTCGAAATAATAATTTATATAATTAAGAATTTTCTTTTATTGGCAAAATTGTCAAGAAAATAAAATGCACACAAATTAAATACAATACACAATTATCTTAATTTAAAACTAACTTTATTTCGAAATTATTAATTAAAAATTAAAATATATGTAAAACTGAAAATAATTACAATTTTAAATATATTTTTTTGTTTGTAGACGTACTGGTATTGGCTTGAGTTCATCCCGATTAACAGGAACATCAAAACGTGGCGGAGATGACAGCTCATCTGTCCAAGATGAATCAATTGATGGTGAGGATTCAGGCAACTGACGAATTAAATCAAAAAAACACATACGTTATTAAATATTCCTAAACAAAAAAAAAAAAAAACTGAAAAAAATCATATAGATTTTTTTTATATATAAAATGAAAAAAGTGGAAAAATATTAAGAAAAAGTTATTACAAAAAAAAAATAAAGTTTATTATTATTATTATTATATAAAAACAAATTAATATTAAAATTTTAAGAAATGTCGTTTTTTATATTATAAATAATATTAAAAATTAAAAACCAATTTTTTAAAACAAAAATACATAAAAAAAACTAATTAACGAAAAAAAAAAAAAATAATTAATAATTGCATTTACATTCAAAATAATAAATAATAATACAAAAAAAAAACAGTTTTCGATTTTTAGGGGAAAAGTAAATTAAGTAAAAAAATAATAATAAATTGTGTCTTCTTTAAAAATCAGGAGATTTTTTTTTTATTTCTTTTCACACTATTATTTATTTTGCTAAGAAAATATTATATTATTATTAAATATTACAAGTTTTTTGGTTGCTATCAAAATATTTTGTGTATAATGATGTTTTTAATTACTTTGTTAGTTTTCTTTAAAATGTTTAATAATTATCAAATTTCTTTTTTAATTAATTGCAGATAAACAATTCTGTAATTTTTTTTTTGTTTTTTTACTTTGTTTATTCATCATTTTAAAAATTAAAGTGCCATTTTCCCTTTTCAAAATTGTTTGCTCTCTCACATATACTGTGAAGTTTTTAAATTTTAAATATACTTAAATTGGGTTAGGTGTGTAGGCTTGTATTTCAAAATCTCGTACTTCATTGTTTTCTTAAATTTTATCAAAGATTTTTCAAAATTTTCGGAAAAATCCTTTTACAAAAGGGGGGAAAACACAAAATTAATACTAATTAAATGAAATTTTAATTACTAGATTTTGAAATGTGAGATTGCATCGTATCGCTCCCACGTATTATATATAAAAAAATTAAATATTGTAGATAGTTTGCAATCGGATTGGCAATTAAAAATAAATATATATTATAATTTATATACAATTTTTTCATTTGTTTCACTTTTATTTTGCCTTTTTAACAAAAACAGAATTTAATTTAATTTAAAAAATTAAACTTAAATTATTAATAAAAATGTTAAACAAAAAAAAAAAACAATATTCCTCAATAACAATTAATGTACAGAATAAAACAAGCCATCAAAAACAAATAAAAAAAAAAAAAAAAAATGGAATAATTAAATTAGAAAATAAATATTTTTTTTTAGATCAATATTTTCAAATTTGCATGAGTACTTACGTTTTTATTTTTTAATAATTTCATTTTTTTTTATATATATAAATACATTTTATTATATTTTCTCTTTATTATTATTATTTTAATAAAATACAAAAAAAAAAAAACAATTTTTTGATACACTTATTTATGAGTTTTGTTATTTAATTATGAATTTATTTTTCACTAATTTGTATTTCACAATTACATACTTAGTTATTTATAGTTTGTTGAAATTTTTAATTATTCAAGAATTGAAATAAACGAAAAAATTCATAAAAAATATCGGCTAAATATGACTATTATATATATGTATATATAAATAGTTTCGCATATAACAAGTTCTTCATTTTTGGTAATTGATTTTTGAATTTGAACAGCCTAAATCATATTTGTACTGATAAATAATTACCACTGCAAAAAGAAATCGTTGTCTTCGAATTTTGTATACATAAAATAATATTTTTTTTTTTTATAATATTTTAAAAATTAAATAAAAAAATTACTGAACATAAAAGTTTTTGAGTTTTTTTGTTGTAAATTTTTTCAAAAAACATTCAAATTAAATATTTTTTAGAATTTGATTTCACACCACTTTCAAATGTTACCGAGAATTTGTTACGGGTTTTATATGCATTTAAAATTATAACCGACAAGGCGATGGCATTGAATGTGGAATAAATAAGAAAATTTTGGATTTTTTTGTCTGAAACGGATAAACTCGAGAAAAAAAAATTAAATATCGACTGTCCACAACAAAGTTTTCATAAATTTTATAGTATGTATATATATAATGTAAAAATGAATAATAAAAAAAAATATTTTTGAAAGGTAATGTAGTTCTTCATTTTTATATTAGTGACAATTTAAAATATTGCATACTTTTTGGCGAAATATATTTTTTAAACTAACCAACTACAAATCTGACGAATTCAATTCGTTGCATTGCTAAAACTGTTCACATAAAATGTAATCAAATCACGCATTGAAGCATGCTCGTGGTATTTAACTAACTGCACGTTTTCTTTGATACTTTGTTTACTTACTTTTTTTTAATTATTGATACTGAATAGATGGATCTTGGGAAAACTTCTATTTTATGTTGCATCCATATTAGAAAGGAATTTAACTTAGCTCCCATTTAAAAAAAAATATTATAAAAATCCCTACGAATATAATTTATAGAAAATTTTGGTTAATATCATGTAAACTATTACATATACTAAATTTCCACTGGCAGTGCTAATGATTTTTTTTTTTATAATTACATAATTATTTTGTATACATAAATTTTTATTGTCACTGTAAAAATAAATTGGGCTCTTTCATAAATTCATTTAAAAAAAATATATAAATTGGCAGTAAGACTTTCAAGATCTTAATATAAAAAGTAAAAATTAAAAAAATAAAAAGTATCATTTTCCTGTTTAAAAAATAAAAAAATAAAAATCAATTGCAAGTTTTATAATGGTTCTTGTTGAAAATATTCATGTTTAAGACATTCTAAAGCAGATGGCCGTTGACGTGGTTCTAAAGCTAACATTTTCTAAAAGTAAAATAATGAAAGAAATCGTAATTAAGAATTTTTAGTCAAAATGGATACAAAATCAATGTATACATACCATTATTAAATCATCTGAATTTTCACATAATGTTGGACAAAGATCTTTTGGTCGTTTTGGTATTCTATGGGGAAAATTATCTCTTGATAAAGGAAAATTTGTTGGCCATTGTGAAATTGTTGGTCGACCAGTTAACCTAAAAAAGTATTTACAAGAAAATTATATATTTCAGATTATTTCAAATTATTATTAGTTACTCAAATATTCTATCTAATTGATTGCCTTCTGATGTGCCTGCAAATAATGCTTTTCTAGCAAACATTTCAGCTATTATGCAAGCAGAACTCCAAATATCTACAACGCTATTATATGGTTGGCAAAGTAGGATTTCCGGTGCACGATACCATAACGTTACAACAACTGATGTTAATTTCATTTCAAAATCATATGTTTTAGCTAAACCAAAATCTGCAATTTTTAAATTTCCTTGAGCTGATATCAACACATTTGATGGCTTTAGATCCCGATGTATAATTCGATGTGAATGTAAAAAATCAACACCAGTTAATAATTCACGTGAAAATTGCTTTAAAACAATATTAATGAAAAATTGAATTATATAATAATATATGATTTCTAAATATAAATTTACTTGTATTTTTGTTTTTGGTATTCCAGTATTTGTATTTGACATTCTATCAATTAAATCAGAAAGATCCTCTTCTAAATGTTCAAATACCAAAAATATAACTAATTGTCCTTCTTTTTCCAATTTTTGACCATGACAAACTTCTAATAATCTTTTTAAGTAATTATTTAATTTATATTTATTTTGGTTTCAAAAAATAAAAGATTAATTTAAATATAATTCATTTACTTAACAATATTCGGATGCTGTGATGAATCTAATTGTTTTAATAATGATATTTCACGTAACGTTGACATTGGTACACCATCATCAGTTAATGTTACTCGTACTTTTTTTAATGCTACTATTTTGCCGGTTCTGTCACGAGCTTTATAAACTTGTCCATAAGCTCCTTTATATTTATTTATACATATAATTTAAAATATAATTGAATAAAAAAATAAATATTTAAAAAATTTGTAAATAAATATTTCCTAAACACGTAAAAGAAAATTAAAAACACATTTTTTTTTTATACTTATAGGTAAATTCCAACTTTGGCATTTTTTGAAAAAATAAAATTAAAAATCACTTTTTTAAATTATGTTTAATAGAAAATTTGAAATTTATTTTAACTACCTGTTCCGATAAGATCTAATTCTTCGTAAACGTGTGGTGGTTTTGGTTCCAACATTTTGTAAATTTTGTTATTATTATTTTTTCAGTTAAAAATTTATATTATCGCTTTGTTATTTTTGACTCGAACTTGAATCAAACTCAATACTCAAAATGTCAGAGCAGACAACCAAGTTAAGTGATACCAATGTGAATTTTGTTGTTCTCTCGAGTTGAATTAATTTTAAGCCATTAGCCTATATTTATATTTGAGTAACTCGATTCTCGATCAAACAAAATTGGTAACTCGAATTAAAATTTGAAATGTCAACTGTATAATAGTGGTGGATAAAAATGTAAATTTAAATATTAAATGAAAATTTAGTTAACTATCTGATGAGGAAAATAAGTCGTGTAAATATTAAGTAATTATTGTAATTTCAATATATAATCATTTAAATATTCTAAATTATTTATTAATCGTGTAAACTAAATATATATACTATTTAATAAAAATTTAAAGTATCAAATTTATTTGAACATAGTTGCTGTTGGTAACAGCAACTAGAAATTAGTAATTTGATAGATAAATTTTCGTCTAGTTTTTTACTAATATACTGCCGAGTGGAATTAAATAAACAGGCTGTCTAAAAATATTTTCAATTCTCTAACCCAGAAAAAAAAGTATTATTCTACTTTTTGACAATATATAGGCAAATTACTTGTAAGCATCGCCGTAACGTAACAAGGCAGGTGTAACAGGTGCATATATGCTGATTAATACGGGCTCTTAAATGTAACTTTAAATTGAGTTTTTTTTATATCTAGAAGGGATATACATAATTATTAATACAATAAAATTATTAATGCACATTTTTTATATCATATTTTCTACAAAACTAAAATTTACCTGGTTAGGGCGCTGCCTGTAATTTACTTTTTCTAATTAATCGATTGTTTACAGCCATTTAGTTGGTGAACTAACTATTGAAAGGTAGTTTGCGCAATATTTGCTTTTTTCAAAAAAATCTTTATGGTGTCTGTATATATATCAAATAATGTATTCGCTATCGCTACCTCAAATATCAATTATTAGAGAGTTCACTTTATATTTGATTATAAACTATTACTATAAATTACTTGGAGTACCCTGTACATTATGATAACTATGTTGAGTTAAACTGTAACGAATCTATGAGCATGTAATTTTAACCAATTTAAATGTGTTGCTTTTTAAATTATAAAATTTTTTAAATTTAATTTTAGTTTTTTATTTAAATTTATTAATAATAAATTTGAAGTATATATAAAATTGATAAAAAGTATTGCTTTAAAATGTTATATTATAGTGTGGTGTGGTGAAACAAAATTATTTCAATAAGCCTAAATAAGTTTGTTGTTTATATCATCAATTTCTGCCGGACTTTCTTCATTTACGATTCAAATTTAACTTTTTATTTCTCTATTTAAGCTATATTTCCATAATCTATTAAATGTATATAATAAATTTATTATTTAAAAATTAAGAAAAAAATAATAATATTTGTTATTTCCATATTTATAATTGACATATATATTATTTAAATATAGCCATATAAAATATTTTAAGTGTTACGCCAATCCCCACTTTACCCAAATAATCCAAATTCATTTAAAATTCAAAAACAATAAAATAAAACATTTGATTGCCAAAAAGTAATTTCTCAGATCATACCGTAGATATTTGTGTATAAATTATATACTATATAATACATCAAAATGGCTCAGTATGATTCTAAATACGGTTTGTAAGTTTTTGAAATTATAAAATAATAAATTTTATTCCTATATTTTCATTTTAAATAAATTTACGCGGCAAATCATAATTTTACGAGGAGTTATGGTATAAAATATGAAGTTGTTGGGATTGAAACATCGGTTAATAAAATTAGAAATTGTTCAATTTTTTTTTAAAGTTTCTGATGGTTGAAATACCAAAAATTCATTTGCGTTCCTGTGATTAATATTCCAATTTATTATACGTTATAAAATTACTTCGTAAAATTTAGTGCTAGTTTTTACGAACTCTCAGTTTTGGAATACCCTTAAGTTAGCAGTTTTTTTTTTAATTTGTATAGGTATAAATTAAAAAAAGAAGATATATATAATTTATCTATTTCTCCATCAGATTTTTATCATCCCTTTTTGTAAGAAAATGCTCAGATTGTAATTACAATTAAACGACATCACGAAATAAATATTTTGTATTGTTACTTTTAGTATAATGTGAACATTTTTATATTGTTAAATTCTTATGAAATATTAATTTTATGAATTATTTATATAATTTGTAGAGACAACTTCTTACTTCTACAATAGTTATGCAATATAACCATTAAAGTTTAGAATAATTATTTTTACTTTTTAAATTAAAACAAATATGAGATTTTTATTTTTGAACATCTCCACTACATGGTAGATACAATTCAAATTATTCTATACTTAAAATGATCTTTAAAAGACGAAATTAATAAATAATTCATTATCGTGGTGATCATAAAAATAATACAAATTATGAATTTCCGAACTCTCTGAAGGCAGAAAAACTAGTTGAAAAATGTAATCTTGTTTATGTGTTTTACGTTACTGCATTTTCTACAGGTTATTAAAGCAGTGTATAACCAAACGGATTCGAAATTCTAAGTTCATTTTTTCTAATTAGACTCGTACCCCAAAACTCGGACATTCCACATATTAAGAAACGCAAATTCTTAGCCATAGAGAGTTCTAGTAAATATATACAAAAATAGGCTGTTTTCCATGATAAGTCAACCATCAATTAGTTTATACCATCGATTTTATTTTGAATGTTAGTTTAGTATGTCTGTAGCCAACAAAATATCTTAAAAACAAAACAATGAAATCACATTAAAAAAAAACCAAATCGCAAACAAAATGGAAGAGATTTTGAAGGGATAAGCTGCAATTCAAGGTCATGACTAATGATTATTACTACTGAAAAACTATTCAGCTAATTTCTGGTTGAACAAAAATTATCGCTATTAAACTAGATTTGAGGTAACAGATATTGGATGAATGGACAATTCACAGTATTGGATAAATAAGGAATTAAATTGAGAATTGATAAAGTATTGACGCACTTAGGTCTGGAATTAAGACACGGATGATGAGATAGCTGCATAAAATTCAGTGTTAGCCATATTTGCAAATTGATTTTTGTATTATCATATTTCCGTGTTTTTATAATAAAAATTGATTTTTTACTATAGTAAAAAATGTTTTTATCTGTAGTCTAAATAAATTTTGTTGAATTTTTGAAATTAATTTAAAAAAATATAGTCATTATTTCTTGGGCTAAGTAACGTGCCTCTAAATATTGTGTCTAAAAGTATCCTGTCTATACATATTCGTTATTGTCAAAGATTATTGTGGGTGTTACGCTACTCTACCACGTTGTCTACAGTACAAAACTGAATTATTTTGGTTTAAAATTCCATTAAAGCAATTTGAATAAATAAATATAAAAATGATCAATATTTATTCATTTCAATTTAAACTTAAAATAATATAATCATTAAAATTTATTTTCAATTAATTTTTCTGAAATGTAATTTTGTATGTTGCAATTTGCAATAAAAGAAAATGTTTCCAGCTTAAATATATCATAATTTTTAATTGATTTTTAATCATTTTGTATGCATTAAAATTATAGGTAAAGGCAATAAACTGAAAATTTGTTTAGTTCTTTCAGAGAAATACAAACTGATTTATTATTTTAATTTGCCCGTTGGTTATCCAAAACAGCATAACTTCTTTAGCTTTAACTTAATTATGTACTTTTTTCACGCACTATAAATTGATATAGTTGGGTGCATCACTACTGGTAATCAACACGGACTTGACTTAATAATTGTTCTGTATTATGTTATTCCCTTTTAAATTTCCTAGAAACATTTTGCTATAGAAACTAGAATTAATTTGTGTTAAATCTAGTTTTTTATAAATTAATTAGATATTTTCTTAAATTACATTTTTTTTTTAGATTTATATAAATTGTTCTTTTCGTACAACTCTTTAAAAATATTTTTTTTTGTGTAGCAGAAAGAAAGCCACTTATTAATTTCCAAAAAAGGGATTGACATTGATTGTGTGTCAATCATTTATATATTTGCCAATAAAAGCTACACATTCTTTGTATCTCAAAACAAATATGGTATATAGTTTATTTGTGTAAAGATAATACATAATAATTCCAATTAAATACGATCTTCTCGGATTTTCAAAACAAAAGAAATATTTAAGTCAATCTTATACAAAATATACTTAATATTTTAAGATTTTCGTTTGTCTGTTTGTTGTACCATTATTTATTAATAACTTGTATTAATTTTTTTTAATTCAGTGTTTATAAGACTAAATTTTAATTCATTTGACATATATGAATATTCTAGAAGTTACGAAAACTTTACCTAACAATTTAACTTTGTTACTTGACGAAATGGATATCACACAATGAACAATTGACGAAATCAATTTTTACCAAATTTTCTGGATACCTAAGATTTTTCGGGGAATGTATAATTAATAAATAAAGGAAAAATATTTATTTGCGGAAAGAGTAATAACCCATAATGCACATCTTGGAAAATATGGTTAACACTGACAGATGCTATAGTCTAATATTTGATGATTCGTACATTCGGTTAACCAGTTTCGGTCCAATTAGCAGAATACCCAAAATATGAGTTATTTTATTTTATAAAATCTGAAAGCTTATTGAGTTATTTATAAAATTAAGAACCTACTCATGGAATTTGTTGCTGCCAATTAATATCTGCATTTTTAAATATATTTCAAACAAGAATTTTCGGACATCTAATCAATTTTTTGTCTTTGGAAGTGAATTTTTTAGAATTAAATAGACAATAAGGATTAAATAAAGGAATAAACTGAAATCAAAAAATTTAGGATATTCACCACAATTTTATATGATAAAAAGTAGATTTATTAAATTAATTTATTATCAATTAATTAAGTTTTCATTTGAAGAGTTCTCTTTATTTTGTTACAATATAAATATTAAAAATTGGAAAAAAATTATAAATTATATTTAAATTGGAAAACTGTTTGAAATGAAACAAATTGAATAATAGACGGAAATTTTCATTTAAAAATTGATTAAGTTGGTGAAGAACAATGAGATCTAATGAAAATTTAAATGATTTACTTATCCTAAGTAGTTAATGCCAGCATTTTGTATTGGGATTTATTTGAAGTATTTCTGAAATGTAATATATTAAATTAAATAAATAAATAAATAAAATAAAAATTATTATCAATAATTGTATTCATTTCATCTGGCAACTTTTAATAGTTACAAAGAATATTATTTACGTTTGTTTATGCTGCTATATGGATTTATACAAAGCTCTCCCAAAATTCTCACTAACATTAACACTTTTCTTTTGCATCATTTTCCTATGTTTTTATATTGTTATTTATATTTTATAGTTTTATTTGTTTTCATTTTTTTTTGTTCTTGTGTTGTTTTATTATTTTTATTCATTTCGTACAGAGCCGGATTAAGATCTTGGATCACCAGCGACATAAACAACCAAATCAGATATTACAAAAATTGCATGAATTCCGGATTAAGTACATGGCAGTGACAAAAATACTGAAAACTTGGATGACCCAAAAAAAATTAGAAACCACAGGATATTATTAATTCCTTGCAGTTGCAAAACACAAGTCAAGGGTAGTGGAATACTAGTTTCTGTACAACTGGATCTGCTGTATGATTGAATAGTGTATCGTTTTGTGGGGAGAAGTGGTAGCTCAATTCTAAAAGAACACTTATACTAATTATTTTATTCAGTAAGCGTAATAGTCCGAGCAGAATCAACGCAGAATACATACGCAGCCTACATAAGAAATGCCAAAAAAAGTTAAAATGTATGAAAATATATGAAACCGATTATAACAGACGCAGCCTCGTCGCAGAATCGAGAAAAAAGTTAACCAACTTTTAACTTTTTCCGTAAGTACGCTGGTAAATGTCACGTTAATATCAGGTAGAAAAATATTGTTAGTGTAAATTGGTAGGTTTTTCGCAGCAAAACTACTTTTGATTGTGTTCGGTAAATATTTTTTTTATGTTGGCTGTGTACGTTGGCTGCGTACGAATTTGATTCTGCTCGGGCTATAAGAATTTTAGATCACGTTTGCTTATTTGTTAAACCGGTCCTGCTTTTATACATAAAAATCTCATGTGATACAAAAACTCACCTGAACATAATTTTATCTGTTGAGCGCAATTTTTTGTTAAATTTTATTACCATATGCTTTGCTATTTATATTCTTAGTCTTGTGAGAGTAGTCGTTAAGGTAACTTCGCAAAAAAAAACTTTTTTTTTGTTACTTTTTAACATCAAAAAACGCCATATTTAAGTTTAATATAAATGAAAATATTTTTTTTCTTTTACCTAAGTATTTGTATAGTATTTAACTAACAAAAAAAAATATAATTTTAAAAGACTGAGTGGAAATTTATATAAATTTATGCTAAAAGTAAGATGCAATCATAAAATTATAAAAAAAAAATTCAATAGCAAAAATTACAAAATAATTAATAATTTGTTTAGTATAATTAAATAATAAATTGTACCTAATAAAAGTGAAACAAAAAATTAATTGTTTAAGTGATATTTAAAAATGCAGTCGATAATATTAAAAATATTTTATATTTTTGGAATATGTATTGGATTTACAAATGCAAAAGGTATTAAAAAAAAATTGTAATTAAATGAAGTAATTATAATAAATTAAACTAATTACAAGGACAATACGAAAATTAATATTTCTATATATTTATTACAAAAATAGAGGTTGCCAATTTCTTGCAATACGGCAAAAAAAAAAAAAATATCAAACAATTATGAAATGATGTCATCGAGCATTTTATTTTTTTGTTAATTTGTCTTTTGAAATGAAATTTATACTTTTTAGATGACCCCGCAACAAAAGCAACACCAAATAAAAATTCAATTTTATTTGGTTTGTTACACCTCCGCTTTTATTAAACACATAAAATATTTTTTAGTTTATATTTATTATTAATATAACTTGAAATGAGATTTTTGCTTGAAGTTTGGAACTATTAATAATAAGAAAATTAGGTTTGTTCATAAATTTTATTTTTAATTTAATATAAATTGCATTTTAATATTATTCAGTTTCTTATTAAACGAATTAATTCATTTAATAAGACATAAATCTGTTATGTGTAGAGGCAATTTAATAGTTTCCATACAAATTTATTAAAAAAAAATATTTGTTTGGTTGTAGATATTTGTTTAAAAAAAAATAATTAAAGCGTTTTTCAGTAGAGTCTGATCAGCCGAGACTGATTGTTGTTTTCAACTCATTCAGAAACAAGAAAAAAATATTAAATGATACTAGGGTAAGCCGTGACTTAGGTTGTTTGTATGTTAAACTTAGAAGGGTTTTACATTAATTTACAGCCAAAGAGTTTTCAGTGTATCCATTGTGGTCCATTCGTTAAGTCTTATACTCTGAATAATGAAATTATTTAATATAGAGATTGATTCTGGTTGTGGTTAATTCTGTGAGTATTGATAAATTTTCAAGTACCCGCTAAATCTTTTAGTTACCCATGTATTCGTACTTGTGGCACCCACCAGTCGTGCGAATTAGTAAAATCTGTCAAAATACTTTTCCAAAATCTGTCAAAATCTTCTGATTTTCAAGTTTAAATTCCAGTTTCTAAAAAAATTTAAGTGTTGGTGTTGAAATTTTATAATATTATTAAATTTTAAAAATTTTAAAAATTGGTTATGGATTCCATGAATATTCGCTTCATAATTAACATTTTAGCTTCCAAAACTTTATTGTATATTTAAATAAATATTTAATTTTAAAATCACATACTATAATATACTCAAGATTTATTAAGAGCTATGAAAAATATGGACCGAAACAAACAAATGGTAAAATTGTAATTATAATTAATTATTTTTTTAAGTAGTGAAAATAATCTTAAATCTTTTATTTTTCAAAAATAATAATATTTTCTATAAAAATAATTTAATTTTATACTTTTTTAATCTGTTTATTTCTACACATCAATAAATTTGTTCTATATTAATTTTAAATTGTTGACCTTGTCTATGACTTGCCGATATTTTTAATTATATTTTTTTTATTTAACTGCAAAGTCACAGTTAAACAGATACAAAATAGATTTGATTTTTTTTTTGTTTGTGGTAAATATACATAAGAAAAAGTTTTTTTTTTTTAACAAATATTATAAAAATACAAATTTATGTGATTCGCCCACCCGCTATTAGTGACCAATAATAATGTGACCAAGCAAAAAATGTTGTTAATCAAAATCTGCCTTAAGCTTGTTAACGTATTAATTTTACATAGCACAATTCTATAATGAATTCATGTTCTTTGGAATTAACTGAAAGACTTACTAACCACTCCTTAATAACGATTTTTTTTAATATTTTTTTTTGAAAGTTTGTGCCTTAACATTTTTGTTTATCTTTGAAATTGTCATATGTGAGAAATTTTTAAAATTTTGCAATCTTTTTAGATGTTGTCAGTATGGAATTCCAAGAATATTAAATATAATAAAAATTTAATTTTAGGATATTATTTCCTTTTCAAATATATTTTATTAGTTAATAAATATAATATTTATTAGTGAGGATAATTAATATATTTTTTTTTTTAAATTAAAGAAGACACATTGAAAAAATATATGTATTAAAATTATTTTTATCTTTTACAGCTGTAAAATTGAATGTTACAAATTTTCAAGAAATATAATATATTTTACTACTCTAACGTGTAAATTGTTTATTTAATCTAATTTACATTTATACTTACTTAACTATTAAAAAATTAATGATTTGTAGAATAACAAGAATATTTAATTACACAAAAATATTTATTTTCAAAAGTAAAACCAGCGACAAACATTTCCTTATTTAAATTAGACATAAGAACATTATATATTATGACCAGAAATCCAACTATGCTTTTCAATGTTGATACTTTTTTATTTAATTTTTTGAAATAAAAATCTTAGAAATAAATAAAAAATGTGTTTAGAATAGAACAGGTTAGTAAAAAAATAAATAAATAAAAGAAATCGTTAGTTTTGTCATTGGCAAGAAGTCAAGAACAATTTACGATACATACAATATATATATATATATATATATATATATATATATATATATATATATATATATATAAATCTATAAATATAATCAAGTATTATTCAATTTAAACCTTTTAATATTCTTGTATTACTACTACTGACCATCAAAGTCTGTAACGCATTTTCTATGTAAGCATGTACGAAAGTAATTTAATGCAATTGCTTAGATAGTAAATGACCAAATACTTAGATGTCATTTATTATTATTATTAATAAGAAAAATTGGTGTAACATTCAGACAATGGTAATACCAAAAGTCTGTAGGATATTGGGAACAGTTGGAGACACATTTAGCTATTTAAATATGTCCACGTATGTAATTCAAGTTAAGATTCAATTAATAGATTTTTCGTAAAAAAGAGGCACCAATACCTTGCATTTAGTAAAACCGTGCTTTGTACAATAACTGGATACTTTAATGAGCACTGATCAGACTTAGTAAAATATTATCTGAACAAAATTATAATGTTAGATGAAGAGAGAGATTGCCCGGACAATATTAAGATAATAAGATAAATGATCTCTAACCACTTAAGAGATAATACATTTATCAGAAAGGTTTAATGCTCGACTGGCATTGACCGATTCCAAACTAGTTCAAAGTATACACAATATTTAGTTGAAGAGTCAGTCTGTTTTTTAACAAACATTTTAAAATCTAATTTAATCTAAATATAGAACGTTCAAAATTCCGACACATTCAATAAAAAATGTTATTGGCAAATTGTGAACATTCCCGATTTAGATTTTCAGATTTTTGAACATGAATCTAAATATATTCATATATTCTTATATCGTTTGTGTTATTTAAATTGAATTTCGGAAAATATTTTACTATTATTTATATTTTTTAATTTATGAAAATGACTTCTGTGTTTACTTATTGCATATTAGTTTTTCTACTTTTGATTTTAGAAGAATTTTTCTTTTGCTAAACTAAAATTTAAAAAAAAAACCAGAAACAAATGTAAATTAAGTAGCTTCTTTTTAAAAATGGAAAGGAAATATTAAACAAAATATATTTTATATATTTATAATCCGGTTCCATTTATATTTTACCACAATTCACAAAATTCAAGTTTTATTTTCTTTTTTTTTCAAACTCAATTTTTTTATTTGCTAGTGCAAATTATCATTGATTTATATGTTTATATAGAATTGATATTGGATACTTTGGCTTGAAATAATTTAAGTGAAGACTGTAGAGTGGCAAGTGATGTCATATTAAATTATAAAAGTTTTCTTGTTTAACAAAATTTTGGGTTTTTAATTGTGTATTTTGTTAGCAAAATGGAAACATGTGTAAGGTTGCTTTGGCAAGTTTTGATCAGAAAAGTTGGTAAGATATCAAAACTGATCACGTTTGTATTTATACTTTGTAATAACTATAAATTTTCTTGTATTTGGTTAGTACTAAATTAATAAAATCAAGTTTTAGAAAATATCAATCTGAACAATTTAGAAAATTTTACAGAAACATTTTGTACGCTAAAGTGTGTTCTAGGAAAATTTAAATTAGAAAAATTAATTCGGGCAGCACCAACATCCAGAACAATTTATGCTTATTGAATGTTATTTTGTATCCTCCTATGAATGCATAGACAAAGGGAAGTCCGTGAGGATAAACATGCTCAGGACAGTAATAATGCCAATTATATCTCTTGAAAATCCTTTCATGTTATTAATGTTGCGGTGTTTGACTTAGCCTTAACCAAACCATTTACAACATGTATAGACATGAGACTGTGAAAACGTCACACTAAGTATTCAATCGTTTCACATTTATCTCCACGCAACATATATAAAATATACCTCCTTGTCACTGAATATTGTATTTTTTAGTAACTATTATAGTAACTATTTCACTCGGGATAGGCGTGTATTATCCTATGGTATGCAGTCAGCGTTGCCATTTTGTACATGTTCTAGATTATTCTAAAAGACCCATAAATTAAGGTACATACTTTTAATAAAAATTAAGAAAATTTATCGTTATTGGTTAAAAAAAATATAAAGCTTAGAAATTTTTAAATTAAACGGAATCTGTTAATAATTTATTAAAATATTGATTGAAATATCACATATAATTATTAATTATAATAATTATTAATTTATTTTCTATACTGTTCAATTTAATCGATTTTCTTTAATAAATATCCAAAAATTAGAAAGTTTTTAACATTTTTCTTTTATATAAAATTTCCAAAATATTTTTTTTTTTTTACAGAATTTCATTGTGTATTTAAGAAATTGAATATAAATCATAAAAAGAAATCTCAATTTATTTATTAATTTTTATATATGTAAGCATAATTGAGAAATAAAACCATTTTTTTTTATTTCCTTACAAATTTATTACAATTATCGATTTGTTTGTTTAAATATCTTCACCCTAATCTCCATTGAGCATATATCAAATTCATGATTGATTAACTGTAAAATATATCTATATATCTACATAAATTATATTTCGTTAACACCGTAACATTGGGTAATTGTATGACCATACATCATAATAAAATAAAAAATATTATATTTTCTATTTGACCGTAAATCCTGAAATTTCCAATTTTAAATAGATTCCACCCAATTAATTTTTTGAATTGTATTTCAAAACTCAATTATAAATTATATTTTTTATAAAAAAAAAGCCTAATTAAAGAAAATTTAAATTAAAAAAAAAACGAAATTCAGTTTAGTTTTAATTATTGTTACCTGATTATACGGTGGTAACTGATCGGAAATATTTTCACCATCTTTTTATAGATTTAATACGAGTATAAGAAGAAAGCATAGACGTGACTTTTTAAATAATAATTCTTATAATACATGAATTAATAAATGATTGGTGAGATTGGTAAGCAGAAGAGATCTATTATAAGCTGATTTTTAACCAACGGTAACTTTTAAAAGTTTACTTTAACAACAAAGAACTAAAGTTAAAATGACAAAAGTTATATATATTTTTTTTTCATATTTAGTGCAATTTTTTTTTTTTCAATATTAAGTTATAGACGAGATTATTAATAAAGATACGATTTGTAATAAAGGGGGTTAAACCATATTCATCGAAATTTTAATTTGTTAATCAAAATCTGCCTTAAGCTTGTTAATGTTTAAGCTTAATTCTATAAGAATTAAGTAACTGAAGGCTGGCTAACCACTCCTTCATAACCGAATTTGGTTTACAAGATTTTTTTTAAAGTTTGTGCCTTAACATTTTTGTTAATCTTTGAAATTTTCATATGTGCGATTTTTTTTTTAAATTTTATCAGGCGTGGAATTCCTAGAATATTAAATTTAACAAATTTTCATTTTAGGGAAATATTTTCTTTTCAAATATATTTTATTAGTTTCGTTCAATTATACAGTTTCCAAATGTCAGGATAAAGAAATTTTAGTGGAAGATATGTGAAATAATAAATTATGAGACATTTTAGGCTTAAATCGGCACTAAATTTTGATTCGTTAATATTATAAAATCTATTTCAAAATATTATTTGGAAACTTTCTCAAGAAATATAATATAAATCGAAAATGTTTTCCTATTTTTCTGAAATTAACTAATTTTACATATATAAAAATTATATTTATTCTTATTTAACTATTAAATAACAATTTGATCAATAATAAGAGAAATTTTATAATTTTTATATTGTATTTTAATTTAAAATATTGATAAACAGCAAAATAAATTAATGGAAATATTTATCAGATTCTTTATATTCAAATCTTTAGTCCATGTTCAGAATAATCACATTTAGGCATGTCACAGATGGCGCTGCAGCTGAAGGTTGATTAATATATATGTAAGATTTTTAAAAAATGTAAAATAATTTTTAGTTAGTAAAAATATTTGTTGTAGTTGTGAACCCCTTTATATAATTCGTAAATTTATATATATATATTTATGAGTAGTTTAGAAAGATCTCTAGGTAAATATACTTTTAAAACAGTTCAATTTTCTACTATAAAGATGATGTGAAAAATCAAGTAAAACAACTTCTAAATGGAAACAAAAACGCACAATTTATATGGGATTAAAAACAATTTTTCCTATAACTTTTTTTTCACTACGGTAGTTTAATCTTACCTTTTTTTAATGCCCCCTTCTTGAGAAAGAAAATTATGTAAAAGAAAATTGTGTGGTAAAGAAAAACACAGTTTGTAAAAATATTTGAAATGTCAACGTCCCCTAAACGAATATGTTACGTTATATTATTTTAAAAGTGAAAATATATATACGCGTAAACAATTTTTGCGGTTAAATAATTCAAATATTTATATTGTTTTCGAAATGACGCTTTAAAAAAACCATATTACAAAAGAAACCGCATCTTTGATATTATTTTTGTAAAATGTATTTATTTATAATGAGCAATCCTTTTATCTGGTTCGGTTGTTTACGAAAGTACAAGTGGATCGGCTGTAAAAAAAATCTGCTATGGGTAGTTCAAAATTCGGTGTTGTTTGGCTTTACGATATTTTTTAGGAATCTATTAATATATTTAGATTAAACTCTAAGTTCACTGGTACGGTACCATTCAGATATGTGCCCAATATCAATTGGCACCACGAATAGTGACAACTTTATACACAGTGAATTATTGTGAAATAAAATAAAGCGTGTCATTATTAAAATCTGTTAACTACAATAACTTTAAGATGATTGGAACTTTCAGCATTGTTCTTAAATAATTTATATTTGTTTAATTTCCATTACAACACTTCATAATTATTCCATAAGTTCCTGTAAAACTGAAGAAATTTTAATATACCAAATTTGATTTAATGAAAAAGTTTTCTGTGTTTGTGTTAATGGTTTTTATTTATAGTTTTTAAGGTTTGAATGCTGAATTGAAATAATTCATTGAAATGGTAGTAATAGTAAACATTGTTTCCATAAAAAGATATTTTAACTACATTTGATCATGTAATACTTTTTTTACAAATGTAATGAAGAGCAATTTAAGAATTAGGACAAGGGCAATTGTGGTTTTTAAAAGAAAAATTTCCCTTATCCTACATTTAATTTATACAAAGTGATGATGATGAGCGAAATTTTAAACTTTCACGTCTACAAAAAAGAAGTGGAACAATAAATCAAACAAAAGATATAAATTTTAAATTAAATTTTCATCAATTTCTTTTACATCAATAAATTTAATTTTAAATTGTAACGAAATATTATTCAATTACAAAAAAAATAAAAAAATAAAATTTCAAATGACCGATTAAAAATGTACTATTTTTCGAATATATAAATTTTCATGATTATAAAAATTTCATCAAATTATCTATTAAAGTTCAACCATAAATTTAAAAAAAAAAAATCTTAATTTTTTTTTGTAAATTATTTTTTTGTAATTATGCTTTTAACTGTGACGAATTTTCATCATCATCACAAATAATAAAATATGAAAATATTAAATAAATACGAAATAATGTTTTTTTTATTAATTATTTATATATGTATGTATGAAAAAAATTAACAGTCATGGAAGAATTGGATATTTATTTGGACATTACCCTCCCCGGTTGCATGTTGTGAAGTTTATTTAAAGAATTATTCTTTCAAATAAATAAAAAAATATAATATGTAATTATAAGTTTAATATTTGCATTGAAAAGTAAGTGTTCAACCAACTATGATGGTTATTTTTATTAACTGATTTTAAATAACGTCACCCCAGCTCTTAAGTGTTCAATAGAATATTTTTTTTTAAATATTTTGTTTTGTATATGAAATTATAATAACTTGTCAAAGATCTTTCGATTTATAGCAAAGCATTTTATAATATTAAGTAACACTTTAAGAGCTAAAATGCCAAATTATTTATGAGGTTATTTGTGCAATAACCAAACATTATTAAAGTGTGTATGATGCACGATATTTTGATATTAATTATTAATATCATTTTGTATGATATTAAAGTTTGTATGGTTTGAACAACCAACTAACCAACATTCTGTATTTATTTGTTCAGAATTATAAATATTTTAATCATTTTAAAATTCTAGTTCCCAACAATTAGCTTTGATGACATCGAATGTTTAAGAACTGGTCTGACGAATTGTATAACGAATTAATTTTTCATAACGCATATTGTATGAAAAATATTAATGTTTGTTAAACCTTTAAAATTATATTATAATATTTAGTTATTTTTAATATTTCGAAAAAAAAAAATACAGTTCTAAACAGAAATTAATATTAATTGGAATTTCCATTAATCTGTTTGAAAATTAGTTATAGAATATAAACATATAATATAACAACTTGTAATTCTCATGTAATTCAATATTGATCAGTAGTGTTTGCCAATTTTACACAATTCAATCTAATCACAATTCCTGTTATATTCATTTTACCGCAAATTTATTAATTTTTAATGGTTATGTATACAAATAAGCATTAGCAAAAATCTGAACACATTTTCTTACAATGTAGTCAAATCTTTGTTAACTCATCATTCGCAACACCACCACTAATGAGCTTGCAATATATTCCTCTGCACGGTATAGCATGATTATTTGTAGTCGACATCAAGTTCCACTCTTATAGAATTCGCATAACTGCATGGCTTAATACATAACAGACCGAATCTTTCAGTAACGGCTACAGTATTCTCTCTTAGTGTCCAGAATTTGCATTAATTTATTAGAACTAGGAACAAATTAATCTTTTTCAGTGCATAATAACATTAAATATTGTTGCTTTTATCCTTTTCTGAGTAGTTAGAATAACTAAGAGTGTAGCAGTGGACTCGGACTAGATGAATTTTTTTTTAAGTTTTCGACGTTGGTGAGTGAGTCCAAAATTGCAAAGACAAAAATATTCCTGTGCACAAAAGGTTCACATGGAATTCTCAGTGATGAAATTTTATACACAGATTGGTATAGTTTCAGTCAATTTATGTTGTAGCTGCAGAGAGTCCATGTTAAAATCTCGTTTTATATTTCATATGTTAAATGTTCTACACCCACACCATATAGTAATTATTGCTATATGAGGTCGGCAGTTAAGTAATCATTACTATATGAGGCACGTATTGTAATTCCGAATTAAAGAAATTTCATTCTTCGTGACATAAAAGATTTGATTTTTTTTAACTAAGCTGTGTTTTTTACACAGCACTGTTTGTTACAAAGTTATTGTTAATTACAAACTACTGTTGTACGTCAGCTAGTTTTTAAAAACTGTGGTGCAGTGTCTAATCTACATTTATTATAGAATCAATGATGATATTTTGGTCATTTGGTTTTCGTACTCCAGTTTACCTAGCATACATGAACTTTGTCTTTCCTAATTTAGTTCTAATACAAATTCCTTATGATAATCTCTATAAAATATTTCCTAGTAATAAAAGTAATAAGTGAAATATTTGATATTAACAGAAATATTTCTATATTTGTTTTACAATATAATTTTTTATTATATTTATATTTTAATTACGTCTTTTTTAATTAATTCTATAGTAATGAATAATAATTTATATAACCATCATTTTGATATCCTCGGTATTATTTCGTAATCAACTTATTATTATCTTGAATAATCAAAAAAGTGGCCTAATACATAACAGAATTAAATAGTAAGCAACTGGTAAACAACGGATACGGATGATATTGTATCCAGTTCTCCAGACAAATACTCTGGAATATATTGGTGTAGAATATAGAAAGAAAGAAGAAATGTATAATAGTGTAGAATAACTGACTGCTTTCCAGATTCAGATTTTCCACTAAAGTTTACCTAAATCAATATTCAATCATCAAAAAAATCATAAATTTTATTTTTATATATAATTTCAACATTAATATAATAGTTTTTATTATATAATTTATATTAACAATTTTCATAAAATTATAATAGTATATATATGTACATACATATATATTACATTTCATATTTTAATGATCCTCAAACTCAAATCTAACCTCACATTAAGTCAGTGAAATGGAAATAATATTAATGTATTTATGTATATGTATAGATAATATTATTTAAATTATGTATTGAGAAGAAAATTGACCATTTATATCCAATATAATATATAAGAGATATTTGTTGTAAAAAATGCTTTTCCCGATTTACCTAGGCATAATCTAATAAATAATTTTACAAAAATTATGCATAAAACGTGACAAGAACTATTTTAGACGAACTTGTTTTCACTTTACTAAAGCATAAAAAGAATAAGTTTTATAATCTTCGCGCAGTTTTATTTTTATTAATTTTACTAAATTGAAATAATATTTTCCTATCAGAAATTTATTTATTACATAATATTTTCAATTCTCTTTTCGGTTAGTTGTCCGAAAACGGTAGACCGAATTCATAATTTATATTATCCGAATGCAAATATATAATAAATATTAAAAATGTAATTTTACCAAATGCACAATTCACTCAAGATAAATTTTCCAAATTTATTATTGACCGATTGGATAATTTACGAAAAGATTCGTTTAATTGGGAATTCGGCGGTCAATTAACGAGTGTTCTTTTAAATTCGGAAAGAAACTATGAAAACAAACAAAAGCAGCTAACATAAAGGAGAACCGAAAACTTTTAGCACTGAAGCTACAGACTCCAAATTTTACGAGCACCAGGTATATATTGACCTATGTGTCAAATAACATTAATATCGCCGGGTAAAAATTACTGTATGGTATATAATATTTAGTATATGAAATGTGATTCTGAAATTTTAAAATGGACCAACTGAAGTTACTGACCGAAAATGTTGTAGAGACCAACTACATCCGAAATTTAGCATGGACAAGCATTACCACGAAACAGACCTTTGTATTTCATTAAATCTGATATGAAATTGTTTAATCTTTTTGTTACACTAGAAAACCACGGAATTCAACATTAATCGGAAATTTTAGCGTAGACCCACTAAAGCTACCAATGAAAACTATTTTTCGTGCATCAATGAGAAACTTAAGTGGAAAATTTGATAGTGCTAACAGGTCTGTCGCTCTTACGAGTATACTTACATTTTTTGTTGTATATTTGAACGAAATAGATTTTTTCAGGTCCATCGCAATACTTCACTTCATAGTTATTCCATAACTACTCATATTATATATGTATACAGAAGTAGTTATGTTATTAATAATTAATTTTTTTTTTACAATTTCCTCTTCTAGGTTCACATAAAGTTCATTGTACTGAAAATGAGATGCAAGTTGAATTAGGTTTAAATCGACCCATTAGTGAAATAAAAGATCTAAATATATATTTGGAAGGACTTAAAGGATATCCAGATGTACGATGTCAACCAATTATAAATAATACTTTAGCACAATTTAAACTATCATTAAAAGATTTTTATGAATGTGGTGTTACTAGAATGATTAATCAATTAACGGTAAGAAATTTTATAACTTCGTTTTTGCTTTTAGCATATTATTTTGTCTATAAGCAAAAAACTTTCATTTTTTGTTATTTTCTGTGGAATTTTTACATCTTTCTGGAAATTAGCCTAACTTGATCAATACTTTTATTTAATAGAACTTACTTAATTTATTTTTTTAATAATTTAAAGGGTAAAAAAGTATATTATCATAAAATTATAATTGAAGAGGCCAATAATAAGGAAGTAGTTAGTGTTAAATGTATTACAACTGATCCTATTCGTTCTAATCAGACTGAACCACAACATCATGGTATCGTCCGACGTGATGTATTACCAGCTGGATTTCAAGAACCAGAGTAAGTTTTATTTCGTACTCGTATACAATCTCATCTATTTTAATTTCGCAATTAAAAACTTTTCAGAGATTTAGAAATTACCACTGTTACTGAACGAGCACCCGAACCAATATTATCAGTTGGTGTTCGGCAAGGTAGTGAAATTGTAACTGGTGAATTAAATGTTAGTCCTGGTACACCATTATCAATGGAAATTTATTTGGACAAAGGTTCAGCACCAGTTTATGGTTTAGCTGTTACATATATGCAAGTAACTGATACCAAAGCACAAGAAGAAACGATAATTTTTAATGGGTATAAAATTATTTAAATTTAAATTATATTTTTAATTAATTTTGATTTTTTAGATGTTCAGTTGATCCATATCTTTTTGAAAATTTTAATACAATTGATGGTGATTTTTTAACTGCCAAATTTCGTGCATTTAAATTTCCCGAATCAACATATGTCCAATTTCGGGCCACAGTTAATGTTTGTTTAGATAAATGTCAAGGTACACCATGTAGTAATGGACAAATTGGATATGGTCGCAAAAAACGTGAAATTAATACAAAATCAGAAATTAATACAAATAAGATTTATGAATTTTCATTGGCAACATTTATAAAAGTTAATGATATGGATGGAACATTAGATAAAAGTATTTATATAATCTATAAAATTAAATTTAAATTTTAAATTTTTTTTTAAAAAAAAAATATATAATTTAATTTAAAGATGAAATTCTTAAACTTGAAGAAAAAATACAACAATTAAAAATGGCTAATCAACGACTTGCCCGTAACAGTCGAGGAAGTAATAATATTATGGAAAGTATGGAACATACTCAACAAGGATCCGATACTGCTACAGTTTTCGAAGAAGAAACATTATTAAAAATTGCTGTTGCAAATGGAGCATTTACAAAAACATCATCAACAGCATTTATTATAATATTTGTGACTATTTTTGTAAATATATTTAATTGAAAAAAAAAACAAAAAAAAAACACAAATGAAAATAATTTCTTTTTAATGCCATTTTTTTCTAATTTATATTTTATGTTCAATATAACAAATCTAAAATCTTTACATACTAACTTTATAAAATAACTGCTTTAGTCACAACATATTCAAATAATGTTTCTCAAAATAATATGAAATTAAAATAAATCTTAATATTTTAAAAAAAATATATATATTTGTAAAAAAATAAAAATTACTAGTCTCCTAAGGATGATTTTATATTGTTATAATAAAAAGTAAATGAAAAAAAAACTCAACTGTATAAAAATATAAATTCAATTTTTTTTTTTTAATTAATATTAATTAACAACCTTTACTGTTCTAGTTCTACATTCATTAATAAAAAATTATATATAATTTCAATTGGAAAATGTGAATTTCAATTTACTGAATGTTTGCGTTTATAGCGTTTAATATTTATAAAAATATTTTAAGTTGGACTACACACAAATAAACTTAGGAAAACGTTTGTGATTCGAGGTTTTTGCTTATTTAATTTTGCTATAATAAGTAATTTAGCATTTCTTTGTATACGGTTTCATTAAATTTCAATTAGTTCGCTCTCACTACCGCAGGCAATTTAAAAAGTATGTACGGATTTTTTTTTTAATTGAATTAGTCGAGTTTTTGAAACGAACTAGATCTAACCATTTTTGTTATTATGTTGTTCTAACATGCTCTTCAGTAAAGGACATACTATGCATGTGCATACTATTGTTATACGACTCCCGACCCGATCCTACATGGAATAGAAAAGTGGTTGGTTTGGTTGAGTCTCTTACAACTTCTCCACATAAATCTTCTAATAAGGACGACAAAATATAGTACCTATCATTCTATACATTTTGTTGTGCTATTTTATATTTTAATGAAGTCAGTAAAATTTTATATAATTAGTTTTCTATTTTAGCCTTCGAACCTTTCCATTGCTGAACTCATTTTTCTTTTTTTCTTGAATGTCCCATTTTTTCCAAAGGCTTTACCTGTATTCATCATCTTTGGGATTTAATATTTTATAATATTTAATGAAATAAATAAAGATATTACACACACAATGACACAATGCACAACAAAACAATAAATTTGAAATAATTTAAACGAATAAAAATCGCGCCAAAAATATTGTCATAATTGGAAACGATCTTTCTTGCAACTGGGTTGCAACCGTTTATTTTTCATATTCTCAATTACAATACAACACAATACTACTGGACTGGACATGCTACTGGAAATGTATTATGCGTGAGTTACATTCTCGCTTTCAATAGCTCTCTGAACGCGTTCGAACGCGGTCTACAAAAAGAGTAGACACAATAGAAAACGTAGATGTGGAAAATAACAACTTTTTGTTTACATTTTTTTGAGAAAAATATTATTTCTAAATTTAATTTTGTAAATTCTTAAATTCTTGAATTTAAATTAATAAAATACCTTTTGAAATTTTGAATTGAATTGAAATTTTTTTTTTAACTTTTTAAATTTTTCTATATTTTGACACTGCAAAGCGCGATGAAAGCGAAAAAATTAAAAGTTGGTCAACTTTTACCGAGGCTACGATTATTGCGTGCAGTGTAACTACGTTCATACAACTCCATACATTTCAACTTTATGTTGACAAATGCTACGTCTAGAATGCGTCTAGAAAGCGTCAATTATAATCTCGGTATTACAGTGTATTCAGAACCACTCTTTTTACATTAGCTTTATATTTTTAATTAAAATGTGTTCATGTTCACAACCAATATTCATAAGCTTAAGGAAATTGAAGTGTATTTATTTTCAAGGTTTTTAATTTTAATTTCTCTCACATGCTCTGCAACCTGCAACTAATCTAGATAAGAAAAAAATATAATTTGTCAACAAATGATACTGCTATATGAATTTTCCGTTTTTTTGATTAATTAAATTAAATCTAGAAGTTTTGGATTAGCATTTTCAAATGTTGCTATTTGGAACTGGAACATGTTAAACACCAAAAGGCTCTAGAATAATTAGCTTTTTATTATACTAAATTAGTTCAATTTGTGAGAAGATTAATCTTTTTTTTTTTATATTTTTCATATTATAATTTTACTATAGCTACGTTTTCATTATACACAAGTATAATAATTTTTTATTAAATAAATATTTCTATTTCTAACTTTTCCGTCCTTAATATTTTTACATTTTAACATATATTCAGAATATTGAAAATTTATTATCTCTAACAAATGATAATTTGCTGTTCGTATGTATTAAAAATAAGTTCTAAAAGGAACCAATATCAATATCTTATTCCAATTACAGACAGAACTGACAAAACAAATCCAGAATTTCTGTTCTGTTTCCAGCAATATATCTTTTTTCTTCACGTTCAAAACTGACTCATTAAAATTTTGAAAACATTTCCTAAAAGTTTCCTGATTTGTTTCCTTATTTATGGATCTTATTAATTCCTAAATGTATCTCAAGAGGCCCGTACACTCTCACACATGTCTCCTAACTTGGTGTGTTACACATATGTTGTCCAACACTTACTGAACATGTTGTCAAACATAACACAGTAATTAAAATTCGAAGCAAAATATCGGACTTGGCGCTGAGTGTTTTTTAATTACCAAAACTCAAAAGTAAGTATTCTTCGTAAAGGTGGACAAAGGGAAAGAAAACGTAAAAAAATTTGGACGGCGGAATGGTAAATGGTTGCAAAAAAGATTTATAAAATTGAGAACAGTGAAACTGAAAACATAATAAATATTTATATACATAGTTCACATTTTACCTTCCACAACTCGGACAATTCAGCATAAGAATTAAAAAAAATCTTTCCTAAACTGCTGTTTTAATATTCACACCATCAAACATCAAACATGTCCATACACGATCTAAATCTGTTTACTGTTTGACAGTGACAACAGTGTTTTCCGACACAAGTTGGACAACATGTTTGGGTTGGAAATTACACTTTCGTTTTGTTTGTTATATATAATTATCAGTAGAGCGCATTCACCCATATTGGTAACACTAAACTGGAATGGTTTCCAATACCAATTATAAATGTTTCAATTATTTTGACGTTTGTTTTGTGCATACCGAAAAAAACCAAAAACAACATAATTTATTTTTCGCAATTAGTAAAACAAAAATTATAATAAATAGTTTTTAAAACAATTTTTGTTATCTCTCAATTCAAATTTAAGTTATTATATATTAGTAGAGTAATAACAACGATGAAAAGATATATATTATCCTCCAAATGAGTGTTAAATAAATTATGAAACCATTTAATATGCGGTCACGTTCACGAAAAGTTTTAACATTATTAATATTTTTTGGTATATGGTCGTTTATAACTTATTTCTTTTTGTTACGGAATTATGATTTAAACTTTGCACCGCAAAATGAAAACGTATTTTTAGAAAAAATTAAATTTATTGAAAATGGTATTAAAAATGAAATAAATTATCAAAATAATTTAATTCAAAATTTTGTAGATAAATTACGATTAAAATTACACGAAAATAAATCTACTATTACAAATTATAATCCAGCAGAATTTTTACCAATAAAATTCAATAATAATAATGAAAATTTTATTGATACAAAAAATCCGTTAGCTGCACCTTATAATAATAAAAATAATTTAATAAGTACTCGTATTAATAATATACCTGTAATACCAATATTAGTCCTGGCATGTGATCGTGTTTCAGTTAGCAATTGTATTGATAATTTATTAAAATATCGTCCAAATGTAGAACAATTCCCTATTATAGTTTCACAAGTAAGTGTTAATTTTTCTATGGTAATATTTTTGTGATTTGAGGAATTTGGAAATACTATATTAGTTATGGTCAGAAATTTACGGATTTCGAAACCCTTAAAAAGTGTGAGTACATTGTATTTTTAATTAGGTTTCGACAGATTACTCGAAATCTGTAAATTTGTGAAAAGATTTTCCCAATTCCCCAAATTTGCTAATTTTATCTTGATTCTTTTATAAATAAATATATTTTAATTTCGTATCATTTAGGATTGCGGTGATGAAACAACAAAAAAAGTTTTACTCAGCTATAGTGATCAAATTAATTTAATTGAACAACCAGATTTATCAGATATTACAATTAGTGCTAAAGAAAAAAAATTTAAAGGATATTTTAAAATTGCTCGACATTATGGTTGGGCATTAAATACAACATTCTCAAAAGGATATGAATTTGTTGTTATTGTTGAAGATGATTTAATGGTAGCACCTGATTTTTTTGAATATTTTATGGCTACATATCATTTATTAGAACAAGATTCCAGTTTATGGTAAGTTTGAAAATATATTAGAAAAATTTATTTAATCTCAATTTCAATTTTAAATAAAATAAATGTATATGTAATGAAAAAAATGTATGTTTCATATGCTTATCAGTTGCTATGAATTAAGTTTAAAGGCCACATATAATATATTTAAATTTAACGATAAAAATGTAAAAAAATCACTGAATATTGTAAAAAAGTATTTATTTTGAATGTTTCATTTATATTTTTATTTGAAAATAGAAAAATTGCAATAACATTTTGAGTTAAACACCAATATTTATTTAATTTTCTAGTTTCAATGTAATACTTTGCGATTTTCAATTTATTTTAGAATTATGTACATATACTGTAATGTTTTTTTTTTACTTATCGCCATTTGAGTAGTATTTTTTTAGTACCGGCAACTTAGATATGCAATATCGTAAATTAAATGCGAATAGATTTAAGCATATATTTCCAACAGTACAAATATATTTACTCCGGCTTATATTATATTATATAACCATATCTTGCGTTTGGTACTTTCATGTATCTAATTAATTTCCCTAATACTTTTACTTTCTATTTTAAAATTGGAGTAGTTATTTAACACAATCATAAATTTTAATCATTTAGCATCTAGTTAATTTATCAATAAATACGCTTCTAATAGTTTTCTAAATAAAGAATTAATAGTATATTATTAAAATACTTCTGTTTAATTTGTTCATTAATTTTGAATGAATTTAAACATTTTCAAGGTTTTTAGTTTAATTAATTTTCTACTTAATAAAAGATTTTTTACAATTTTCCTTGTGGACAAAAAGAAATGTTAATTTTTAAAGAGAACTCATTATTTAAAAAAAAAAAATTATTTTCCAAAGAATTGTTTTTGGAATACTGAAATAAATATCCATATTTACTATTTTGGTATTTCAATTCTTTGGAATTACAATTAAATTACTCATGCTTTTTCATTTCCATTTGTTTACAATCGTATAAAATTCTTTGAATTATATGTATAAAAAATTTAATTATTCAATATTTATTAAATAATAATCGTATTGATTATAAATTTATTTATTTTAAATTAAAATTCTCAAATTTCCTTGTCCCAGATCTTGTATTTAAATAAATATGTTGTGCACAATACCAAAATTTTTTAATATATAATATAATTAATCATTTATATAATTAAATAGGTGTGTATCGGCATGGAATGATAATGGAAAATTAGGATTAATTGATACTTCAAAACCAGAATTACTATATCGTACAGATTTCTTTCCTGGACTAGGATGGATGTTAACCAAAGATTTATGGAATGAATTGTCCGTTAAATGGCCTAAATCGTAAAAAATATGTCTAATTAAAACAAACACAATTATTATTTATTATTTTAAATTAGATATTGGGATGATTGGATTCGTCAACCGGCACAACGAAAAAATCGAGTGTGTATTAGACCAGAAATATCTCGAACTCGTACATTTGGAAAAATTGGAGTTTCAAAGTAAATTAATGAAATTTTATTTAATAAAATATTATTTTTTATTTATTTATTTTTTTTTGCAGTGGATTATTTTTTGACAAATATTTAAAACATATTAAATTGAGTGAAGAATATGTTGATTTTACTAAATTAAATTTGAGTTATTTATTAAAGGTATTAAATTATAATTTTTAATTTTCAAATTTTATATAATTAATTTTTTTTATAAAACAGGATAATTATGATAATACATTTATTAAAGATGTTTATAACTCACCTGTTGTTACATATGAAGAAATCCGTCGGAATTTAATAAAAGTAGAAGGATCTGTTAGACTACAATATAATACGAAAATTCAATATAAGAAATCAACTAAAATGTTGGCACTAATGAATGATTTTAAGGTAAAAACTTTGAAAATTATCCAAATTCTACAGAATTTTGGAATTTCTATCCGAAAAAATCGTTGATTCTGATTTTATTTTATTTTTTTATATTTTTAGAGTGGAGTACCACGAACAGCTTATCACGGCATTGTATCATTTTATTATAATAATCGTCGTATATATTTAGCACCTAATGCCAATTGGAAAGGATATGATTTATCATGGAGCTAACGAAATATATTAATGTAACAAAATTAATACATAACTAATTTATGTATATAAACAATTATAATTTAAACTAAAAATACAAAAATATGAAATCTAAAGACCACCAAAACAAATACTAAAGATATTAAATTTATTAAACTACATTTCACAGTAGTTTTTTGTAGATGAAAATTAAAAAAATAATGCATTCCTAACAAAAATATAATAGTATATATAAAAAATACTAACGTCTAAAAATCATAAAATTAATATACAAGAAAAAAAAATATGTTTTCTATTTTTCTACATTTATGAAAATACTACTTACAACTTAAATTAAAGTTTCGAATTCAGTAGAAAAATAGAGAAACTAATAATTGCACTCACTACCATAATTATTGTTTCATCACAGTTTGTTCCTTTAATGATAATTAGATGTTAATTCGAATTTTTGCAAATTGGTATTTCCTTGATTTTTTTTTTTTAAATAAAAAAAAAATGCAGTTCATAAAAATATTAAAAATAATTATTAAATATTTATAGATATTAATTAGTATTTTCCAGTTTCTTATTTTATAAATTCTGTTTTTTTTTATGAAGTTCTTGTATATTTTAGTTAGTTTAAAAATTTCCAGAATCTCAGATGCTGAATCTCTAAATTTTAAAATACTAGAATCTCAGATGGAGAATCTCAAAATTTTAAAATGCTCAAAAAAAAAATCCCATTTTCTTTTTAAATTAAATATATATATGTATATTAAAATGAAATTTCCATTTTAGATTAAAATTGGTATTGTGATTTTAATAATTACACAGTACCATAAGTTTTTTGTCAATTAAAATATAATATTAACAATTTTTGTAAACTGGACTCGAATTGTATTGAATTTTCCAATTATTATTTTAAATGTTCATTTTTGTTTTATTAAATATTAAAACAAAACCATAATTTAAATTTAAATCGACTAGATTAATTTTATAAAATTTAGAAACTAACTAAAAAAAAAATTACTTTAGAGTGAAATGAATTTCTTATATAAAACTAAAACAAAATAAAAAAAAAATGTTTTAAAAATTTTGATGCAAATTGTTGTAATTAATTATAAGAGTTATTATTTGTGTATTTTTGTGTAAAACTATAAAATTGAATAAAAAAAAGCAAATAAATATTTAACTAGCCGAACTGGCTGTGATAATAAATTAAAAAAAAATATTTTCTTTAATTTAAAAAATATATAATTAATTTAGTTTATTTTTATCATGGATCCTCGCCATCAATTTGTTCACAATCAATATCACTGCAATCATCTGAATTACATAAATCATTTTCTTTTGAATCTTCTTGTAATTGATCTGAATTTGCTAAACGTTTTAAATAATGAGTTGGACTTGGATCACCAAAAACTCGTTCCAATTCAGCCAAACCATTATTTGAATTTTCATCATTTTCATCTAAATTAACTGGATTTAAATTTTTACTTAAATTATAATTTAATTGTAAATAAGCAGCATCTGTGTCTGAAATGCCGCCATTTGTATTTCGAAAATTTAATTTAGATTTTGAATAATTTAAATTACCATCTTGTGATGGTGTATATAATTTTGATGTTGTTGAAATTGCTGCTGAATTAAGTCGCGGTAAACATGATGATGTCAATCCTGAACTCGGATCAGTATATTGGTGGACACCATAATTTAATGATTGACCTCTTGATAGTATTGCATTTCTGGCGCTTTCAATAATTCCAGGATGTGATGATGGTGATGTTAACATTGAAAGATTAGGTGAAGTATATGATCTCATTGTACTAATACCTAAATTTGGTGGACTATTTAACATAACTGATTGGATAGGTGTTGGACCTGTTGGTGTTTGACTAAATAGCCACAATCGATCTCCAACTACCATTGGGCGAGCAAGTCCGCCAATACCTAATTGTGTATAATAATGTGATGCTAAACTTTCAACGTCGGCTGTATATTTTCTTTTCCATTTCGTGCGACGATTTTGAAACCATATTTTTATCTATTTTTACATAAAAATTCAGTTTTATTATTTTTATTATATATTTAATTTTTTAAAAAACCGACCTGTGTTTCAGTTAAATGTAATTGTTTGGCTAATGCTGTCCTTTTAGCAACCGATAAATATTTGCCTTTTTCAAATTCTGATTCGAGTGCTTTTATTTGTGATGCTGAAAATGCTGTTCGTGGTCGCTTTTTTCGATCATCATTTGGATCTAGAAATGATAATTTTTTTAATAAATTTATATACCATTCCGTAATTGTGGATTAGTTTTGGGTGGTTTAAAGTTTATATTTTTGAATTAAGGGAAAGATACAGATACGACACCGATTAAGTCAGAAGCACAATATAGATATATTGTCGGTACTTTTATTGTAAGTCTCATTTTAGAATTATTGATTATTAAATTATAAATTCAAATTATTATTTTAGGTTCATCAAACTTTCAATTTAATGCTCTTAATTTAAATTTAATGTGATTTACATAAAAATTAGAAATAATTACACAAAGTCTAAAACGATTTATTTAAAAAAATATAGGAATCCCATATATTATAAGTTTTAATTATATAATTTAAATTAATATTTATTAATTATTAATATTTAATTTGCATTATCTTTGGATATTTTCAAATTCAAGTTTCGCACGCTAATATAATATATCAATTTTCGCTCAATCAAATCATGCTTCTTTTTCATAGTTAAGGTTTAATTGCCGTTGAGAAATTATGTTTCGGTATTTGCAAATGAAAAAAGGTAATGGTGCATTCGTTTCTTGAAAAAATGTTGCCCGCATTCTTATTTTTCCGCAACAAATGCGTATTACAAAATATTTAATTTAGAAAATAATTTATAACCATAGGAAAATTTTTAAATAACAGAGAATAAATTCGATTATTATCGGACCTTATAATCAAAATAATATTTCGGATCGGTCTTTTCAACACCATTTCTAATTAGTTACGCTATTTATATAATTAAAATTTACTATTTATTATGGTTATCACCATCATCATTGATTTTCCAACTTGGTTTCCGCCGCCACCATCACATATCCTATTACGAAAAAGGCTTTAAAATTAAAATTTCCATTTTGTTTCATATATTAAATGGTATAGGTTTAAGTTTAGGTTTAAATTTAGGCTTAGGTTTATAATAAATGTGGACCAGACAGTCGTAATTAGTAATCACTAAAGCCATTCGGATTATTGTGATATCCCTTCGAATTATTCGATACTGACCAAGCCCGTACTGTTGATGAAACAGCACAGTTGATTTTATGTTTTCCACCACGTTTTCAAAGGAGCGACAACATAGCCTTCGAGTTGTGTTCGACCGTATCGTCGTTCAGTTAACATTATCTACACATCCGATCCGCTAATAGTCTGATTGTATGTAGGTACTTTTTGAGGTTACAATTACAATAATATAGGTAGGAAATGAAACTTTGTGGTGTATTCGAAAATTTGTAAACGTGATTCCGAATTTTTGTTTTTAATCCACTTTGGTCATCAATCCAAATCCGGAAAGAAAAGCGTTTTCTCCCATATTCGATGTATAGTATACAGATTACAGACCAAAATTGATATTTTTCAAATCATGAGAAATGCATTTACTATATAATCTTCTTTTCGATTTTAATGAAGATTGCAAAAATTTGTGGCTCTACCACACTTTCATGAGGAATTAGAAATGCTGATAAAAATCTGATAATATTTGATGTATAAACTTTGATATTAGATAAAATAGATTGAGGCAAATATCTTTTGAAATCTTATATAGTTTTAGACCTCCTCTTTTAGTATGAGGTTCAGGAAATGTTCAAATGAAATTGTAACGACAATTGTATAACAATTTCTAAAAATAACAATAGTGAATATACATATCTCTATTTGTTAGGATTTTTTAACTTGGACACAACTAAAATATGTGGGTAATCCTAGACGGATCACAAAGCGGATATGAAGTTATTCTACCAATATTTTTTTTTTATTTTCATTTAAATTTAATATATTAGCTACTACTAGTAATTAAATAAATCGTACATCAATCTATAATATTTTTTTTTTTGAAATTATATTAAATTGATTATAAATAGATTTTATAAATAAATAAAAAAAAATATTTATTTCTTTTATTTTTATTTTTTTTATTTTATTATTATTTAATATTAACTAATTGTTGACAATCCTGGCAAATTAATGAAAATCAAGAATAGTTAATTGACAAAGATTTTTGGTTGCCAAAACATTTAAAGAATTTTTAATTTACAATTTATCAGAATTAATCTTTGCTTTTGTTGTTGTTTCTTTTACTTCATGGTATTATAAATTTAACAACAGACAGAAGAGTTTTTATGTTAAGCATCGTTTTAAATAAAGACTAATTAACACTATGAGAGGCTGGCAAATAGTTTTGAAGCATATAAACATAATATCTTGTACAAAAGATGTGGTAATTAGTGTCAGACTAATTTCAAATTAGACATTAGAAGAGAATTGTTAACAAGTTTGTTAATTTTATCATGTTTTTTGTTTAGGATATTTTTAGGATATAGCTACAATTTCAAAAATATACAATTGAAATTTAATTTCCTATTTGTATTTATAATTCTTCAATTTATGAAAAATACTTTTTTTAAATGGTTTTTTAATTTTACACAAAAAATTTGTGAAAAATGGAAATTCTACAAAAAAAATCAAAAAAAAAGTTTTTTAAATTTAAATAAATTAATTTTGTTTTTAAAGAAAGACGAACTTGCTAAATAAATATATTTGTCATCAATTTCTTTTATCTTAAAAATATAATGAATAAATTTATCATGAAAATTTTCCAATATTTCATAGAAAATTAGGAAACAATTAGCGGCAATTCCTTTTAATAATATTTTAACACCTAAACGAATTCTTCTATTTTTCCAAAAATTATCATAAAATATCACAATTTTCAGTTGAAATTGTTTTAAAGAAAATCTTTTGATGTTTTGTAAACTAAATCATATATAATTTAATAATATTTTCAATAATTTTTTTATAAATATTTGTAATTATTATGAGGTTACTACATGTCATCAGTTTTCATTTGATAGGCTTTCAATTTATCAATTAGTTTTTCGTCGGTTAATCAGTTCATCGCTGGATCCATGAATTCTAATATTAAAACCAATTTTGTATAAATTATAGTGTAGTCAATAAATCCGTAATAATTTGTAAAAGGGCGTACATTACCGATGTAATTATTATACCGATAAAATGATTGGCTGATGATATAAAAACTGATGATGAAACGTATCACAATGAAGTGAGTACCGATCAAATAAAAACCGAATAAATTAAATTAATCCACTTTTTATACAGAATTTCGAAATTTAAAAACTGTTTGTTAATTAATCGGATAAAGAATTATATTAATTTATGATATTATAAATTAATAAACTTTTTTACTAGTTTGTTTAGCTATTTGCAGGATAATTTTAATATTTCAATAAAATTAAAATTAATTATAAAATGGATGTTATTAAAGTCTACTATTCTGATTTTTGCACTTAAAATTCAGACAGGAAACGGGTAAGCAAAAATTGAATTCGCCGGCTTCAATGCTTGATTAGCCATAACAAAAGCCGCTTAGAAAATTGCTGATTTTTTTATATTAAAACAAAAATTGAGTAAATAAGTTAATTTCAGATATTTCTTTAATTAAATTTAAATTATTTACCAACCAAATAATTTGATTTCTTAACAAACTAGTATTATAATTTATATATTTTGGTTGAAAATTATACTTAAAACAAACTTTTATTCACAAATAAATTACAAAAATAAATTTCAAATTAAAAATTATATCATTTATCATAATATTTAATATTTTAAAATTGAATTTAAATTTTTATTTTACGCTTGCAATTTGTATGTCATAAAAAATAAAAACATTGAATTAATTAATCTCATTCAATGAATTTTTGCTTAATTATTGCATTTTATAATTTAAATATTTATATTTTATTGTCTGTCTAATTTCATTCACAATATATTACACCTTATCATTCAAAATACATGACAATTCTCTGTTTAGCTGAGATTTGAAAATTATTCACTGGTGAAACTAAATAATCTTAAGTTTTAGGGTTAACAATCAGTTTAGATATTAAATTCGTACAATGAAACTGTTCATTATAAATACATTTGAGTTTTTGATATGGGTCGGTCTAAGCTCATATACCACATTTAATTATAATCATATGCACCGCACCAGATTCGTTTGAGTCTAGTGTTACAGTGTTCCCCAAGAATCATAAAATAATTTAAATCCAGTCCTTTTAAAAATATAAACTCTTTTGAAATCCTTTTCATATACTTACTATTACTCTCCTCAGATCCAGAAGCAGTTTCACTACGAATATCACATGGATTATCTATTTCCATAAAATTCGTTGAATCTAAACTTGTTGCAGTTAAACCAAATTCATCTTTATAATGTCTTATAAAATTATTATTATTTGATTGATTTTGTTTAATCACTGAACTTTGTACACAATTTCCACTATTATTAGATAAATCATTAGTATTCAAAACAGGAGATTTGCAATTTGGACGTGATAGAATATTATCAATTGAAAAGTTATTTGAAATTCGTTTTACAGTTTCTGCATACATTTTTTTTTATATTATATAATAATATATTATTTTTAATTAATACAAATTTATAATATATTAAATTTCCGACGTGTTAAATTTCCTTATAATAATCGTCCTTTAAATTTATATCTTATTAACCAATGTATAAGAATGAAATTCGGTTTCTTTGAGTAATGTCACACTCGCAATGAGTTTTCTTTTTCAACTGATCCTCAAAAACAGATTTTTTTTTTGTAAATCATTTTGAGAAAACCAAAAATTTCAGGAAAATTTCTTTATACAATATTTGCGCTGTAGTTCTGTATTCATATTTAAGTAAAGGCGGAGTTTAAAATTGGTTTATTTATAGGATCATTAAAATGGGGTTGGGTTTTATTTAAGAAAAAATATTTGATTTAGCAATTTTATCTAATAAGTTGTTGGTTTTTATAGATCTATTCTAATTTAATTACTTCTGCATATGAGTTTTAATTGCTTAATAAATTATGGGAATTTTAGTGTTTTGTATTTAAAAAGGAATTTGTATAATTGATCAACAATTATTATAGTGTTTTGTTAAATAATTATTTATTTATAATTATATAAATTAATTTTGTTATTTTAATAATAGAACATAAATTTTATATTACATTTTGTATATTAAATATATTTTTTTATATTTGATTATATAATATATAAATTTAAATTCAATTACCATAGATTTAAGTATTTAGAATTTTATAAGAGAATTATTAACTTTTGCCAAAAATTTATTCGTATTTTAATGAAATCATTTGTTTTCCAATTTACTATGACTTATTTGGTTTAGGTGTTAATTTCATTGAAAAAAAGACTAGAATTTATTTAATTAATATTAATTACAATTTTGAATAAAAATAAATATTTAAAATACTAATGCCCTAGTTATATGATTATTGCGTAAATTACGAACGTAATTATTGGTTAGTGTGTAGTGTCTACTTTTTCCTCTTTAATCAAATTATTCTGGTTCTGTGATAAAAAATTTAACAGCCCAAAATCTTATCTGATTAACTTAATCAGCACAGAATGTAACGTGAAAACAAATGTTTTCTAAATTATTACAAAACTTCTTAGGCAATAATATTTCTTACCAAATACTAAATTTAAAACTCTATTGATTTATTAACATTTAATTTTAAAATATAGTTTCTTTTAATAAACAAATATTATTATAAAACTATTTAAAGTGGCGCCATTAATTCATTATTAATTGTACAATAATTACATAAAAAGAAAGTCCCTAACTTTTATTCATATTTTGCTACCCAAAAAAAAAAAAATTCCGATGAAACACTTTTTAAATATTACTAGTATTATCTAACCTAATTTGCATGTAACTTGAATATAATTATTATTGAGGATATGTTAAAATTTCCAGACGGAATGTGTGAAACATTATAATATTTAATTAAAGATCAAGGACTTCCTTTTCAAAGTGGCGCCAAAATAACGTTAAAAATCATTAAACTATGTTCATTTTTGTTGAATAACATTTTTTTTTAATTTACATGAATAGCAGGAAACTCAAAAACATAATCATACATACCGCTAACACCTGTAAAACGTTTTATACAACAAGCTAACAACCAAAAAACAACAAAAGATTTAAAAAAATAAAAATTTAATAAATTTGATTTCCAGATCACATATAAACACAACGGTTTAATGTGTAAAACGATTAAGAAAAAAAAATGCTAAGGTGGGGGTAGTAAAAAATTAGTAGTGTGTTAAAATAAGTTAATTCAAAATTTGGGATTTATACGATATCAGAAATAGATTTTATATAACTCGAAAATTTTGATAATTCATTGAACTTGCTGAACTCTTACCATCATGGACAAAAACAGATTACGAAAAAAAGTTATATGCCAAATTTCATTGAGATTGGATTTGGATAACAATTGGTTGGTTAGTATGAAAATATAAGGAATTTCCGGTGACATATCCAATAGTTTTGCATGTTTTCTCAATAAGAGATGTCCGGTTACAATCTCGTGAACAACCTTATTTAACTCATTTGTTCATAATTGTTTAATTAAAGTCATTTGTTCATAATTGAATATTTCTTTTAATTTCTTAGCACTCAGGATACGGCAGTGCCAGTACACATTGGCGAGTTTTCTTTTTAGAGTCCATTTCTTTACGGATCTTTTCACAATATCTAATACTCCATATTAGGAACTCACTGTGCTTACCGACTTTTTCCATCTCTGAAAATGTATATAAATAAATATTAATTTGACTAAATTCCATTTTTTCTATCGATATTTCCATTACAACATTTCATAATTATTTCTATAACTCCTCGTAAAAATATTATCCAAAATGTTAAATGTTTTCTAAACAAGCTAAATAGGTCCAGATATTATAAATATCTTGTTTGTTGGGATTATGGGATAATATTTTAATTATGTAAATATTCCTAATTAATTTATGAGTTTATTTTTGACAAAAATTTCGCCCTTCTTTCCTATAAATGTTTGTCGTCTTCTTTTGTTGGTGTTACTCGAATGAAACGCGTGACATATGATATAGTTTTTATACAGCATCCGAAATTTTCTGGTGTGCTCGCTTTGGTTTTTTAATGAAACCATAATTACAAGAATAATGGAACAAAAAAAACTACATGATGGATAAAATAAATGTTAAAAAAAGATATATGATATTCAAAAAGTATCTATACGAATAATAAATATTTTGTCTTAGGTTTTCAAATATGAAAATTTTTTTTAGTTTTTATGTTGTTTCATTTATGATTAAATTTTGAGTAATTTGTGGTTGAAAGTAATATGAAATGAAAATGACAACATGATTTTAAGAGTTAATTAGTGACAAAATTTATGTTTTAAATTATTACGATTTAAAAAAAATAGGATAACATAATTTTTTCGGTTTAATTGTTCGGAACTGTGTGATGAAATTTCTTATTAGTTTTTTATAAAATATCAAAAAAAATTTAAGTTCATCAAAAGTTTGATAATAATTTAAGTCTTTTAAGGAATAATTTATATTATAATTAATTTATCAATCTTTAAAATACTTTAGGTAGTAGTGGGAATCTGAAATTAAACGCAAAAACTCGAAAATATAATGTTAAAGTTGTAATTCTTACAGTTGATTATGCCTCTTACTTGTTCTATCTATAGAATTAACTTATCAATAACTTCCCTTTTTTCAATTATAATTAAATATTTTGATTAAATAAAGCATACTGCACGGATGAGATTGACGTGTCGGTTTCGTTTTGTAAAGGAATTCTTAGAACACCTTCGATGCCACTCTGTTTTGCTGTACAACATATAGAAGACTGCGGAATTTTGATAGGGATTTTCTAAACAGCTCGCTGTTCATTACATTAATTTAAGGATTATATATTATATTCATTAAAAGTTGGGCCTAATGTACTGTAATGACAAATTGAGGATTAGCGTACAGCTAAACTCGGTGGACTTTAGCGTACAGCTAAACTCGGTGGACTTGCAGTCCCAATCTTAAAAGCCAACCAAATACAGTACAACAATATAGTCGAAAGAGCGGATGTTTCGCGGGTGGAAGATCTAATTATGGAATCCTTTGAGCATTTTCCATTTCCTCTATCCATCCCAAATGAATATATTAATTATAATTACACATTATTATTATTCATTCATTTCATTTAGCTTAATTAAATTCGTTATATTCGTTCAACTGGCCTTGTACATCTTCAACGCTTCTATGGATTAATGCAATAAACTCTTATCGTCAACAATTTGCTTATGTTCTGACCTACCCAATTTATGCAATTTTATTTAATATCTTCATTAAATAATTATAATCAAACATTTTTACTATTATTAAGTACATATTTAATTCTTAGAAATTAATTTTTCTTAGAGTCCATAAATCTGCCATTACAATTATCACATTTAATTTTAAACTAACATATACGCGACAGATTACGCACATAAGCAAGTGTTTTTCATCATTTTCATAGCCAAAACGAATTAAAGAATGAAAATCATTTGATGTGTAAAAATAAAAATCACTTAAAAGACTCCTAATTAGTATCAGTTTTTTTTATATATTTGAATATAACTCGATTAAAAAGTATTTACTGCATGTTAAAAATTTCATTTTTTTGGGAAAGAAAAAATAAATATATAAAATGTCCTGTCATCCCTTTAGCATAGTAAAAAAAACCGATTTTTAGTAGAATATCGCTTACACCTTGGAATCTCATTAATTTATATATATAAATTAAAAGAGGAGACCGGATGATGTATGACAAAAATAGTGTTGCCTGCAAATTGCCATGCCATACTTCTTAACTGAAAATGAAAAATCTATTTATCCAAATAAAAAAAAAAAAATCGTATCGTTTATGTAAAATGAAATTGCGGGCACGCACAGTTTAAATGAAAAATTAAATGTGATCTCCAATTTTTCCAATTTCTTTAATTTAAAACAATTTTCTGTTGGGTTTCATCTTTCGTTTGGTAAAACTAAAAAAAAAAAATTGTATTATATTATAAACGATATCTTTGAAAAGTGTCAAATGACAAAGTTGAGTAATTGCTCAGATTAATTGCTTTTTAGGAATTTAAACACCACTTCTCTCTGATATTTCAATAGAACTTTTTATTTAGTGCAGACAATATTGAATTTGTGGTTTTGATTTTTAAAAATAAAAAATTAACAAAATTTATATTTGATCATACAAATTTAAGATATACCTTTGAGCTGGAATAAATAACTTTTTACAAAAGGAATTTGGTGTTGATGGAATCTGTGAATTAATTGGCAATAAGTTTAGAATTCTTCTTATGGTAGCTTGGACATTAAAAATTCACAGTTGCTTAAAATGTTGTGGCTTTTACTCCCCATATTCATAGCATCAATATACAATAGATTTTTTGTCAGTAATATTAGAGGCATATAAGAAGTGAGAAATTAGCACTTGTTCTAAATCCTCTTATTGAATAGAATACCTCCAAGTTTTATTCCAAGCGAATTAACCCATAGTAATTAATTATTCTGAATTTTGGTGGTTCTAGAGAAATAATTATAATAATTTAATAGTGTAGTTTACAATATTAGTTATCAATTCGAGGATGCTATACGTATTATATAATGAATGTTTTCAAATTTCGGCATAATAAAACTCAAAATATATTTATCTATAAAAGAAGCAAATAGAATTTACATTACGATAGATGGAACTTGGAAGATGGTATGCGTTTCGTCTCTATTGGGACAATTTACATTGCTTTGAAATTATTTTCAAAGAAGTTCGACCTAAGAATAAAGTTGAACATTGAATTTCTTTCCGAGGTCGGTGAAGGTATACTTGAAACTGGTTAAATGAATCCAAAAATAATAATATGAAGTTATTGTTGTCCATCAAAATAAGATCAAAGTCTTGTCAATGTTATTGATCATTTGCAAGTTGAATGAAAGAAAAGGTGTAGATTTAAAAACTACACAGTAAAAACTACACAAAACTGATGAAGTTAATACTGTCCAGGAAAAAGCTGAAATATCTTACAAGTAGAGTTTTATAAAGCTGTGTACTATACCAAGCATGCTCTGCTCATGTCTAAAATTTATTTTTCTCTTTTTGTGTTTGTCATAATTTAGTTGTCAAGTTTTTATATAAATGCTAATAGGTTCCACAAATTATAATTTTAAAAAACAATTATTTACATTTAATTAATTATTTCATTTATAGTTCATTAGTAAAATTATTTATTTACTGAAGTCTAAAAGATATTAAAATTTAAAGTAAACTCTATTCTATCCTATTTAGATAGTATAATTGTATCCATTTTAGTCTAATTGTGTAAAAACCCCTCCACCTTTATATTCCATTCTGTTTTGTTTTTCATTGTTAAGGAAGATAAATAAGGTAGAAGACTTGTATAGTTGATGTTACTAGGTGATCAAAAGAATTAAAATAGAATAGAAATTTAGACATGATCATGCTTGGTATAGTACACAGCTTTATAAAACTCTACTTGTAAGATATTTCAGCTTTTTCCTGGACAGTATTAACTTCATCAGTTTTGTGTAGTATTTGGTTGAAAATATCAAATTGGTTGACAATATCAAAATGTGACAAGAAATAATGCACCTACTGAAAATAGGTGAACCATATAATATAACAAAATTGTCTGGAAAAAGATTTAAATATTAGTAATTTATTGTGTTTATATAATTCTAATTTTTTGTTTATTAGTGCGGGTACAACGTTTTGTTGACGTCATTAATTTTAATTTCAGATCCAAATAGAAACTTAGATATTTAAAAGATTGCTCCCACTAACCGTTGGTGTAGATTTGCGTCTTCTGGTGAAAAATATATACTTTGTGTTTTTGAGTTGCTGATTTTGATTTCCATTTGCTAAAATATTTAGTTAACGATTTCCAGCCATTTTCTAAACTACTAATGATTTCTATGGGCTGCTCCGAACATTAATAGAGAGCTATGTCGTCAGCAAAAAGAGCAAACAAAAAATGATCTGGTTTCGGAATATCACTCGTGTAGATATTGTACAGTAGTTGACAAGAACCCTGGTGGTTAACCACTAAATTTATTTTTCCTCTGATTGTATGATGTTTATTTTAACATTAAATTTCATTTTAATTGCAAGGATTGTGTAGTAAGGCATTATGCCATACGCTATAGAAAACCTTTTCGATGTCTAATGCTACCATACCAGTTGAGTTTTTTTAATTTAACTCATAACTTATAAAATTTTTGATTTTCATGAGTGGGTGGACGGTCTGATGGTGTTTTTCATGAAATTAATATACTGCACACAAGTATATCAATGTGTTGACCTTTTTCAAATATTTGTAGGCTAATTGGTATCTATAGATAGATACATAAGAATGAGGTTTATTAGGTTTAATGCCACTAAGCCATATGTAAATTATGTAAATTAATAATATTCACCTAAATATGAAATATTCTTAATTTTGTAATGATAACAACATAATGTTTAGGTTAATTTATATATAAGAATAATGAAACGAAAATAGATTTATTGAGCTCCATTTTTGATCAATCACTTAGTGATATATGTTTTATACCTAAATAAAACATATTATGTTTTATTTAGGTATAGTATGGAACCTTTTTTTTGGATTTTCCTGTTTTATTATTATAGTAAATCTACGCCCTTTTCTTTCATTCAACTTGCAAATGATCAATAACGCATTGACAAGACTTTGACCTTATTTTGATGGACAACAATAACTTCATATTATTATTTTTGGATTCATTTAACCAGTTTCAAGTATACCTTCACCGACCTCGGAAAGAAATTCAATGTTCAACTTTATTCTTATGTCGAACTTCTTTGAAAATAATTTCAAAGCAATGTAAATTGTCCCAATAGAGACGAAACGCATACCATCTTCCAAGTTCCATCTATCGTAATGTAAATTCTATTTGCTTCTTTTATAGATAAATATATTTTGAGTTTGTTATGCCGAAATTTGAAAACATTCATTATATAATACGTATAGCATCCTCAGTCAGATACGTTCCATACATCAAAATCACTCCAACTGATTCAGTTCTTTGTTTTATTTAAATGAAAATAAATCCATTCCAAAACGTTAATAAAATTAAAATATAGAATTAATAAATATTGTAATTTTTTAAATACCATTAGGGCTTTCTGAATTATGATTGATCCTTTCTGAATTAAAATTGATACTTTCTGAAGGTGTAGTAATATGACTGCATCACTTTCATTATATAAGGAATACCTTGTTGCATGGCATAATCATTCTTAAATTTTAATTTCCCAGAAGAATTATTCTTTTATTTTATAATTAAAGAATTTTATATATTGTACGTATACCATAGAATTAATCGAAAATATATAATTTAATTGCTTTAAAAATTATATTATTTATTATTAACACAATTATGAATATATTTTAAATTTTAATGATTCTTTTATCATCATATATTTTTGAAATATTTTTGCTTATTATTACATTTTTATATCAATTAAATTATAATTTCTTTGACATTTTTTCTAGAAATCCATTTTAATTTTGGCTTTAATCCAAATAATTTTTTTGTTTTTTAATAAATAAATATTTCGTTAATTAAATATAGTTATTTCTAATGTAAATTGTTCGAGTAATTTTAATAAATTTTAAAAATTTCTTTCTTATTATTGTATATGTCGTATATATCAATTTTAAGTTTTGTTATTTAAAATTACAAATTTGTTTAGGATCATTTGCTCTTCATGAGGGATAATATTATTTTAATGTAAATTTTTATATACAATGAATGCATATTATAACGAATATTTTATGCTGAGATGGAAAGAGAAGATAAAACATTTTTTATGTTTAAATATTACTGGAGGTGTGCTAAAATTTGAACCATTAAAATATTATTAAAGTTCTTATAATCTATTTTAATCAAATATTTACTCTCTAATAGTTGAAATTCTGGACTTAGTATTGGGTATTATGAAAAGTTTTTAACATATGGTATCGTATTCGTATTTATAAGTGTTTTATCTTCTCTTTCGCAGTCGTAGGCATAAATAACAAAAAAAAAATAATATGAAAAAATGGGCGTTGATTATGCTCAACGAAATAACGCGAAAAGGCGTTACTTCTTGTCACAGATCATAAATTATAACAATTAACAAATTAAAAACAAAAATTATTTTGTGAGAAAAATACAAAAAAAAAAAAATAATAAAATATTAAAATGTTTATGTCAAAAATGTTTGTTTTAAATTTTTATGAATATAATAATAATGATGATGATTTGGGAGGTGGTATCACTTCGATATTAATTAAAAAAGAAAACTTCTTGTTTTTTTTTAAATAATTTATAATAATTATTTAACATGTGATGATGAAATTATTAATATTAATATAAATCTGCCTTCATAAACATAGGCAAATTTAGTTCCTGCTTGGGGTCTCACTATCTAATTTACCTAAAAATTAACATAAATATTATAATATTAAGTAACATATATATTAATTATAGTAAATATTTAAATATTTAAAATAGAAATAATTGTAATTGCTATAAATTATTTATTGATGATCCAGCCTTTATTTTTTTGGTATTTTTCTTGTATTCTACAAATTCACAATAAATGAATTTTATTACATTACGAATAAAAAAAGCCTTAAATCTATTTTCCTGCTTGGGCTTCCCAATTGTAAGTGTGGCTCTGTTCACTGGCATTAAAAAGTAATAATAATAAACATTTTAAATAAATTTTAATATAGAAAAATTACTTGGAACACATTTATAATATTTTTTGAATTCGTATTTTTGGCGATATTTTATATATAGTTAATGCAAAAAAAAATCAAAATTTTAATGACATTTTATATTTGGCTTTACATTTAAAGATTTCTAATTTATCATTTTAAAGTTTTTGGTTATAATTTGTATAAAATTTTACGATGATTCATTCACATTTAGTCTAAATGGATTTGGAATATTATAAATAACTATTTTTAAAATATAAGCTTTATATTCATAATTATATAAATTAGAATTAGATTATAAAATGGATTGATCTCTAATGACTGAGAGACTATTGTGACATAACCCTTCCTGCGAAATAAAATTCCACTTCGTCACAAGTGCTTAAGACATTATCTTTTATTATAAATATTTCTAAAGTATCCTCGAAGCCCTGTTTGAGGGTTTCTAAACCAAGAAAACCCCTTATATTCGCATGGTCTGGTCGTCTGCTGTTTCTTCCTCGTCTTGACAAATTATTCGTAGTCTTTTCAATTCCATGAAGGTATTTTCTTAGCGGTTACTGTATTCTGTAATTACATATATACATTATTTCTGTCCGTAGGCAATAGTTCGATTATTATGGAATTATGCTCATTCAATCTGTTGTGCAAAGTCGTGTTCTCAGTAATCAGTAAGTTTGAATAAAAATAGAAAAAATAGAAAAACTCTTAGGAATCTAATCAGTAAGTTTGAATAAAAACTACATTAAATTTAAGAACGAAATTATAAACTTAGAAATATTGCCATTTTAAATTCTACAATACAAAAAAAGAGATGCTAATTATGAGTGGCAGATAACTCTTAGTTCATAACTTTGAACAGTTATTTATATATATATCCAACAGTGTTTTATAATTAACAATATGTTTGTAAGAAACAATACTTTATTAAAAATTTCGCAATTTTAAAGTCACCTACACAATTTATTTAATATAATCATAAATTTGCATAGACATGGACTCCCTAAAGCTAATAACATTTGCGTAATCTCGAACCGAACCCGCGTACCAAAATTCGTTGAAATCGGATATAATTATATGCTATAAAACATATAATTATATATAATTCGAAAACTCAAACTATCTATCCAAGAACCCTCTCAAGGTACAGACTCCAAATTTCTGGAGAACCAGCTAATTCACAAAATTAACCTGTGTGTCATGGACTCATTGAACTACAGATTTTAAATTCACAATCTAATAGGTAGGCTAATATATACTTTGGTTGAAGGGCCATTTGTACTTCAGTTATTCGTGGCGGGCTATATTGCAATAAGAAAATTTTCAAATTTCATGATATACAAAATTTATTTAATGAAAAAACAATAAATAAATAAAAGACCAGCCGAATACATTTTTTGACTAAAAATATTACATATAAATTAAAAAAAAGTAGTAATATTTTCTTAAACTTTAAAGCCCCTAACCAAGTTTGCCTCGAGCTCCACAAATCTATAATGCTACTCTGAGTCAGCCAAAACTGTATACAAATTATTAAAAAGGCAATAGTATCCGATATTAACAAATCTAAATTTTTACTAATAATAATTTTGGTATCGGATTTTAGTAACTCCTAAAATTATGCAATTTCACAACTTTTATGAAATATTAATCGAAAATAATCTTATATTTCATAATTAAAGTACACATATAAACAAATATATTTAAAATACAGAAAACTGAATTATAATTTCAGATATTTAGTTGAACATTCGTAAAAATATTTGATCTAAAAACGAATGGTTCAACAAATTAGCACTGTTAAGTGTAATAATCATTAACGCTGCATACAAATTCGAAATAATTTCGATCTTTTTGAAATAAATATAAATTTAAAGTTAAAATAGAAAAAATGATAAAACATTAAATTATTTGGAAGCTAACTAGGCAAATTTGTTTGCTACTAGTACAAAATTCCTTCAGATTTCACTTTCTCTGTCCGTCTGTAATCGTTTATTCTATGGATCTAAAAAAAACTTCAAACCAATACCATTCGAAAGCTTAAAGTATCCTGTTTATCGCACCATATTTTTATCCCCGAATCCATTTTCAGAATAAATGCTCTTATTGAAGTATTTGGAAGGAGTTCAAAAATGCCCGGATTAGAGATTGATGCGTCAATTTTGCGTTACATACTAAATGTGTCTAGACTTATAGTATAGTAATTTCATTAATTGATCTGAATAATTTGTGTCAATATAAGAATCATGCAATGAAAAATTGATAAAATGTAAAATATTTATTTAAATAAATTTCGGGCACTAAAATAACTACTTAAATAATAATATATACAAACTACAACTACTGAAATTTTGATAAATGTGGGTAAGAGCCAAGTGCCAAGTAAATATTTTGTTATAGAATTTTGATAGTATAAAAGTTTGAAATCGGTACAGTATTTATAAAGTAAAAAACTTTCATACTTAATTTGTTTTTTTTTTACTATAGAACGCTTATCTGAACTATTACGCCTGATTAGCTGATAATTCGTAGTAATATTGCTAGGAAAGTGTATAAAATTTAAATCTTTTAGAACATCAAGAATGTATTTGATTTGATTTTGATATATGTAATACGAAAATTATGATATGTGGCTCACTGGAGCTATCGGTACCAATCAGTCACAAAACCAACCTATAATATAATTTCAATCGGATAACGATTACTATATTTGCTCTATTATAACGCTTTAAATGTAATTCGAAAATTTTAATAGATTTATCAGTCTCATATCTCATTACAGTTACAGCACGTTCCAAATCTGTTTGACAAAATTCGTTGAATTCGCGAGCAAAATTCAGACTTTCAAATACTTCATATTTATTAATTTATTACATAACTATACTGATACTCGTACAATATTAAATTTCGGTTTCAGAAGTTCGACTCCAACTTACCATACACATCAAAATTATGACTTTTATTAAAACCTTTTATCCCAAAAAAATATGTCGATAAATTTTGAGTGCTCCTTTTTCTATTTGGATATTTAATACAAAAATTATTTAATATTTGTTTCCAATCTTTTTTGTTTCAAATAAATAACAAGAATATTTTTTTTATTATATATTATAATTATTGTTAAAAAGTATTATATTTACAGTCCTAACTTTAAGCATAATATTTAAATATTAAATTTAAATATAATTTTTTTTTTTTTGATAAATCACGCATCTTATAAAATTAAAATGCTTACTATAAAATATAAAAAATTTAAAACAAAAAAGCAATTATTATCAGATATATAAACATATAAATTATATAATAATAAATATTGATTAACAAATATATATTAAATTAAATGTAATAACAAAAACATAATTTATAAAAAAATATAATTTAAAAAAAATCAGCATAACAAATTACTCTCTGAATTTTTAGTTAACAGGCTGTACAGTAACATGTCCAACTTTACGAATTCTTGATGAAAAACCTTTAGTTCCATCTGGTCCAATCGGAGTACGTACAACTGTTTCAGTTTTATTATGTGGACATGTATTAATAATAAAACTATTTGTCCTGGATCGTGGTGATGTACTTGTACTATAATCTGAACTAAATGAAAATTTACGATCATAACCTGAATCAGTTGATATTCTTCTGCCATTATAATATTGATCAGAATTTGATAATTTCCGCATTGGATCAAAACCACTAGTTGAATATTTTCTAAATGGATTTTCGAAATAATGATTGCCATTATTATAATTGTTGCCATGTAATGAATCTGTTGAAATTTTACGTTCATAATTTGAATCCATTGAAATTCGTCTATTATTATTATTATTCATTAAACCATCATTATTTGTTGGATGTGAATAAGTTCGATCATAACCATGATTATATGAAACATTCGAATATCTACGTGAATTATTTGAATGTTCTGAACATTGTGATATTTTCCGAAACATACTATCTGATGCTGCTGAACATTGTGATACTTTTCGAGAACATGGACAATGTTCGGATGAACAATTTGATGATCTACGTGATAAATTTTGTTGCTGTTGTTGTTGATGATGATGATGATGATCTGATGATGAACAAGATGATGTTCTACGTGACATATCTGAGCAACTTGAATAACCTTCAGAACATGATGAATATTTTCTTGATGACATATTATTATGAATATCATTATTATTTGAATTTATAGAACAATTACTAATTCTTCGAGGTGGATAATGAGTAAAATTAATATTATTATTATTATTAGTTTTATTCATCATATTTTGTTCATTGATTAAATTCATATTATTATTATTATTGATATTATTATTATGATAATGTATGTTATTATCTTGTGTAGAATGTCTTCGTACCATCATATGTGGCGGTTGATATATAAAATTATGATTCGGTTGTTGTTGATGTTGTTCAGTTTTAGCTAAATAATCTGAACTAGTACGCCTAAAACGATTTAATCTATAATCAATATCAGTATTATTTGAATTTTTATTTATCATTATTCCAGGACCACCAACACCACCACCACCGCCACGACTTTTTTCATAATTATTATCAGAATATTTATAATTTTCAATGAATTTTGTAATTGTTGTTACTGATTTTTTACCAGTCTTCTTTTTCGGTGCCACCATATCAAATACTTTACAATTACTATTACCAATTTCTTCATCTTTAGCTTGTCTAGCTGATTGTGAATCAATATATTCAATTAATGCACATTCTTTTTGTTGCATTTCTGGATATTTATTCATAAATTGTCTAACATCAATTGGTATTGTCATACCAGGTCTTAAGATTCGTATTAATTCAATTTCACCATATTTCGTAAAAATCTCTGTAACTTTTTCAATGCACAATTTCTCAAATGGTAAATCACTAGCAACAATTGTTCTAGATGGCATTGTTTCATCAAATGTTGGTAATGGTTCAATACGACGAATTTTCGTACCTAAATCATTTAATTCAATTTTTCGACTTTTACGATTAATTGCATTTCCAACAACACGCCAATCTTTTGTATATTGACGTACTCTTTTAAAACTTGATACCAATTTTAAACTAACGAAACCTTCTTTATTTCGGCGTACATGTTTTAATAAAAATGCATCTTTAAGGATACTATCATTTGAGAAATAAAATTCAACTTGTTCAACAATATCAATACATAAACGATCATCGGGTATTTCTAATGGACTTAAAGTATCAATTTCTTTGATTTCAGATAATATTTCACTTGTTGGTGTTGTTGTTAATGGTGGACGTTGTTGTTGTTGTTGCTGATTATGATGATGATGATTTTCTTGTTGATCACTATTATTATTATCCTTAAAATCATCAGAATTTTGTGATAAATTTGTTAAATCTTGATGATCATATTGTGTTGATAAATCACTATCTGTTATACTTCTTGCTACATTTTTATTTAATTCATAATTTTGATTATCAATAACATCATTATTATTATCATTATTACCAATTATTAATGGCGGATATGTATAATATTCATGATAATCAACAGTAGTATGATTATCAATAATTAATGGTTTTAATTGATCATCTTCTTCAGATTCTGAATTAACAATATCATTATCAATTAATTTATCTTGTATATCAATAATTGTTGATGTATCAACAGAATTTAAATATTCTAAAACACTATCTTCTTTTGATTGTTCCATCATCAATGATGATAAATTTCTACAATCTTGAATTGATTTTTCTGTTAATATGGAATGTTCTACAATTCTATTATTATCATCATTACAATTATCATTTTTAATATCAAGAATTTCAATTGGTTTAATTAAATTCTTTGTAGTATTGAAATTATCATCAATTAATAGTTCCAATTGTCTGTCATTATTATCAATATGTGTATTACTATTATGACTATTACTTTCACTAGTAATTATTTCAATATTTTCATTAATTTCTTCTTGTTGCTGTTTACTGTCTGTTGTTATAGTTGTTGGCAATAATAATGATGTATTTACATTGAACATTGAAATATTTGGCATTGTTTCAATATCTATTTCACTTTTAATTTCAATTTCATCTCTTTTACTTTTAATTAATTGTAAATTTATTAATTGATTTTCTACATCATCACAACATTTATTTTCATTTTCATTTTCATTATTACAATTATCAGTTGTAGATTCAAAAGACGAATTACTAATTTGTTGATCAATAATTGAAATTTTTTCTTGATTAGATTCAGACATTTTAAATTTTCGTTGTGACTAATTATTTTTTTTTTGGTTTTAAAAAACACTAATTTCTATATACACTGTAATTTTATTTTTCAAAAATTAATTTTATATTTTTTAAAGTATATATTTCGTGTTAAAAAAAAATAATAATAATTCACGTTCGAAATAAAATAATGGAATGCGATCACTTTCACTTTTACTGGAAAGTTTTCGTTTTTTATTTATTTCTATATGAAAATTGCTTTATGGTCTGATTGCGAAAACAATTTCTTTTTTATTAGATAACTTTTAAAAGTTCATTTTTATTTTATTTTATTTTTTAATGTAAAATATTAATTATAATTAATTTTAATTACATAAATATCCATTTTTTTTTATTAATTATTCTTTTGTATCCTTTTTTTTGGTAATTATTTAAAAAAAAAAAACGTTTCGCGTACCTAAAAATATAATCAATTTTATTTTTGGTATTATTGATTGAAAACTTATTTTTTTTTTAAACAAATTTACGATTTTAATTTATATTTCAGAATATAATTTTTTTTAAAAGATTTTTATTGATTTTAATAAATTATTTATTAATTTGTGTTGTGTTGTGTATAATAAAGTGAATGCGACTACAGTAGTAGAAAGACTGAAATTGCAAATTAATTTGAAGCCGGTTATATACTTTCAGATTTTTTACATTATTTTATAAATATATATATATATATATATATACATATATATATGCCCACCATAATAATATACACACGCGAATGCGTATGCACTAAACTTGAAATTTAAAAAAAGTTTATGCAAAAAAAAAGCTTCATGACTTACGTAATTTTTTTTATATTTCGATTATAAATACGATTATGTTTTGATATACTCAATTGCGAATTGTATATTCGATCTTATATGTTACAAATAATATACATATAAATTACATAAAGTAAAATTTACGATATTTTTTTTTGTTTCGTTTTCAGAATAGCAAAGAACCTTGCCAATATTTTTGTTAAGCTATGTTTTCATTATATTTACATTTTTATAAATTACTTACAAAATGTTGATGTGTTTTAGATATGATGATTGTTAAAGAATGAGACAATAATTCTCCACGCCGAAACCTAAAAGCTTTATTGTATATAGCTACTCGGCTTGATTAGCATAATCTTTTGTAGAATCTCACGACCTTCCTGACGACTGTCGCTGTGTTCTTTACTTCTTGAGAGATTACGAATACTTGAGTAAGTTCTTCCCACTTAATGGCATCACATTATAGGAATTAATCTGCCTGACTGTTTCTTATTCTTATTACTTCTTATTCATCTTATGACCAGAGGCATGTTGTTCAGAGGATATTTTAACGAAGCTCCTTTTTGTACTCGTTTTTTTGAAATATTTTACAAATTACTAACTGGGGAGTTGTTCATAAACTGGAAACACTCGCTAATTTGAAATTCATTTAGTGTTTTAAATTGTATCTTCTCTTTTGCACTTTTCGGAGTATGGTCTTTCCAAAACGACATTGTATTAAAAAATTGTGGACCTATTATTTTTATATAGATTCCGGACAATAAGTTCCATTAAATAATGAACAAAATTTCCTGAGACATAAATTGTCAACAAAGGAACTCAACTATTTGTATAGGCCTCTGATAATAATGGAAGTGGAAATACAACACGGATTTGCACGGAATTGCTGAACGAACAATAATAGAAGTGTTCTATTGATACCAATTTGAAAAGCATGTATGTTTAAAAAACCATGTTAATATAATGAAAACCCTTCTTTATAAAGGGAAAATACATTTTTTTTTAAATAGCGATACAATACTTCAGTCAAATCATTACTTGTTCACATTCAAATATGAGCAGTTTTTTTTTATATATTAAAGTTGAGAACAACAAAATATTTATTCATGTTTTAATCTTAAACCAAATAACTCTCAATATAATGTGAAAGGATTTTCACAAAAAAAAAAAACTAAATTCCAAGGTCATCAAGATGACAAAAATTAATTGTACACTGAATTATTCTTATAGAAAACATTACTACATCTTTGGAAAATTGGAACAGGAGGGTAACAACTACTTTGACAGAAATAGCCTAATATTTGGTAAAATTTTCCTATAAGAGTTTTGGAAAGAAATACTGAAATTAAAAAAATAAAACAATTTTATTTAAAATATTTTATTAATTACATATTAATACATTTATTAATAATTTTTTATTCTTAACAATTACGTCTGAACTGATGATCGCCTTCAATTACTTGGGAGTTCAATGATGTCTGGTTTTTTTATATATTTTTTGCATTTATTATTATTTACAAATCGTTCAATGCCTTTTTGGATATATATACAACGTTTATGTTTTAAACTTAAAATACATAAATGAATAATAAAAGCATAAAAAACATGCTTTAAACGCTCTGGCAAACATTGTACAAAAAAAAAAAAAACAACATAAAATAAAAAAATATTTAAAACAAGATTTTGACATTGGCAGTGATAGTGGAAAATTTTAATTAAGGAGAGAAAAATAATTAAATTATCGAAAGTTAAATTTCCTCATGATTTTTTTTTTTTGATTTTGTATTGTATTGGCTGGCAATTTTACAAAATTAATTCTGATACTAGAATCAGGACCATCAATTTTAATATTAAACAAAAATTTTAATACATCAATAAATTAAACTAACCTTCTTTTTGAACATCACCTATCCAAATCTCATCCAAAGCACCATGACAATAATTAAAGCAAGGAGAGAACAATATGGATAAAGTTTCAATTATATTTTTGTCCCCATTAAATATAACGTGTCGAGTGTTCGATGGATGAATAAACGGATTCAAACAGAGTAACCTACAGGGTATTCATAACCACTCATGTCTTTAAAAATATCCTAATAGTATTTAACTAAATTAACGTTTTGCACATCCTCCCTTAAATGCACTTTTTACATCCTTTCGCTAATACAACTCATTTATAAAAGAAAGCACCAAAACACATTAATCTTCGCAACCTTGACAAATAGTAGCATCATCAGATCTGCATAATATCGAGAGTTGTATAATAAGTTTTATTACTATGAGACAAGAACAAAATGACACAAAAAATACGTGATAGCCACAAATTAGTTTTCTCAACTTCTATACAAATTAATATTATCATCATATCGGATCTTGAAAGCGTGATTCCAAAGTAACAGAGTTTGTTTGTTCAAGTGGTACAAACGAACACTCTGTTACTCGAAATCGAAATCATGCTTTAGAGAACCGATATGATGATGAAAAAAACCAGGTAGATGTCCGGTTGTTTGTGGTGCCTTTATTATTAGACAATTGTTGGAGAACTTAGCAAACTCTAAGTTGATACATATATACAAATTATACTCTATGATGCCATTATAAATATTTCCAGTAATATTTGAATTGTTTATTTAAATACATACACATTAAAACAGAATTTATTATGTTAAATGTACAGCATTAACCAAAAAGTTATATAAAATCCTTGAAGGGTTAATTGATCTTAAAAAAGCTTTGAATATATTTTATACTAATTTATAAAATCTTTACTTAACTTATTAAGTTTGTACCTTACTTAAAAATATATATTTTAAAATTTACATTACATTATTATTCTATAAAACCAATTTTTTAAATCAATATTTAATATTACAAAAAAAAATTATTAACTAATTTTTTCCGTAGCTCACAAAGTACCAAAAATATCACCGGAAATCTCTTCCAGTAATAATTGTATTATTCTAATATTTATAATCTTCAAATATTGAAATTTATATTTAAATAAACTATACAATAAGATGCTAAATAAATTGAATGCCAAGGTTCACAAAAAAATTGTAATTTTATTTGAAAAATTAATTTTACTATACATTAACTAATCATTCTGAACTACAAAACATTATGATGGCATTGAACCATAATCAGATATATATTCTCCAACAACAAAGAAATACACTGTAACATTTTTAAAAAAATTAAAAAAAAATATTTTTCCGTAATATTAAATTGTTTTTTTGTTGTTTAGAATTAAATTTTGTTTTTGTTTTAAGAAACACTTCAAAAATACAAAAGCTAAACACTAACGCCGGTGCGAAAATAGGAAAAATTTGCACAAAATAACAAGATTCTTGCGAATTGATAAATAAAATAACCTTAGCCTTGGCCTTAACTTGAGAATAATATATTAAAATAAATAATAATAAAAATAGTAATAATAATAATTCTCGTCTTTAGTAAGCGGGCGAGCAGTTAAAAGCTTTAATATTTTCAAATTAATTCCAATATATTATAAATTATGTACAAGAAATGTTGGCATAGCTAGCCGCCTGACAGGAAGTAAAACAAACGTTATTATAGTATAGAATAAGTCAAACTCCATTACATAATTATTAATAAATCTAAGTTTATAATATATTTTTTTTCAATTCCCACCAATATTGCAAGTTATTATGTTAGATAGACCAATGCATAATAATATTAAATAATAATAGTATTAATCAGAATTGTATTTAACCCATAGTCTATTACGGTCAAGTCATTTGAACCGTAAAGTCTAGTTTAAATTAATTGTTTACATAGACACACGGTTAGGTTAACTCTACAGCATTTTTGAAATTTGAATCAATTAAAATGTAATTTTATATTCCAGTTAAAATAATATATAAGTCTGAGTCAGAATATCGGTTTATCTATATTGCAATTAGATTTTATGTCATTAACACTGCAGCTTTTCAACTATTTGTAGCATTTTTTCTAATTAAATATCACGAATTATCTACACTGTACATCATATAAATTTGTATAGCTGTTTTAGTGTCTGTTGCCATGATTTCGAAGCAAGTGCTCACTGCTCAGCCATTTAAACATCAGTTCATAACAAAGATACATAATCGATATTCAGTCAGTCCCATAATTGGTTGAAATAAGTTCAGCTTCTCTAAAGCCTAGCCGTACTAGCAGTAGTTTTCTACTACTGAATTCTTAGATTTCTTTAAATCTTCCTTTTAAATATAGATGAACCTGGAAAGCTTCAAATGTACCAGCTCTTTACACACATGTTCCATTCCAAATACTAATTCTTGTGGGTGGGGGATCACATTATTTTGTAGCATCTACCATTCTACTACGGTAGTAGTTTTATTTTATAGTTTAATAAAAACTGAATTATAACCTACGTAGTTTAGAAACACACAAGACACATGTGGAAATTAAAGAAAGTTAAGAAAGGTAAAAATATTGGATTTTATAACAGGCAAGAATCCAAGCTTAAAGTTTAACGATATTATATTTAAAAGGTTGTGTTTATATCAAAACGGAAATGTGGTATTTGTATCTACGACTGGTTAGGATTAAATACTCTATTACTAAATCTTGTATTTTGTGTCTTTGTGTTAGTTATAACTTTTAAGTTAGGCTTTAGAGAATTTTACAAATGTAAGAAAATCATAGTACAAAAAATGTAAATATCAATTGATCTTCATGATTATTGAAATTTAAACTTTGTGCAACCCTGATTATAGTGGTGGATCTAGCCGGAAAGTTTGTGGGTACGAGTACGACTGGTTACAGATAGGAAAGCTGTTAAATTAAAGATATTATAATATGTGCTAATATTATAATTTGTTCTAATGATTGTTCTATTATACTTTTCTGTTGATTATTTTTAGAAATCTTTTTTGTAAACAAAATAGGGGGCTTTATTTACTCTTTTACCACACGCTGTATTCGACACTGTCTCATTGTCCTTACACGGTGTTTACATATACTTTCTCTATCACTGTCACTGGCTTTAAACATCAACTACAATGGAATTAAATATTACAGTAGGAGTTTACAATAGACAATAAGCAGATAGTGCCAACATGTAGACCCCAGGTTACTTTTTAATTAATTGCATTTATCGTAATTGTTTAAAGGTGCAACTTAAATTAATATGTTTTCACCAATTAGTCTGCTGAATACTATACTGTAAATATAATTAAAATTAAAATAAACTAATTTCATTGTTTTAAAATTCATTTACATTTATATTGCTATAAATGAACTTGAAAATATCTTTATTTTTAGCATTTTAGCAATGACTTATCTCTCTCTATCTCTATAAATTGTATAAAAAAAATTATTTTGCAAATTAGAAATATAATTTTATATGTCATAAGATAGAATAAAAATAATAAACTATTTCCGTATTCCGTGCAAAATACTGTTCAAGTACCCATTTTACATTTGTAACTGTTATATTGTCAATAATAAATAGATACTATATAGAAAATGTACTTAACTATTAGCATTTTAATAGTAAAAATTGTTATTTTATTTTTTGAATGACAGCATGTTTTCAAATTTTATATCCGGTGTACAATTAAATCGAAAGTATATAACGTAAATTGTTGATATAGCCTTATAAAATATAATTTTTAATCAATAATTAGCATTTTTATAAATAGAACTTAATATTGAGTCTACTATATTTGTTAATTAGTTAGAACAATTTCACGGCTCTTTTAAAACATCTAAAATTGGTTATTATTATATACACTGTTGTTATTTAAAAGTTTTAATTATAATTGCAATTTAATATAATTTACTTTCTTGAAATGAGGAAGTATTTACATATTTGTTTTGCGAAAAACAAATTATTTGTGAATCTTTGTGATGGATTTAAAATATGGAGTAATTATTTTTCAAGAATTTCGGTTCTTACTCTGTTTCAGATATCAATAATATCTGATATCAAATTCACAGAATACAATCAGCTCTTATTTTATACCCTCTATTTTCTGGGTGGACTCATAAAAGTATTCCGAAAATTTCTAATTTTGTCTTAATAAAAATATTTCGTCAATCTTTAATGGATTTGAGGAACTTCACTTGAGGAACTTTTTTATTTTAAGATGTAATTTATCAGCTGAGTAATTTTACTAAACCATTATTACACCAGAAAATGTGACTGGTTAATTGAAATTCGTAAATTTTTGCAGATGCTTTCAAATTTAACACATTAACAATACCGAGTGTTTCGATTGATTGGCAATCCTGAACTATTGACATCTTGTTAAAAAAAGGAGTAACCAAAACATTTATAACGCAGCTGCATGAGACAGGTACAATGTCATAGAAATTGTTCGATCGTCTCCAGTAATGACTAATAATGCACTAATGACTAATAAATGTGTAATTAAAATTATTTAATTATATAAATTTACTGCCATCAACATATAGTTGTTAATAATGACAACGAATTAAATTATATATTCTTGTTTAGTATAGTAGAAAATAAAAAAATCAGTTAATGGCAAATAGAGCAATTAATATTTATGACGGGAACAACCTCCGACCTGAAGTTAGTAAAAGCTATCCAATTGATGATTTCTATAATAATTCAATAAAACCAATAGTATCGAATTTCAGATTTTAAAAGTAAACTGTTAGCAAAATTACTAAGTTTCAATTGAAAAATCATAATTTATAATCACAATAAATAATCTTTTTAACTAATTTATATTACAATATTTTAATAATGTTCAATAACTTATTAGTTAACATAATAAATAATTTAAATTTTTATTTATTTATATATATAAATTTAGTCAAATTTTAAATTTTAACCTCGACTCAGGTTAATGAATTTTTATATTATAAAAGTTTTGAATTTTGTACAAATATAACACCTCCTTGGCCATAGATAAAACGTGATAAAGTTTAGTTGCTTTAGGCTAAGAATTTACAAAAAAATAAAATAAAATAAAAATTATATTTTATGCTAAATAGTTACGATTATAAAAATATATATTTTTTTAGGCGTGTATGAAAATATTTATTTGTATTCTGCCTCGAATAAGTTTTGTGTAGGTTACAAATTAAACAATTTTTTTACAATCGATTTTAGGCTATTATTTGCTTCAATCAAATGGAAATTTTTATATATTGTATATGTAAAACTAGTTTTTACCAATCACTATTTTGTTAATTGAAAACTTTTAAGATTTTGAGAATTTACTTTTACGAAAGATTATTTGTGTTCGTATTAATTTTCCTTCCATTCCAATTGCAGGGAAATCATATAATAAAAAAAAGTAAAATTAATAAGTAAAGTTCAATATTAAAATCTAATATCATTTATTTATATATTAATCTTTAATTAATTTTAATTATTTGGCAAATAGCTTTTGTGTAAGAAATATATGAACTTTTAATTATTCAGTTTGAAGAATAAACTATAATCATTAGTTGTATAAGATACTGACCAAGTCAAAAGATACCGCATTTAACGATGATCGTCGTCATATCGCTAGAATGGAAAATTCGATTTCAACTAAAACGCCAGTTTCAACCCCAAACCTGAGGGATGTAGCGCAGAAAAAGAAGACCACATTTCCTGTGTACGAAGGGTGTTGAATTAATCACGATAAATATTCGCAGAAACTAAAGACAAGTTGTGTAACAAAGCTATATTTCCTGTTCCCTCGGTATTAGCATAATGTATGGGCCGGTTGTCTAAACTAACTCCAACTCAGTGAGAAATAATTACAACCAGGTATGGAAATCATTTAATTTTCCTGTTCGTTTGATTATTGGTTTCATGTTTTGATTAAAAAACAATTTTTTGGTTTAGTTTTCATTTTGAAATATATGACGTCATAATTGATTCTCAAAATCGAAACAGATGTTTCATTGAAAAACTAAGAAGAAAACCTGCGGATGATGAATTACTTTTTATTTTCAAATAAGAATCAATTAAAACTAAATTCCTTTCTGTATTTCTGGTATTGATCTTTGGTTCCTTAAATCTTAGTTGTGGATCTGGTTTTTCGGTTTAGTGACGATGGTTGCCATCCCTGGTAATTAAAAAAACAAAATTATACACGCTCATTTCATTGTATGCATTTAACTGACCAACTTCTTGTTTCTTTTATATAGACTTTTTTAATTAAGACTGCAAATTATTTCAATAACCGAAGTAAATATTTCATAAGAGATTTTACCTCACATATACATATTGCAATTACGGAATGCAATACCGTTTTACTATTATGTTAAGGATCGCTATATGTCCTACTCTGGCACTCAATCAAATTCTATTCTATTTTCCTAATTAAATTTTAACTACAAACTTATCAAAACTATTTTAATATCAAAATTATTTTTGAAATTTTTGTTCAGGTTAATTAATTTATTCAAAATAGAAAATGTTTATGATTATCTAAATTATATATTTACATCAATTCATTTTTATATTGACCTAAATTGATAAGAATGCAATGTATATTAAGTTTTTTTTAAAAAAAATTGATAATAATGAATTACAATTAAATATTCCCAAAAAAATGTCAATCGCAAATGATAATTTTTATAATAATTTAATTCTGAATTAAATTATTGTGTAAATACGATTATTTACATACAATAAATAAATTTATAATCACCGACATGTGTACGAATTATAAAAAATGAATCTCATTATTGCGTCACAACATACAATTTTATATATGCAATATTAACATAATTTTAAATTGCATTTAAAAGTCTTCTTCCCTTTGCAATATTTAAATATTTTAATGTGCAACTATCAATCAGCCTAGACCTAGATAGTCCAATACGTTTAGTATAGTGAAGGTTAAGGCTGATGACAAAAGATAGTAATACAGAATTTTAAGAGACAACATCAAAGTGACAACAATTCTAAAGAAATTTAGCTGTCCTCCCTCATTAAAAATGATGTTTGCTCGCCTTAGGCATAATTTAAATAATTATACAAAATATTTCTTAGTATATAGGCAATAAATACATAATATTTTTAAATATACAAATATGGAACTACTAATTATTACATAATATAAAATCAATAAACAAAAAATAATGAATTAAATAATCTGATTAGTTTATTAAAACTATTCGGATTTTTAATTGATTACGCATAAATGACCTTAATCGAGGCAAACAAAAATTCTCCATTTTAAAATATGTTTAATAAAATAATAAAAATACTTAGCTAGTAGAATTTTTTATAATTGTGATATACATATGAACAAAAAAAATTCAAAGTTTTTTAGTAGCTTATTTTTCTTTTTTTATAAAGATTTTCACATGAAAATTAGCTAGTTTAGTAATTATACGTTTATTTCGTAACTTTTGATATTTAGGATATCAAAACGATACCATTTTTGATATTCGGTATAAAATACCCTCGGAAAGAATTCTAGCCTAGATTTAAGGTGCGCGCTGTTCAAATGTGCAATTGGTGCTTGTCCGACGACTGGCCAACAAAAATTTAAACGAACCAAAATATTCATCCCCAATTGAAATTCGTAGCTTTTCAAATTCGTAGCTTTCAACAGTTTGTCAACTGAAATATTTAATCAAAAACAAAAATTATCTAACTAAAAAAATTATTACTAAGTTTGCACACGAGCGAACAATTTGAACGGCGTGCCCTAACTTGTTTTCGACTTTTCCACGTAAAATTTCAGTTTATTTACAATGAGAAATTTTAAATCTAAATAAAAATTCTTGAAACCTAATTTTTCATTCACTCTTTTTCTATATCACTTACTGTTTAAACCAAACTTAAAAATTTAATTCGTTTTTAGACATTATACAATTAAGACTTAATAAAATATTAACAAATTTAAAAATATGGAAAACCAGTCTGAATTTTTTAATAGTAATTTAAGTCTACAACATGCAAAATATTAATTTTTTGTACCAATTTATTTATAAATCAAAAAAAAATTCTACACACCATAAAAGTAGATAATTTGCCATTTAAACATTGGATATATATTTTATTTTTAAATATACTATACATAATTTATCATTCCAATGATTTACGAATAATTAACCCAATTCACAATTAACCGAAATCACAATTACCCGAATTGAAATTATATAAATTGATCGAATGCACAATATATCGAATGTAAATTTACCGAATATACAATAAACCCAAGGTAAATTTACAAAGAATTTGTTTTTTTTCTTAACCATTCCGATTCTACTTTTACGCTTTTTTAACGCTCTTTTTAGTAAATATCTTACTTTTTTAAAAACATTTAAGCCTAATTTTTAACTAACGTACGGTAGAGAAGTCAGAGGTGAAATGGTAAATTATGTTGACGGGATTTTATAACTAAACGTAAGAATTTTTTTGACATATTTTGTCAATGTCATTAAAATATTATTTATAAAAATATAAAATATTGAATAATTAATATATTAAAAGAAAATTATGTTTGCGAATTTTTCCTCTACATATTTGCTAATAAAATTGATTGTCAATATTTGTCTTGTATTTTTGATGCTTTAAGACGTCCATATAGTTCCAGGATTCATAGTTTATTTTATCCACCTTTTCACAGAACTAATTATGGTTTACATGAACCTGTTACAAGGTGTATCATTATGTTCGATTCGGTCAGTTCGTTAAATTTAATTGTTGATAGGAAAAATTTTGTTAAATTACTAAAGGATAATTTTTTAATTAATAATTAAATAAATAAGTTTTTTCAGTTTAAGTTTAAAATCTTTCTTCTATTGTAATTTTTTCTTTTTTTCTTTATATTTGTTATACATATAATATACTTTTTCTTTTTTTGTTTTCTATCTTATCAAATTGTTAATTAGTCTGTAAGAATGAATTTTCGGTAGATGAAATAAATAAATAAATAAATTTAATATCATTTTCCATTGTTTCACCATACAATTTTCGTAAGAAAAGTAAAAGTTAATTTAACTATTACAATTCTTATGTATATGTATTTCAACTATCTTACGTTTGTTATAACTGTTCCAATACCATTTCATACATTTTAACTTTGACAATTCTTATTTGTTTTACGTTAGCTATAAATCAGGCTTAAGAAAGAACTAGTCCTTAAAATTTAAAATGAATTTATTATTTTTTTAAATATTTATTATCTAACTTGTCTCTATTCAATATTCTATAATATTTTTATATTTAACCAGTGCCAAGTAAAAAGCACAATATTTTGGAAAATTATACATAAATTATAATTGAAAAGTTTGAAAAACAAAGAAAATTCATTTATTTCCTCAGCAATGATTTTTGTATGTAATTGCATTAATTCTTTATATTTATAAAAAAAAATGAATATTCACAAAATTTCCAAGGAGGATACTCGTATCAAGGACAACGCAATATTCTCCTCATAAATGTATTTTTTTTTATATATAAACAAGTAATTATATATGTATATAAAAAAAACTCACTGTAGCTAATTAGGTTAAGGTTATTCACTTTTCATTCATCGAAGATAACAATTTTTTTATGTATAAAGTTTGTATAAATAAAATTCTATTTTAAAATGACACACAAAATTTTTAGAAATAAAGAAAAGAGACAAAAATTAATAAAGATACAAAAAATACAATTTTTAAATTGGCAATATATAAAAATATCATTAGTCAAAATAATCTTTTTGTGGTTTGGTTGTGTATATAATTAAGTAATTGAAAATAGTCAGCAAACAGATTGTATCGAAAATAGTTCGACGACGACTTGGAAAAGCTAACGTAATGAGTTAGTTGGCTGTCGTATAAAAATAACATACGACACAGTAAATTAGATAAATATAAATAAAAGAGAAACTATGCATATAAGAATTTGTATCCTGTAGTGTAGAACCTTGTATATCTCGTCAGACTACTCGTCAGACTACATGGAAAAAAAATCTTTTCCGGAGTACCCCAAGCGCTAAGAAGATAAAGGATATATTTTCAATACGAATTAAACTTGAGCAAGGTTATACCTCTTTTTATCACTGTCCATCTGTCCTATCTAGAACAGAAAATATAACGACCATAAATAAATCAGGCCAGGCTTAATATATTTGGCATACAGGCTAGCATTTTTTCCAGACTAACATTAGTTCTTGATTGATTTCATGGGAACAGGTATTATTATTAGAGAAGTTGGCTAAGGAAGCTGTCGACCGGTCGACCCGTCAACGTGAGTGTAAAACTGCTTCTCCCTCCTTGCAAAGAAAGTAACCACTCACAAGTCACAAGTATATAATTTGTTTCAAACTTGTGTTTATCTCATTTTCTCAATAATTTTTTTGTAACTTGCAATTCTGTTTGCAAAACCTCGTTAAAAGTAATAAAGAGACAATATTAATTTGTAAGTGACCGTATCATTTTTGTAATACTGTCTCTCTTGCGCTTCACGTTGGCTAAAAACAAATTTTAAAAAAATATTATTAATTAATTTAGTAAACAATCTGTGCAATTATTACAATAATAAACCTACATAATATAAAAATAATAATTTTGAAATTATTATAAATTGAAAATTCTATAAATTATTATTATTATTTTTATTTTCTCATAAAATAATCACATGCAAAATGTTCTGTTTTGTATGTGTACCAAATCAATGTCAACCGAATTGATCGTGACCTCTCCTCGCTTACAACAATTTTATTTATGTATTAATAATATATTATAAATTATAAAAACTATTTTGATTTTTATGTTTTTTTTCTGAAATATTTCCGGAATATTATATATAAAATATATTTACGAGTATACAATTAATTTATAAAGTGTAGTCATGTTTATGTTTGTCATCGTTCTTACAAATAATTTTTTTTTTGTTCCGATCAAGATCAACAATTTATTATTATTATATTTTGAAAACTAACTTAACATTGAAAGTATCCTTGCAATCATAAAATTTGAAATGAATTAAAAAAAATTAACGTATATGTACATATATAAGTATTTTTTTATTGTAAATATAATTTTATTTACCTAGTACCTACTAAGAATCTTAATTAAATAATTGGATTAGAAAATTAAATATCGCAGTGATTTTTGAATTTAATGTTAAATTTAGGAAGGAAGTAAATGGGTTTACTTCAGTACAAATTACGATTTAGTATATATGTATAAGAAATATAGAAATAAATATGACAATTTGAATAAGAAAATACTTATGACTTAGAATATTCAATGGGAAAATTATGTATACACTATACACCTTTCAAAAGATTTCAATTCGGTAATTTTAATTACTCTGGAAACCAAAACGTACAAATAATTTCGCAGAATTCACTGAAATTCTAGAAATTAATCGAAGGACTTTGTACAAAAACACTTCATTGAGTTTAATTTTCATTTTTAATGTTAAACACAGTCTTTTTAGACCCTACTGGTACCCAAAAATTCGTCATCATTTTTTGAATGTTTGTTTCTTTAAATCAATCATTTTAGTTTTAATGATTATTTTTAGGAATAACTTTCTGATTCCGCAATCTTTGTACTCCCATTTCATATTTTTATATGTGAAATTAATTTTCAAGCCTACAGATACAGACTATAGTTTGAAAATGTAATGTTTAAGTAAAAATTTCAGTAAGTAGTAAATATAATATTTTATTCTTTTAACATTAGTTATTTACTGGAAAATTTCATTGCTAATAGTAATAAAACTATAAACAATTTTAGTGCACGTAATTAAAAAGTAAATGCTTTAAATTTTATTCACTCAAACTGCTCTAAAGTGGAGTTAAAATTCTACTAAATAGTATTTTTTACATTTTATTCACTCGAATCATATATAGTTAATTCATTTACTTTTTCACTAATTGCTTCTAGTAAATATACATCATCTACATTGTATTATAGATAAAAAGACCAAGTATTTACTTCAAACAAGCAATTGCTTAAAATGCATCAAACAATTTCATAGCAGAATAAAATTATCATATAATTTAGTGAAGGAAAAATATATTTTATTTAATGATGATTTATAAGAAATTTCGTAGAATTTAAGAGTAAATATGTCAAAATTTTGTCGACGAATCAAATTTATATTATATTGTACTAACTAGAGACTAGAGTAAAACCCCCAGTTTGGAGCTGTCCCCCAGTTCGAGCTGTGCCTTGCGAATTTTATTTTGAGATGGGGTTCATGCTAAAATTCCGATAAATATTTCGTATGTTCTCTAGACTAGAGCATATAGTAATTATTATTCGATTCCAATGAAATTTTGGGTCGGCAGTTTCAGTGGGTCACTATCAAAATGAAGAATTCTATAAAATAAATTGTAGGTGTCTTAAAGATGTGAAATTGTTAATAAAGTATTGTTTCTTAGAAACAGTCTATAAGGATTCTATAAATTCTATATCTTTTACATTACGAAAATTTCTTAAGGGGTTAATTTTTCTTAATATATTACGTATATATATGTATGTACCCCAAAATAATAGAAAAGTATACAATAATTGCAGAAGCTGTGCAATAAATAAAAAGAATTTAATTTTAATAGGCACCAATTTCGGTATTACTAAATAGCCAAATATGCTATTAGTAAACACAGAAAATATATCAAAACACTCAAGATATTTCTCCAAATTTAAAAAAAAAATCGAATTAGAATTAGAAGTTTCTAAATATTTAATGATTTCAGATTTTAGTATTAACTTAAAATGGATTTTCTCTGTCTTCTCTATAGTATTATTATCATAGCACGTACGTTGTAACTGCAACTGATTTTTTTAAATTATAAATTTACTAGCGTGAGTATTGGATAAAACATCAATAAAAAACGTAATTGTTGAAGGAAATCGAGTAATTTTTGTCCAGAAATACTTTTTGTATAAACAAGTATTAACTTATGAAGGGAATTATGGTCTTAACTTTTAGGATACACTTAATTTCAAAATAGTTGACTTGCATTTTGCAAAACCCAATAGTAATTTAATTAAGTTCTCCTCATATTAAAATAAAACCTTTTTTACTTTTATTTTCGTAGCATAAAGTTAAAACCTAAATAAATTATAACCTAATTGCAACTTTTTTTTTGCTTTCTTGATTGCTTATATAAAATTGAATACACGTTTCGTTTCTTATCCATTTTTTTTTTACATATTACATAAATGAACTTGACACAATTTTGTTTCTTTAACCTGAGCGACAAAATTAAATTATGTATATTTTTTTTATTTGTGTCTGCGCCTCTTTTTTAAATTATTTTGTTGTTTTTCATATAAATTCTTTTTTTTAACATAATAAATATTATATAGATACGTACCTGTGTTTCTTGGAAATCATATAAAAATGTAATTAAGAAGTTCGTAAAACTTTCAGATTTTAAAATGCATCAGGTAATCTACTCAGTCGTTCACGTATGAAGAATACTTAAAAAATCGATTAAAATTAAATAGGATAAAAAAAACATATTTTTTGATATATATAATTCAATTTTTCTACTGACTAAATTTTAACCAACGATACAGAAAAAGCTCGTAACTTTCTGACTTATCTTTTGATTATATCTTTCCTCCGCATACTTATAGAAGATCTGTTTTGTCTACTCTACTAATATTATGGTTAGTCGATATTCAAGCTACACAACAATCTCATAACATTTTTCATGTTCCTGTACCTTAATGAGCCAGAATACTAAGGATTTGTCTTGTTCTGGAGGCGTAATATTATATTCTACATAAAGCTAAATTGTACCTTTAATTCTTTCGATACTGAAATATTTTCACCTGTTTCAGTTATAGCTGAATTATTCACTTCATCAATGGGTCAATTATATTCCCATATCGTTAATTTATTATTACCAAAGGGTTAATAATAAAGAATTGTAACCTTTAAGTTTATGAAACTTGTTCATAAAAAAATATAAACAATATGTAAATAATCCACTCCGCGGGCTTTGGTTGATTATTCAATAATAAAACGAAATAAATTTTAATATTTATATTTCTTGCTTAGTTTTGAATTATTCAAAAAAATATTAATTGAATGAAATATAACCAAATTCAAAAATAAATCATTTGAATCCCGTCATAAAGTCTATCATTTGCATTTACTTTCTCTCTTTATATACCACCTAATAAAAGAATATGAATTATGTCACATCTAAAAGTGTAGGAAAATATATGTAAATACACACAACACACATAAATAATTCAATGCTAAAATTGTTAAAGGCTTTATGTTTTCGGTTGGCAATTAATCAAGGATTTTTAATCTACATTTGGAGGTAAAAAAATATATTTAAGCACAACATAAATTCTTAAAAATCTCATTTACAAAATATATATGTAGGTATGTATACTTTCATTATTTGCCAAATACCGAAAAAAAAAAATAATGAAGTATATATAAAGATTAATTTCAAATTAAAACAGGTTAATAATTTAAAATTTCAATTAATTTGTTGTACAAGTTTAATTATAGACCAAATTTTATTAATTGAATTTACAGAGAACTAATTATTGCCAGAATGGTTTTATTTCCTGATTTTAATATATTTTAATTGTTTTCGGTAATTAAAAGTAGTGTTCACCGATCTCAAAAAATTATTAAATAAGACAAAAATTGTTGTTTGTCTTATTTAATAATTATGAGTGTAAAATTAAATGAATATCGAAAATTCGAAAATAATATACATATAATTATAAAATACTGTAAGATGAGAAATTTCTTGATACTGGAAAAACAATTTATTTTAAATTCATGTTTGCGGCGTTGCTATATCATTAATGGCCCTTATGAGTGAAGTTAACACGATATTCATTTTGCTATTCGACTCGACTATTTTCTCGCCTTATATGTAACTGTGTTAGAAATATATGTTACGAAATTTGTATTAAACAAAATTAAACTGATTGTTTTATAAAAAACATTAAATCTCCTTACGTTAAAAATAATATTTAATGTTTAACACCAAATCTTTTTTAAAATTTGTAACTTTCGCTCTTAAATTTCTGGACGAGTAAATCACCGATTATATTCGACAGCAATCGAGCCGGCAGCGAGTTTAATCTTACCTAATATATTTCGCTGAAACTATCACCGGTGGGTGAGATTTTTGGCGATTTCAACCATAACGGTGTATTAATTCTAAGGAAATAATGAAAATAATTTCAAAATTCGTTTCACCGATTCGCTCTAAATTTACATAGCCAGCAATAAATTTTTATTCAATAAAATTTCTAGTAATATGATTTAAAACATAAATAATGTATATAGAACAAAATGAGACCATTGCCAGGAAATAATTGCCTTACAACCAAAAATCATTGACTTGTTGCATTTTATTTAAAGTTTTAATGCTAAGCTTATTTTTCAGAATCCATATAAATTCAGGCAGTAAATTGCAGTAAAATTATGTTACGAAACGAAGATTTTAAATGCATTAATATAATGTGTTCTTAATTATTTAGTTCGTTCGTCTATCTAATCTTACAAATTATATTCAAATTAAATTAAATTAATTTATATATTATATTATTAATCCGTTTCTTTAATATTTGAATTTCCACGTATCAGTAGTAAAACTACTGGAAAAAATCCTGATATTTACAAAAAATAAATTATCGAAGTAATATTCATTAGCTAGTCGAAATGATTTGAATTTCAGAAATTATAAATAATACTTACACATTACACTTAATATTATTTTGTTATATATGTATTAATTTTGATTTATTTTTAAAACGCAACTGAATAATGTAATTTCCTTAATTGACGAATCGTAGACAATTTCAATATTTTAATTAAATAACTTTATTTTGAATATATAAAATTAATAATTAGAAAAAAAGATAAATACAATAATATATTTCTCGATTAAATATAATAAAAAAAAATATTTTGTAACTTTAAGTTGTGTGTAATAATTTGTTGAATGCAGCATAAGCACTTTCCAAATCAAATAAGAACTGCCTTACCTGAGAATCACTTAACTCATCTGATGCTTGCATAGAATTTAATGTATTCAACCATTGTTCAACTTTATCTCTTGCTTCAAATCCTTCTGGTATCAATGACAATCTATACATAGTGTCAACTAAATCTTTTAATTCAAAATGCAATTCATCCATTGTTTTGATTTTTAATCTCAATTTATCCATTATCGTTATAAATAATGAAACAATATCAGCAATACATTTACTTGTATTGCCTTTGTCGTCTTTAATAGTTATTGGTCTATCTTCTTTAATACGTTCCATTGCAGCTGGACAATCTAAACGAAATTTCTTTACAAATGTGTCAACATTTGGAAATTCATCAGATTGTACTTGTTTAAAGGCAACTTTATATTGCACTAGCAATTTAGAACAAGCTGCTGTATATTCCTAAAATAATACATTTAATAATAATTGCTTTATAGCAAAAGAAACATTTTGTTTTTATTATTACTTGTGGTGTAATTGCATCCCAAATATAAGCTTTTTCTAAATTTTGTAATGTATTTATTAGAGCATATAAATCAGCCATATTATCATATTTTTCACGTTCTCGTGCATTTCGAAACAATTTCACTTCTTCATATAATTCCGGACGATTATCCTGCATTATTACGTTTTATTTATAATTTATTAATAAAATAACAATTATATGACTAATAAAACAGATGATAAAAAGTTGGTCAATAAAAACTAAAAACAATATTATGACATTTGACATTAAGCGCAATGGAAAGCATTATTCATTGCGGTATTGACTATTGGATATGCGGCACGGCCACAGGGCTATATAAAAACCACTCGCAAAACTCAAACAAACTCCAAACTCGACGTTAACACTGGATTCATAATGTGATTGTCGCAAAGTAAAGCAAAGCAAAGCGAAGTTGCCAAGACGATATAAAAAAAATTCAATTCATAATGAATTATGTTTTAGGCTTTAAATGACATTACTTTACATATGTTTTTATTTCAAAATATAATTTTCATAATAAATATTTGACAAATTTTACAATGAAAAATTTATTTTAAAATAATTTTGACATTTCAAAACTTTAATATTCGTAAAAGTTAAAAGTTGGGCAACTTTTGCTCCGCTTTGCTTTACGTTAATCTCATTGAGAAAGGAAACACTATTTTCATATAGTTTAACTTTAAAGTTTGCTTTACGATGACTTTGCTTTGCTTTGCTTTTCTCATTATGAATCCAGCATAAGACAGGACGCGGACGTCCGTTTTTGTGGAAGGAAACTGTATTTCCACAAAAATACTAAAAGTCCTAATAACTATGTAGTTATAAATTTTATAGCATTACGGCTGGTTTTCCACATAAAACAAGGCAAAGTTTCTTATAATATATCAGCGAAAAGAACTTCAATTACATTTACTAGCGTCATTATGAAATTGGAAAGTTTTAATGCAGAAATTATTTACTAAATGTTTCTTTGAACTTGCAGCGGAGTTAATTTGGTTGCATTATTTGGTATATTGTATATATATAATATAATTTTTATCTAATTTTACAGTCACTGACATAATAAATTAATTTTTAATAATTACCTGTATTTTAACTGAAATTTCAGTGTTTGAAGTTTGATATTATTATGCTAGTCAAAACTCGAAAAGTGTACAAAGAGCAATAAAAAGTACATAAAGTATATATCAAAATAAATGTACAAATGGCATTTTAGATAAATAATACTTCCTTGACGTGACGCTGTAATTTATGATAACATTTTTACTGGGTTATGATTAAAACTAATCAATATTTTCGCGCCTTTATAAAATAAAGCAATTTAATTTAATAAATAAATATAAAATATAAGTAACTTTTAACTTAAGGTTATGGTATGGTAAAGAAGACAATATAAACAAGTTAAAATAACAAAATTAAATTATTAAATGAATTAAATATATTAATTATTTTAATTAATTAAAATGACTGATGTTGGAAAATTTCAAAAAGTAGAAAAAATTGGTGAAGGAACTTATGGAATTGTTTATAGAGCTAAAGATAAAAAAACTGGTAAAGAAGTTGCACTGAAAAAAATTAGATTAGACAGGTAAAAACTATACTATATTAAATAGTATTTAAACATATAATTTTTACATTTCTCTATTTAAATTTATTGCATTAAATTTACTAAACGGATAGAGTAAGTATATATTTTTATGTTTGAAAATCCACGAAAAATGTTTTACAATTAAATTTATGAATATATAAAATTCTGGAGAATGAAGCCAAATCATTTTGGTGCTACGTTTCATTTAATAATTAATTTCGTAGCACCACATGATTCGGCTTTGTTTTTTTTCAGAGAATATCAGCAATATTTTTAAGTTTATAAATTTATCTTAATTATAATTACTGATGGCGAAAATACTAAAAAAATAATTTTTTTATTACATTTTGTAGTGAAACTGAAGGTGTACCATCGACAGCAATACGCGAAATATCATTATTAAAGAATTTACAACATGATTGCATTGTACAATTACTTGATATTGTTATAGCTGATTCTAGCCTCTATATGATTTTTGAGTATTTAAATATGGATTTAAAAAAATTAATGGATAAAAAGAAGGAAATATTAGTACCGGAATTAATAAAAGTTAATAGTTTAAATAAATTATAATATATTTACTTTAATAAATTATTTTGTATTTAATAGAGTTATATGTATCAATTATTGGATGCACTAGGATTTTGTCATATGAATCGTATTCTTCATAGAGATCTGAAACCAGCAAATCTTTTAATCGATAATGCCGGTCACATAAAAGTATGTATAATAAATTTAAATTTCATAAAAACAAACTTGGATCGAGTAAATAAAATGTAAAATAAATAATCTTACAATTAATTATTTTTTGTGTTAATATTGTAAAATTTAAAGTATAATTACTTTTTTACTTACGTGGACTAAAATTGTTAATAATTTTACTAGGTACTATTATTTGGCTGCATAGTATTTTCCAAGTAAATAACAAATATTTAATTGTAGTATTGAATTAGTTTTAATTTTTATTCAATCGACCAACTATTTATTATAAATAATTCAAAAAATTTGTACGAATTGCTAAAAACAAAATAATTATTTCTTAGTTGGCCGATTTTGGTCTAGCACGTTGTTTTAATGTACCAATGCGTGCTTATACACATGAAGTTGTTACACTTTGGTATCGAGCCCCAGAAATTTTATTAGGTACAAAATTTTATTCAAATGGTGTTGATATTTGGAGTTTAGGCTGTATTTTTGCTGAGATGGTTTCAAAACGTCCATTATTTCCCGGTGACAGTGAAATAGATCAATTATATCGTATTTTTAGGACACTCGGAACACCAGATGAATTAGTATGGCCAGGCGTATCACAAATGCCTGAATATAAAAGTTCATTTCCGCAATGGAATTTAGAAAATTTACCATCTGATTTTGATTCTCATGATGCTTTAGATTTATTTAAGGTTAATAAATAAAATTATATAAATTTTTATTTCCTCAAAATATTTTTTTTAAATATACAAAATAAATTATATATTTCCAGTTAATGATGGTGTATGATCCAAATACTAGAATAACAGCTAAAATAGCAATGACTCATTCATATTTTAATAATAGGATACAAATAAATCATGTCGATTTACCCATCGATGCACCATAAAAATATAGTAATAAATTATAAATAATTATTATATTTTATGTGGATTTTTAATTGAATATAAAATATAAGAAATTTGTACTGATGAATTTAGTTAAAAAAATAGTGAAATAAAGTTGTGTATAATTTTTTTTTTTTATATATAATTTATTAATAAATTTTTCGTAAAATCACTCACACTCTTTATATTATATATTTTAGTTTTTATTTATGGTTTCCATAATTTAAGTAAACCATCTTCACTGTAAGTAGCTAATAAATTTTGATGTGGATGATGTGCTAAACCGATAACATCCTTTTCATGTACCTAAGAAATAAATATATTAGTATAATTTTTTTTTTTGGTACTTATTTTTTTCAATTACATTCAAAGTTCTCTCTAATTTTCCTGATGAAACCGAAAAGCAATATAATACTTGATCTTCGCCAGCACAATATATAAATTCACCGCGCGGTGATAATGTTGCTGATATAAATGCACCACCTTCACGCTTACCAGATGAAAATGATCTAACAATTTGTCCTTGCATATTCATAATTACAACAGCATTTGATCTATTACAAACAATAAAATGTTCTGGATTTTTTGGTAATAAAAGTACAGTATTAACAGCTAATTCATTTCCTAATGGTTGAAATGTTGCTGTACATTCAGTTGTCTTTAATGACCAAATTTTCACTGTTCCATCCGACGAGGCACTAAAATATATTTTAATATTTTAAACTACATTTTAATTTTTTTTGTTTTTATTTTACCTTAAAATACCATGTCCATCTGGAGTAAAAACAGCTTCATTTACAAATGAATGATGGCCCTTGAATTCTTTTAACATTTTACCAGATTTCAGTCCATGTAATCGAATAGTTTGATCAAAGGATGCACTTAATATTTGACTATTATCGCGTGAAAATTGTAAACATGTTACACCTTTTATGTGGGCTTTTTCAAATCTACGTAAACATTGTCCGGTCATAATGCGCCATACTTTAATTTGTCCATCTTGTGATCCAGATGCTAACATTTCAGAATCTCGTGAATATGCTAAACCTAAAACAGCTTGTTCCATCATCATAAACTGATCCTGTGCCTGATATTTTAAATCTTTTCGTATTTTTCCAGTTGTAAAATTCCATACTTCCAAAAAACCATCAACACTCCCCGTAATTAAATATTGACCATCTGGTGAAAATTGTGCACATTCAACATGTGATTTTTGGCCAAATTTTATTTGTCGAACCATTTGTGTTGGATACATTTCTTCTTCTTGATCTTTTATAGCAGCTTTACCACGGAATAAATCAATTGTTGTACCAGGTGGTCTAAAAATGTTGTAAAAGGTAGTCTACTAATTATATTGCGATTTATAAATAATCTTAATCAAAACTTACAGGAGTCCTTGATGTTGTTGCCATTTTAATGCTTGCCCCAATAAAGCGAGCAGGCGTGATGATGGTACTACATGAACTTCTCCGCTAAGCTCTTGAGCAATAATTGTACGACGTTTCTCTTTACTACTTCCTTCTGGGTATGCTTCACGCGGATCAAAGTAAACTCGTTGTAGCATATTTTCTGTACAAATAAAAATTTAATGTTTTAAATATGTTCGAAAAATTAATTTGCAGCATTTGTGTCCATGTACACAGAATACATATTTCAGCTGGTTCGGGTTTATTAATTTCGTACTCTGCACGCATCTCTTTTTACATTTCCAAAAATACAAAATTTATTTAATACAAGATATCCGAAATATATGTACTACTCTTACACAAACGAAACGATGCAAAAACAAAATCAAATTAATCATTACCCAAATGTATATAACGTTCAGGTTCTTGTTGTTTCAACATTATCATTGGATCTGTTTGTCGCAAAAGTGAACGTGCAGCACCAAGTTCACGCAGTTCTATTAATTCTAAGATAATCTAAAAACAATATATAAAAATTCAACTTGATTTTAAGTAAATGTTGTGTTTATATTTACTTGTTCATATAAATTAATAAGTTTTTTGTCGGGCAACTTAAGTGATTGTATTACTTTTAATACAGTATCCCAATGACCATTGTGAATATCTTGTACAAAACCGTCAATACTATCGACAGTATTTAATGAAACTCCAGTCTCTTCCTGTTAAATACATATAAGTACATATTTTACTTTTATTAAATGTTAAAAAAAAATATTTATTGTTATTATGTACTTGTAAAATTTGTAAAGATTTGTATAGGTTAGATTCTTTTAGGTATTGCTGAATTAGTCGAATAACACTGAAAGTATATAAAAAAACCATTAAAAATAAGTATCGAAATATAAAACATTGATATATTTACTCTGCTGATTCTATTTCAATAGACATTTTTATTAAATACAAATATTATGTTTGTAAGAAGTCGAAAAAGTTATTGTTTACAAAATTTTCTCGGAGAAATTTATAAATTTTGTTTTTATTAAAGATTAATAGAACTGTCAAAATTGCCTGCAGTACCAACGTTGCGGTGCCAAACAAAAGCCGATAACAAAAGCACACGGATGACACGGATCGGTAGGCGCAGAGTAAATCAGTCAATGCATAAAAATTGTAACGAAAACGAAATTTCATATCGTGTTGATACGTACAATGTATATTTTTTTGTTAAATGATGGTTGGAAACGTGAAATAGAAATTAATAAATCAAGAATTGGAATAGCGCATAAAGGCGTAAAGCCGTTTACTTACTCATGAAATTTGTTTTACCGACTAACAACACTTTAGAGTTTTTTAAAGAGTGCGAGGATAACTTACGAGTGCGATGCGATATGTAATAGAATATGTATATCTTTTCCTCTTGGTCTATTTTTTGGTATAACACTTTCTTTCACAAATTGCCCTGAAAGTACTGGTCGTATAAATGAAATCCCTAATTTGAGTCCTACTAAACTAATCATATCATCGCTACCACAATCGTTCTAAGAGAAATTTACCAATTCTGTAATTCTGTAGGATGAACTTTTTCGATGTACTCACTGTTCCTTCCCTATTGAAAGGCATCCTCGCCCTCCTAAACCATAAACTTGGAGAACATTGTATCATTTTTCAATTGAAGGGCTATTTTCTTAACAGCGTTATACCAGACATTAATATGATACTGACTCAAACAGCAAACAATAAACCCTTGCTTCCGTCAAAATTAAAATAAATGTAATAAGTTTATTAAAAATTCAACACTCTGCAAATACGTCTACTGCTAAACATAAGAAACCTCAATTATTTTACATACGACTACGACTGATTTATTAACACTTCCACACAATTTTCATTTAATGCATTTTATTTTTAACATTTATTTTTGCCTTTTGATTTTATTTTTTTATATTTCAATTTAATCTCTAAATTTTCCCTCTTAAAAAGAAAATAATAATAAATTTCAATGTTTTTGCTGTTTTTTTTCTCAATTTATTAAAAAATTGTTGTTTTTTATCAATTTATATTTTTTTTTAATATTTATGTAATTAGTTTTAAAAGTGAAATTATTAGATATATTATTTCTTAATTATAATTTATAAAATGAAATTATGAGTTAAAAAAAAATATTTTTTCTTTATAAAATAAAACCATATAGAAATAATATAAATATTAAGCAAAAATTTCCTCCACAAGGCAAAAAAATAATAAAAATAAAATGATAAATATCTTAAAAAAAATATTTTTTTTTGTTCTACATTCAATTAAAATAAAAAAATAATCATGGGTCTAAAAACAGTAAATTCACATTTTAACAGAAAAAAATTCCTACTTTTTTCCTCTCGACATTTTGTTAATTTTTAATTGTTGAAATAATTTATGACATTAAAATAATTTATTGCAAAATTATAAAAAAAAATATTAATAAACCTTCTCATAAGGTATTTTTTTAAAAATGTTTTTTCTTATATTCAATCGCACATTATTTATAAAATTTACCACAGAATATTTAAAAAAATAAAAATATTTTGATATTTAAATAGTACATACAACAAACAAAAAATTACATGGACAAAATTATTTTTATGAATAGATTTTTTTAATTATTATTATTTATATCCAGCTAATTAGCCGAATACGAATCATACTGATTGAACGAAATCGCAATTGAACGAATTCACAATTAACCGAATAAAAATATATTAAATGCACAATTACCCGCGAATCGTATTAATCGATGATAAATAATAAATTAAAATAAAAAAATCACCAAAACCAAATTTTGCAAAATTGCAAAATATAATTTATTCGTATTTTCTGGTAAATTTAATTTCACACAATTATAGTATTTTTATTTGTATTTCCAAGGCAAGTAAGTTGGTACTTCTTCAATCAAAATGATTTTTTTTTTTAAAACAGGAAAAGGTTTTTAATCGTATATTTTTAAATTAGCATTTTAGTAATAGTTACAAGTCTTGTTATGATGGCATTAACTAAATTATGTACTTTCCAGCTTAAAATTGAGAAATATTAAAAAAGAAATACCAATTTAACTTAAAAAATGCCCAACTTGACTTGGAAATGCTATATTTACAATTATTTAGTCTATTTATATTAGTTCAATTGTGGATTTGGTCAATTGTTTTCGATCAATTATTTCAAAATCAATAGGGTGAAGTGAAAATATTTTCCATGTTTTTTTTTTTTTGTAAAATTAAATATAATATAAATTTTCTGAATGTTACAAGAAATTAGTTTTTCTTATCTTGAAACACTTATTTTTTTTTATTTTTTATTTTTTTTGTAGTTTTATTAATTTTTTTTATATATATATATATTTTTATAAAATGACATATTAATTATTAAATTAAACTCAAAAACTAAATATTTTATTTTACATAAAGATGTGTGATTTTTTTTGATGTATTTTGTTAATCCATTATTTATTATTTATTTTATTTAAATTTTAATTAAAAAAAAAATTTATTTAATTTTTTTTTTTTTTTTTGTTGAAAGAAAAAAATATTTTGGGTAAAACATCCATAAATTGATGTACAAAAAAAAATGTATAATTTTTATTTATGTATTGTGTATTTTTATATATATATATATTTGTAATTTAATTATTTTTTTTTGTTTTAATGTATAGTAAATAATTTTTATTTTATTATAATTATTATTTCTAGTTTTTTCTTCTGTATTTGTTTGTTTTTTTTTAAATATATATATATATTTTAAATGTATTTTTTTTTTTATTTTTTAATTAGCTTTTTTTAAGCACAATATTAGATTTTCCATATTTTTTCTTCTGATTTTATTAAATTTTGTTGTTTTAATTCTGTGCTGTCCAATATGATGGAGAGTAGCCTTGTTTATTTGCTGATTTACTTTGGCTAGTTGATTGCTGGCGCTGTCCAGTACTATTGGAATCCTGAAATTATAAGAAAAATAAATATATTTTGAATAAGATTTATATTATTAATTGGAGAAACAATTCTGTTTTAAGCAGAGTTTAATTTATTTTAATTAGTTAATATTTCAAATACAGGTTTTCCACTTCAAATACATAACTTTAGCAAATCAAATTCACTCTTTTCCAACTACAAATTTTTATAATATAATTTTATGTATGACTTTTTACGAAGAACATGCCAAAAAAAATAATAATATTCATTGGTGATTCGGGATTCAATTGTTCTATTCGTATTATTGAACGTAATGAGAACGTAATGTTTCCCTGTTTGCGGAAATTTGCATTCAGGGAATAGTATTGAATTAAATCTTACAAGATTAATATTGGAAACAAATATTGAGGAAGTGTGGTTAAATTTGTATAACGTAAATTATATATATATCTGACTTCCTGCACATCATGAACATTTGATAGATGTATAATTAATTAAATTATTTAAATGTATATAAAATTACCATCAGCTGAGCTGCTAGATTAAGTTATTATCTACTTCGCTGACAAATTTAATAGATTAAGAAAAATTTGATTTGCAAAAAGTATAAAGAAACTGTGTATAATATTAATTAAAAGCTTATTATAAAATAAACATTTATAAATAAAAAAAACTATCAAACTCTTCTATATCTAATTTAATTTTTATTTTATATAAAAATGTAAAAAAAAAAATGGAAAACGTAAATGTTAGAATCTTGAATTTAACGTTTAACAAAATTAACACCTGCTTAGAGAACTAATTATTGTTTGGTATTCTTCAAAAAACAACAAAAAGAATTAGATGATTTTTTTTATAGAAAACTATAACCTAATAAAAGCCGTGTTTTAGTTACATTTATGCATGTGGATTTTTAAGTCATTGTTATTACGTTGTGTGTTATTTATAAGTAAAATATAATTTGTTTTCCTAAATGGGTTTTTAGATTTGTAGCTTTTTTAATTTTTATTACAAATGCAACAATTAAAATTGGAAAAAAAAAAAAAAATTAAATTAAAAACTTGTTTTTTTTTTTTAATATTTATCTAACTTACCCGACGTGATGTATTAATATGAATTCTGCCGTCCATCTAAGACGATCGGAAAAATAAAAATAAACCAATAACAATAAAAATTGCATGCAAATAATTTGTTTCTATTTTTTTTTTTATATTAAATCGAGAGTTTTCTTTGTATAAATATGAAAATTTATGACTTCTTTTGATTGATGCTTGTTTTTTTTTGTTTTAATGAATTATACGGCATATTAAAGCAACGAGAGGACAAATTACTATTAAGTTAAATGATATTTAAAAACCGATTTAAAACTATCTTAAAACTAATGGTTGCCTTATTTTTTGTTAAGATATGTTTGAATAGGTAAAGGTTTCCTACAAAGTCTATTAAATATACAATTACATAAAAATTAAATACATTTCATAGCATGTGTTTTTATTTGTATTCGATGACGTGCCTATGAGCTATCGAATTGAAATATTTAATTATTCACTGCCAGTCTAATTATATGTTCATATTGTTGTAGATGTTAAGAATTTAATCGAATTTAAGAAATAATTCTATTAAATGCTGTAATTTTGCTCTACAAATTATATTTTACATTGTTGATAATTTATTAAATTTTCCAGAATTTTCTAATTTATATCCACTTCTTCTTACATTATTAATTAATATTTTTTTATATACTGTATATTTAAATTAGAAATCAACAAATAATTTGATATAAATTAAGACTTAAATGTTTTATTTAAAATAATGTTTGATTTAAAACAGAACAGAAATGGATCTCCTAGAAAAGTGTGATATTTAGTTGTCAATTGTCATACATCTTGAGAACAATTAAAATAAATATCAAAATATTTTCCTGATTTTTGTTCTATATACTAATTTTCAGATTACATACTATTTAGTGATTACTAATGGATAGAATTTATTGATCATCAACATTTTTTTAGAAATATATTTCAAATTGGAGTACAATTGGAATGTTATATGATTCAAATTCAGCAAAAGATACCACTTAACCTTAATACTACAGAGTTAAAAAGAATTTCCCAAATTACTTTGTAAATAAATTTTTCACAAAATTCATTTTAATGGAAAATTAAATATAATTTATTTTACTAAAATTTTATTTGTGTTGAAAATTTAATAAATTGTTGCGGGGGACTTTACTTTGTCGTACACACTTCAAAAATAAACTCCGAATTATAAAAGTTAAACAATACCAAAATAAATACAAATTAAGAATTGCTGAACGATTTATTAAATATTGTTAAACGATTTAATATTTTATTTTCTTTTTTCATAAAAGTAGAATCCGTGCAATATTATTTTTTGTTTCAATTAATTAAATAAATACTTAGAAATCGAGTTTTCCTTGTATTTTTTTTTTATTTACAAACAATATCGGTGCTAATAGTAATTTATTTGTCGACTAAATAAATGAGAAAATGTGTAAAAAATATGCTATAAAGTAAAAAAAAATTACAAGCACAAAGAAAAATGAACTATTAATCCTAATTATTGAATATAACCAGTTACAAATAAAATAAATTAAAGCAGTGTGAAGATGACCATGCAGCAAAGAAGTATCAATCGTCCATGACATTTTTTTTTTGTTTTTTATAACCTAATATAATAAGTTTTTTTTTTTGTTTTTTTGTCTAAACGTTCAACAACTGAACGATTAAATTTTTGATTTTACCTGATGAATTGGTTGATGCATATTCATATTATGGTGTGTTGCTGGCATTGGCTGAATATACATGCCATAAGTTTGTCCTGATGATGCACCCCCTGTTTGAGTGTTAGGTAAATTAAAAGGCGGCGGTGTGCCTGAATGGAACGATTGTTTTTCATATGACTAAAAAAATTAAGATTTGATTATTAAATGAATAAAGTTTTAATAAATAATTAATATTTATATATTTACATTGACTTTATTTAAAGCGACATGGCTTTTTGCATACATAGATGATGTTATATCAGAACCAGAACCAGTTTGTGGTGCATTTGTTACACTTTGTGTTTTAGTTTGTTGACTAACACTAGAGCCTGGATAAGAACCTTTATTATAATCTTGTGTAGCTTGAGTGAGAGCATCATAATTTCCAGATCCGTAACCACTGTTATAGGACGGTTTTGGGAATTGTCCACCAGAAGATGCATTTGCTGTTTGCATTTGAGGCTTTTATAATAATAATAAAAAAAGAGTTTTATATAATAAATTTAACTAAAAATAAAAAAAAAAATCTTTGAGAAAAATATCTACGGTTTGAAAAATTTAAATAATTATTTAAAATTTTAAAATAATTAATGTTAGTTTTTTTTAAGAAATAGTAAGATTTATGTTATGTATAATTTGCAATAATACATTAAAATTAAAGTATTTGTCAAACAGATTTTTTTTTATGAATTTCACTTTGCGAATCACTTGTTAACTAGATTAGTTAAAAGAAATTAGATTTATTATAAGTTTTTTATGTTACATTTGATTGTTAGGAAATTATAATGGAAAATCATAAAATTAACAGCTTGGACCCGCTCCTATCAAATTTCAGATGTGTTTAATATAAAATATTACAACTACTGATATTTTTCTCATTATTAAATATTGTATTATATTAAATTATTTATTTATTTTACAGGATATATTGCTGGTGTGCCATATTGAAATCCTCCTGGCATCATATTTGCACCATAAAAATATGCGTAAGGAACGTTCAACATTGGACCACCTGATCCAGCTTGTTGTGACATTGTGCTTGTTACCTTAATATACAAAAATATTTTAATATAATTATAATTTTTTTTTTCTTCTAAAATTTTACTTACATTACTAACAGGACTTGAATTATTGTCAGTTCTTGTAAATCTACCATCAGTCATTGTTGAATATGCTACTGATCCCAAGCTAGCATCCCTTACACCAGCAGCACCTAAACTTGTTGGCGGATAATTGATATCGTAGTACTGCGCCTAAGATACAAAACTTTATAAATAAAAAAAAAAAAAACTAAAAAACTAAAAAAAAATTCAGTTTTTTTTTTTTTTTAATTTTTCGTTTTTAAGTTAGAAAACACCAAAGGCAGAAATGCAGTTTATTAGTAAATTCTTAAATGGAATAATTGAAAAAAAAATTTTAGTCAATGATTTTTTTGGACAATGAGGTGTAAGTGAATAATTTTTTAATGTGTTTAAGTGTATAATATGTGTGTGTTTTGTGTATGCAAATGGGAGTGCGTGTGTGTAAAAAAGTGTGTTTTTACTTGAAAAATATTTTGTTTCAATATTTCAGCACCAGGAACTCACCACATGTGGCATTCTCTGTTGCATCATTTGAACTTCCTCGTAAGAATAAACTGCAGGCTGCTGGTAATATGGCATTCCAGTCTGAATATATTGACTAACCATTTGGATATTTGGTACCATTCCGCTAGCATTACTACTATTTTTAGCGCTACTTGTTGATGATGAATTTGCAGTAACTTTTGAATTTGAATTTGTCAAACCTAATGATGGTGAACTCATACTATTATTATTATTATTATTACTGTTATTATTTGTTGCTGCCGCTGCCGCCGCCGCTACTACAGCTGATGATGATACTGAACTAGGTGTACTGCTAACAGCGCTGCTTGATGTAACACTAGCTACACTGTAAAATAAAATAAAAAATAAACATTATTTATAATAGTTTGGCAAAAAAAAAATCTATTTATTTTTTAGGCAAATTAATGATTAATGAATTAGGAATTCGTCAGCACAAACTCAAGCATAAAATAATATTTAATGTATAAAAAGGCAAACAAACAAAAGCAAACAATAAATATAATAAATAAAAAAAAAATATATTTTCGTTCCATAAAATTTATTTAATCTCCTCTTTCTTATTATTTTGATTATATTGATTATATTTTTCTTTCTTACCTTTCAAAATGGGAACTTGATGTTGTTGAAGTTTCCTTTAGTTTAGAACTATTGAAATTACTGTACTGTGACGATGATGTATTTGTGCTACCAGTAAACCTATGTATTATATATCTTTGGTTTGTTAATGTTTTAAAAATCAGTTAGTATATATTAAATATTTATATATTATTAAAATAAAAAAGTTTTAAATTAACTAGAATTATTAAAAATTTACAATCTTAAATAGTCAATAGTAAATTGGAAATATATTATTCATAGAATATAATTAATATATAATAACTTAATAAGGTAAGTACATATTAGTTACGAGTTTATGGCATTTATTAATTTCATTTTAATTAGAAACCGATGAAATTAAAGATTCCTTCTTTAAAGGTATCCGACTAATTGGGATACAGTAAACTAAATGCACAATTAACTGATTACACAATTAATTAATCGAATGCATACTAACCGAATTCACAATTAACCGGATGTAAATTTATCGGAAAATACAATTTACCAAATACAAATTAAATTATGGAATGGTAGATTAAAAATATATATTTACTGAAATTAATATTTCAAAATTTCAATAATCGAAATGTATTACAGTACAGAATTAGCAATACATTAGCGATAATTATGAATATTCGTACGCGAAACACGCATTTCGCATTAGAGAATTCGAACTGAGCATTAATTTTTAAACTTTTAATGAACTGGTTCTTAATGCATTTTGCACTTACCCCATTTTATTAAAGGCGTAGGTAAATATCACCGGAAAATGAAAATTCTTTATTGATTATTACACTTTTTATTATCATATTATCGCGAACTTTTAATTTAAAAATTCCATTTTTGATTTCTCGTTATTATCAAGCGGTTTCAAACATTTTTTATTTTTCGGTAATATTATCCTATACCTAATTATATATGCAATCAATATATTAATATAAAAAAAAAACAAAAAGCAAACATTGATTTTAAATTATAAAATGTAATTTTGATGTAAGTATTAAAAAAAAATATCATACCCTGAGTTATTTGAAAGACCAGTACCGCCATAAACACTCTGGCTATTTTGGTATGCATTTTGCTGTGATGGAAAAGCTGATGTCGTTTGATTACTTTGATACTGGCTGGGCAAATATCCAGGATTTGAGTTTGAACTGTGTACACATTGTGAATGGATTAAGGGTTTGTATTAGGGGAAAATAGTGGTAAAATATATGTTTTAAAAAATCGTATTTGTGTTTTTTTTTTATAAAATCCGTTAAAAAACAGCATTAAAATGTTATATTATTAATTACTTAATTAATTAATTAAAAAAATAAAAATAAAATCTCAAAAAACGAAACCAAGAAAAATAAAACAATAAAAAAAACTTTTTTGTATTATTGTATATACCTCGAATTATTCACAGCACTGCTTCCGACAGGAATGTTTTGAGAAGAACTGCTACTATTAACAGCACCACCGCTCACCACAGAATTTGAAGAAGAATTACCGGTAACAGATGATTGTTGCTGGTATGAATTCACAGAATTTTGATTATAAGCATTATAATTATTTGCTGGTTGATAAGTATTTCCAGATGATACCTGTAATTATACGATTTCAAAATTTGTTTTTGTATTTGTTAAAATTTTTTTTACCTGTGTATTGGAATAATTAGCAGTGTTGTAAACTTGACCTGTGCCAGCCGATTGATATCCCGACGTTGATTTATTACCAGTATTTGTATTATATGCATTTTGATAAACACCAGTTGAATTTGTTGAATTGGATTGATTATATGGATCGTTTTTAGATAATTGATCCAAAGTACTATTACCAGATGAACTTAATGATGAAACACCAGTATTTTGGCTTTGTACATTACCAGATGTTCGCTGCGAATAGCCAGATGATAAGCTATCGGTCTGTGAATATAAAATATATTTATATTTAAATACAAATAATATTTAGAGTTCTCGTTGTTTTCCCGAAAATAAAAATCCCATATTTTCAAAAGACGGAAATTTGAAAATCTCTAATTTGAAAAATTCGTGTTGAAATAAAATTTTAAATTTTTCCGAATATATTAAATAAAAGATTTGACATTTCGGGAACTATCCCATATACAATTATTTTGATATTTACAATTTGAGCTGATTGTAGACCAGCTGTTAATGCTGATTGCTGTGAATTAGCTTTGGTCTGATAATCTACATTTGAAACTTCTTGAGATTGAACGATATTTTGTTGGCTATCAATATTCGTTGGATTGAATTTTTCCGTTAATGTATCAAATGATTCTTCAGTACCAAAATCTAAACCACCAAATTGCACATCTAAATAACCAATATTGTTAAGTGTATCGCCTGGCATTTCAACAGCTGATGCTGGTATTTTTGATGGTGGCGGAATCTTAGCACGTGCCCTTCGAACCGATGAAGTTTGTCCCGCAACACCTTGATCACCAAATACTGTACCATACGATGCTGGATATTGCACTGACGAATTCTAAAAAAAAAAGAGAAACACTTAAATATGTGAAAATGTAAATCTGTAAATTTTTCCTTCTTTACCTGGTACGCATTAGCTTGCTGAACATTTTGTGACGGCAGCGAATTAAAATACTGTGATTGTTCAGCTGATAGTGTAGCTGATTTAAGTTGTTGGGCAGCAGCAGCAGCTGCTGCATCTAAACTACTCATTCTTAAATGTTGACCACTTGATGGATTTGCAGTATGAATATCAGGATATTGTACCGAATTTACACCAGCTGATGCAGCAGTGCTAGTACTTGATACAACTGTTGTACTATATTGTTGCACCAAATCATCTGCAGTTAAATGTGTTGACGGATTTACTATATGTTGTTCTAATCCTGGTGGTGCTGATAATTCATTAACCACATTACCACCACTACTACCTCCCAGCGCTGTTGAATTTTGTAAATTACTAGGTGTAAAAACTTTACTATCTTTTAGAGAGCCAACATATTCTTCATTATCCCAATCACCCCATGCATCATCTTGCGATGGTTGTTGTTGTTGCTGCTGCTGCTGATGTTGTTGTTGTTTCTCCGCATTTTGGGCAATAGTATTATCCCATGTATCAACTTCTTGTGGTATTTCTTGATTTGGTCGAGCATAACTTCGTCCACCACCGCCTCCACGCTCATCCCTTGAACCCATACCACGTGGACCCATACGTCCGCCACGACCACCTCTTCCACCAAAACCTCCACGACTACTTCCACGTCCTCCGCCACGACCACGCCAACCACCTTCTCTACTACTATTACCAATATCACGTCCACCACCATCATTTTTAAATTCCGATGATGCCATATTATTACGATCGTTACGATCATTTTCTCGTGATTCTCTGCCACGATCTATAATTTTTTTTTGAAATTTTAATTAAATATTTATATTTATTATATTTTAATTTATATAAAAGATTCCAGGGCAAATTATCGCGGGAACTTTTCATTGTGCAAATTTTATCAAAATGGAAAAAGCACGTAAGATCAGTTTTTTAAAAAAATGCGTTAAATTGTAGTCACATTGAAACGTGCACGATGAAATGTGCGCGATAATCTACACCGTTATCATATTAAACATACATCCGCGACTATCAGATCCACCTCGACCACCACGAGTACTACTCCTATTACGTGATTTTTCTCGTTTATCCGTATTGGTATTACTATCCACCCATTCACCATCACCAGTATTTTCATTTGTTGGATTTGCTACTTTATTTCTTTTCTTCTTTGATGATGTTTCAAATGCTCCCTATAAATAAATAACAATAGTAGTGAACCTCAAAAATATTTGAAATATTTAGTCCGATTTTCTAAAATTTTAAATTTACGGATTTAAAATAATCTGTGGAATGTGTAATTTTCCTCGTAATCAATTAATTCTAAACGTTTATCGAAATCCGTAATTTCAAAGAGTTTAGAAAATCTGAACAATGTTTTTTTCTTACCACAGGAAGTGTTTCTAACAGAAATACTACAGCTTTCTCTAAATTATTATCGCATTCATATAATGCACAGCAAACTTCTTCTTCAGATCTTTGAGTCATTTCAATTAAAGTTGCAACTTTTTCACCCATTTTTGGATCTGCACTATTGATGTCAGTTATTTGAGCAATACGCATTTGTTCAGCTGTTGGCTATTTATTTTTTTAATAACAAATAAATAACATAAATTACGGGATCTAAAATATTTTTTTTTTTTTTAATTTTTATTTTACCTTCTGATGTGGCTTTTCTTTTTCTGGTTTAGTTTCTGATTTTTTATTTACAGATACTGAATCTCCACCGCCTGTAGAATTTGGTTTTTTCTGCTGGGCATTTCGGCCACCACCGGATCCAGTGGTTCGTGTTTGTGTGCTCATGGCTATTATTTACACTAATTATATTTTATTTACAATTTATCTAAAAATAAATAAATAAAGAAAATATTAAATATATTTATTAACCAACTAGTCAAAGATGTTTTAATATTTTGTTATTTTTCACATAATATAAAAATTTCGTTGACCTATTTAAAATTTATTATTACTACTCAATATTGTTGCAAAAAATATATATACTTATATATAATTTTTAGTATAATAGAAATTGTATTAAAAATGTTATTTAAAATTGACTTGTCCAAAATATGGTTCTGAATTTCATAAATCTTAAATTACATTTTATTAATTTTAATCAATTTTTATTTTAGCGTGAGAATTTTCCTAACACGACAGAACAAAGCAATTAAAATATTATTAATTTATAGGAATAAGTTATGAATCACAAGAAAACAGCAATAAATTCAGCAAATATCAAATTTTAAATAAACAAATATTTTCTTGATATATCAATCTTGAGACCTTATTTTTTTATTCTAAATAATTGATTATATGATTTCAAAATCAAAAAATGTGAAAATTAAGAGGCTGACGCTGACGTTTTTGTTTTTCAGCACCACAAAAAAAAAAAAAATTGGTGGACACAAAAATTAAATATTTTTATTTTCATGGATAAAATTTTTTTTTCTATTGGCATTACTGCAGATATTATAATCGGCATTACAGTTTTTCTCTCCCTTTTACTAACAGCCAATGTATTTGTGTTATATGAAATAGCCAATATGTAATTTGTATGAAAAAAAAAATAAATAGCCGACCGTGTAATTGAAAGCAAAAAAATTATTGAAATTAAGAAAAAGTTTTGATATGATGAAATTTCACTGTTTTTTTTCTGTGATCAATTTTTAGAAATTACTCGAAATGTTTCAATTAATTTTTGAAAAACAAATTAAATGGGAAACGCCATGTGCCCTGCCGACAAAGAAGACGCCATTTCATTGTAAAAATTTGATCAGAACAAAAATTTTGCTTTTACTGTCGTGTGCCGACATTTTGTCATATTTTTCTTGTATTTTATCATAACCAATTGAGCAGCATTTCTTTTTCACTATTGTGGAATTTTGTTAATTAATTAATTAGATTTACCGATTTTTTTAATAGACTACGAACTACCTGAAAAACTTTATGTTTAATGAGAAGTTTAAAAATCCGTACCACAAATGCGCTGAAGAAACGCACTTCATATGGCTAGATAACGTGACTAACCCTATGGGAAAAAATATATAAAATTTCGAATTTTCGATAATTCAAAAATATTAAACACTAGATTGCACCACTAGTATTTTATGAAAAATTGTGTACCAACCAAAACTAACGAAATAAAAGTTATGTTTGAATAGGTGTGTTTAGAGGTTTATTTTATGTTAAGTTGGTATTTGGTTTTTTGGTAAATAAAATATTGGAAAAACATATTTGACAAATTTGCAAATTACTTAATTTTTTTTCGAAAAGATTATTTATTTATTTATTTTAAAGTAGGTTTTAATTAAGTTGGGAGATAATATATAAAATAGAGAAATATGTCTTTATCGCCAGCAAGTGGAATTGGTAAATTTTATAAACATTCAGCAAAAATAATAAGATTTTCTCGCCAAGGATGTACAAATAGACCATTTTATCATATTGTTGTTATGGAGGTTAGGAGATTAAAAATGTTGTATATCTTTAATTTCTTTTTTTATAAATTAATAGAGAAGAAAGAATCAACATCAACCAGTTATAGAACAAGTTGGAACTTATGATCCTCTAATAAATCAACATGACGAATTACTTGTTTCTTTTAATTTTGAGAGAATTCGACATTGGATTGGCCGTGGAGCTCATATATCAATACCAGTTGCAGGTTGTTATTGATAATATTGATGTTATTAATTGTATTAGTTTTTAATTATGTATTTCATGTTTTAAAGAACTTTTAGGAATAGCGGGTTTTTTACCAATTCATCCTAGAACATACATGAACGCATGGCGTAATCGTCAAAATCCTCCAGACGATAAAGCAAACAAAATTGAACAAATAAATAATTAGGATTGTTATTAGTTTAGTAGATTTAAATAAAAAAAAATAACCTTATTTTTATTTTGTTAAAATTTCCGATCTCTTTTATTTCTACATTTAATTTACAATCTTGCTCTCAGAATGATTTTAAAAGTTTCTGGTATGAATAGATATAAAATTCTAATAATTTTCACAAATCAACTCAAATTTTATGTTCCCTCAAAAACTAAGGTTTAAAGCCAAGTTTGAGCAAACCATTAATAATAATGTAAATGCACTTGTAAAAAACACATAATAGGCAATGGCAATAATATAACTGCAAATGATGACATTAATAATACTTAGGTTTTACTAATCGAATGTCGGGTTATATATAAATTATTTTTTACTTTAGATTCAGGCAATAAATTCAAAAGAAGTTGGTTCGGTTTTGAATATTGCTTTAAAATATGTTAATACTCCGAAATCGTATACTCTCAAATATAAGGTGAGAATTTCAATAGCTTCAAATTTTACTATAGCATCTGCAATTTTAAATATTTTAATTTTTTTTTTAAACTATTCTTAAACAATTTTTTTTTAATAAGAGACTACAAAACATAAAGTAACTTATATTTTTTATATCAAATCGTTTAAAATTACAAAAAAAAAAAATCTTTACCTCAACATACAGAATTTAGAAAAAAAAAATTAACAATTTTTATACCTTGTTTTGTAAAGATATTATATAAATTTATAAATATGTTTTATTTTAAAAGAATTGGGGCAAGTGGCGAAAAACCATACAAAATCAAGTGTGTAGTGCTATCTTTATATATATATATATATATATATATATATATATATTAAAGCATTATTTTATATATTTTTATACTATAAAAGAAACTTCTAAAATTGTAAAATTAAATCATTTAAATTTTTTAAAATCAACATTACAATTTTGAATTAAGTTAAAAACAAAATAAATTATTCCATGATAAAAAATCTAATCATCTTTGGTGGAATTGGCAACTACACTTTCCACTGATTTTTTGACATCAGCAATAAATTTATCAGCAGCTAAAAAAATAAATAAAAATTAAATATAAAACTAGATTCTATTTTTTTTTTTTTTAAAAAAAACTACCTTTATGATGTTTCATGAAGTATGGTCGAATTAGTCGTGCATATATTACTTCTGAACCATTATTTTTTACTGGTGCCATACACCAAACCAGAAAAGTACACTAAAGAATAAACAAAACATTTTTAAGAAGTCATTGTTTTAATAGTTCCACATAAAACATATATATATAGTTTATATTTTACTTACTTTAACCAACCAATATAATGGTATAAGCCATATAAGAAAATTTGAAAAATATTCGGCTAGTGATAGCATAGCAAATGTTACCCAATATATTAACCATTTGGTATCATCTTCTTTTTTACTGGTCTCAATAGCATGAATTGAAACATAAGCTGGATAGGCAACACCAATAAGATTACACAATAATTCGGCTCCATAACCAAAAACTAAATAAATAGCGCAAAATGCAGCTCCACCTAAAAAATATTTCGATAATCTTAATTTCACAAAATAATAATAATATGTAATATAATTATTTTATCAACATAATAAATCTGAATTATACCTAATAACACATTATTCAATTGATTGTCATTATTAATTGTCTTATTTTCGGGAACGATACAAAATCCCGGAATTCAAAATCCCGAAATTACAAAATCCCGGAAAATATAAAATTTTAGAATTTAAAATCCCGAATTTCAAAATCCCGGAATTTCAAAATCCCGAATTTCAAAATCCCGAATTTCAAAATCCAGAAAAAATTATTTAGTAAATAAATCCCGGAAATTTCACCAAAAAATCCCGGAATTTAAAATTTTAATAGTTTTACCCACGTTTAGCGTTACCCAGAACCACGACGACGATGTAGTGGGAGAAGGTTCCATTTTTTTTTATATCTTTAATATTTTTTTTTGTATTTTTTATATTTTTTAATAGAAAAATAAAGAAAGAAATTCATAAATTGGAAGCAAAATAAACATTAATTACAAATTAAATATAAAATTGATATTATGCCAGCGCAATCTTAATTGCTATTGATTTCAAGAAATCGATTTCATCCATGGTTTCCTTATTATCCATAACTTTTTTTTTTTTTTTTTTTATTTTTTTTTTAAACAAAGTTATTAAGTACATATAATCAAAACAAATTAGGAAGTTATTTTATTCACAAAAAAATGTAATTATGTGGAATTTATAATAAATATTTAATAGCTAGGTGAAGTTGATAAAACATTTCCAAATTTATATTGATAATTCCTATACCTCATATACATCTACCTAAAATTCCATTGTTATTCATACCGTACCGTATTAAATACATATTTTCGATAAGAATCAGAAAAAATAATCTTAATTGTAAATCCTAAAATTATATATTTTTTGCCTTCTGTAAAAAATTCTTGATTACAAATATAAGAAAAAGGTTTCAATGTTCGCCATACGATTGAATGATTTTTTTAATGTTTATCTATGGCTTTACATATGTAAAACAGTTGCAAATATAAAGTAGAGTAATCCCGGAATGGCTGCGGCAGTTTTGGTGTTTAAATCGCGCGCGCGATTTAAACACCAAAACTGCCGTAGCCATTCCGGGATTTTGAAATTCGGGATTTTGAAAATCGGGATTTAGAAAATCGGGATTTTGAAAATCGGGATTTTGAAAATCGGGATTCTGAAATTCGGGATTTTGAAATTCCGGGATTTTGAAATCGGGATTTTGAAATCGGGATTTTGAAAAGCGGGCTCGTGTACCCAACCCCTTATTTTCTGATTTCGAAGTTTTACCCATTCTTTAAATATATGATTAACAAAAATAAAATTTATATAAATTATAAGTAAATTAAATTAACCGCACACGTATGCAAAAATTTAAGAAAATGTTTGTTTGTTTTTATATTAACCAGTAGACGTCAAATTAGAATGTGAATTGTTAATATCAATGTTAATATTGAACGCATACTTTTGAAGTCTATAATTAATAACTGTTTATCATTATATAAATAAGCATTTTATTATTTATTTAGATAAATAGATTATTCGATCAGCACATCATAAATTGACATTGAATTAAAATTAATAATTTGAAAATAATAAATTGTACTTAAATAGCAAGCAAATTGCTAAAATAATTGATTAGTTCATACAAATGTCCTTAAATTAAATTATAATTTTTATAATTCGAATTTGGTTTGTTGTTTCATAAATTGTATACTTAATTATCTCACCCTTTTTCAAATAACTTTGCTGTTGTAACTGTTCAATAACATTATTAAAATCAATTTGTTTTAACATTTTTAATAACAATATATTAAGATATTAACAATAATATTAAAATGTATTAATAAAATCCCAGATTCAACAAAGTTCTAATTGAAAATAAAAATTTCAAATGTATTTAAATTATTGAAAATCATATGGCAAACATTCAAAATATATATTATCTTGTCATGGCCTCACATATAATATTATATATGTAAAAAAAATATTGTAATTGTTTTTAATTTGTAAATTAATTGTTTTTACAAATATTATAACTAAATACAATTAAAAATACGTATCACATGGTTTTATACAAAAGCATATATCTAGGGGTTTGTATACAATATTTTATTTTTAACGTTACTAATAATTTTTACTAGACAATCATATCAAAAACTATTATAACTATGTTACTATGTATAAAGACGACTATAAGTAGTACAAACAAAAAATCAATTAATCTGTTAACGATATGCGTAGTTATAATGGTTTTTGATCATATCGACTGAACTACTCTGTTACCGGTATTTCGAAATCTTTAATCATTATTATTAGACGTTACGTACAGAATTTCAGATTTTTATAAAAAATCTCATAAACCAATCTTTCGCTAAACTATATAAATCGCTGTAATGTGTAATATCAATAAAATCGAGTATCTAACCCAAATATCAATACCAAACATAACCTACCAAATTTCAGAATTTAAGGAACTTATAGAGACTGATTATTTGTTTGGATTAGCGAAAACGAACATAAAAATGAGATATTTTTTAGTAAGTGCATCTACAAAACAGAATGTCAATTTAACTGTAATACTTTCGTTCGATAACCTAAATTCTAATATTAGGAGCATTTTTATTTCGCGCAAAAAGCATAAAGATCAGATATATGTATATTTGAAAACCTATGAAAAAGTTAACCGACAAAATGAAATAAAACAAAAACATTATAAAATTAATAAAATGTTTTATTAAAAAAGCATTAGATAGCATATTTGAAATATTCTAAATATATGAAATAAAAATTAATGTATATAAATAATTTGTTTTATATATATCTAAAAATACAATAAAAGAACCTTTTCATTAAGTACACACTAATATTAATTTATAAATCATATATAAATAGCCAGCACAAATATTCTTGTTAGCTATGCTAAAAATAAACCGGTTAAAAATTCTAGAATTTATATACTTGTCATTAGATTTATGAATTATCATTAATTTGAAAGTTTTACTTTATTATGAAGAACTATTAACCATTATTTTATTTTGTCTAAGAACAGTAAATAAAATACGTATTTAATTTTGTATTTAAAAGAAAATAGAAAACAAATAGTGACGTCATACAAGCTATATATTTATAAATAAATCGATATTTAAAATTGAAAGTGAAATTTGCAATTCATTCATTGAATGAAAAAAATAATATCGAAATTTATATATATATATACATTTCTTTTATACATATATACATATCCTTTTTAAATTTTATGTTGTTACACAGAAGATTTAAAGTTGGCTGAATAAAATAATCTACGTTATTTTTACCTTGGTCTTGAAATCTATATTCTGTGACCTTGCACTTAGGACAAGTGTTTTATGTTTCGCGATAAAGGTAAGATTAGCTTATTAGGTGACGTGTTTTTTAAACAAACATTCATACTTTATGCAAATAAGTATTTTAAATCTAAAGAAATGGCTAAAATAATGTTTGGATAGTATCATTGCGTAGTCGTCAGTTTTATTTTCATACCACCAATCAAGTTTGTTTTGATCCCAAAATAAATATATATATATATATATATATATATATATATATATATATATATATATATATAAGAATGAAATTGAAAATGTGAATATTTTATTTTAATATACATATATGTACTACACTACTTACCTAGAAAAACAGTCAATCTAGGAAGATTAGTTTTTTTTTCTATATATTCAAATCCTTTTGACCATGGTTTCGAATTATCATTCAGAGATTTATTAATTGTATCTTTAATTTGCTCCATTATTATTTTTTTGTATTAAATTTTTTTATTACGGATTAAATTGCAAAATAAATTCCAAAAAATCAATGAAAAATGACAGAAGCTTACTTTTTATTATATATAGAATTATTTACCCAGTGAGCAATATTTAAAAAATTCTATCACTCATGAACCAGCAAACAGAAAGATATGTATTATACATATTCTGAAGCTGGAATTTCATGTTACGGAAGCTCTGGAATTTTATGTGAAGGGTAAGGCGAGAAACATAATGTCGCGTCACACGCGTGCGTGACATATGTAGGCATTGAAATTAGACGCGTTAGAACAAATTGTGAACCACAATGCCGCGTGCGTTTTAATATTTTTGATATTGATATTTTGTAAATTAATTTCTTAATAATTTTTATTTATAAATTTGAAATATAAAATAAATATTTTTAAAAAGATTATTGTTAAATATTATAAATTTTGTGTATGATTATAAGTTTTGTGATTATAAAATTCATTACTTTTCACTTTCTCAATCAAAACTTCATCATAATTTTCCATAATTTATATTTTTTTCTTATTTAACAAACAATTTGTTACTTAATTTAACCGCCAAATTTTTTTTATTAGTAAACAATAACAAATTCGATGTCAAATTAGTTATCAAACGCGTACGCTTCCAAAAAAGTAGAAACTAGATCTACTTCATGCGCGCGTTAGCAAAACTGCATTTTAAGTTGCTCCATATATTTCCATTGGTTCTACTCAACTTGTCAACGCTTTACGCACGCACGCACGCTTTTGACGCGTCATTGTGTTTCTCGCCTAAACAATGTTATTTTTACTATATATTTTGGCTGAAAATAAATATTTCTTTAACAAATTTATGGTTCTTGATTATGTACGAACGAAATATACATATTTCTTAAGAGAATATACTAAGTAAACCGTAATCTTAAAAACTGCATTAAAATTAATATCATTTAAACTCATATATTTACTTCACAAACAATTTAGACAAAATACAGATAGATATCCGCACCAGTTTCTATCAATTGATGTCATATATAATGAAAATATTTATTTATTTGTATAAATAATACTTAAAAAGTTAAAGGAATTTTGAATTTTTACTTCTATTTTGGGAAGTAAAATAAAAATATATTTACTACATTATCTCAGAAATAATATTTTGACAAAGCAATTAAATTGGAAAATTTAAATAAAAATTATACTCTCGATTTTGTTCTTTTTACAATTTTTATTTGTGAAGAAAACGTAGTGTAAAACAATTTTATACTAGATTACATTGGAACAGGCTGTTCCAATTCGTTATAAGGATCAGGTACAATGTTACTGTTCCGTAAATATAGTACAATTATGAATTGTGTTGTATTAAACAAAAATTTATTCATTTCAAAAACTTAAATTTAACAAGGTTAAATAATCAATAACCATCAAATAAAAATATTCAAATCATTTCTTTTATAAAATCCTCAAAATAATTTTCAAATAATATTTTTGTTTGATCTGACAAAATTTCAAAAGATTTTTGAATTTTAGTTAAATCATAATCAAATCTCATTATTGTGCCACGATATTTGATACTAGCTAACATATCAAGTATAAATGTTGATACACTAACATATTCTAAATCATATAAACCGTACAATTCCTCAGTATAATTAAGCCAATCGATTCCCATTTCAATAAATTTGCCATATATTTTCTTATTAATCTTCACATTTTCACCTAAAATGCAAAAAAAAAAAAAAAAAATACATTTATTTTATGTAAAATAAAATATTTTTAACCTAATAAGCTGATAATAGTATGTTCTGTTGCCATCATAATCATATTTAATTTCATTGGATGCGCACCAACTAAAATCGTTTTTCCACTTTTATATAATTCATAAATTCTTTCAAGTTCTGATGGATTAACATTTGAATTAAACATTAGTTTTTTCAATATATCCGAATATTCCTCATACCATTTAAAATTTAATGGAATATTACATTTTGGACAAGTAATTTTAAAATTTCTATCGAAAATATCTTGTTCCCACCAATTGCCATTTACATTTTCGGGATAAAAAATGTTATTGCAGTTTTTTCGATTACATCGTAACGAATGAAATCGTGTCTGTGGAAATATAATTATATTTAATAAAAGTTCAAATATATTTAATCAAAAATTGCTTACAAATTCTGCATCATATTTATTAGTACAATGTAAACATTTACATATAAAATGATACTGAGCATTTAATTCAACCATACGATCAGTTTTTGGAATTCTTTTATAATTTTTACCATAACAATTTAGAATTTCTTCACCTTTATTCAAATTTTTGTTAGCAACAATATTTAAATTCGTTTGATTAAAATAATTTCGAAAATTTGGTTCACATGAATGATTATATAAACTGACACGTGGATAAATAGCTGCATAAAATGATACAACTTCAAAATAATAACGTAATTTTCCCATTAATAAACGATTTTTTGTTTGGAAAATATTTAAACGTTTATCTGTACTTAATCGCAGTCCAGATATTGTATGTGCATTACAAATCATTTGACCAATATGACGTGTTATTAATGCACTTATTAATATTTCCCAATCTTTTTTTTTTGGCATAATTTTATAACATTCTTTCGATATAGATTTTGGGAAAAATTTTGTCATGTCAGCTAGGTATACTGTTAACATTGAACCAGTCATTGCATAACGTAAATAATCTTTAATATCCATTTTGTCAAAATTTGTAACTAATTTCATAATACCAGCATATTGAGAATTATCTTTTTCCGTAAATTCTAATACTTTTATCCACATTTCCTCTAAGTTTATTGATTTTCTTGATGTTGTCTTTAATATATATGCAATCAAATCAGGAAAACCGACCAAGAATGTACGGAATGCTAAATGTCCAATACCGATTTCAAAAAATAATAATTTTTTAATACCAATACATTCAAATTCATGAATTTCTTCATGTGAAATTCGACATTTCGATGAACAATAACAAACTTTTGAACATTTATAACATGGAAATGGTATAATATTTACTTCACCACAATTTTGGCAATTACAATCAATAACTTGTAAATTTCTTCCATAAATTGGTACGAAAGCAAATGCTTTCTCGGACATTATAAGTTCGTTTTGTGAAATTGGTTCATCGGCAACAACATAATTACCTTTTTCAGTGGAATGTAATCTAAAAAAAAAATATTAATATTATTTTAGATTTTTTGATTATGTATATTTCCTTACATTTTTTGTTGTTTTTCATGCGGTATTTTTCCATTGGTTTCACAATTTTCAGATACTCCGTTTTGTAGTTCTTTTAACTTTTTATCAAATTCCACAGTTTCCTTAGCAAATGTTATAAATTTTCGTAATTTATCTAGACAAATTTTAAGTTTCTTAGTATCCTTCAATGCCACAGCACATGTAGCTTGTCTAGCATAAATTTTACCAAGATTTTCAGATTGATAGCCTAAATCAATAGCACAACAACAATCATCATAAGCTTCCTGGTAATTTTATATATAAACAAAAATTTTATTTAGGTATAACATTTTAATATTTTTACGTATACCTCATAAAATCCAATTTGAATTAAAGCAGCCGCTCTATTTGCATGACACAAAGCTGCATGTTTTGCATCTGGTGCACCGAATAAAGCTTTTGTATAATTATTCTGTGCACTGTAACTATTTTGAATTCTATTTGCTCTGAATAAACTATTACCTTCTTCGCGGTAATTATGTGAGATTTCTGCATTATTAAATGTTTGTTCTGGTAGAACATTTAGCCATATTCCTAAAGTGGACCTATAAGACAAAAATATTTTAGAGGAAATCTTTCTTTTAAATTTGTATAATTGATTATTTACCGTATTATTTCGTTCCCGTAAATATATTTCGATGTAATCACTTCATTTTCATAGTGAACATATTCTTCTGGAAACATTTCTATAGGTCCTACCAACTTATTTAACATTTTCTCCCAATTATCAAGGAATTTATTCCTTTCTGGTAGTTTTTTATACATATTTTAAACTTATACTTTTCAGATTAATAATAAATTAACTTTAAAATTTACTTTATGATTAGTATGCACTTTTATGAAAAGGATCAGGTTTCATGTACAGTACTTCACTTTATTACTTCAGTTTCTACGTAGTTTATTAAGTTAATGTTAAATAATTATATGAAATAACTTTCTTATAAAATTAAATATCACATTTCATTTATAAAGTCAAGTCAAAATACCAGACTAATTGTAATATAATAACTGTTGTTTCTGTTTACATTAATTTAATTAAAAAAAACCACCCACAAAACGAAAAAAGCAAAACCAATCAAAACAACAAATTGCCGAAATTATAATCACAAAATAAGCCGGTTCTGGCGGCAATTTGTATGAAAAAATGATTTGCAATATGGAGTAGAACGTAGAGTAAGGTAGATGTAAATATGGAGTAAATTCCGTCTTATATTGTAAGGTAATTTTGGTAACGATTTTGAAACTCGAATCTTATTTTCCGAAATTCGGAGTTGACAATTTATGAGATTTGAATATGCAGATACAACATAGACATACAATATATATAGACAGAATCTCAAATCTCAAAAGTGAAGCCAGCATTAAATATGCTTTTTATGCTACAACATAAAAAGTAATATAAACGCAAACTCAATTTCCCTATGTTGTTCCCTTTTTTTGGGATATTTCTTCAAGTAAAGAATAAGAACATTGTAATATTTAATGAAAAAGTATTTATTTTTTTCATAAAAATTATTTTATAATTATATAAAATTAAACGTAAACTTATATAATAGTGCAAGCATACAAAAATTTACTTATAACATCAGATATTTAATTATATCCTTCACTAATAAAGTATAAAACTTAAATGTTTCACAAATATGAAATTTTCATAATTTACACTTCACTAAAAAAATTGTGTTAGAACAATTAAATAGTAAACAATGAACTTTTTTTTACCTTATATGTATTTACTATAAAATTGTACTTACACAATTTTTTATGATTTTCCAAAATAACCTTATCTTTTTTGGTTTTTACGGAAAAACCGCAGGTATAAGAAGTATGGCACAATTTATAAAAAAAATAAATAGTCATTAAAAGGAAAAAATGCAGTTAATTTATTTAAGATTTAATTTTAAATTATTGAGCGATTTGCCGCATTTGTTTTTAAATATAAAACATAGCAATATAAGGTAATATATTGTTGTACATAGATTTATTGCAACGTTTTTGGAACTAAATTCAACGCATTTGCCTATTAAATTAATAAAAAAGCTGAATTTGCATTGAACAATGTTGCACATATTCAATCTCAAAATCGTATACCACTGCTTACAGTTTTTAATTTTATTAAATATGTTCCTAAATATAAATTTTCATTCATAATTTCTAAAATTTTGTTGAAATAAATTAATTTAAAATCATAATTTGACAAATTATTGAATGGGACTTTTTTTATATAGCTACCAACACTATGTTCAAATATCCCATTTTTTATGTCAAATAGCTGTCAGTGCCCCTCCAAGAGGGGCTCAATGCTGGCTTCACTTTTTATTAGAACAACATATATTGGACATTCAGTCTATATATATTATACGTCTATGAGATACAATAACTTATTGTCATCTCTTATAGCCCGAGCAGAATCAAATTCGTACGCAGCCAACATAAGAAAAAATATTTACCGAACACAATCAAAAGTAGTTTTGCTGCGAAAAACCTACCAATTTACACTAACAATATTTTTCTACCTGATATTAATGTGACATTTACCAGCGTACTTACGGAAAAAGTTAAAAGTTGGTTAACTTTTTTCTCGATTCTGCGACGAGGCTGCGTAGGCTGTGTTTGTTATAATCGGTTTCATATATTTTCATACATTTTAACTTTTTTTGGCATTTCTTATGTAGGCTGCGTATGTATTCTGCGTTGATTCTGCTCGGGCTATTAAACTTTTAGCATCAATGAGATAATGAGTATCAATTATTATTCAACATTGCTAATAGCGTTATGACAGTTGCTTTTTTTCAAGCTAGTTTTCAGACTTTATATGAACTTAGAAAGAGAGAAAAAAAAATCATAGAAAAATTATACTAGAGTGAGTGATGCACTATAGAGCTCTTTATCAAAGCTTTATCGTAAATAGAAGCTACAAATTTGTTGCCAACTATGGATTTACCGTAAATTGAACGCGACAAAAAAGAAAAATAATCCAATTATATTCTTTTTAGCCTGTAGAAACTTTTTTTTTGACATTTCAGAAAATAATTACAAATTTTTGACCGAATTGTATAATTTGTTATGCATTGGTTTTAAATCATAGGTTTAAATGAGGATAGACTGAAATAATAATTATTATTGAAATAATAATTTTATTCCCAATAAAATGGAATACAAATTTTTTGTGTCATTATAAGACAAAATGCTGTGAAATTAAATTTATTGTATATAATAATGAGTATTATTTAGTTTTTAATTTTAACGAATATATACATATATATAAAAATTTATATAATTATTATAAGTTTTTTATTTATGTAGTTGTTATTGATGAAAAAGGTGGAAAGACATCAATATTTTGTATTGATTAAGCACTACAATATTCTTTTTAGGAACCAAAAACCATTTTATATTTATCAAAATTTTCTGGATCAAATAATACTATTTATTATAAATAATAGCTATTTATAGCCCAAAACTTGGAGTTTGTTTGATACAGAATGTAGTATAAAATCATTACAATAATTACAAATTTTTGACGGAATTGAAAAAAATTAATTTAAAATATAAAATTTTTGAAATGTTGAACATAAGTTTTTGTTATTTTTTTTTATTCGGTCAAAAATTTATATTTATATTTTTCAAATATATATAAAAAAAATATATTTTTTTTATATCTATATTTTATTATTCAAAATTATACTATCTCTGTCTTGCGAAAACTATCTATCTCTTTTATTCCCGGCTAGGATTTATCGTAAAAAACTAGCCTGAAAAAAAGTAACTGTCATAACGCCATAAGTCTCATAAATCTCAGCTACCATTAAATTATTAGGCACCGCACTAACCTTGGAGTTCGTTATATTGATTTTTATATGTTCAATGAATTTTTGCGATTGCGACGAAGTTGGAGATTCATCAATAAAAAAACTATATAAAATTAAAAATTTTATTCATTTTATTTATGAAAATAAGTACGTAAAACAAATAAAATAATGTTTTTATAAATAATTTTTTTTTTACAAAAATTGCATCTAATAATTACATAAATTTAAAGGTTTTTTTTTTTAATAATTTGTATTTCCTTTTTAACTATTTTTTTTAAATGATATTTTTTTTGCTATAAAATTAGTTATTAAAACTTAATTCAACCTATATTATTTTTTTTATCATTAAATATTATATTTCTTTTAAGAGTTAATAAATTTAATTTAAATATTTTATTATAATTATATATTTTAGTTTTAATGGTTTTATTTAATATTATTTTTTTTTTAAATATAAATTTCTGTTCAATAATTTTAAGGTCACATTTTATCACTCAAAAATTTATATCCTACATAATTTTATTATTTTTACAATTTTTAATTTTATATAAATTTTTTTTGAGGGACTTTTTTTTAAATATTTGTTTTATTTCTAATTTTCTAATTTTGTAAAAACCTCGCCTTCCTCTTGTAATATCAAGTATTCAAATATATTAATTAAGATTTCGTCAAAATACATTATATATTTTTAGTTTAAATTTGAATTTAGGATAAAATTATAAAAATGGTAGAATTTACAAGTAGTATCGAAGTTTTAATACTTTTATTTTAGTTCAATACAAAATATTTATAACTAGATTTTTTTTTTGCTTTTTGTTCGAAATAATATTTTTTAAGTAACAAATTCACATTTTCTTCAAACATTATAAACACACTAAAAATATAATAATTCTAAGTATTATTAGCACATTACAAATGCTATATTTTTTAAAATATTATTTTTGTTCGTTACAGAGAATTGTTTAATTTTGTTCGGTGAATTTCGTAGTTGTAACAAAATTTAAATTGCTAAGAAACCTCAACTGTTCAAGGAAAATATAAATTTAATGTTAATTTACTATTAAACTTTTAAGATTGTTTTTTTTTTCTATTATAATTTACAATTATGTATCTAAAAAAACTGTTCATCAGACTAATATACATTTGTGTGTAGATCTGTAGATTTATCATTTCCGATTAGTATGTAATTTCTAAATTTAACAAAATAATATTTAACTTATATCTTTATAAAAGAGAGCTTTTGGAAAATCAAAAATAAATTTTAATTAAAATATAATTAACTATTTTTTGTTTTTAAATAAAATATATATAACGTCAATTTATTAATGAAGAAAATATTTTAATCTTGATAATAACTTATGATTGATTGTATTTATCTACATAATTAATTTTTAATAGAATAACGTATATAAATATCGAAATTAAATTTTTAACTAACGACACGCTAATGCATTCATAGAAACAACAATATTCGAGTGTACTCAAATTATGCTCGAAATTTGATAGAAAATGTATAGTTACTTTTTACGAAAAATACACTTTTCAAATAGTATTACTTTCAAATTTATAAAATATAAATTAATATTGATCAGAAAAAAAAAAAAAAAAACAGAAAAAATATCTAACGAAATTAATTAAATTTTTACTCTTAAAAGTAACCGCTACTAATTGAAAATCTTAGCTATTTTATTATAGAAAATTTAATTTTAAATTAAACAGCAAATATTTAAATATGCGTTTACTGTAAACTTAAAAATTCTATAGTAATTAAGTTACGATTTTCAAATAGTCTTAAGAGAAAAATTTGTAAAAAATTATACATTCTGAAAAATGATCCTCGAAATATTCGTTATTCTAGATGTCGTTATTTAAGGTTTTCTGTAAAATAACATAATTTTGATTTTAGGAAACTAGATTTCAAATATCAATAAAATAACATAATTAATAAATTAATTTATACAAGCACACAAAAATTAAATTAAAAATGTAAGATAATTTTAATATAAAGGTCAAATACATTCTCCAGGATTTTGTGCACAGTATTTTGGAAATATTGGTTCTGCTTTAAAACCTAATTCAACCATACGATTACGAAAAACTGCAAATCGACTAAATACTTCTCTACCAACAGCGTCTACATCATGTTCATCATCTGGATCTGTCCAAAGTCTTTATAAAAAATATAATTTAATTAATATTAATATTACATATTATTTAGTTTAACATTATTAATTATTTACCTTTCACCTAGAGCTGCTGTTCTTGGCCATAATCTCGAATCCAGACTAGTTTCATCAACTTGTTCTGTCCATAAACAAGCTTCGCCACCTAAAATCTACACTTACAAAATGTTATAATTGTGTTTATTATTAAAAATTAACATTTACCTGTTTCTTTCTTATATTATCAAGTCTCATTCTCTCCCATGGACGATGTTTATAAATATTCTGCCAAGTTCTATATGGTGAACAAGCAGCCTCACCTAAAAATCAAGAAATTTTAAATAAATATATATATTATACATATATGATATTTCTTCAGTTTCAACCTGTTTGTCTCCAACTACCAAATCCACAATCCAAATACCAAGCATCAACATGTGAAAAAATTAAATTAAATCCATTATCTATCAAATCATAATTTTCTGTCCAAGTACTGCCACCCCATACTTGTACAACAAATTGTGATTTTGAAAGGCATCTACCATTTGTTAGAGCACTTGACCATACCGAAACATATTTCATTGTCTTGTTATTATTAGCAATCTTTAATCTAAAATATATTTCAAATTTTGTATTTTATAATATAATTTATAATACTATTTTGTAAATTTTTTAACCTGTCAAGAGATTCTAGCATAAAATCACACCATAATCCACGTAAATCGGTATCATTAAAATACTGATTCCAACATTCAAAATTTACTTCATCACCACCAATATGAAAATAATCTGTTGGACCAGTTAAATTTAATAATTCTTCATAAAGCTTTTGTAGAATGAGGTAGGTATTTTTATTTTTTGGATTCAATTGGCCACAGGGTGGTTCACCACAATAAAAACTCCAAGGTTGTTGATTAATGCATAAACTTAGTTCACCTAAACCTTTTTTAGGGCCCCATTCCCAACCATTTCCGGCATGGGCTGGAGCATCTATTTCCGGTATAACCTATTCAAACAACATTAACACAAAACATTAATATTCAAATTACGAATTCAAAATATAGATTAGTAAAAAAAATAAAATAAAAATGTTTACCTGTATTCCCCTTAATTTGGCATATGCGACAATTTCTTTAACATCATCACTTGTATAAGTTTCTCTTTCAGAGTAAGCACCATGGGCAGCTAATTCTGGATAATATTTTGAGACAAATGGAAAACTTTGAGAATCAGTCATATGCCAATGAAAACGGTTCAGTTTTGCATGTGACATACCTGTTAAAGTACGTTTAATTGCTTCAACAGAAAAGTAATTTCTAGATGTGTCTAACATTAAGCCACGATATCTAAAAAGAAATAATATAAAATAAAATTGAAAAATAAAAAATGGCAATTGGTCTTTATCATAATTATGTTAAAGGGCGAACATTTACCGATAAAATAATTTAAGTGATTAGCTGATATATGATATAATAACCGGTGAAAAGTATCGATAAAGTTTACAGCGAAATAATGAAATTCACGAATTATTTTTGATTCTAATGTAATTCAGGGTTTCTGCTAATTAATCTGCTAATTAAATTTATATATATTAACTCATAAATTTAGATTCGAATTGAAATATAATTAAATTATTGTATTTTTCGCGTCAGCAATATTTCAAAAAATGTATATCAGCATTTTTATTCAAGTATTCTTTTAGAATATTAAGTTATTTATATTACAAATAAATTCTTAAATTTGTTGCTCATTTTAATACAATTAATATGAAAATGTTTTTGATAAAAATACGTAAAAAAACGTGGTTATACCAATGAAATTATGCGTCCCGATATTCAAATTTACCAAAGTATATTCTTATTTTTTTGCTTTTAAATATATTTATTAAGGCGCTGCACATGTCCACCCGACAAAGTCAGTTCTATTAAAAATGAAATCTGAAACAGTTTTTTGACTGATATACAGTATTCTAGATAGATTCGAGGCACCGTTTAATTTTGTTGTTGTATACAAAATGCTTAAAAATAATTTTTAATAACTTACTTAAATTTCGGTGCATCATAAATTATAGTTTTAGATATAATTCTTAATAAATTTTCAACATCATCGAACCAAATTAGTTGTTGTACAGTTGATAAACCATGTCTTGCTCCAAAAAATGAATTGGCATTAATTTTAATATTTAATTTACGATTTTCGTCTAAAAAAAAATATAAATTAAAGACAAAATTTAAAAATTGTAAATTATATACTCTTACATTTTGTGGTAATATTATAACTTTCATCAGTATCAAAGTTTATATATAACAAATTAGATTTTATTATGGATACATCAATTATTAAACTATCAATATCACAGTTATATTTTTTTTGCTTTTTAAGAAAACTATAAAATTCATTGCTATTTTTTACTATATTATTATTATTTTTATTGTTACTATTTATATTATTATTTGTTCTTTGTGGTGTTTTTTTAATATCATCATTACCACCACCACCGCCATTGCTATTATCTATATGATAATCGATTTTTTCTATTAATTTCAAATCCTGTAAAAATAATTCAAATGTTTCATGAAATATATTTTCTACATTCTTAAATTGAGTTTCTAATTTTAGTTCAATATCAGTCATTGTAAAACGAAATGATTTCGAACTAACTGCTGTTTTAATAGTTGGATGTGGCCAAAGATTTATATCGCCACATGTCATTGAACAAGTCATAAATGATACACGCTTAACAGCGAATGACTCTGTATGATAATGGTGACGAATACATCTGTCTCCTTCACATTTATATGTCCATGTTTTTTCTGATGGGCTACAAAAAATAAATAAAATATAATTAGTTATTATCATAAAACATATGTTTAAACTAACATTGCATATAAATCTAGCTTATTCCTAATATTACTAATCGATCTTTGGAATGTACTTATAAATGATGATGGCTTCTGAGTATTTTGATTCCAATAGAGTAGTATAAGAACAAAAACTGTGACTGTAAGCAGTGCCAGGAGAACTTTTCGAAGGGACAATGCCAAAATCATTTTAATAATTATCCGTGATCTGAAACATAAAAAATGAATTTGTTAAAATGTATTTATATAATAATTAGTAATAAAATAATATATATTATTATTATTTAAATTTGTAATTTTAACACTGCTGATCCAAATAAATTTCTCTCAAAATTAACTTCTAAATATATTTTAAATAATATCTTTGATTTTCGGGTAATTTACCAAATTAAATTGACCTAATGAAAAATTGAACGAATAATTTTACCTAATATAAAAAAATTGACCGCGTAGACACTATTTACTAGGTAAAAATGTGTTCGGTTAATTGTGCATTCGGTATATTTATATTTGGTCAATTGTGCAGTCTATAAATTTATATTAGATCAACGTGAATTTAATGAATAGTTTGTCAATTTATTAAATAAACGGAATTCCACAATTTACCATAATTTTAAACTTTTATAAAAAGTTCTAATATTTACTAATTACTAAAGAGTAATCTAGCATAAAAATATGTAAATAATAACTCAGTAAATGTAGAATCATCAAAATAATAGGAAGAATGTTTTCATTTCGAAACTAAAAAGAGCAGTGTAGGTGTAGTTTAAAACTATACATATTATTCATATTAAGATCAAGTACCTACAAATATTAATCATATTTTTAATAATTTAAGTTTATTATGTAGTTTGAAATGTAAAATGTGTTTTGGTTAATGTCGAGCACAGGATAAATTACCGACTAAACTAACCTGTCTGCCGCAAAACCCAAACTCATGTTAATATCATGTTAAATATGTTACTAGATATTCAATAAGACGTCTCAATGTTGTAATGATTTGAATATTAAATGTAGTAAATATTATAAGAAAAAAATATGGAACAATTCCACAGGTCGCAATTCGAGTCGGTACAATTATACTGAATAATAAAATAATAAAATTATGAGTACAACTATAAACTATAGGTTTTCGAGAAATTACAGGTTTTTAATTTCAACTAATAATAACAATTTATATACTACAAAAAGTTGTATTATACAAACTGAATAGTTACCCAGTGAAATTTTGACTAGTTGGAAACTGTATCGAGTGGAATTTTACCGCGTGGAATTATGCCCGTGAAATTATACCCAGTGAGTTTAATGGTTGAAATATGGTTTTAGTGAAATATTGTTATATAAGAAATCATGTTACATAAATCCATAATATTGTTATATAAACGTGTGAAAAATATGAAAAATAGAAATCATATATTATAGCTTAATAACCTTTAATTATAAAAACAATCCAACAACAAAAATGATAAGTGTATATTTAAAAAAAGAAATATAATTATGAATAAATGTATATATTTTCTCTAGAGTATTTTTATATATTAATTCTATATAGAAAGTTTAGTTGCTATGATACATCATATATGTAAATGTTTGGTCACGCAAGTAATATAACCATAATAAATATACCAATCCTATAATAATTCGTTAAATATCAACTTTGGTATATTTCTTTTTGTTTTATATTTAGAAAAGTTTAATATATTAAAAAGAATATAACCTTTTTCAGTAGAATTGCAGAAATCACATTGTAAAGATAGAAAACTGTAGAAAAATTAATAGTATTAAATACTTTATCCTTTAATAACATAAAGAATAAGTTTTTTTTTCAATGTTTGCCAAATTATATTATATTTATCAATTTTTTAATTAAAAAATTAAATACTATTATATATGTAGAATATCTAAATTTAATAAATAGATAAATAACACTGTTTACAGTTACAGTGTCAGTTCGATTTATTATTTATATTAGAAAATTCAATAATAATAATTATATAACTATCGTGAAATACTATGGATTGTGATTAAAGTTTAAAAATGTTATACCAAACATCAGCATTTTCATCACCTATCAGTCATTATAATCATTTCAGTTCAAAATTTCAAATTCAAAATCGAACTGATTCTTCAAGCTATTATAGTAATTCACAATTAAATACAAATCTTATTGGTGGAGCTGGAAATTATGGTGGTACCAGTAGTAGTAGTGTTAATAAAAATAATGGAAACAGTGGCGGTGCAATTTTATTGCATCAAGGTCAATATAATAGTTTAAGATCAGGTTTTGGTAGCAATAATTCAACTATACATGGAAATGTAAATATTTTACTTGGAGGGTAAGTAAATCATATATTTTTCAAATGTATATCGAACAAATTCTTAACTGAGTATTGTAACACATTTTGTTAGGATGTTTTTTTTTATTACATATTCGACGAATGTATTTGTTATAATATTCTTCAAATCAATAATTGTTTCAATGTTATATTTTCAATTTCAGATATAAAATGTGATGAGCATTTTATCAAGCACTTTTGATCGCGGACATTTTATCAACCTAAAAGAAGCCTAGTAATCAAGTTTTTCCAAAATATTTGGAAAAAACAAAATTGATTTTTTTTAAAAGTGGTCGATAAAATGTTCGATATCGTATTTTTTTTTAGTTTTTCCATAATGAGATTTTTCATGCTCGATGAAAAGGTCACACTATGGTAAGTGCTCACATTGAATTGTGAGCGATAATCTGACCTGTTACCATAAAATATTAAATGAGCTTTTTAAAAATTTTTTAATTTTTCGATTGCATAAATACAGGAATCATTTTTTTTTTGATATTATGAATTGGAGAATTATTGTATAGATAATGAAATTATAAGTAAAATAATAATAACATGATAGTTGACACGCAACTTTCTACGACGCAGGATACAACAAACTAATAATCAATATTATAATTAGACTTTTTATTATTTATTTATAAAGACTACGTCATTGAATACCGAAAACCATTCAGTTTGAATATGATATTTCTAACTGTGTAGTATCCCATGTTATGATATTTACTATAATATGATCTGCAGAAAATAAGTCAGTAATTGGACACAAAAGGAAAGGTTGTTTTTATGTATATAATATTCTATTTAATTTAGATACATAGAAATTTCGAAAATGTTAATTTAGCTTTATATTTTGGACTACTATTGAGAACACTTATTTATTTTTGCTTTTCGGTATATAAAAGGAAGAATTTTGAAATAATAGATTGATGTCAACAAACAACTTTTAAAATTAAATATTATTTCCTTTATTGTGTTCAAGGAATGAGGAGGCATATGTATTTTATAAATCATGAATAATTGAAAAATCTTAAATAATTGTGTCAACAATATTAAAAAAAATTATTAAAAAAACATTAGGGATTCGATTGAGGACATTTATATATTATATATATATATATATCAAAATTATATATTAAATAATCATTTTGTAAATATATATAAATTTGTATATATAATAGCTGAAGGAAAATTATCATTGAGAAACCACATTATAACTTGCTTTAGTTGTAGGCTTAAACTTCACAAAAGTTTAGTTAAGCAAAAGCTCGAAATATTAGATTATATATAAATAAAATTTAGTTGGTTACTAGTTACTTAAAACGAATAAAAATATTATGATTGGGAATTGGAATTACCAAATCACATAACAAACTAAATTAAACAATCTATATTTTATTTAATTTATAAATATATTTTTTTTATGTTTCTCTATTTTACATTTTTTTAGAGCAATGTTATCTGTAGTGATTACAATATTATGCATCGTTTGTTATTGCTGTCATCGGAATATTAAAAAACGTACAGAATCAGCGTATCGTCAGAGATGGTTAGAAAATGATGATAATATGGAAATTTATAGTGTAGAACAGGTAGATAAAGTTATCATTCTTTAAAAAAAAATATATACTCGTATTAAATGCTTTATAAAAGTTTAATTTTATTAATTTCATTTTAGTGTTACGAATCATCTGGTCTTTTTATGACTTCAAATGATAATATACCAACATTAAGTCATGAACCCCCACCACCTTATGATGCAGTAATATTAAATGAAATTGCTAATCGTTCATCACCACCACCAGGTTATCGATCAACAAATTCAATTAATGATAATACGAATGAATTTTTGCCAGATATATCTATTAATAAACAATATAATAATAATTATTGTGAAGATGAATGTTGTACATCACCAACAAATAATAATAGAATGTCACGAAATTCACAATCGGCTTGTTCATTAGAACGAGCACACAATCCACATTGTATGCGAAAAGATGAAATTCATAATACGAGTAGTAGTAGTAATCAAAATTCATTATATTTTGATAATAACAATAATAATTATAATAGTAATAATGTCACTGGAAATGTTACAGCAGCAATTTATCATGGACAACAACAATTTATTCAAAATAAAAATATTAACAATAATAGTTGTGATGATAGAACACTTTACAGTAAACTTAAAAGTAATTCATCATCTAATGATAGTGATTTAGATATTTTAGTAAATGCTATACAACAGCAACAAAATGATTCTTCACTGTCAGAATATAATTCGGATATATCACCACCAGTTTCATTTTCAATGCCTTCAACATCTTATTGTAGTAGACATCAATTTAACAATGAAATTGAAAATACAAATAGACAAATTACTAATAATAATAATAATGATTTAAATAAATTATGTAGCATTGAAAATAATGTAATGGATCTTCTTATTCATGTAGAACAACAAGATGACACTAATAATAATAATAATGACGAAAATTTATCAGCTGAGATAAATTCTACTGAAAATAATAATAATAATTGTTTAAATGACGAAAGCAATAATAATAATAGTAATAGTAGTAATAATGTAAATTTAGAAATTTTTGATGAAAATGGTATAGTACGATTGGATATGAGTCAAATTATTGATACAACTGGTTTACCAACATATGAGGCAGCTTTAAAATTAGATACAAGTGGTTATGTTTAAATGATAATTAACAATTAACTAGTTGATGTGTAAAAATTGTTATTTGTTATATAAACTATATATATATAAATTGTATTGAAATTATTATTGACTTAAATTAATTTATTTGCAAATTTTTTTCCGAAATATAAAAAAGATAAACTAAAATATTTTTCAATTACTTTGTTTTACAATTTGTTAATTCTGAGATAGGGTTTCCAAAATCGAAACATTTCTCCAAAAACCGGTTATTTCAGTAATAACGACAAATAAATACGTAATGATGAAAGTATATATTTAAATCAAATATAAGAATATTTGATTTACACTACTTTACGTCCATAAGATCCGTGATTCTTCAAAAAGTTTTCGAATTATACATTCTTCGCATATTTTACAAAACTATATTTTTAAACCAACTGAAAACTTGAATTTTTTATCCAATCATCTTAGCAGTGACTATTTTCTGCCAATTTTTTTTTATGACACATATTTTAAATATCAGTGGGCTGTAAAATGATCGATTACTGAATAAAGGTTAGTTGGGCTTAGATAGAGTACTATTAAAAGATCAGAATTCCCCTAATCTGCGATGAAGAGGGATTTAGACGTAAGATTCTGATAATTTAACACAAGTTAAATTATGCAAACCCAGGTCAAAAGGATAAATATTATGTTGATAGTTTGACTGATACCTGATACGAATATCAGAAAATACCAATCATGGTTTCGGCTTCGGCAAGTGTTTCAGTTCTGTAAAAAATACGAATTGGGTTTATTTGTTACATACGAATTGGGTTTATTTGTTAAAATTTAACCAACAGTCATGTGAAAAATATTGAAATTTTCATATCTGACAATAAGAAATTTGAAATGTTGAATAAGAAAATATCCAATCAATGTACAACAGATGTAATTTATGTTTGTTAAAGAATTCCAATTTTTTATACATATTTAGACCGCTGCAAAAAACTAGGCTGATACAATATAATCTATTTCGAATTTTGTTGACAGGAAAAGCGATAATATATTATATCATTAAAGTACTAATATTACGTGATCTTATCTTCCACTTTCTTAATTTATATTGAATTTTATTATCCGGTATACTTCGCAGAACCACAACATAAAACGAGGTTTGGTATTGGAAACCCTACTTCAAAATAAATAATAAAATTATTATATATTTTTTAACTTGCTGTAAGTGTGCCAAAAAGTTTTTATTCATAAACAAAAAAAAAAAAAACTGATCGTAAAGTTTGTATAAACACATATTATGTCAAAGTTCCAAAGCCAACAAAATTATTTATATTTATAACATATTTGAATTTAATATTATATTATTGATAAGCAAATTAATAATAAGAAAACTTAATTTGTATATAAAATATTTTTGTTTTATAATAATTTTGTGTCATATTTCTGATTTGTTTTATTTTTTGCAAACACCGGACATTTATTTTAACAACTCACCTTTTGAATTTTTCCATTTCCGGTTAAATTAAAAACAATGTATAAATATAAAACTATATCAAAAGGTGTAAATTTTAAATTAAAATTATCAATTGTTATTGGATATTTATTTACTTTAAAATATATATAAAAAAAAACTAAGTTAATTCGCTTGTACATTAATTGAAAATATTTAATTATTATATTTCTACTTAGCAATATATTAAATTCTTCATATATTATTAGATGTATAATGTTTGCCTAAAGACTTAAGGGCACTAATATATAAATAATATAATATTTTTAAATACATATGTGTATAAGCTCATGTACTCCTAAGATCATAAAGTTATTTTAAAAAAAAAGTGTACAAATAATTTGAAGTCAATTTATTTTTTGTTGTAAAGTATTATATGCAATCAGGTGTAATAATTGTTAAGACTTCATTCAACACAACATTATAGATTCTATATAAATAGAGCAAGAACACGACCTAGAAATGTATTATAGATTTATATTTTGAATCCCTTTCATTGTTTATATTTGTATATATAATTTACAACAATATTCCTATAACATAATTATATTAATAATAATGTTGAAAAAGAAATTGACGAGTTGTTGAGTAAAAACATATTTTTTAATCATATAATTGAAACAATTAAAAACTTGTTAATATTAATACTCGAAATGGTATAACATAGTATAAGAGATTGGCATACATGTTTTTTTTTATCAATTTTAAAGATACTCCTACACTTTATTTGAAATTAGTTTTTGATAAATTTGTAATGAAATTTGTATACAAATATAGATGGTAAATATATATTTTTAATCATTGAAGGCGTTTTTCGAAGCATATCAGAGAATTTTAACGATTTTCTAAAAAAGAAAATTAAAAAAAATAATGACATGTAATATATTAAAATAATTTTAAGTAGAACATTTAATTTGTCAGAAAAATAAAACTTTAATAAATAATTTGTGTTAATATGTTTATATTGATGAATGTGAAATATTTTGGCTCTTACCCCGTCGTTTTGATGATGATATATCTTTTTCATGTCCTATTTGAAAATAAATTCGAAATGAATTCGTTTTAATAAAACTCCACACATGCAACACAATTATTTTTTTAGAAATTTTATTGAGAAAAAATAGAGAATTTTTTTATTATTTACTTTCTTTTTTTTAAAAAAAAATATGTTTTATAAAAACATCTTGAAAAAAAGCGGTTCTATAAAACTTTTTCTTATTAAAATTTATTGATCGATCCTTTTCTTTCCTCCTTCTTATTTCTTTTATGACAGAACAAGAAATTATTTTAATATGAAAATGTGAATATGGTTTTGACAGTTTTATAGTTGAAAATTTGTAATCCAGTATTTGTAGTTTGGGGTGTAGCATAGCGAATTCAAAATTAACGCATTGGCGTTTTAACAGTATGTGTATCGTGTATGGTCCAAATTTAAAAAAAATATATTTTACGTAACTACTTAGGGATTTTTTACTTAAATGATGTCACAGACTTTAGGTGGAAGGAGAGGTTGAAAAATGTGACAATATGCAAATAAACTAGGATAAAGCATAAAGTATGACAATGAGGATGGAGGGGATTCAAAATATTGAAAAACCCTGTGACATCATTTAAGTATACATTGAATAAATAAGAAAATTATTGCAATAAATATAAGAATAAATAAATTTCTAAAAAATATATTTTTATTGGTACGGACCAATAGAATTTGGTTTTAACAATATATTTTGGTCTATTGGCCAGATAGATATATAGGTACCATAATTTTTGAATTAAAATTATAAATGCAAATCTTTCTGAAATTATATTCCAACAAACAATCAATTCGGCTGTATTTTGTATACTTTAATTTTGAAGTATGTTTTACTTAAGTTCTTACTAAATTTATTCCAACAAATTCTATTGAATAGTCAATTTTTCCGCATGTAAGATTTAAATTATAAATTTATTTGTTATATTGAAATAAATTTTTTATTGTTCTGAATATATAAAGGGATAAAGGTAATCATTAAAATATTGCTCTCTCTAAACCAATGCTTGATTTAGAATTAGTATGTTATTTCAAAGCAATGTGAAAAAAAATAAAAGATACACAAGCAATGATTTAGAAGAAACTTTAAAAGTTAATAAAGATTAACAATACTTTACAATGCGAAAGATTCACAATCACAATGAATATGAAAATACTTGTAAAGTAAAAATTTTGGTAATTTATGTTGTTTTGCGCTAAATCGCATTGACGTAGTATATTCTTATTCCAGCATTAAACACAACTTTCGTTAAATATTGGCACCCCAGACCAGACCACAGCCATATACTACAATTTTTTTAAATATAGTAAAACAATTTACATTTGTTGGCATGGCATCACTCTGTATATTTGACGGTTAAATATATATCACAGAACAACAAACATACAGCAAACAACAACAAAATTAATGTTGAAAGTCAAAATCAGCTGCTGTGTTGAGGAGTTGAGTTTTTTGTTAATCATTTTCGACTTGGAACGATAATAAAGAAATAGAAAGATAAGACCAAGTTAGTTAAAATAAAGAAATTAAAGCTATGTCCATCATTCTACGTAACACTCGTTTAACTTGGGTATCAAATTGGTAAATTTTAAAATATAAATAAACAAATTTAAAACTTAACCTTAATCAATTCCAAAACTTATGACATAACAACAGGACTAAAATAATTGGCTCAAAAAATCTACGAAATAAAACAACTGATGTGAAAGAAGCTCCTATTGTCGATACTTCTATGGTTTTAAATAAACCAGAAGAAACTGAACAAAAGAAGAAATTAGCTGGTACTATTACTGTTCCAAAACATGTAAATATTCCTTCTTTATAATTGTTACAAAATAGTACTAATTTGTATCGAATTTTTAGGTGGACATAAGTTCAATTACTGGTGTTCCTGAAGAACATATAAAAACACGTCGGGTTAAAATTTATATTCCACCAAAGAATGCAATGCAAAGTGGTACAGATAATATACATACATGGCAAATTGATTTCGATAATCGTGAGAGGTGGGAAAATCCATTAATGGGTTGGAGTTCAACTGGTGATCCATTATCAAATATGATCGTAAATTTTAATACAAAAGAAGAAGCAATTGATCATTGTGAAAAAAATGGATGGAAATGGTTTATTGAGTCCGAACCGAAACCAAAACCAGAACGTGTTAAAAGTTATGGTGTTAATTTTGCATGGAATAAACGTACTAGAGTTTCTACTAAATAAATCTAATATGAGAATACTTGAAATTTAATTATATAAAATTTATATAATCTATTTAATATTCAAAATTTAAATTATATATAAATAAAACTTCTGGTTGATTCTAGAACAATTATAATTGATTTGTGTTTTTATATTTGTTATTCGAAATTAGAAGATAAAGATAAAAATAAATAATAATTTTATTTAGTGAAGAATTCGTAGATTTTTTAAAGTAATCTTTAATGAGGTTTAAAATATGTTCAAAAAATATCTAGTCTGGCCTCTTTTTAGAGTTTAGGCAGCCGTAATTAAAACAAAATAATTACTAGATCTAATTGCTAGATAAGTCAATCGGTTCTCTGTTTGTATTTTTGATTCATGTCATGTATTGGGTATTTTCCGGTTTTTGTGAGCAATTTGGACCGAAAACTGACGGAATATAATATTTGACAAATATTTTACCTTAATATTTGATGTAAAATTACAGTCTTTGTATCTACTGTTACAGTATTTTGGTTTCATTACGTTCCATTTCCATTTTATAGCCCGAGCAGAATCAAATTCGTACGCAGCCAACATAAGAAAAAATATTTACCGAACACAATCAAAAGTAGTTTTGCTGCGAAAAACCTACCAATTTACACTAACAATATTTTTCTACCTGATATTAATGTGACATTTACCAGCGTACTTACGGAAAAAGTTAAAAGTTGGTTAATTTTTTTCTCGATTCTGCGACGAGGCTGCGTAAGCTGCGTTTGTTATAATCGGTTTCATATATTTTCATACATTTTAACTTTTTTTTGGCATTTCTTATGTAGGCTGCGTATGTATTCTGCGTTGATTTTGCTCGGGCTATTATGTGAAAGCAGCTTTAAATTTTTATTTTTTGAATGACAAATAAATTTAATCGACAACGACATAGCTACAAAAATTTCTTAACAAAATAAAAAAAAAACCAAAACAATGCAAAACAACAAACTTTTTGACGCACTGAATGGACTGAATGCATAAATTGAGTATTATTAATTTAATTTATTTGTATTTATTAATGTGTGGTGTGGTGATATTGTAATATTATGAATATTTGTTAAATAATAAAATATAATGTTATTTTTTTTTAAAACACAAATTTATCTATTTAATTCAATAAATTTTGTATTAAATATTAAACTTCTAGCATTGATTAAGGGTTACTTTTAGTTATTAGTATTAATAAGAAGTTTTATAATTAGTTGTTAGTATATTTTGTTTAGTTTACAATGAGCAATTATATAATTCAATTTGCAAAATAATATATGATCTTTGTTATGTATAAATCACACATCTATATTGATATATTAGATTTAATCTTTAGTTTGGGTAAGTTACAAAATAAAATTTTAAGTAATTTGTTAAAATTTTCGGTCTTTTAATATCTTTTTATATAGTGGATGTATATTTTTGTTATTGACATCGACATTTCAGTCGATCACTAAATCGTAATAATAAAATACTATAGATAATTGTTTTAATTTTCCAATTATTATTGTTTCTTAAGAAAAACTTTGAATAAATTCAATGACCCGTAAATAAATGAGTACTATCCCAATTTTTGGTAGTTACACTCTATTAAATTTATTTTATACTATTAAATTTAAATACCCAATCCTAAGTTATTAATAATTATTATATTTTTGTTTTGAATTCCAGATTTTTATTAAAATCATATAGTGAAGAATAAACTGCCATAGTTTCTCTAAAAAAATCTGTACAAAATGGAGCAGTTTAATTCAGATAAGTTTTACTCATATTTTCCTAGTTTAAACGATGAAAAAAATAAAGAACGTGAACAAATTAATCGTCTTCGACGACTTGAATATCAGGACTACATTAAAAAGGTTTCAAGATTTATAAAATCTTATTGAAAATATTTTAATTTATATTCTGATGATATTTATATAGGCTTCAAATGAAAATATTACTTCAAAGCATAATGAAAATCATAACTCGTCACCGGTACAGAGTACACCAAGAAGCGATAATACTGAAATGGAAATTATTGTTAATAATACAAATTATGAGACCCCTAAAAATACTACAGATACTAATAGGCCAGGAAGTACAAGACACAAATTATTACAAGATTTAAGGCATACAGAGCTATCAAAAATGATGTATGATGATGCTATCCAGAATAGAAATCAAGAAAATATCGAAGTAAATTTTATATACAATATTTAATAAACTAATATTAATTTTATTTTTTGTATTATTACTTAGAATGAAAACCGAAAAAAGAAAGAATATCAAAAAGAATTAATGGGACAAATAGAAGAAAAGCGAAATCAAATTAAAATATTAAAGTTATCAGAAAAAACGGCAGAAGAAGCTATGACTAAGTAAAACGATTGGAAAACTTTATTGATATATTTTGTTTTTAATTTAAAATACTTTTTTTTTTGTTATTCTAGGAAATTAGAAGAACAATTGAAAACTGAAAAAGTAATTAAAATACGATCAATTCGTTGACGTAGGAAAATATTGCTGAAAATATCAGATATAAGTTTCGGATATGTTTTATCATTTTCCGTTATTTTTTACCAAATTATATGGCGATTATTTTAACCTTAAATGAAAGGTTAATTTTTATGCGATATTTCATCATTATTCTGAAAAGCTTAATTTTTTATAACAATTTTTAATAGATAATTGCGAACGTTTAGAAAAAACCTTCGCGGATTTTTTATTATGTAAATTATCAATAGAACTTTTCATCATTTTTGACAAGTATAATGAAAAAGCCATATTTTGTTTTTATTTATATGATTGCCCGAGTTTTTCAATTATTTTTTCGGCAATATTTTCCTACACAGTAAAAAAAAAATTACACCAATATTCAAAAAAAATAATGATTCATTTTAATTATTACAGATTCGTTTTGAGTTAGAACAAAATAAAATAATACATCATCGTTTATTAGAGAAACTAAAAAATGATTTAGAAAATTCAGTTCAATCGATTTCGATGACATCAACACCAACACCAACTGAAAGAAGCAACGATTCATCAAAAGAAACATCTTCTAATCAGAATGAAGTTTATAAATTTTTTAAAAATTCCGGTACATCATATCGTAAAATTAACCATCAACTTTCATTACCAGATGATGGTGATGATAATGATCAAATACCACGACTCCAAAATCCACCACCACCAAAAGAATCATGTTTTCATATTGATCAAAGGTTAGCATGTCCATACTGTAATGTGAAATATTTTTTTTGTAAAAATTGTAACAATGAATTTTTCAAAAATGAAAATACTAAAAATTGTCGTCTGTTTTGTAAAAATTGTGAATCACAATATTTTATGTGTTTAGTTTGCGATAAAGAAAAGGAATTTTGTAATTTTTGTCAGCGTAAACGAAATATTTGTTTTCAATGTGTATTAAATTATTGTGTTAATTGTGGCAAATCGATCAATGGAGGACGAAAAACTTTAGAAGATATTTCCAAAAGAAATGTTATTAATATTGATGAAATGAAAAATAATAATAATCATCAGTCATTTAAAGTACTTGATCAAAATAATGATGATACAGATGAGAATGATGAAGATATCGAGAATATAAATGATGATAAATATTGTGAAAATTATAAAAATCATTTTTCAACAAATATTGATAGAAGATCGTTATTTCATCCTGATTACAAATTAGAAGATTCATCAAAATATGAGCTAAAATTACATGACAATATTAATGATATTAAAATTATAGATGATATTGATAATTTTGATACATTACGTCACAAAACAAATGAGAAATTATCAAAATATATAAAAAATTATGGTGATTTAACAAGAAAGAAAACAACAGTTAAGGATAAAATTGAAAAACCTTATTTAAGATTGTTAGAATCGAATTCATTAAATAATAATTATCAGCCACAACAAAATTCTAAACCAATAAAATATTATAGGACAGCTGATGATGATATATCAAATCGAAGTGAGGCTAGCTTTTGTAATTCAAGTAATTTAAATTTCAATAATAATAATAATAATAATAATAATATTAAACTAACAACAGAACCAACATCAACGTTACAAACTAATCCTTTTGTAATAACACAATTAGGTGCTATGCGTAGACAATTAAAATTAAATCGCCTTAAAAATGATAGTGGTATGAAATAATATTTATTTGAAAACTTATGAAAATATTTTGTTACTATTTTTTTACATATATGATAAGTTGTTGAGGGATAATTATTGCAAATGTTATTGCTGCAATTTTTGAATTTTAATTAAAGTTGGTATTTTTTCAAGTCAAATTATTAATTAATTATTTTATACTCTTTTTTGTTCAAATTACATAATATCACATATTAATCCCTCCACTTATTAATAGAAAAAACAGCATTTGCCTTTCTGCAATTTATATTAAATAAAATAAAAAAAAACTTTGTGTCAATTCTTGTTAAAAAAGCGTTGTTAAAATATTAATGAAAATATATATATATATAAAAAAATTAAGAATAAAATTGTGTTATATTTAATTTTCAAGGAAAATTATTTACAGAGCATCATTGATGGGATTGTGTTATTAAATAAATAAATATAAAAAATATTTATGTAAATATGCATATATATAATTAAATTTCATATTAATTTTTTATTTTAGTTTCGATATAATTTTCTTTTTTTTTTTCTTTTTATTCGTCCAGATTTCTTTAAAACCTATTGTTATTTTTAATTCATGAATTATTAATAATAATATTTTTTAAATTTTGAAAGAAAGCTTAAAATTGTTACTTGTTATATATATATACAAATATGGTTTTAGGGCATATTTTCTATAATGTATCAAATAAAAACATATTCGTATATCCCTCAAGGAATATTTAGGGATAAAAGAGATATGTTTTCATACTCTTTGGACGATTTTTCGACTTGCGTATTAAAATAAGTTATTTCCCCCCAGAAAATTACAATTATATACATACTTTTAAATTCTCATTTTCAATTTATATTTCCTTTAAATATACCAATAAAATATAATTTCAGTTTAGTTTTAATGTTGTCCTATATAGTATTTTATAACAAAATGCAAACAAAGCAAAACCGGAGGAATATTGGTAGTGTTACAAATTTTGACCGATATTTAATATTAACATTATATACAAATTTTTAGGTCAACATAAATTCCAGGATTTAATTAAATTTCATAACGATTTAAAATATAATAAAATATTAAACAAGAAATTAATTGAATGTATAATTTAATTTTATGCTTTCAAAATAAATTATATTTAAAGGACGATCTTAATTTATTTTACAGGCAGGAAGAACAGGTAATAGAAAAATTGTAATTTTTATTTAATAATTAATTTTGAAAATTTAATTTTAATGAAAATTCGGATGTCGTTTTGCCTGTTAATATAAAATATAAATTATATAATATACTATAATTAGATTGGTTATTCGCGCTGTAATTTACACCATGAACCACCATGAATTTACACACAATGCTACAACATTAAGAAAGAAGGAAATTTTTAAATAAATTTCTTTTTTAAATAGCTTACCTTTTTTCTGTGACAAATATTTTGTGAAAAACATTTCCGCAAATTAACAAAATTAGTTGAAATGAGAAGATATAATTTAATTTTTATGTACAATTTTCATTTGAATTTCATCTTTTAATTTAGCAACTTTTTATAGTTGCACTATAGTGCACTTAAAGTATTCAGCAATGTTCTTCCTCAACTTCTTCCAATAATTTTTCCTAGACACCAAAATCGTGTATTTGACGTTTATTTTTATGATGTAGCCGATATAATTTATTATATGCTGATTATTTGGTTTGATACATTCATTCGGTTTAAAACTTCCACATTAGTTCAGTAAATATTCTATTGATTCATGATGCTTTTCAATTTCTGCTTTATAGCCAAACTCAAATGCTTCAACTTTAATTTTCTTTACATCACCTTACTTTATTCATTTCTAGATTTCTGACCCATAAAATAATATGGACCATACATAACATTTCAATAGTGTAAGCTTTAACATAAGTTTTAAATGTTGCTGAAGAGTTTTTCATGTTATTAAATGAAGCTGTTGCCATTTTAATTCTAGCTCGTATCTCCATTCCATTACTACTGTAAGAACTTACTATAATGTACCTACATATTTAATTTTATTGACATGTTTTAAAGGTTTTTGGTTTATGTTTTTGTTTTTTTGAATTTTTAAATTAATTTTTCAAATTTTTATGAATAATATATTTTTTACTACCGGGACTACACCACTAACTTTAGTAAAGTGCCACGTTCCTTTGCTTAAACTACATCAAAAAGTCATAGCTTTTAGTACAATTTTTTGGAATTTGGTGGTAAAAATTCAATTAAATTTACAAATTATTTTATATTTTATTTACATAAACTATAAGAGATTATTGCTGAAAGTGTTTACTCTGTAGAATTCATAAAGAATGTGTATTTAAAAGTACCAACTTCCAAACAAGGAGTTGAACAAACAAAATAGCTATCAGAAAAGGATATAGGAGCTAATGAACAAGTAGAATATATAATACTATATTTAAGAAATTTAAAAAATCAATTCTCTTGAAAGAAATTCGGATTCAAGACTCAGTTGAGTTAACTGACACTGACACATATAAAAGTGCTTCGAAGTGACTATAAAATGAGTACGTGATGTGACTGCACAATTCAATGCAAATACATATATTAAAAAATAATAAATAACTGATGCTTTTTGGAAAATTTAAAATTTATTTTCACATATTTGACTTCATACTTACTTAATTTTTCAATCAAATTTGATCAAATTAAATTTTGTATAGTTTAAAATCCTTTTAAAATGATTAAGTATTGTATAAATTGATTAAAATTTTTGAAATAATTGTTTAAAATTGTTTTTAAATTTGCTATATTTTTAGTAAATATTCAAATCCACTGAATTTTGATTGAACTATTAGACCGTTTACAGTGTTCTGTTGTTCTGTACTAAGTAACTAAAACATCGGAGCAATAAGGTTGGCCGATTGTTCAAGAAATAATATCATAAACGAATTCTTAATAACAACAACATTATATGAAAAAAACTTAAATTTTTTAAATATTTAGACTACATTAAAAATAAAAAAATGGTGGTAAAAAAACTTTAAATTTTTTTTTTGTTATAACTATATATTTAAAAAAAATTATAAATTTAAAGAACATAATATTTAAAATCAAATAAAAAAAATCCTACTGAAATCATAAAATTTAGCACAGTAGTGTAACAGGTAAGCATTTATAAAAGTAAAATAAATTTTCTGGATTCTTGCCAGCAAAAATTCAATTCAATATAATCAAGAAAATTAAAAGGATGAGTTGTTTACTCTTCAGATATATTATTTCCGCATAATTACAGTATTTTTAGAAATATTTTATTTAGCTATTAATAATTGAAAACATAATTTTTTTTAAATATTGAAAACATATTTTTTTTTAAATATTTTGCTATTATTGGTTATAAGAAAAATATATGATTACAGTTTTAGTTGGCCATGTCCGCGGATAGAGACTTTCTCCAAAGGACTCCGACCCTTCCAGCATCTTTTTAGTAACACTTTTGCTTATTCAAATAAGTGAAATTTTAAGTTTTTTTTGCTTAACTCTTAAAATACCACAAACAAAGTTATTAATATTATTTAATTTTTAAATTTTTAATTTGTCCTATATCGTCCTCAATTATTATGTGTATCATTAAATCTGTAAGTCATTGAAGATTGAAAAATGAGGATGCCATATTTAGTTCCAGTAGAAACTAGAATATCTCATAAGAATTCCATTATTCGATTTATTTGAATTTGGTAACTTGATATTAGTAAAGTAATATTTAATATATTTATAAATAATGTTACCTAACCAGAAATAATTGCAAGAACAGAAATTAATCGCAATTTTTCAACTATTACCTATTTTTATAATTTTTAACAAATTTTGTGCAATATCAATTACAAATTTAATAAATTTCGAAGAATATAACACAAGTAACTTAGCTATCGAAGGTCATTTAGTCAGTTAACTAACATAAAAGCTTGTAATTTAGTAATTTCTGTTTCGAGAGTAGGTCGCCGTAGGAATATGTGGTTGGTTGGTTGATTTGGGGCGATAGGGGTGACGAAACCCTCCACGAACTTAGAGTTTCGAATAATGGGTTTCGTTCCGTAACAACCATTGTAGTTTGTCCAAATGTTGAAGTGTTCATAAGGAAATTGACGATTCGATTTGTTTGCTGATGGGTAGGTAATGTACCATAATTTTAATACCGATATGCATAATTCGAAAGACTCGGTAAATATTTTAATAAAGTGTATAAATAATTTAAAGAAATATAATGATAAATATTGTATTTTTTTAAAAAAAAGTATTTAGTATCAAACATTACCGCACATTGAATCACATCACTATTTTAATGAAGTCGTAATCAATAATGAAGGGTTCTATAAGATCAAACAGATTCTTGAAATAAAACAGAACTCTACAAACTTTATAAGCATATATTGGAGACAAAACAAAAAAAGGACATAAAAGAATTAGATTCCAAGAATACAAATACTCTGTATAAAAATAAAAATCTTTGTGAAAGATCTTTTGAGGGCTCTAAAGGGAACAATTACTATGAAAAAATAATATATATATAAAAACATTTTAAAAAGAAAAAAATTTCAAGATGAAAACTTGTGATGCCGTTTTTCTTTTTGTTAATAGATAAATACTTAAATTTTTAATTCGATTTTCAAGTTTTTTTTTCGATGCAACAAATATTATCCTTTTATGTCCTATATGATTTTATTATATTATGAAAATTGACATAAGAATTTACTTTAAAGAAGGGTTATTATTTAAACAAATGGTTATATAAATTTTTGTATTAAAAATAATTGATATTAAGGATCGATCTAGTAGTTTCAAAAGTGGCACCAAATGCCCTCCCGTCTCACTCTCACTATATCTCAACAGAGTTATTATTGTGCACATATCCATATAGATATAAATAATTCTGATTTTTTATATCCGATTAAGAAGCTCATTGAGTCAGGAAAATTATAATTATTTGTTATTTCATTTAACAAAATTATTTTACTAGTATGAGTAGTTATTTTTTCTATGTATTTGGATTTTTTACTAAACCGGTTTAAAATCGACTGAATTTGTTAAATTATTGAACAATAATTTCATTAAATTGATACGAACCACTCAAGGAAAAGTTTGCGTGAAATTCACGTTAAATTTTTCGTAAATATAATTTACATTTGAAATTTATTTCCATTCAGCTTATATTAAATAAAAATGTCAAATAAAAATCATTTTGTTTTTATATTCGAACTTTATAACTTCTAATTAAATTCTATATTTTCAATTTACCACGGCGGTCAATAACAATTTATAAAATCTTATTCTGTCCAAAAAAATAACAAAAGTTAAATATATAATCAAAAATGATTAAACAAAAACATCTAAAAAGTGACCACATCTGTTTGGTGGACTAAATTTTTGATGAAATGCGTGTAGCACGCAAATATAATATAAAGGATTTTCCATACACACTAAAATTTTCTATGTATAATGTAAAATATATTGTGATTAAACAAGGTGATTCATAACAATTAAGAATCATTATTTTATATTTATATTTAAAAGTTTAAAGTATTGAACATTTTATATCATTTTGAATAATTCCATTTATTTGTTACCTTAAAGCTTAAAAGCGAAGCATTACTTAAAATTTACCATCTATTAAGTATCTATTAAAATATTTCTGTATATATAGCAATCATAATCGACGTGGATTAGTATTTTTAAAACCTCAATCCTAGTAAAAAAAAAATCGACTTTTCATACAAGCATCACAACATTTTATAGTTATCCCATAACAATTCGTAATAAAGTCAAAGAAAATATTACTGCTTTCAATTTCTATTGAAAGTCTAACTTTACACCTTTAAATACTTTTTTATTTTTGTTTAATAACAACTGCAAGATTTTTCAATCAGGATAAAAGTTGGAGGACTTTTAAACTCGATTTATTTAAACTCGAAAATAATTATATTAGTTGGATCATTTATAATCTTCCAATTGAATTATTTCATTTAACATAAATTTAATATGATTTACTTTTTCACAAAAACTAAAACTATTTATTATAATATTTATTTTTGAACCATTAATATTTTATAATATATTAAAATTCAAATTTCGAGCGCTAATATAAAATGTTAATTTTCACACAATATCCTTGTCGCCTTTTTTCTTAGTTAAAATTTAATTAACAAATTATAAAAATGATCTTTTTATTTCCCTAAATGATTAAGAAATTTAGAAAATATTTTTTTTTTTTAAATTATCAGAAAATGAAAAAAATCTTAAATTATCCGAGTATTAAAAATCGTGAGTTTGAAAAGATCATGTGACTAATCCACTGTCACTTTCGTTTCCTGATTCTTCATTTGATATATGTATAATTTTGTAAGAAGAATCGCAAAATGTTCCTCGTAGACAGCGATTAAACTTAGTTTGTAGTTTCTCTGTGAGTTTCCAGTTTTTTCAATAACTTTCTTAAGTTTTCCAGATATATTTTTCATGATTTTTTAAGATTTTTAAATAAATATTTTTAATACATTTTTAGTTTTTCAATACTTTTGAACAATTTTTAACATTTTCTAACAATTCTTAGAGTATAAAACAAAGCCAATTTGTGCTTTTTATTTAATTATTGTGGAAAATATAATATTCCATCATTAATTAGGATATGCTGGTGAAATTTTGATTAAACTAAGTTCAATTTAAACATACATAAAATATGAAAATTTTACATAAAATTATAAACTAGAAAATATTAATAAAATATTTTTCAAATAATGACTTAGTTTAATGTTTAGTTAATATTTAAACATAAATAAATCAAATATGCATTAGTGAGTGTGTAGTTAGTTCCCTTAAACTAATAGATTTGAATTAGAAGATTATGTACTTTAACACGGATACATTTTAGCAACTACTTAATTTTCGCTGTGAAATCAAGTGTATAATATCATATATTTCTAAAAGAAAAAAGATAAAGAGTTTTTTTAGTTCATCCAACGTAGTGGAAAATGTATAAAATAAGTATAAATAAATTAGGTTAAAAAAATATTCGGGGTTGGGATTTTTTTTATGTATACCGTATATTTGACAGGAAAAAAGAATCCGACTATAATTAAAGTGTTGATAAAAAGAAAATCTAAAATGAATTTAAATAAGTTTTCTATGTGACAATTCTTCTATGTACCGTGTACCCATAGTATCTTCATAAGCGCTTTTCTCTTGCGTCCATCTTTGAAAAATATCTTGTAAGTTGTACTTTCTTTACGGTTACAAAACTATTTAAAATATTTCATTTAAAAGAAGATTCAATTCGGATATATATTTGTCATAGAACTAGAATGAGTTCAGAAATGGCTCTATATACAATATAAGATGGATTGGTGATATAATAACATTCATTCTTGATTACAGGCTTAATAATGAAAATAATAAATCCATAAATTATTCTTATTTTATGCCATACATTAAAGTTACGTACACCAAACATAAGAAATTCGATGAAATTAGTTATCAATAATTAATATAATTTGTGACATTTTATGTCATTTTCAATTCACATTATATTTTAAGTAGTCATTAAAAGATCATTATCCATTGCTATATAGCAATTATTATCTCCAACTTCTTCTCAATGAATCTTAAATTCTGTAAAGTTGAATTATCAATTGACAAAATATTATGTACAGAAATTCAAAACTATTGCACTTACTGATGAAAAATTGGCATTTATCCAGAACTCTAGAAAATTACATTTTTAAGTTTATATTTAACTAAAATATTTTATACTTCGACAATCCTAAACTTTACACTTTATTATTTTTTTTTTCAAACTACAAAAAGCTACTACATCGTTCGTTAAAACTGTGTAATGAAAAAATCTTCATGAAGGTGTACAAAATATTAGATCTTTAGGACAGAATAAATGTGTTTTTGTATAATTTTGATAGGGACCTAACTAAATTAATATATACGACATTACTGGAAACAGGCACATGGACTTATTAACGTGTAGTTATCCATTTTTTCAACCAATTTACCCATCACAAAACATTACTCCCGTAATTGTTTTTTTTCTTTTCAAATTCTTTTTTCGAGTCCTGATTTATTTTAGTTTTTTAAATTATAAATATCATACTTTTAATTCATATTTTATACGGGAAACGAATTGTGCAACAATTGGAATTCATAACAAAAATAATTATTAAGAGTAGTTATGGAACAAATACAAGGTGTTGCGATGGATATGGACATAAAATATTGATTTCGCGAAAATGTGGTTTTCACATCGCTTTGTAAAAAAAAGTCCACGTACGAGAAACCAGTCCAGACATAGAATTATTATCCATATGTTAAATATTGTACACCATACAGTAATTGTTAACTTAATTCAATGACATTTCCCAATTTTGTGATCTAGTTGTGGTGCTCGTGAAATTTGGAATCGGTAATTTGGGTTAATGACAATACCTGCACTGCTCGGAGCTATGTACAATATAGATTTACAATTAACTACTTTTGTTAAAAATTTCAAATCTTTTAAGAGACTTGTACTTAAAATAATTCTGAATTTTAATTGGGACCTACTTTACACTAAAACTACTGACCCAAAATTTCAAATTTCTGAATGCCATTTTCTCAATAATTCGTGAAATGTTATTTCCTCATTGCTTTTTTTCGCAATAACACTTGAAATTTTATCATGTACTTATTTTGACCACTAACTAAATCATGAATACAAACTAAATTTAATTCAAATCAGATAATAATTACTATACATATACATGTCGAATTAATTTTTTGTGCATTTTGAGAATCTCCAACCTCGAAAACCTCCGGAAAATAATGTGTACGAAATTCATTTTTTTTTTGTTTTGGTTCAAGTCCATTGCTACAGTCACAGTTTTCCTAACTACTCGTAAAATATAAAAGTGTTTCCCTAAAAGTTTTATACCGTCAAAAATTATTCTAAATAAAATAATAATAAAGAAAAAATTCATATATAAATTTAAGTTATTTTAGAATTTTTATGAACTTTTCGTATCCTTGTAAAACATAACAAAACAAACATTTTATATACATACATATATACAAAAATATTGTATGTACATACATATAAATATAATATAATAAAAATGGTATTACATTGAAAATTCTTCCTTATATCAAGATTTATTTTTATCATCCCTTACAGTTTGTGCATGTATATGTGTCTGTGTGTATAGATAATAAAACAAAGCTGCAAGTTGAAAAGAAGAACGTGTAAAGCATAATCCGGAAAATGTTTTCCACAGTATTTTATTTTTTTGCTGTTGTCAAAGTTAATTCAAAGTTTCTAATTTTTTTTTTGTTATTGTAAAGAAAATAGAAAGCTACTTTTGTTATTGTTGTCATTTTTCTGTACTATAAAAATTTTGATAATGTAAAAAGGACTTTTAACTATTTAAAAAAAAAAATTAATGTATACTGAAAATATTATGGTAAATGTAATCTTGATAAAGCAAACTGAAATAGATTCTTTGTCTGAGTATTTAGATCATTGTCATTCGAAAAGGATAAATTAAGATAAAATTAATTTTATCACGGAGTTTTTTTTTTTTTTTTTGAAAATTTTATGTTATATGTATATATAAATTTAAAATAAACTTGGCAGATTTTAATTTTAATTTAAAAAATGGAAAATTATATTGAATTATATTAATTTCTAATTCGGGTAGTTTTTTAGTTTATACTTTCAAATATACTTTTATAGAAATAGTATTTCTTCTGAAAATGAATTCTTGGTATGAAGGATTCTGAGTCAATAGCTTATAAAATATCAAGGATTTAGGGAAAACAATTTGGAAGGAACAATTATATATTTAAAGCTGCTTTTGAATGACGCTGATTTGATGTTTGTAGCAATTATAAAATTCAAAATTTTTCATAGGGAGGACGGATAGGCTGACAATTACTATAAAATATTGATGGAAACAGGATTAATTTTTACAGATATTTGATATTTACTCTTCTTAAGGAATATTATCTAAGCAATGTAATCATAATAAACACAAAATAAATCCGAAATATTTTAATAAATATTGATGTATAGGACATAGTTTTACATTTCGACTAAATATAAATCACGCCGAGACGCCGACTAACAACTATGCTATATGAATCACAATGGATTATATTTTTGTGTGAATTAGCAATAATTTTCATTTATTTTATTCAGAACTCAGAATATTATACTTAAACACTAAAAATATTCATGTTCAATTAAAACTTTTACCATCATCAATTTAACCACTAGAACTCAAGCATTTTATGTGTTTTCGGTTTGAAAAAAGTTATTGCCCATTTTGTGAACTACTTCAATTTTAATTTTACATATTTTCAAAAAATATTTTAACTTGTATATATTTATTTATGTTGTGTAAGTAAAAAATTTAAAAGTTTTATGTAAAATAGTTTTTTTAAAAAAAAAAAATATATTAAGTTAATTTTATGTAAAGTAATATAAATGTAAATAAGATTTTTATTAGTTAAGTGTACCTACTCGCAAGAACACTTAAAATTATGGAAACTAGAAGATTTCAATATACAAAATTATAAAATTTTAAGGGAACAAGAATCGAAATTAATTTATAGTAATAATTAATCTCGATTGTAATCAAGAATCGAAAGTAATTCTTATTTACTTTGTAGACCTCGAACAATATTGGTTGACAGATCTTCTTTTATATTGGACTACCTATGAATATTTTTTAAAGTATTTATAAAAACTTGTTCTACAGAGTTCACTGTTCTTATAATAGAAGATGGCTTCAAAAAGATTATTTTCGAATTCGCTGTAAACGATATAATTGTGTTCTTTGAAAGCTCTGGACAGGGAAGGGTGCTTTAACTTACAGAGTTATTTAACAATAAGCTGCAGTGATAACCTATCGTAAATTATATAAATATAAATTAATTATCTTCTAGTCGCGGTGTGCAGTAGCAGACTTGTGACTTAACAAAGCAATCCTTAATTAATCTAACCATAATTACAAAATATTTCATAAAAATTATTATTGTAACTAATAAAGCTACTTTATAAAATTGTTTCAGTCAATGATTTCTTTTCTTTTTTATGTTTAAATATCCTTATATTATAATTTCCTTAAAAAAAAATCTTTTTCTATTAAAAAAAAGGATGTTGACGAACATTTAAAATTATAACTTTTTATTTTGAAAACAAAAAAAAAGTTTATGGTAAAAAAATGAGTTTTTATTAATGGTTTCCTTCAATCTTTTATGTTGTGATTATATAGATAAATTTAACAGATTAGAAAAGTTATAGTCATTATAAAAATTATTGATTTATCTTTATATTATATTAATAATATAAAAATTTATTTGGTATTTACAATATATTTGCTGAGGGTATTGAATTTATATATTTTAGCTTACAAATAAAACTTTTTGTGTAATATAATAAATTAACTGAAACGATTTCTATGGTTTAAATTTTTTTTATATTCACAATTTTAGGACTTTATTTAAATTATTTATAGATTGTAGAGCATCTGATGACCGTATTCTTGTACCTATCTGACGAATTGGGACAGAATTATAAAAATCATATTAAAAATCTTATAATGTGTCAAAAATAATTTTATATTCTCATTTTCTAGATCGCTAAAATGAGGCTACCGATGGGAAATATCAAAAAGATGATCTGTGAGAATGGTAATACCGTATTTGTAAATTTTGTTATTTTGTAACTATAGTGTGTTATTTTATTGAATTACCTGTCATTATACGTCATTTAATAGTCAGAAAATAGTTGTCTTCGAGTTTTAAAATATTTCCGAATCACATCATCTTCAGACGGAGGTACATCGAATAACCTTAATTTTTGTGGGGATACCTATATAGAAATTCAAAAGGACCGGTTTCAAGTGTACATATAGGGGAGCAAATATCGTTTAACCGGAATCATTTTTAAAAATTACTTTGATATCTGAGATTTGAATTTTCCAATATTTTCGTGAATCCCTCCAAATTTGAAATATACTCAAAGTGACGTTAATTAACCGCCATAACAATTCAAAGCTCAATCGCTTTTTTGCTTTTTAGGGTGGGGAACAATGCCAAATCATCGCTGCAGCAGACTTTTCGTATTTTATATAAATATATAAAGAAAAACATTTATTAAATTAAATCTAATTAAAAAAGGATATTACAATAAGCCGGATGTGCTGAAACTACTGCTTTATAATTATATGTTAAATATTTGTAACATATTTTTTTTTCTCAAATAAATATTTCATTATATTTAATCCCTTAAATTTGTACAAAGCATAATTTTACAAGGTATTAATATGAAATAACATTTAATATATTATGAAATTGTATGCTGTGTATATTAAGCAACATAATAAAAATCCCTTTTTATGTCTGTAGATAAAATACCTAAATATATGCAAAACAAGAAAATAATATTTACAATCTTCTTTTAATTTATAGAGCATTTAATATTCTAAAATCCCATCTATGACAGGAAAATATATCAAAAAAATGTGTTGCTTTCTTGTATATGGGTACATAATATTTCCAAAAAAAAAAAAAATTATCAACTTGAAAATATACAATTTTTAAATCTACTTAAGACTCCAAACATGCAACGGTTATTAATATAATTTTAAAAGAGCTTTCTTTATAAGACCATCAATTTATCATATACATAAATTTCAAAATGTTCATGATAAAAGGAACTTTAAAAAGATGAATGGATAGTCTCTTTATCATAACTAGCAAAACTAGGAATAACCTAAAACTCGTAGTTGATTAAAACAGCACTTTTGACATCAAGAATAATGTACTTATTTGATATAAGTAATTTTGTTAAATCTTTAACTGAACTTAACCATCTCAAATTGTTCTAAATTTATTTGAAATAGAATAACAATTATTATGAGATATTGCTGCACCCATGAATGTAGAACCATCTGTAATAGATGTAGAATCATGTATGGTCAATACATAAAAATTAATTTGATCGATTTAAATTTTTCAAATGATCTTTCTATTACAATACTTCATGTTTATCGTAATATTAACTTTTTTTCTGTCAAATATCAATAAAAATGTTCAAGGTTTACGTATGGCAACGATTTTATTCAATTTGGTACAATCATTAAGTAACACTGTAGAAGTGTAGACTATATTATAATTTTCTAAACATAAATTAATTTGTAATTTTAAAATTTGTATTTTAATTTTTAGATTGTTTAAAAGTAGCCTAAAAATATGCAATTTCACATAAAACGAATAAGATTATGATTTCAGTATATTTTTATAATAACTTATAATATTTGAAATATCTAAAGTTGCACAATTGTAAATATTTCTGAATATTCGATAATCTTTTACTTCTTAATCTTTTTAATTCTAAACAAATTATATTTTTGACAAATGTTAATAGAACGACGCTAAAAAATGTGTTTTTCATTAGTAAAAGTTAAATTTTACATTTCTTTACATTTACATTTTAACAAACTGAGAAAAAAAATTAAACTAACCATAATTTTAATAATTCCGAAATATATAAAAGTAACAGTTTTTCAAAAATGTTTACATAGTTTTTAAAAATATTTATTAAAAATTAAACTTATGACTAGTTACTTATGTGGCAGAAAAACATATTATTCAGATACAAATAATTAATATATTTAATTGATATCGTCAGCACGTCAGCACATTTCTAAACATAATACATTTTTTTTTTGACAAATATCAATAAAACTTATCAAAATATTATCAATCTTCAATTAATTGTACAAATTAGCAACTGATAAAACAAATTAATTCAATATTTTTATGTTCCGAAATGTATAAAAACAATAATTTATCTAAATTTCCACAAATAGATTCCAAATAGCTATCGACACGACAAGATTAAATTTATAAAAATAAAACTTTTTTTTTTTCAAAATGGTTTCTTTTAAATACTTGGCAGCAATTCTTGTAATATGGCTATTTACAAATGCAATTCCGCAAGCTGCTGGAAATCCTATAAGCACTGAAACGGCTTATAAACTGTTAAAAATGGAGGACAATGTCAGACAGGCATTTGGCTTCAAAAGGAAGTACTCTTAAATGTATATATAAAACGGGAATTTTTATATTGGAAATGAACAGTACTGCAAAATCCTTCAAAATCATAAAAAAATGTTATTATAATTTCTATATTAATAATAAATATATAATTTCTTGATAAATTTGATAATGTTTCAATTAAACTTAGTTTATTTACTTTCAATTAATCAAGTTGCTGGAGATTTCGGTATTAAAATTTTATAAGTAAAGTAACATGAGTTGAGTTCAATCAGTGGAAGTGATGTGAAGTAGACGTAGACTTGAATAAATTATTTATCACCATATTAATTAAATTAGACTATACTAGTATAATTAATTTCTATGAAGAAAAAGAAAATTATAGGAAATTATTTAAAAAATTTTTTTAAATTAATTCGTTTTAGTAATTTTAATCGAGAATAAATCGAGAATAAACACGTTTCTCACCTTCATAAACTAAACTCGATTAATTAATACGAATCGTAGTTAGAATATCTATAGGAATGTTGTATTGGAGTTGATCCTAAAAAATGGATTTCACTGAAACAACGTTCAGATCGTTGAACAAATTCAAGATTTCTTAATCTAGGTCTAGGATAGATCATTACCCACCTTTCAATTGAATTATTTCTTAAAAACTTAAATTTAATATGATTTACACAAAAAATAAATTTATTAAGACATTAATTATATAATTTTAATTAAAATATTTATAAATTTTTAATATTTTATTAAATTTAATAATTTTGATTAATATTTCACTCATATATAGAATTTCCGGATCAAAATAAGCCTTTTTCATTTCAAAATAAATTTTGTCAATCCAAAATAAACCTTTTAATTTCTATAGTAAAATTACTAATGAATAGTAATTATAATGAACTACTAAGAACTAAGGAATATAAAAAATTACAATATTTTAGAATAATCTCAATTAACGTCTAAGAATTATTATTAACTTTATTTAAACCCCACATGACTAAAAATTAAATTTGCTATTATATTCATCGGAGTAAATAGAACTTTTTTCCGGCAACACTTCTTTAGGAATATCAGGAATACCTTGACAATATTCTGACTACCCATCCTTACTTGACGTTATTCAATTTCAAGTAATTTATGCTATTCTTTAAATTTATACAGCTGCGCCCAAAAGTTCGTTTTAATTTTCTACATCTAAGGTGGAAATCTATTTTAACTATATGAAAATTACGCTGTTATTTCTAATCATTATTAAATTAACCATAAATAATTGTTTTTCTCGCAATAAAAAAAAGTGAACCCGTAAATGCGTTACAAATCGAACCATATTTTCAATTTAAAATTGCGCGCGCTTTTTTCAACACATTTTTTAATCTATTTAATAATATTAAGAGACACCGCTTTTTCTCAGTTTAAAAGTTTAAATTTAATTGCCGGTGTGAAATGACGTTTCGGTAGTTCGTAGTGCACAATTATAAAAATTAATGAAAATAACATTTATAACATTGATAAAAAATTAAATATATTATAAAATAAATGTTATCAAAAATTAAGAAACATGTTAAAAAATCTGAGTTTTCCGAGTTTTCACGTATTTAAAATCGGTTTAAAAATGTGCATCGAATCTGAAATATTGTTTTTTTTTTGTGTGGCAATATTTATTTTTTAAAAATTTAAATTTTTGAAATGTTAATTATTATAAAAAAGGACATATTTCCAATATTATAAATAAATGAAAATTATAAAAATATTTATAGTGAACATTAATAGTGTTTTTTTAGTATTGTTGTGAATAATAATTTCTAGATTTTTTTTTTATATTCAGCCATTTTGCATTTAAATATGCAAAATGGCTGAATTTTTTTTAAATATTTTAAATTTTTGATAATTTTATTATCGTTTTTTTTAAGTTTTTTACAATTTTTTTTACAATTTTTTTTTAATATTTCCTAAATTTTCTACATCTTTTTAGCTTTTACTTAAAATTCTAAGTATCTTGTGAAATTTTCCTTTTTTTGCTTAGATCACCAAAGTTTCCTGATAAGCGTTGTATATGAAATAATATTTCGTTATAAATGAATATTGATCTTGTAATCGATATTACAATTTGAAGGCTTCTGTCATTCTATGATAAAGAAGTTTTAGAAGGGAAACGCTTTTCAAAATTTGTATACATGACTACGCAATGAATCCAGCCTGTGTCCAAATTTCATTTCATCTAAATTATATGAAATTTTAATCGAAATGAAATATAATATTTCTATATTCCTTAATAACCATTATTCTTAATTATCATTGATATCGAAAGAACCTATTATTACTGATACATCCTTATTATAATTAAGGAAACTAAATACTTTTACTAACATTTGGTATTCATTTAAAATAAAAACTTTTTGTATCTTTATTTCTTTCAATGAAAGAAAACTAATCAAAAAGTATCTATAAAAATAAAGTTTCAGAAAGATTTCAATATTTCTATTACCAGACAGGACATGAATATTTTCGGTTTATATTTCTAGAATTTATTAAATTAAAATTTGTGGTCCGATATATTCCAAACTTAATATTTTGTATATATGATTTATAATTTTTCTTAATTTCTAAAAGGAAATTTTGAAAATAAAAATTATGAAAATAAAGAATTTTGATTTAGTATATTATAAATAACATTTACAATTTACAAATCGTAAAGTCAAAATCGATTATGTTTCAATAAATTTTATCTAAATATAGAAATATTTTACGAAAAATATAATAATTCTTTCATCTAATAATATAGAATAATTTTAGTCGTTTTTTTTTTGTTACCTTGACAATCTACAAAAAAGGTGCAAAAATAAACACAGAAAAAATTATTATTTAAATTCATAAATCAAAATATAAAATGGGGTAAAATTGTCCTATATATTTTATTTTATGCAATCTATATTAATACAGGAAAAATTAATCCTTATAAAATGCATAAATAGAGAAAAATTTCAGAATTGGTGGAACACAGTTTAATATTCCCTTAAAATCATAAATATTTCAATAAACTATAAAATAAATAAATGTAGTGGAAATATAATTTTATTAAATAATCAACAATATTTTTATACAGGATGTCCCAAAAATTAGTGTTAAGTTGAAGCTGGATGGTAACGGACCTATCAAGATCATATAAATTCAGCGATTTTTGGATAATTTTTTAATCAATGATTATTTTTTATATATTTTTTTCTGCCTACTTTCCAGTTCGACGAATTATTTTAAGTGTAACAAGTAAAAATTTAAATTTTTATAGTATAATTTAAACAAAGTAAAACTTGTTTAAATTGATTTATGTATAATGGGGTTACTTTTGTTAGGCCATGACGCTGGAACTAGAATTTCAGTTTTTCCTTAATGAATATTTTTACTTATGTATATGTAGACAGCTAGTCGTACCTGTCATACTTTTAGACATACTTTAGTCTTTATTTTAATAACTTAGTTGTTCAATTTCTAATAACTTAGTTGTTCAATTTCTAAGGTGGGGCTTTTGTTCTAGATTGATGAGAATTAAATACTCAATTACTAACACACCTACTGACCTATTTCGATTTGACACTACTTTTTGGGAAACCCTGTATATGATAGTTTGATAAAATACAAATGTTTTAAATAATTTGTAGGGAAACTTTATTAATTAATTTTATTTATATGGGGACATTATATAATATAAATATTAATTATTACATTATGCTGCGGTTACATATAAATGGCCTTCATTAAATATTAGTCTATATATAAAGAGTATGTTTAATGTTACAATATGGTAGATATGAATGGTGTAGCATCAGGGTGTCCAAAATTCACACAAATATTCTGGTGAATCAATTTTAAAAATGGAAATTTAGAATATAATTCATAGGTTCAACGAATCTGTTTGAATATTTAAGGAAATGCTACTTGTCCTGTCAATCCACGTGGAAGATGGCATAACATATCCACTAAATTAAACTTTATTTCCTTCAACCAGAAATATGTTTTAGCAAAATTGAATGGCTAAGATTTGTGTTCGTGTTCACGCTACGACACTGGTTTATACATTGGACTTGAAAAAAAATATATAAGGATAAAATATGGCATTTTCTTCATGCAAGAAGTTTAATAATATAAGCAATAATATTAAGAAAAGTCAATTCTGCATTAGTTTTTGTTAATATGTCACAGACTATTATGTTTTTAAGTAAGTACGTCAAACTGGGCTTTTGAGAGCATATTTAGCATATTAATGTGAGTAAATTCTGAAATCGCTGAATGTTTAAATGTGAAAAAGTTGATTAATATTACATCGATTCTGTTTGCATTTTGTAAAATAATTGATCTGCGTTTTTTTCAATTTTCAATGTGATTCGTAATTCCAATTTTTACACTTGAAAACGCTTTATGTTACACTTGCTTTCTCGACTGAATGTAGGTTACAAAATATTTGTGATATATAGGTTCATAAGACATAAACAATTACATAGAAAGTGTTCGAATATTACATTCATCTATACATTCTGAGCCTCTACAGTTTTTGTACTTTATTTATATTTCAAATGGAATTAAAGTTCATGGACTTTATTTCTTTGGACCTCATTGAACTCCCCACATTTGTGGCCTACGGATTACTGTATTTCAAAAGCCGCGTGATTGAGCTCGACCGTTAAGTAAAGAGTGAACCAAACAAGACTTTTTGCCTTTATAACAATATTTTTATTTTTTCCAGTGCGGTTTAAAATTGAGATAATATTGAGTTGCGTATCTTGGATGTGAAAAATATATGGCTCCATTTAAAACAATAATTGAGAAGATAGGTAGCGGATAAAACAAGCAAAATGGATGTAAGCAATTTAATAGATATCAACTTAATTCTAATAACCATTATAATAATTCTAATTTAGATAATAAACATTAAATTATTATCTAAATTACCTAATAATTCAAAAAATGTCAAAAGCCTCTGTAAAATTTGTAATATAATATGTTAAAAAAAAATATTTTTTTAGAAATTTATCATCCAGAATTTTTTCTTTTTATATTTTATTCAAATTTTTGATTTTTAATTTTCCCATATTATTCCTCAAATAAATTCCTATCCATGATTCAAAATACATAGCTACATATATACTCATTTTTCCACCTTATGATTATTCACATTTATCTCAATTAGGTGACGATACGATAAAAGGATATCATTAGCTTTAAAATTAGATCAATTTACCTTTTTTTTTGGAAAAATATTTTGGGGGTTTAATGTCTGTAATTTGTTGGTTTCTTTTATATTGTTCAGTGGTGTTAGTTCAACCGTTTTAATTTACATTAATTCATACAAAAATTTTTTAGAAAATTAAAATTTCCTATAAGAGCCCAAATTCATATGTATTGGCCTACCCGTAAAATAAATAGTTTTTCCAAAACCAACCTTTAAAATATTAAAAACAAAAAACAATACATTGCTTTTTTATCCCAATTTTGAAAGTTGGAAATATTAAACTGTATTTACAAAAAAAAATTGTAAGAAAACTGTGAAATAAAAATTCTCTTAAGAGCAACAATTTTTCTCTATATTTTCAATCAAAATAATTGAATTCATTTATATTGGCCTACTACAATTTTAAGGTAAGTAAGTATTGGCTCAAAAAACAAAAACTTACAAAACAAAATGTAAGTACAGTTAGGATTTTATATTTGGCAATTAATTTAATCTAATTAGTTTTTATAATTATTTAAAAATGACGCGTGGTAAACCTATTTCGACGGAATTAAGAAATTTAATAATTTTAAAAAGTGGTGAAGGTCTATCAGCGTATCAAATTGCTGAAGAATTAAAATTATCTCGATCAAGTATCAGAAATATTATTAATTTAAAAAGGGAAAGTGGATTGGTTGCAATAAAACCGAAATGTGGACGTTATTCTAGAAATACTCCAGCAGATTTTAGAGCACTGAAAAAAATTATTAAAAACAATCGGCGATTAGAAACACGAGAAATTGCTGAAAAGTGGAGTGCTGCTTGCCAAAGAACAATTTCAGTTTCTACTTGCTTAAGAGCCTTTAAAAAAATTGGCTATGGATTTTATAAGGTACACATGGTATTGAGTTAATGTAATTGATTGTTTATATATTTTTTATTTAGGCAAAAAAAAAACCTTTGTTAACGCTAAAACAGAAAAAAAATAGATTAAAGTGGGCCAAAGAGCGCAAAGATTGGGTTTCCCGACAATGGGACTCTGTAATCTGGAGTGATGAATCACGTTTCGAAGTTTCAGTGGGAGATAGCCGAAGCAGAATATTAAGAACTCGAAATGAAGCATTCCAAAAAGATTGCTTAAGAAGAACTGTTAAGTTTCCTGCTTCTGTAATGGTATGGGGGTGCATGTCTTCTCAAGGAGTTGGTAGTATTTGTATAATTGATGGAATTGTGAATGCTACAAAATACATAGATATCTTTCAAGACCATCTCTTACCGTCGATCATCAAATTACAGAACAGTGACATAGAATATATATTCCAACAAGATGGTGCCTCATGTCACACAGCGAAAAAAGTAAAGGCTTGGTTGGCTGCAGAAGATATTCAATTACTGTCTTGGACTTCATCGAGTCCCGATTTATCTCCAATAGAGACAATATGGCACAAGATGAAGAAAAATTTACGCCTTAATCCAGCTCGTACTAAAGCAGATTTAGTAAATCGTCTTCTAGCAATATGATCTGACATAACACCCGAAGAATGCAAAAAAATAGTAGATACAATGCCTAAACGTATTTCAAGCTGTATAAAACAAAAAGGAGATATCACACAATATTAAAATAATCATAATTAAGCCATTGGGCCAATATAAATGAATTCAATTATTTTGATTGAAAATATAGAGAAAAATTGTTGCTCTTAAGAGAATTTTTATTTCACAGTTATCTTACAATTTTTTTTTGTAAATACAGTTTAATATTTCCAACTTTCAAAATTGGGATAAAAAAGCAATGTATTGTTTTTTGTTTTTAATATTTTAAAGGTTGGTTTAGGAAAAACTATTTATTTTACGGGTAGGCCAATACATATGAATTTGGGCTCGTATAACTTATTTTTAAAATCATATTAAAATTATATTTTATTAAATTAATTGAATATTTTATTTATGAGTTTGAACAGCGGCAAATTAGCTTCGCAAACCCAACTTCTAACCTTTGTGACCTACGTACAAAATGAATTAGAATTATTTGGCTGATTGTTATTGTTCAGATTGAAGGATGTCGTACTATTTTTAAAGAGTTATTCACGTTGAATTTAGAAAAAGCATGCGTGTCCTGCATAATTCAACCAGTAAATATTTTAGATAGTGGTTTAGGGATGCTGCAGGTTGGCTGCAGCATCCATATTGTGCCCACTTCTATTGTGAGCGGAAATTGATTTTAAATAAAATGAAAATGTTTTTTAAATAATTAAAATTTCAATAATAAATTTCTATACATACCAAGATTTAGGTTATTACTATTTCGCTTCACATATCCTGGTTGATTTTTAATATCTATTTTAATTTATGTGTACACTTAAATTCACATAATTTCCATTTCAACTACAAATATAAAATATAAATAAACCGAATAAAATTGAACTAGTTTTTAAATTTATCATACTGTCCTGTATATAGTCATACCCCCTACCAAAAACAAAAAAAACCACCCAAAAACAATTCTATTTTGTACGTCACCATGAAAATTATTATTATTATTTTTTTTTTTGTAGGATCCTTAAATAAAACAAACCATGTGCTCGTTTTCGGCCAAAATTAAGTTACAAAAAAAAATCCTCTTTAGCTTTTGGCAAAATAAACCCGAGCATAACATCACAACAATACACAAATTTACCAGTCATGCGTATTCAATGTTTACGCAACAGAAAAAATCCTTTTTTTTCATAACAAGGAAAATGCCCACACAAATTTTGTATTTATCATTTTATCATAATTAATATTGTATTACAAAAATGACGAAAATTTCTCCTACATGAAAGTTCGAAATTAAAAAAAAACACCTTCAATTTTTAGTATCGCGCGACATTGTACTTTTGTGCGTCTTCAGCAACGCAACAAGGACGAAAAGCTTTTTGTATTGTATATTCATAGAGAGAGAAAGTTTGTACACACTTATAAATAAGTTTTTTCAATTTTAGTAGAGTATCCTTTATTTTTGTGCAAAACACATACACTAACTAAAAAGTCTACACGTCAATCCCGAATAATAGGTTCAGTAGCCGACTAACTTTTAACTGGGCATGGTGCCTGTAATTTGGGCGGTCCGCGAATTATTTTAATTGTAAAAAAAATATTATTAATATATATGTATATATATATATAAATATATATATACATACATATATACAAAAATCGAAAATTTATTAATGTAATTCTAATTTCTTGTACACATAAAAATTATTACATTATTTTCTATATAATTTTCTATATAATTTTCATATAATTTTTTTTAATATATATTTTTTGTGGTAATAAATATAAATAAATTAATTTCATTAAAATAAAAGCAATAATTTAAATCGTATATGAAATGCAAAAAATAATTAAAAATGTGAAATAAAGTTTTGAAAATCATATTAATAAATAAATTTTCAAATTTTATTATTTATTAATTCGTTTCCTTTTCATGTTTATATATTCAAAATTAATTAAAAAAAAAATGAAAACAACTATTAAAAATTATAAATAAATTTATTAAAAATAATAAAAATTTTATTTTATCTTTATTAAAAATTCTATGCTCATATGTAGTGTGTGTGTGTGTGTATGTATATATTAGTTATGCTCGCATATAAATGTATCTGATGTGATGTTGGTATAAAAAAGGAAAAACTAAAAAAAAAAAAAACTATATGCAATTTTAGCGCAGCAATCTATAAAGAAATTTTCCGATTTAAGGATATATACACAGAGGATATACATATATATAGATCTATATAAATATATAAAAATTTCTCTGTATCTGATAGATAAAATATATAATTTTAATTTCGCAGCATAATAAAAAACTTTGAAATGCATTTTTTTTATATATGACATAAAAATAATAGTTTTTTTTACGGATTTAATTAAAATACCATTTAATAATATATAAATAAATTACATATCGAAATATTTAACGAAAATAATAATAATAATAATTAAGAAAATACAAAATAAATAAATTATTAAAATAATTGTTAAATATATTAAAAAAAATATTTAAAATTCTAAATAAAAAAGTGCAGTTCTTTTGTTGTTGTTGTATCAAATTTATCTTCTCGTTCTACTGTTTAAACATAAATTTCTTCCATAAAATATGTATATATGTTATTTATATGTAAAATTATGAAAATTAAAAAGAAAAATATATATATATGAAAAAAAAAATTATAGTGTACACATTACGATCATATATACATAATTATTTTTTATATAACTATAAAATATACTTACTTTCTGTATATAAATAATACATATATATGTAATTTTAATACATAAACTTTTACAAATAGTGTTTTTCATTCTGTTCTATATTAATTAATTTAACATAACAATAATTTCATAATTAATTTTCAGTGATATTTATCTTAAAACATAAATTAATTGAAAATATTTTATCAATTTTTGAATTACAAATTCAAATTTGTACAATTACAAATTCTTCGAAAAACATATTTTAACATAAATATTGTGCGTGAAATCATAAAAAAAAAACATATATTAACACTTGATCTTCCAAATAAACTATTAAATTCACAATTAATTAGAAATTTCTATATAAAATTAATTAAAATTATAATTTGTTTCGTTCTATAATTCAAAATATATATTTAAATAATAAATATTTAATTTTGTAAATTGTAAATAATTAATTAACAAATTTATCAATGGCTAAAATTAATTTTAAAATATAACATTAATTTTTTAAATTTTTTTTAAAATAAAATTACGAATATTCATTTTAAAAATATACATAAAATAATAAAAACATAATTTTTTTTTTAAATTTAAATTTCTGTTAAAAAAAGTGTTAACTTTTTTATATTAGGTCGTTTTTAGAAAGAATTTAAACAAAAATTTTTTTTTTTGTTAATAAAGAATTTCCAGTTTTCCAAATTTTCAAATAACTTCCCTTCTTTCATTGTTTTTACATAAAAATATAAAAAATAAATTATAAATTACATAAAAAAAATGTATTTTAATTAACACACAAAAAAAATTATTCTCTGTGATTTTTGTTTGCCTTTTTTTAAAAAGAAAATTGAAAATTTTCCAAAAAAAAAAAATAATAAAAATATTACATCAAATAAATTATTAGAAAAAAGTTTTTTAGTGTTTATATAATTTTAGTTAATTTAAATCTATATATTAATTATATTACTGGACATTTTTTGTAAATAATATTAACATAATAAATAAATACCGTATATAAATAAAACAAATTTATAATAAATCAATCAATCATTTTGGAAAAACCAAACCATAAAAATAAAAAAAAATAATGTCCTGGACGTAATAAGGATATATAAAATATAAATAAAAAAAGGTGAATTTTTATGGGATTTTATTAATATTAATTTTATTTCAAATAAATTTATTTTTATTATTATTCTGACATTTTATTTTTAATAGTTATTATATATTTATATAATTTATGTTGGAGCCAAATTATGTAATAATTCAAATATGGAATAATTATAATTATAATAATTAATTGTTAATGTTGGCAAAATTTAAAAGTATAATAATTTTATATAAAAACCCGGAAAATGCAAAGTCTCATCATACAATTTATTTGTCCCAACAAAAATTTTGTTTTTACCGCCAAATTGGTCATAATTGTACAATTACAAATATGTCAACTGTGAAATTTCGACCCATATCATTTAAATGATTTTATAATTTCCATTGTGGTAATTATGACTTGTTGAATTATATTTGCATGGAATCATCCATGCACCAAATTTTCTTGTTAGAATTTTTTATATTAATTTATATTCGAATGGTTAATTAGCAAGAAATTTGCCCCGTTCAGGTCAATAGTCTCTACCACTTTGACCGCTGCGAATACTTTACATATACTAGTTGTCTAGCTTTTGTATTTTATGTTAGTATTATTTGAAAAGCATATATACAGAGCAACAATTTCTTATAAAACAAATGTCAAAACGATATTTGACATATTTATAAACTAAATACATTGAATTTACCAGTACTGTTTACATATTAGATATTACCATAGTAATAATAAGTGGACTATTTATACTTACGAATGATACTTCGGGATTTCAACATTAGAGATTACAAAATTTACTGAAAGTCCAATTAATTTTCGTTGCTTTACCGGTGCTTCAATATTAAAAGTCATAGAAAATATTGAAATAGGCCAATAATTTATTAGTTTAATAAAAAGGTTAGGTTAAAATTTAAAGTTATGTGATTTTCAGATTGGGAAAATTGCTACTAATTAAATTAATTTTAGACAATAAATGTATCTCTGCTGAAAACAATTTAGTTTGTATTGTAAATTGAAAATTTGTTCACTAATAGAATGAAATTTATAGTTCGCCGGCATTCATATAAAATTAGTTGGTCAACAATTGTAAATTAATCGTCCCTTATATAAATAGAACGAAAAGGATAAATAGAACTTTATAAATTTATAAAATAATAAATGTGCCTCAATTAAATCGTCCCTCTATAAATAAAAGACAAAATGTTTTGATATTTAATTAAATCTTTTAGGCCTTCAATTACTGAAATTACAATTAATTTTCATGACAATTTAAATAAAACCATACACATAAAAATAAAATACATAGAGAATAAACATTAAAGTTAACATAAAAATTGAATATTGTTTGTTGATTCTATGGGTATTTAAAGAATTTGATTTTTATATTAATTTTTATTAACAGGGACAAATTCAATTTCATATGAAAATTTAAAGGACAAAATTTAATAGAAACTGGAAAAAATATTAAATTTAATTTTTGACAGTTTGGTTTTATTAAATTAAATGAGGCAGAGGACTAAACTTGAAACTGAATTTAAGGATACCAAATTTAAAGATGCAAAATTTAAATATACAATTCCAAAAATCATGTTGCAATTAAAGTTTGTTCGGCAAGACAAACCTATATTTCGGAATCCATATAATTGGTCCGAATTTCAATATAATTTCTTATATTATTATAAAGAAAATGGAAGCCTAGGCTAGGTGCATATCTGAGCGGCTGCTCTATTTAAAAATGAAGAATTAAATGCATGCGAAATGGATACATGCGAAGGAATCAGGGAACAAATTTAATGATGCTTTCAGTTGTAAAAGATATCTTGGTCTGCTGTTCTGAGTAGTTCTCTGGTTATGAGCGATGTCAGATCTTTCAAGTTATAAAAATACATTTGTTATAATCCAGATTTTGATATTTGATTTAAAGTTATTCCACTTATTGAAAATCATAATATACGGATATGAAAATGTCTGCATGATTGAAAACTATTTAGAATTGACACTCAGACTTTTAAATTTATCGAATTTGTATTAGTTATTAATGTAATAAAATTATTTAATTTTTTTTTTTAAATATTTAATTTTATTTATTATTAAAACTTTATAAATATTAAATTAAAATATTGATTTAAAAAAAAGCTTTGAAATTGGAATATATTTTATATTTGAAAGTAGAATAAATAAATTATTTAAATTAGAAACACTTTTAATATTTTTGTAGAGATATGAAAAATATTTTGCTAATGAAAATATGGCATATTGTCCTGACCATTTTACGAATGGTATAAGTCTAAACAGAATCAGGCTATAATGATACTACGATTCGAACCAAACTTTATTCAATTATAGATTAATTAACGAGATATAATCATATATTATTATACGTCAAACTATAATATTCTGACCATGATTGTATTAAAAAAGAACTGTATCGATGTTGTCCGTGAATTGGACGACTAGTAGAAAGGTCATAGATCTCTTTACGGTTCACTGCTGGTACTAAGCTTTACATTGTACCTGCATGAGCTTAAAAAAGCATAAGAGATTGTGATAATCTCATACGATTCATGTACATCATGTCCTGGTCAGGATTGTTTTGAAAAAGTTATTGTGGCAGGAATGTAGGATATAACGAAAAGAACCTACAATTTTTACAATCTTAACCTAACCTACCATATATTTTATAGTGCCGAATATAAAAATTTTGAAATTTTTTTTTTAAATTTCGTGCTATCAAAATTGTATGGTGTAAAACAGAAAATAACCTTTTCTATACGATATGGATTTACCAATAGTTTTATGTTTTTGTTACTTAACCTTTTCATATACTTTTCATGTCTTGTACAAATTACATTAATCCACTTGTCAACATTAAAAAAAAACCTAAGATATTCACTATATCCACTAAAATAATCTTTAAGCTTTTGAAAGCTCTTTTTACTTCATAAAAATGATAAATATTCTACATACATACTGATTGATATATTATTTATTAACCCTAATATTTTATTAGTAATACCACAAGAATTCTATATAAATTTTCCAACCATCCAGACTGTATTTGACCAAAAAGGTACTGTTTTTTATCCTTGACATAATACAACAATATACAGTTTACATAAATTACATCAAACTAAAAATTTTCATCTATATAACAAAAATGACTAATTAAATTTAGTGTTAGAGAGTTAATCCTTAAAAAAAAAAATGATAATATTTTGTGAAATACAGAAAGTATTTATCTAATATTATAGAGAGAAAAATTGTGTTTGAATAACGATATAAATTATCTCGTGAACAACAAAATTTTATAGACGACAAGTATGTATTTAACAAAAAGGACCCTATAAATGAAAATCAAAATTATACCAAAAAAAAACCATATTTATAAAACCGTATATACCAAAACAAATAAAACTAATACAGAAATAAAATATTCGAAACCCCAACCAAAGAAAATGTACAATAAAAAAAAACATTCTTTTGAACAACATAAACAATAGAGAAAAGCTTATCCTTAGGTTTCATCACCTTTTGCACAGGACGACCGTACGCCCTTCAATATTTTATTCCTGTGTGCACAATTACAATCTTAAAAAACACAGAAAAATTACATATATATTTATGTATATATATTTGTCAATATGTAGACGTATGTACAATTTTGTAGGTAGCTCACGTTTGGTTCATAAAAACATATTTGGCTTTTTTTTTTTTGTTGTTGAATATTTTGAATATTTCGTGATATTTGTCAATAAAAGTATTTAAGTATATTTCGTTGCTCTGTTCACTTTGGTGGAAGGGAAGTTCACTAAATTAGTGTATAATAATGTTGTTGTTGTTTTGCTGTTGTTGTTTATATTTAAAAAATAAAAATAAAAAAAAATTTATAGACTGTATGAAAGGAAATAAGGACAACACCAAAAATCGCCTTTATATACATTTTAAATACATCGTTAGCGATACTATTTATTATTATTATTATAGAAACAAAGAAAAATGAGAAAAGTTATCAAAACGACAACAACAAGTTTCTAAAAAATAAAAGTTTTTTGTTATCTAAAATTGTTTTACAATTACTTATTAAACAGTTTTATCATAATAATAATTATAGCTAAACAAGCTCAGCGGTGTTGTAGTTGTATAGTGTATTATGCTCTGATGGGGTACGTTACGGATCGGTTGCCAGACTTAAAAGTTGAATAGGATTTAAAAAATGAATACCGTATTAATAAAATTTGGGATTGATGAGGAGAATACATAAAAATCCACTCATTCTAAACCAGAATTTTGCATATTGGATACCTCTCGAAGGTTCGGTGAATTACCTTAGAATCGGTTAAAAAGTCTAAACCCTATTTTCGTCAGCCTGAACAATGAAGTAGAAATTAATATATGACACAAGTGACTTGAAAAAACTAGAGATCTATGTAAATATATATTCAAAACGATGATTCTGTGAATATAAGGACGAAATGTCGGTACATTTAATACTCTACACTGTGAGGCTTTAATGTCCTGAGGCATTTCGGAACACGGAAAATGTCACTAAAATAATTGTACAGCTTAGAATTCATTAGAAGGGATTTACATTAAGTCGGATCGCTACAGGCATAAAGGCCAGTTTGTTTCCGTACCATAGAGATTTCCGCGTGTTACAATGATAGTAACAGGTTACAATGCAATCCGTAGAAGCGCATCTGAAAAAATTAAAGTTTATTATCATCTCCAATATGCTGATTATCTGGTTAGTTGAAGATAAAAATCCAATTAAAATCACTTCATCAATAATTAAATCTTATTTTTGTTGGATCGGAATTCATATAAAGTTTATAATCTTTTCACATATGAACTGTCGCGCCATTGAATCGGAGGGGAATATTAGAGTTTATCAAATTCGATTAACACTACTAATTTTAGTGGACATTTTCTAAGCATAGTTACGTTAACGGATATAGAAATTACGATATCGAAATGCGTGTCAATTGAAATTGTATCGTTTTTGTTCATTTTGTTGATTTCCTTTTTTTTTTTGTTGTTTGTACACACTTAATATAAATATTTAAATGTTGTTGTTATAATAATAATGGATTTTTATGTTATGTTTTGATTTAAAATAAATATACTATAAAAACTCATAATATTTTTTTATATTCAATAATTTTCCTTTTGATATAAATATGGAAGAAAAATATCGATCTAAAAATGCGTCATGAATTGTGGTAATGGCAATTGTATAAATGTCCTTTTTGTATAATATTTATAAAGAAATGCGGATAAGAAAAATGGATAAACACTTTTTTTTTATTTGGTCTTCCTATTATACTTTTTTCTATTATTTAGATCTTTAAGGAGTTTTAATAGGATTACATAAAAAAAATTGTTCAAGTTAAAGTCCAAATTATTGTAAATAAAAGGAGACTAATAGTTGGAGAGCCAGTAATAGAAATTTCAACCAACAGTCATAAGAATGAAGAGGCAGACCTTTAATAATCATTACACATGTAAGGTCTGACAAATAAACATTAGTTGTCGCGTAACTATCAAAGAAATTGTTACATTTTTTGAATTTAGTTACATTTAGTGACACCTCTATATGTTGTCGTTTGGCGCATACATGTCGATACGCTCATACATTGGAGTCTTTCGAAATAAACTCCTCATATGTGTTAATTAAAAAGAGAAGAAAATATTTCACCATCAAAATTTTAAATTCGTTTTCAAAAAAAAATATCTCACAACTCAAAATTAAGTTTGACGTTACAATGACCCAAAACTTCAGAAATTTTAAATGTCAAAATTAAGTAGTACCTTACTTTATATGTTTATCAAAATTGTAAATGCGAATTCTTAACGTATGTTCTTAGCATCTCGTATTTCAGGAGTTCTAATACAAAACATATGTGCATAAGGCTATTTTTACAGATGTCGTACGAGTTTAAATTTTAATACGATATTGTAAAAGGTTAGACCAAAATTACGACACGGAAACCCTGCCCAGATTACAAAGAGTATACAAGCGAATGCATTATGTTGCAAGTAGTGCGTGTTGATTTGATACTACATTAATTGAATATACTTGAGTTTGAAATACTTTACGAAAGTAAATCAGTTACTAGCTCTTAGTCTATAAGTATTTACACCCGTATTAATAAATTTTATCTACAAATAATCTATCGTTGTTGTTTTTTTTTTGTTACCAATTCAAACAATCGCATAAAATATAATTTACACCTAATTAGGTTTCAGTTTCACAACAATTATAGACAGTTTAGATTAGTATTATTATGTAGGACATGAATTTTTATAAATCCAATTTAAATTATAAAGGAAGATCATTTCATAAAAGAAATTATGTTCTTTTTGCTACAAATTCGGATTTTATTGTATAATCAAAAAAGTTATCGCTTGCTATTATTTAGCTAAATGATATGTAATTAAATAATATAATGAGCTATAGTTCGTTGGAATTATGTAGTAGTTTTATGTTAGTAGGATGAATTAAATTTTAATTGGTATACAAAAATAGGTTTTAATTAAGGAATTTGTTGTCGTATATCTCGTTTAGTGAAATATTTTAGATGTTTGTAAAAAAATTATTTAGTATATTTTTGAGATGATGGAATTCAATAGCTTGATATTGATAATTTTGACAGATTCCAATCAACAAAGAAAATCAGAACATTCGAAATCGTGATAGTTTATTATCCGGAAAAATTCATAATGTTGACAAGTTTAAAATTATATCCAATTTATTGCTTTCTCACAATTCGTAGCTTCCTCTTTACTGATAACGTCCAGATGAGTAGACAAGTCGATGAACTCAGTGTGTCCGTCTCAGTGAATGAGAATTTATATATCTAAAAATTCTCCAACAAAATTTTATACTATGTTAATATTATTTCATCCGTTTATTTTGTCTTTGTTCGTTGTTTTTTACTATACTTTCAAACTTATTGGAAAATTACTGACCCATTTCTATAAAAATCAGAACGATATTATTAAAATCATTATGAATATTCTTCAGTGAATATTCTCATTTGGTCTATCATAAAATACATTTGAACTGTAAACAATAAATTTGTAATTTTATTATTTAAATTAGTAATTTTGCACAATAATTTAATAAGAAAATCTATTCTGATCAAAACAGGCAATTTAAATTGTTGTCATGTCTCTACTAATTTAAATTTATAATTTATTGACTATTTATAACTATTTATAATATTTACAGTGACAATTGCCATGAGTTTAAATGGATTAAGAACTCATTTTTGGTAAAATTTTGAAAGTTATTTCGTCATCACTGCCCCTAAAATATAAATTATCAATAAGACAAGAGACAAAAATAGATTTCAATTTAGAAAGGGAAAAGTTTTAAATTAGAAGCAGGACTTCAATAATATCCGCTGACCAGAATCACTTTCCATCAAAATCACAAATTCTGTATATCCAAAATCCATTTTTGCTATCAATAAATATCGATTTTCCCACCAATTTAATAATTAGGTTTACTTATTCCATTTGAGTTAACTTTATATACAGGATTCATAAACAACTATTTAAATTCCGATTTTAGGATTTAAATTAATTAATTGTCGATTTCAGTCAAGTTGTTGAAATCGACATTTTCGGTTGAAATGTGCGAATACATATTTTAAGAGTGGACAAATATGAAAATAAAGATCAATGTGACGTAATTATACGTTTATAAATTTTATCAATACTTCTTAGTTGGTTTTATCCTGGTATTGGTATTGATAAAATCTACAGAATTACTTTGCATCCAATCTAATTGTGTACATTGTCATGAAGTCCGAGTTGTGTTGAAGCAAACCCATCAATGTTCTTTAGTTCTTATAAATTTTCGTTTCTTATGAATTTAGGTGTTCCCGAATGTATTTTTTATATAATGAATATGAAATGGAAAGCTTGTCTAAATAGATCCATCATTAAATACTCAAACTTGAGATATTCAATTGGCTCGTCCTTAAAATTAAAGTATCCCATAAAAATGACAATAGAAGCTGATACATTGTTCTGCTTCTAAGAAGATAATGAAGATCCAATTTAGAGCGATATTAAATATCCAATTCCAATAATGTAGCTCTTAAAATTTTTAAGATTTTAGAGTTTCTAAAAATTATATTATAATTCAATTTCAAATACCAACAACTGTCGAAAGAAAATCCAAGAAAACAGAATCTTTATCAAAATAAATATACTAGAATACCAAATGACCTTGTAAAATAGTATGCTAATTGAAATCTCTTCAGAATATATAAAGTTCAAACTCTTATTTTATATTTAATGTTTTAAAACATAAATATTTTATGTAAATTTTAAATATACAAAATCAAAATTTAAATATACAAGTCAAAAGCATAAAAAAATAATATAACTATAATAATTATTTTAAAGTTAAATTACTTTTATATTTCTTTTTAAAATTTATTTATGAATAATGAACTAAAAATGAACACTATTAGAACAATTGAGAAATAATCATTTGCAGGAAGAAAACACTGAATTCAGAATTCCATCTTAAAAATATTCATAGAATTTCAAAATGAAATTCATAGTAGAAAAAAACTTCTTAGAATGTAAAATATGCTTTCAATTTCACAATCTATTGTTTGTTTAGTTTTTTATAATGATAATAATCATTAAAAAAAATTTGAATAGCTGGTAAATTTTATGTTTTTTATATTACCAGTTATAGACAAATTTGGCATTTATACTGTGGCTTTTAATTTATGGATAATAAAAGATTGATTTTATAATGCCTTAATTGATATAGGATTTTAAAGTTTTCAATATTTCTTTAATGGGCATCAGAAGAATTACATTTTGATATTACACGTGTTGACATAAGGGCAACGGACAACTCTGAATATGTTAAAACAGAGATTTTTATAAAATAGGAATGTAGATTCAAAAATTCAAATCTTTCATAATCGATTCGCAATAAGAAACGTTATGTGAAGCGAAGTACGCACAAAGCAAAGTTGTAAATTGAACTATATGAAAGAAAATATAGTTCATCTTTCAACATGTTCAATGGGAGTAACACAAGTCAACGCAAACCAAAGTAAAGCAAAAGTTACCCAATTTAAAATTAAAAAAAAATAGTGGCATCAAAAATTATCACATTTCAAATTGTTGCAATTGAATTATTTTTTGTAGATTTATTTTTTAAGTCTTCTATTAATTTCTCTTCATCCATATTTAAATTTGAGTTTACATCATGTGAGCTAAAATGTAATTTAAAACTTAAAATAAATATTCATTGTGAATTTATTATGAATAACTTTTACGTTGATTTGCTTCAACTTTGCTTTGAGTTGTAATATTTTCATTGTAAATCCAGGGTTACGAACATACTCAGAGTTTTTTTTATAGCATTTCAATTACATTTTGATTTTATACAAATCAAACGAATTTATCTTAATCAAATTGGCCTTTTTACTAGTCAAAGTAGTGTTTTCCAAGTTAATTGTACTTTTTTCAAATTAAATTGCTCTTTTCCAAACTTAAATTAGTATTTTTCATAGTAAAATTGATTCTTTTTAAAGTCAACTTAGTTTTTTTTCCAAATAATCGACTAATATTTCGAATTTATGTAAAGAGAGACAGAAATGTTATAGATTGTAGTGGAAGACAAATTCGATTTTGTAAAATATTAATTTGCCTTGGAAAAGCATATAATTTAATTTGAAATGAAGTCGATATTTATGATCCATCCATCTCACATTTAATAGACATCAACTAGAACAAAACACGTAATAAAAGCTGTGTGTTAAATCTACTATAAAATTATAAACTTCCATTTTTCCAAACGACATTTCAATTCATTCTTTACATAACTATTCCCATAAATCATCGTAAAAATATTATTGACCAAAATTAAATTTTAATTTTATTTTAAATAAAAAAAAACTTGCTAGATGGGTAATAAAACTATTTATGGTAATTTCGGAAATTTTGTTCAATGGGGACTATTAAATTAAGATTTTAACCAATAAATAGTTAAAAAAAAAATAATATTATTATACTACAGTGAAATAGTATATTTTAGTAAATTAATGGTTAAATTTAAATTATTATTATTTAAGACAGATTTCATTCAAATGATAAGAATTTATTAATTTTATTTGTTATTTTCAAGATTTGTTATTTAAAAGCTTCTCAATTCACTAAATGTGTTATATTGGGAGCGCAAAGTGGAATGAGACTTTATTATTATTATTAAGTATTGTTTGAAGCATAAATAGTTTAAATAGTGGCACTGTTGTACGGTCAGCTGTCTCTAATACAAGCGACAAAATGCACTTTCTAATAATTGGATTAGACATTTTTATTTTATATTTTGTTTAAGAATAGAATTATTTATGTAAGTAAACTAGTTAAATTTAATGTGTACAGTAGATTTTATCTTTAATATAAAATCTTTCAATATTTGATTGAATATATATGTTACATAATTTTATTATTTAAATGCAAGCCCAGTCTGGTCATTCACTGCCCAGTCTAATATGCCTGGTCATAAATATCTTTATTATATGTTTCAATCAACATATTTTGGTAAAACAACTTTTCCAATCAATTTTATCGATTAAATCATTAAATATATAATAAAAATTCTTAGCATTTTGAAAATTAATTAAAATTATTTAAACCGGAATTATAAAAAATACTATATTTTGAATATAAAAATATAATGTCTTAAATTAAATAATATTCAAATAAAGAAATAAATATAAATTAATAATATTAATATTTTTATGAGGTGGGTTTGTAAAAATTTTGTATTTCGGATTAGAGTTTTCAAAAAAATGTGCTATGACCATTGGCCTTTAGTCTTCATTAACAGTTGACATTCTTGTAGTTTACTAAGTAGGCAGAATTGTATGGTATATTACAACACATTGTCATATAAAAAATGTGTTTTACATTGCGTATTCGGAATGTTCTCTTTAAAATAAAGCGATTCTTATTGCCAGAGGATGATAATTATATTTCTTATGGGTATATAAAACGTATACGAAAAAAAGATTCTCATTTAGCAGTTGAATTTCGGTAAATATCGACATAAATGGTGACAAGAAATTTTACAATAAAAGTTATATTTTATTAGCACTAGAAAAATGCTGAATTTTTTTATAACATTATTTTTCCCGGTAATTTTCAGAAAAGCATTGTCGTAAACATTTTTATTGGCACGTTATTCATTACTACTTTTATTGGCAATATTTTTATGAGGGTATTTTGTTTAACAGCAACACAAACGTAAACCTAACCTTACATTATTTCTTTAATATAAAATACAATAAACTATTTGAAAAATAGTCTGAGTATGATAAAACATCTCAGTTTAAATGAAGCTTTCAATATATTTAATGGGTAAAAAGATCTATAAAGTTCCAAGTGTCACAAATTAACTTACAAAAAAATAGATTAAATCTAAATTTACAAGAGTTTTGACATAACTAAATTAAATTAATAAGTACATTTTCGTAACGTTCTTAATATTGTTTAATAAATTATTTTATCTTCAAAATTACTTCTTTACAAATGTATCAAAGTGTCTAATTTAGTTAAAAATTAAAGCACAAGTTTAGTCAAAAATTTATAAGCGGTGTCAAATAATGTATAATAAATAATACTCTAGTGGGCAAATAAAAGTTAACGAAAATTATGAAAATATACTTAAAAATCCTTTGAAAATGTAAATGGAACTTTCAATTATAAATATAAAAGGTATTGGTGACGTAATGTCGTTTTCAATACTGAGTAGGTTTTATATATGTTATAGGTTCGATTTAAAGATGATACGTAGATGTTCGTCCAGTTTTAGAATTGGTCTGATTAACTTTAAATTTAACTTCAAAAATTTTTTACTAGTAGGATTGATTATTTTATTCAGCTCAAGAAGACGTATCGAAATATAAATTTAACGACAAATTATAAAATACCTTAATACGAACTCAGAGATTCAGTATTCCATGGACCCATAACAACATCAGACTTTGCTGCCACTATAATCTAACCTAAATGATTATTGATAATTTGACTGCAAATGCTGATAATCAATTTTTAAATATTTTAATAAACAAATTAGCTTGTCACAATGAAAAGTTATTATTTCCGAACTATTATTCATCATAGTTAAGATAGTAGCTCGAAAATGCTTTAAATCAGTTCTTAAATAGTTCCAGTGTAGCTGTCAGCTTCAAATTTTATATATTATATTACCTATCTACAATATATTTTTTGCGACACTACAAGCCCTCGATAATCTTATTTATAATTTGTAAATAATTGATGGTTTTAGAGATTTAATTTGTAGCTCAATTCTTAATTTCATCTATGATGTAGCGATTTTTTATAATTTCACTAAATATAATTTTAGAGATGGTAACTTTTATTTGGCCGCTATTGTTATTTAAATTTAATTGATTATTTTGAAAATATAATTTAAATTTTTATTATATATACAATATAAATTTCTAAATTAATATTATATTTTTATTTAAAAATTCTTCTCGTTTCAGATCAACTCGTTATTTGATCAAATTCGCCAGTTACTCAGAAGTGTTAAATAAAATATTAAAATAAAACATTTAGAAAATATATAAAAAAAAATATTTTTTTATTAATTATGTTATATATAAAAAATTATTAAATATTATACAAAAAAAAAAGTTATTTAAATTTGTTTAATAAGTGATAATCAATAAAATATATTTAAATTAAATTTAAAACAACATAAAATTATAAAAAAATGTTAAGTAGACAAATAAATAATAATGTAAATATTGTTCGAATAAAAATATTAATTATTTGTTTGTTATTATAGAAATTTCTTATCTAAATAAATAAATATAATTATTCAATTATAATCAATTTTGAAACACAAATATAAAAAAATTCCATTAATATTTTAAAAATAAAATAAAAAATATAAAAAATGTTAAATATATAAATAATCAATAAATTTTTATTTAATATAAAATATATCGGGTCATTATCAAAAGCCATTCAAATTTTAATATATTATAATTATATATAGTTAACTATTTAATATTTAAAAATTATATAAATTAAATTAATTAATTATTAAAAAATTAAAAATAAAATAATTATATATATAGAAAATCGTTAATTATTTTCGAAAATTTGTGAGTTGTGGATAGTATAAAAAAATTTAATAGTTGTGTATAGAAAAATATTAAATAAATAAAATTTTGAGTGAAACGTGTAAAATAAATTAAATTTATAATAAAATTCAAAATGGGATCGATATGTCAGTGCAAGTGTGAAAATCTTTAAAAAAAAAAAACTATAATTACCGGTCAATTTCTCAAAATGACTGATGATACAACACCATATGATGATAAAGGTAATTGCAATTAATTATTATTAATAAGTTAAATATGTTAAATATGAAATTATTATGTATCCCGATCAATAAGAAGTTGCGGGCGTTTCGAAACATTTCTAGTGGTAATAAAAACAAAAATATACAAAATTTAAAGAATAAATTTAATAAATAGAACGTTCAAATTACGTGATAATATTCACTTTAGCTAGCTAGAATTTTGGGTAGGCTTTGTCCACTTAATCCTCTGAGCCGCCGCTGCTTTCAAAATACAATTCAAAAGCCAAAATACGACAAAATCTAAGGAAGAAGGTGAAAATAACGATTAATAAATTTATTATTTGCTAAAATTGATCGTTTATTATTCATTAGTTTAAAATTTTGTATGTTAATTATAAAGCATATTTTAAAGTTATTTGATATTATTCAATTAAATTCAGAATTTTCAAATTTCGTTACTCTACTTTCTCTGCGTAATAGACTACGAGTATTTCAGTAAAATTTGGATTTCAAATTTAAAGTTTTTTATGCACTTTATTATTCAATGATTTTAATTTACATATTCTATAAAATACATTTTACATTCATGTCAATTTTAATAAAACAAAAGAAAAACTTAATATATTAAAAAACGTGGTCGACTATTTTTTTTTTTAATTAATTTATGCTTTTTTATTGTGTACAATGGAATGACATCACTACTTTTTGAGATTTTTATTTATGATTAAAATAATATTTTTAAAAAAATACAGAAAAAAATTTAAATGATTTCGTTTATACTTTTTTTATAACTGGGATAATAAATTTTTTATATGTAATTACATTATATGCGGAATTTGATTTACTGGAAGTGTAACCACATTGAATTCACACTGAAGTATTTCAAGAAATATACAATATTTGTTTAAAAGTAACGACTTCTTGATTACTTTTTCTCTATAGTTAAGGATTTGTCACATTATTATTGTCATAGTTCTAATTGTTCTAAGTAACAAATTCTTTGAAAATCTTTGCGCCAGGTGCACTAATTAGAAGCAGTTAGAATAACTAAAGTATTGCATTGGACTTGACCGTAAAAAAAAAGAATTAGGTTTGAAACTTATTTTCTGGGTGTTTTTGAAGTCTAAAAACACAAAAAAAAAATGATGCTAACCTAGGGGGAGCAGAAAAATCGCACTTATATCCAAGATTGATTAGTTATTAATAGTGAAAGATTTTAGATATTTTAAGAAACCAAAATTAAATTTATATAATTCACAATTTTGATTTCAGCCCAAATGAAACTGCTAACTCCAATTTGTTTAGAACCAAACAAGATTACAAAATGGACATAACTACGCGTTATCTGCTTTCTTTCGTTAGTAGCTTTTATGATATGTAATTAATGCTCCTCTATTCACCAAGCTATATTATCTACTGCGTTACTGCGTAGTATTCCTTCTGATATCTTTATATTTTGTATTATCAAAATTTGTTAAGTTTGATTAGAAATGTTAAGCTAAAAATTTAGTTTAATTGTTTCTGGAAATTTCCAAGTTGCATACATAAAATTTCATTAGGAAGCAATTATAATAATTACGAAATTTTGAACTTATATAAATGAAATAATTAACTATGCAAATAAAATACAAAAAAATAATAACTACCAACTACATTCTACCTACACTTCGGATAGGATAAATAGCATAAAGTTGTCAGAGATTTTTTTTGTCTCTACACAAAAGTTTTCTTCATATTTTTAATTAATTTTATGGTATAAAGAAGAAGTTAGAAGAAATTTCAAAATTTTGAGGCCATAAACAAAAGTTTTAATTTTTAAATCGGTCGTAGTGTATGTAAATAATTATTTGCACAATTGGACACATTTGTATTATTAAACTACTTTTATTACTTACTTACTTAAATTTTAATATTTAAAAAATAATTATTTTATTTTGTTTAATATTTTTGGGAATACAAATTTCAATTTTTTCTGTTAATTAGCATAATGATTAATAAACAGATTCTGTTCTTGTGCTTAGCAAATAAAATGAAGGAACTATAGAAGTATCGGAACCAACAGGTAGAAGCCCGTTTACCTCACAAGAATGTCGCTAATGTGGAATCCGAAATAATCAAAAATCGTGCTCGTTCAAAAACTCCTAGAACTATGAAAATGTAATGTTCATCGGAAGGCCAAAAAACAATAGTAAACAAACTGCGAGTAAGATGGAAATGGAAATTGGAAGTCGTGAAATTATTCAAAATAATAAGATTATTTCAATATTATGAACTACTATAATGATTATATTATAACTATGATGAAATTTGGGTAAACTTTGTGATCTTAGATAGTTAGTATCGTTGAGTTTCAATCAGTTTAACAAACTTATAAAAAAATTTTATGAATTTATCCAAGTGTTCTAAAAATTATCATAAGAATTGAAAATAAAAATATTTATTGCAAATTTTGACCTAGTGAATAAATTATAAAAAATTTAAAATAAATAAATAAATTAATAATAATATAATAAAAATAAAATTTATAAATATAAATACAAAGTGATAAGCCCTTGAGTTTATAACGCTGTTAGGCGTTAGCTAATAAACAAACAAGTTTTTGCTTAAATTCTGCGATTATATAAAAAATTTCATTTTAAATTGAGATTTTGAATTCTTTTCTGCTCTGTGTCCGGATATATTTGTTAATAAACAAATTTAATCTAAACATAATTTATTCATCATAAACTTGATTCATAAATTTTGATGATTAGCTATACAAATTTTTTATTTCTGTCACTGTTTACTGTTTGTGGAATTGGACCAAATTAAGTAATTAGACCAAATTAAGTTTATAAAATGCATTTCTAAAATGCAAACTCTTAAATTTTGAACACGTGCCTGAAATTATATATTCCTGATTTTCTTTAGTTATCCTAAAATTAAATTTAATAATAACTAATTTTTTTTATTTATAATTTGGAAATATTAAATTTGTTTTTTCCGTTTCAACTCAATTATTTATAAAAATCAATTCGTTTGAGGTTTGAATTCGCATGCAAATAAAAATATTATTATATACTTCAAACAAAACGATTGTGTTCATGGTGTAATGATTTAAGATTATAGGACAAATTTGTTTCAAATTAACAAAAAATTTCAAATTAATTTAATATTAGTAACATAAGGTATAGAATTACAGTGATAATCTTGCGCAGCGTTTCACTTTGGAAATATATCTGAAGGACAAGTCGATGTAGAGCTCTATTTAGGTCTGCACCATCTAATTCTTGCTAAGTTTGAAGTTGTTGTTGTAGCACCGCTACAAACGTCAATTATTACAATTTTCTTAAACTAGGTCCAGGAAAATAGCCGCTTCTTTTAACTTTTCCCATATGTGAATTATTGTTAATAATTTTGCTTGTAGTGCTGAGTTTCTTTTATGATGGTCTTTGATCGCATTTTGTTGCGAGTAGCTCTGGAAACGTATATCCAACCATCTTGAGAGCTTAAGTTTGAAGTGCCTCAGGGCAGCAGTTTAACAAACTTATAAAAAAATACTAATCCACTAATATTTATTTTATCCTTAAATAACAACGTTACGTTAATTATAAATAAATGTGACTCTAATATTTATTGGGATCACATGAAAATTTCTACGGTAATATAATCTTCCTTAGATAGTCTTGCCCTCAGATAGATAGTCTTGATGATATTTGTAATTATCTGTAACTGTTTGACGCAGGATAAGTAAAATGATTTCCTAATCTTCCTGGTCAAGTGATTTAAATATTTTCTAATCAGATTCTTTCTTTTAGAAATTAAAACAACAGATTATTAACTTTATAAGACTTATACTGTGGTTTATTTAATTCAAATATAAACGATTTGCTTAGTATAACTGATAGATCGATAGTGATTAATTAAACGCTATTACATTACTTTAAATAATAATTAGAATAAATAAATTACGTTATTTTTAAATATTACGTTATGATAAAAAAAAATATAAATTATATAAATTTAAATTTCCATATTTGGAATTATTCCCCTTTTCCTGAAGGTGAGTTTCTTATTTCGATTCCACTTCTGTTCCATTTTCTCTTGTGTTCTATATTTTTTGATGTTGTCATCTTGTAATTCAGAATGTCATGTCAAATGTCAACATTCTCGGGCGCCTTGAACAATTAGTTCAAAATAAACAATCTCGTTGCGCATGAAATAAAAAGTAAAATTAAATTTATATGTGTTCGGAATAAGTAAATTCTTTAAGTTATTAATCGATAATAATTAATTAATATTTGATTTGTGTATTTTGATTTTTTTTTATAGTTTTAATTTCCTTTTATATTCTGTATAGGTTATGTTTGTGTATTGATCAAAATAAAAATTCAATGTTTATATTTTGTATTTATAAATAAAGTTCAATTGTAAATAATAAATTATAATAATTAATATTTTTAATAGTTCAATGTATATGATAAATAAATACACTAAAATGTTATTTAAAATATGAAGTGTTTTTTTTTTGTTTATACTATATAATTTTTTTATGTGATAGCATTAGTTATATAATTTGTTCTTCGCGATAATTGTCTATTATCGGTAATAGACACACCTTTTGTACCGGCCGCTTAAAAGTATTTTGCGCGGTTCGAACCGTAACTACGCGAGTTAAGTCATCTTGTCCGGGATGAACTACAGTAACGCGCGCGAGTGGCCAAAGCGTCGGTGGCGTATTTTCATTTTTTATGATAACTATATCTCCTACTTTAATGTTATCATGTTGAACATTCCATTTGGGTCGACGTTGTAATCTGGATAAATATTCATCACGCCATTGTTCCCAGAACGTATGGTAAAGCTTTTGAATATATTGCCATCTATCCAAATTATTTAATTTTATGTTTTGTAAATCAGGTTCTGGTGGAGTGTTTATAGCATCCATGATTAAAAAATGTCCAGGAGTAAGGACAGCAAGATCGTCGATATTTGAAGTTAAAGGACATAATGGTCGAGAATTTAAAGCTGCTTCAATTTGACAGAGTAATGTGCTATACTCTTCGTACGTTAATTTAGCATTAATTGTTAAACGTTTTAAATGATATTTAATTGATTTTACACCAGCTTCCCATAACCCGCCGAAATGGGGTGAAGCTGGAGGATTGAAATGCCATTGTGTTCCTAAATTCACTAAAGTTTCAGCTATTTCGGAGGACCATTGCCTTTGAATAATTTTCATTTCTTTGCTTAATACATTGTTTGCACCTACGAAATTTGTACCACAATCACTATGAAGATTTTTACAAATTCCTCTTCGTGAAGTGAATCTGCGAAACGCTGAAATAAATGCAGCAGCGCTGAGTTCGGTAACCAATTCAATATGAATTGCCTTTGTGCATAAACAAATAAAAATTGCAATGTATCCCTTTAAAATTGTTTTACAACGTCCCTTGTAGGCCTTTATTTCGAGTGGACCAGCGTAATCGACTCCAGCATTATAAAATGGACGTGCTATTTGGACTCGTGATGCAGGTAAATTTCCCATCAATTGTGTTGCTTCTTTAGCTGCTAATTTAAAACATATTAAACAACCTTTAATATTTTTTTTTATATTATTTTTTGCATTTAATATCCAATATTTTTTTTGTAGATATGCCGATACTAATTTTAAACCACCGTGTTGTGTTCTTATATGAGCATCTTGAATCACTAAGTTGGTAAAATGAGATTTCCTTGGCAATAAAATTGGGTGTTTTTGATTAAAAGGTAAATTTGAATTTTGTAATCGTCCTCCTACTCGAAGAATTTCATTTTCATCTAGGAAAGGATGTAAGGTAATAATATGACTACTTTTTGAAATCGTAATTTTTTCTAATAATTTTGTTTTTTCAGAGCTAAAATCAACATTTTGTATTGAACGAATTATAAATTGGAACGACTTTTCTAATTCTGATAGAGAAAGTGGTTCTGTGATACGATTTTGAACTGTAGATTTAAAATTATGTTTTACTCTAAAACAGTAAGAAATAACTCTAATTAATTTTGTGAGTTTAGAATATTTATTTAATATTTCATGAAGATATGAACATGTTATATTATTTGTTAATACCTTTATTGCTTTTTTTTCTAGATTTGTGTCATCTATTGCTTGGAATTTCAATTCTTTTATGATGGAATTTTTTAAAAAATCTGGACCATTCCACCAGATTGTACAATTTTTAATTTCATCTGGAAGTAAACCTCTTGATGCTACATCAGCTGGATTATCTTTGGTACTAACATGATGCCAACAATTTGGCGTTGTAAGAGATTGAATTATTGACACTCTATTTGCTACAAAAGTTTTCCATTTAGCTGGTGGTGCTTGAATCCATGCTAGTGTGATCATGGAATCTGTCCAAGCAAACGTAGCAATATTTTCAAAATTCAATGCCTGTTTTACCATTTTGATCAATTTAGCCAATAATACAGCTGCCAATAATTCGAGCCGTGGCAGTGAAATACGCTTCAATGGTGCCACTTTTGTTTTTGCTGTAATTAAATTGACTTGAATTTGTGCTGCTTCATCTTCAAAACGTAAGTAAATCACAGCACCATATGCTTTTTCGGATGCATCACTAAACCCATGTAATTCAATATTTTTAGAAGTTCTTGTTGTTTGTATCCAGCGTGGAATATTAATATCCTGTAATTTTGGAAGTTGCTGGCGATATGTTAACCATTTTTGTTGCATACCAGTTGAAACTGTATCATCCCAGCCACATTGTTGAAGCCATAACTCCTGCATGATTAATTTTGCTGATAATATACAAGGTGAAATCCATCCTATAGGATCAAATAATCGTGCTATATCAGACAGAATACTTCGCTTCGAAATTATGCTGTTAATATCAGGTAAATTAATTTTAAACTGGAATACATCTCTAGCTGGATGCCATTGTATGCCCAAAGCCTTGATGTATTCCTCATTTTCAAAACTTAATGGTAAATTTATCTCTCTTTCATTTGCAGGAATTTGTCGTAGTATTTCTTCATGATTACTGGCCCATTTCCTTAATGGAAAACCAGCTCTATTCGTAATATTAATTAATTGAGTTTGAGCAACAATGGCCTCCTGGATTGAATCAGCTCCATACATTACATCGTCTACGTAAAAATTATTTTTTAAAATATGAGACGCAATAGGATAATTGTCTTGTTCATCATCAGCCAATTGATGCAGTGTTCGGATCGCTAAGTATGGTGCGCTTGAAGTTCCGAATGTCACCGTTTTTAAAGCATAAGTTTTGATTGGAGATGCTATGTTATCTCTCCAACATATGAGTTGATACATTTCATCTAATGGGTTGATCCAGATTTGGCGATACATTTTTGTGATGTCAGCTGAGAAAGCTATTTTAAATTTTCGCCATTCCATAATCATACTTGTAAGTTCATTTTGTAATCTAGGACCAATCAGCATATTTTTATTCAGAGAATTTCCATTTATATCCTTACAGGAGGCGTCGAACACTACTCGTAATTTTGTTGTAGTTGATTCCTTAAAAACTGCATGATGCGGAAGATAATAAACAGCTCCATCGTCACCAGCTTGGATTTCCTTCATCTGGTCTAAATTTATATATTCGGTAATGCAATCAGTATACATTTCTTTTAATTTTGTATTACTTAAGAATTTTTTTTCTAGTTGCAGCAATCTGGATATTGCTTGTCTTTTCGAGTTTTTGAATACTGGCCGTGAATTATTTTTAAATGGTAGAGACACTTCATAGCGACCATCTAATCTACGCTGGTGAGTGGCAGCATAATGATTTTGACAATAAATTTCTTCATCAGTGAAATTTCGGCCTTCTAATATTTCTTCCATTTCCCAAAATCGTTTTATCTGGTCATCCAAATCAATTGACTGATGATGAACAGCAACAGTTGTATTTTGAGTGTTGTTGACATGTCCAGAAAGGATCCAACCTAATTCTGAACATTGCGCTATCGGCGAACCTGGGGGACCTTTTATGAGACCATCTAAGATTATTGATGAATACGCATCGGCTCCTAATAATATGTCGATTTTACCTGGTATGTTGTAATGGGGATCAGCTAACTTTAATTCATTTAAATGTTTCCAATTAATAACATTAATTTTTTCAGATGGCAACTCATTAGTTAAACGTTGATAAACGTATGCATCTAATTTTAATTCGAAACTTTTATTGTATTGAGAAAATAGTGTTAGTACCACTTTATTTTTGACAGTACCATTAGAAGATTGTCCTATACCTGTTACATTTACTAATGTTTTTATTCTTTTCAGTTTTAAAATTTGAACTACATTTTCGCTTACAAATGTAGCTTCTGAGCCCGGATCGATTAACGCTCTAAATGAGTGGACAGTCCCACTGGCAGACATACAATTTACTAACGCAGTGGCTAATAATACTCGTGCAGTACTAATTGGTTTTGTATAATATGTTTGTATATTACTAGGTTGATTTGTACTAGTTGTAGCAACGTTGGTTTCAGCATTAGTTGCTTGAAAATTAGGCAAATGTTGGTTATATGAATTAACCAAATTATGTTGTACTGTACGCGTTGATTGGGTTTGAGGATTTGCAAATCTATGTTGAAAATTGTTTTGTCCATTTGGCAATAAATTAAAATGTAATAATGTGTGATGTCGTTTATTGCATGTAAAACAATTTTTTGTACTGGGACATTGCGGCTTTAAATGATTGTAAGCCAAACAATTTGTGCATGCTGAAAATTTTCTAATCATTTCTAACCGCTCTTTAGCATTCATTTTCAGGAATTTATCACACTTACGTATCGTATGATTACCACCGCATATCTTACATTCAAAAGGTTGGTTTGAATTTGTTCCAATATGAAATTTTTTATTAAATTTTGGATTATTTATAGGGTGATTACCATTTATTATTTTATTTGGTTTTTTATATTGTGGCTGAGATTGTTCAACCGATTCAAGTGTCCGAAACCGAGTTTCAAGAAATTTCAAAAACGTGGACATAGCTGCTATTGTAGTACTACCAGCTTGATACTCTTCCCAGAATTGTTGGGTTTGGACTGGTAATTTAGCAGACATTAAAAAAACCAAAAGAGCATCCCAAGTATCAACAGGAATACTTAAATTTCGTAGGGAATGCAAACATTCATTCGTTGTATCTAAAATTTCTTTGATTGCATACGAAGATTCGAAGGTAATATTATGAAAATTTGTTAATATTCTAAGTTGTGTGTTAACTAAAACCCGTTTATTTTCATATCTTTCAGATAATATTTTCCAAGCGGCATCATAATTATTTTCTTCGAGTGAAATATGCTGTAAAAGTCGTGCTGCTTCACCTTTGAGCGATGTCTTTAAATAGTGAAGCTTTTGAATATTGGGAACCGATGTGTTCAAATGAACTAACGATAAAAATAAGTCTGAAAATGGTTTCCAATTTTCATAACCACCTGCGAATGGTGGCAACTCTATTTGACGTAGTTTTAATTCACCGGTTTTTTCACCTGCCTTTGGATTCACTGATGCTGAATCATCGATTAGAGCTTGCTGTAATTCACCACCATAATCTAGATATAATTCTTTTAGCTGATTAAAAGTTTCTGCCAAAAAATATTTGGATTTACAATCACCTTCTTCTTTGGCGGCAATAATTTTACAATGTAAATTTTTTGCTTCTACAAAATTTGACTCTAACTCCTTCAGTCGATTATTTATAAATGCAGAACGACGTTTTTTTGGTTCCGCCTTAAAAAATGAATTTGCATCAGCTTTAATTTGTTCGAATAGATTTTCGATATATTCGACTCCGTTGGCTAATGTTGGTGCCATAATTAAACTATTATTACAAAGTAAATATAAATTATAATAAAAACCCAAATTGTTTGTAGTATATTTTTTTTATTTATTTGTACAAAGTATTTATTAATCAATTAAATGTATATATGTATATATTTTTTTTTTTTTAAATAAACCTCAATATAAAAAACATATATTTTTTTTGTTTTTAATCAAATTTTTATTCCATATATTTAATTTTAATTTTCAGAAATAAATGTTTAAGAATGATGAACAAAATATATTAAAATTTTGTTACTTATATTTTGTTTAAAAACGTCAGCAACTTGTTTGATATTGATTATTAAAGTTTGAAACGATAACAATTTTTTTTTTTTTTTTTTTGCTCACTTCACGAATGTTAAATGATTACAACAAAATATTTTTTTTTTTTTACATTCGATGACGTATTTGTAAATTCACAAAATAAAATAATATTTGTGTTATATAAATTCTATAAATTTTTTGTAATAACTTGATAATATTTATATATGAATATTTTTTTTTTTTTTTTTATATGTATAAAAATAATTACTTCAAATAATTTTATATAATCTTGTAAATTTTCTAAATGTTTATAATCGATTTGAATATAATATAAGTAATATAATTTCATATGTTTCTAATTTTTTTTTTTTTTTGTCTCTATTTTATATTATGTTTGGTCAAATACCAATTACAATAATTTATTTTTTCTCGCGCCGGAATCTTATATAAATGCAGAATCACCAACTGTTTGATGACGTCAGATTTGAGTTCAATTACCCGTAGCCGTACACTATTTAATTTCAATTATTATATATATATATTTTAATTATTATAAAAATAGTTCAAGATTTGCTTTATATTATGACGTAACACAATTTATTATCAAGCAATTTTATATTAATATTCGCGCGAAAAATATATGTTTATTTAGGAATGCACTCTTTTTTTTTTTTTTTTTTTAAATAATTTAAAACTATTTTATATCATTTGATATCAATATAGTCATCGATCTTTGATATTTTAATGTATATTATATACATATGATTTCATCAAAAAAAATAATTAAAATTTACATTTTATATTTTCACGGAATACTATTTGGTTTCGCCGACTGTAAATTATTCACCTTTTTATATAGTTTTTAATGTTTTATAAGTAGTTTTACCGAACTATATTTATTTAATAGTTATTTCAAATATATTTTTCAACTATTAATTGTAATTTTTATCCGACGGTAAATTATTATATTTAAACTTAGTATTCTGTCTTTTTATAATTATATAGATAATTACTGACCTTATACCATATATACTTGAAAATATATGCTTTAATGCGATTGAGATAATGAATTTGAAGATTTTTATGATTTTTCTTGTTGCTGATGAACTTGAAGATTTGATAATTTTTCTTGTTGCTGATGAACTTGAAGATTTGATAATTTTTCTTGTTGCTGATGTACTTGAAAATTTTGATGATTTTTTTTTGTTGCTGATGAACAATTTTTTAACTCGCGATTTAAATTTTTTTTTTTTTTTTTTAAACTCGCGATTGAATATATCAATTTTAATTTAGAATTCTGATTAGATCCGGTTCGAAGGACCAATGTTTGACGCAGGATAAGTAAAATGATTTCCTAATCTTCCTGGTCAAGTGATTTAAATATTTTCTAATCAGATTCTTTCTTTTAGAAATTAAAACAACAGATTATTAACTTTATAAGACTTATACTGTGGTTTATTTAATTCAAATATAAACGATTTGCTTAGTATAACTGATAGATCGATAGTGATTAATTAAACGCTATTACATTACTTTAAATAATAATTAGAATAAATAAATTACGTTATTTTTAAATATTACGTTATGATAAAAAAAAATATAAATTATATAAATTTAAATTTCCATATTTGGAATTATTCCCCTTTTCCTGAAGGTGAGTTTCTTATTTCGATTCCACTTCTGTTCCATTTTCTCTTGTGTTCTATATTTTTTGATGTTGTCATCTTGTAATTCAGAATGTCATGTCAAATGTCAACAGTAACTATCAAATTTTATCAATCCATTGCGAATAGTAAAATTATTTCTCAGCATATGAGAAACTGCAGGAAATCAAGTTTAAGGATACAAGATTCTTTCTATCTTTAAATTATGTGTTATTTTAACATAGACTTGTTTGCGCCGATTCAAACAAATGATCAGTCTTTTTCTAAGATTCCTTGTATTAGGACTCTGGAGCTCGTGTTCAAGATTAATGAGGATTAGATAGATATTCAATTACTAATTGAAACGAATATCAATAAAAAATTATTTTTTTGTTAGTCTGTTTTAAATATTTCGGTTATCTAATCTACTTTCCTTATCAAAGAAAGTTCCTTATCAAATTTATTTGTTGTACTACCATTTTTTGTATATTTGATTAAAGGAAAATTAATTTAGTCAAATCATGAATAAAATAAAAGTTTCAATTATTTGTATTTTTTAAAATTTTCTATATTTTTACATTTCATTAGTTTTTCTCAACTTTAATTCAAGTTTATATAATATTTTATAATGGGCTGACCAGAGATTGAAAAGATTTTAAATTAGCAAAAGAAAATTGTTTAAGAATAAATTTAATTCTATATTTAAATATTCATAAGCCTATATTTATTTTTATATGGAATATAGAAGTTGTTTAGTAAATTTACCATGAATTTATATAAAATTTATAACATAATAAATTTTTCCTATTTAGTTTTGACCCAATTTTCATTAAATTCGTCATAATTTATTTATTATATGAAATTGGAAATGTGTTAAAATGCAATATGAATAAAATTATTTTGGTTTATACATGTTGGAGTTATTTCATAATAACGATTTAAAATTTTAATCTTTTATTGATAGGATTATTTAAGAAAAAACTTTTTCAAATAATTTGGTTCTTGGATTACATTTGATTTTTTATTAAATTAATTTAAAAATTAATTTTTTGTTTAATGGTATTAATGAATTCTATCAAAAATATCAAAATTAAATCTATTTGTAGGAATATTCAAAAATTGATTATTTTAAAATAAATTTTATCAAATTATAAAACCGGGAGTTGTCACTATCTCAATTTGTTTGATCCTTGCATACATCAATTTTGATCTATTTCACTTCCTCGGTAAATATTTTTGAAAATCCAGACATCGGATGATTAACAGGTAAAGTTGCTTCAAGTTTCTTCTTTTTGTAAAAATAAATTTCCTTCGTGGTTGTAGATATTCTCTTGGGATTTTTAGGCAAAAAAGTCTTATGAACCAGAAAATACTAAGCAAAAAGAGTTTTCTAGTTAAATCATAGGGGATATAATAATTTCCAAATATTTTGACTTTTCTATTGCAAAATTAGTTAATTTGACAGATGTGAATGTGATTATTAAATATTATTGGTCGGTTTCTGTGAAAAATCGTAGAATCGATAAATAAAATTATCTTTTCAATACAAAATAAATTTCTCAATCAATTACAATTTAATTACAATTAATTTTCTCTTTTAATAGTTATAAAAAATTTACCCCTTGGGATAATTTTCTTTATTAATATATAAATTTAAAAAATAAATAAAAAAATGTCTACATCGAAAAACAATAATAAAAATATAATTTTACATGAATCGGAAACGAATGGTCACCTAAGGAAAATGCAACAATAAAAAAAATATCTATGTATGTAAAGCAACAGTAGAAAAAAGCAACATTTTCATCAGATTAAAAAAACATTATGAAAATTGCTATAAACATGAGAAAATTTATATAGGAAAAACAAAAAAAAAAAAAAAGTTGTACAAAATTGAAAAAGGGAAACTGAAGGATGGATAAATATATAATTTTCTTTTTTTATTATTGATTTTACGGAATTACTTTTAGCTTTTAATGTATGCTTTTGGGATTTAAAATTAATGCGAATTGAAATTTCACTTCAAGCCTAAATATAAAATATAAAAAAAAAAAAAAATTTTATAAAAATATAATTTTTTATTTTGGTATTTTGTAAGAGTGATGACGAAAATTTTATCTTGCGGGCTTTAAGAATTACAAAGAATAGAAAATTCATAAATTGAAATAAGAATTTTCTTTATATCTAAATGGAATATAAAATGGATTCGAATTTTGAAATCCTTTTTCAAAATTAATCATAGAATCTAAATTCGTAACAATTATGTGCGCTGCACCATTTCTGTATACTTTTTATATGCAAAACAGTGAAGAAATACTTTTATTGTGACCATCAGAAATTAGTAGTGAATTAATTACGATATTTTTGGTATATTTGGAGGATAAGTCAGGCAAAGAATTGGTTAATATATTTAATTAGTTTGGTATCCTAAATCTTCTAACCATTACAAAATGAGGAGTGAGCAAATAATAGGAACTAAAACTCTATTTAATGAAAATGATTTGCTTATAGGGAAGCTTATATAAGTATTTCTTTCATAAAGCCTGGGCCTGGCCTACATAGTTTCTATCAGTTCAATTCAGTTTCGATTCTATTCGATTCAATTCGACTGCTTAAGTAGACTGAACACATAGATATCGATTACAATCGGTTAAATCATATATTATTTTGGTTTTGTTTTTATTTTAAACAGTCAAATTTTATTGCTCTTGAGATTTCCTTCAGTTTGAATTCGGAAAATTCCAAACTTTCCAAACTCTTTCGATTCGATTTGTTCGGATTCGACATATGTGTCCACTCAATCGATTTCCCATATATGAAGACGTCAAGTTTGAACTTTACTGAACGAATCGAAGCTGAACCGATAGAAACTATCTAGCCCACAGTTAATGACAAAAAATATATTTAATTTTGTTCAACTTGATCAACATCTCGCTTAATGGTATGTGTAACATTTTATTTTTAAATGTGCAAGTATACAAGAAACTTTGTTACTTTACGATGAGCAGATCAAATTAATTTCAAATAACTTTTTTTAATTTTCAGCAGTTTCTGATACTTCTGTATATAACATTGAAACCATTCAGTAGTCGTCCCAAAAGTACTAACGAAAATCTTTAAATTTGTCTATACAAAATTAAGTTGGCAATCTTGAAGGGATTGGAAAAGAATAAGAAACTTTAGCAAATTAAAATCTTCTTATTTTTGTGTATCAGTTTTCAAAAGATATTTAATAATTTCATAATAATTTCAATTTTGTTATTCAATATTATAAACTTTTCAGAGACTATTTTTTCCATCTTCAAATTTTAATTTAATTTTGAACTTTACATTTTTATTTTTTATTGGTTTTTTCATTAAAAAAAACTTCCGAAAATAAAAGTCACCTTGGAAAATTTTTCGTTTTTGAATTTTTTTTTTTTGGAAAATTTTCCTAAGAAAAACAGTTTTTTGTTGTTTATTTTTTAAAATATAAAACTTTGAAAAGCAATTTCTTTACCCATCCACGCTAACAATAAATCAAATTCAATTGAAAATATATTATTATTGACCTTGGTATCCTTGGGTACAGAAATGTATAAGAGAAAATTCATTGATTCAAATTATAGAATGATTTTTGGAACAGAAAAATGATATTTTTATTTCTTGATTTTGTAATTTTAGTTGGCTTATTTTTATATATGTTTGCAGAAATGAATATATTTGAAAGTTACAAAACAAAATTGATGGTTTTGTTAGAAGTTTCGAATTATAGTTCTTTAATAAAAAATTGTTTTTATATATATATTAATACAATATTTTTTTTTCATTTTGAATGATAATTTATCTTTATGTTGTTTAGAAATGTTTATTGAGCATAGTTTTTCATTTGTAGCATATAAATTCTTTTTAAATTAAAATTTGTCTTTAAAAATGTCCGCTAAATGAGAAATCATTTAATTTATTTAATTCACATTTATAAATTTTGTAATTTTATTTGAAGTCTTGCTTGCGCATTTTATTTTAAGTCTTGCTTGCGCGGAAAGCAACTAAAAAATACATAATATATTAGTAATTATATCCAATTGATAGTTTAGCATTAATAAACCTTGTTTTAAGTCATTGATGTGTAATGAATTGAATGATCTAAGGGTATTCACAAAAAAGGAAGTATCAGCACTCAGCGCCAGTCTATTAAATCATCTAACAATCACTGAGATGCGATTTGTTTCTGTAGAAAAAACAACCCTGTAAGATTTAACCTACATTAGTTCCGCGTAACTCTTTCATCAGTTCATTAACCGGAATTATTGCCAAGAAAAAAGGAAAAAGACACTAAATCTACGGGCAATGGCTGGATCCTAATGGATCATGGCGGTTGATAGCTATCGTGTATACCAGAACATCGGAGTAAGATCGGAGTAGTAAACATTCTGTTCTGTACAACAATCAATTCATCGTAGATCTATATAAGATGATGCAAACCGTTTTTCCTTGTTACCTTTTAGATTTCCTTTTAATAAAGTCTATTAAATTTGTTTAAGAGTTCCTGTTTAATTTTGGTGCGATGTTCCTCTAATCTATATTTATAATCTGCATATACTTAATTAGATGAAAAAGTATGATTAACAAATATGTATTTATAATTTCTTAATAAAGTCACTTTATTAAGACAGTTAAATACAAATTAATATGCTAATATTTTTCACAAAAAAATCATTTCGATATAACTTACTAAAAATCTTATTTTCTGGCTAATGTAAATATATCTGAAAAACCAGTCCAAACCTGAAAATTCGAAAAAAAACAATCTAACTTTATGTAAATGATGTAATATAAAAATTGAAAAATTGAATCTTTCTAAACTTTAAGCAATGTAAATAAATCAAAGAACATCACACCAAAACGAATAAAAGGATTATTTTTTGTTTACCTATGAATGAATTTAAATTATTGGCCAATGTAAACGATGAAAAAAATAAAATAAGTAAAGAAATTCCAATCTTTTTTCTCCACCATAAATTTAACCATTGACACTCCAAAATATTCTTCAATTTTCCTAAATTTGTAAGTAGTAAGCATACATATTTTTTCCATATAAATATTTATATATAAATTAGATATAAAAAGCAGTGATTGGGAACCTTTAACCGTAGGTAAAAATAAAATTTGAAATTTTGTAATTCTAAATGGCTATAAAATAATTAATTTCGGTGAAAAAAATAACAAAAAATTGGAAATTTGGCAGTTATACATAGGAAATCTGTAATTGCTTATTTGCAATGATAATTTTTCTATCTGTAGTTTAAAATTGCTTTAGTTTTACTAAACTTTATGAATTTAAAGAGGAAATTATTTTGTTAAAAAACAAAATACTAAAGAAAACAAAGCTTCGAACATATTACTGGTCTATTCCCAGGACAATGCCCATTAAGATATCTCAATATTATCTGAACAAATCAGCAAATAGTGACAGACGGATCTAATGGAATAAGGATTAAACGCTCCGGAGTTTTTTCTTTATGAATATGTCAAATTATTGCCTGGAAAATACTGTGAAAATTTATGGAAAATAATGGTTACATTTATCCGGAAAGTTCTAAGCTTCTCAGTATGATGAAATAAAAACACCTTCCAAACCTATTAATTCATATACATATGATATTCCTGCATGGATATTAATCTAAATTTATCAAACAGCTCACCAGTTCTCCTTCACTGATTACATAAATATATAAATGGTCAAAAATTTGTTATAGGAAATAAATTTTTATATACGATATTAGGATAAAGACGATATATATATTACATATATCAGTATTTTTTATTTACGATATTTCCACTTGAATAAATAATAATAAAAATATGTTCCAAATAATCGACATGATTAAATAGGTTTTCCGTTAAGCTTTTTTTATTTTTGTTTGGTTCTTGTTACAAGAAAAACATATTTTTATTCCATTTATTCTTTTTTTTTTTGGTATTATTAAGGCATATCCTTTTCCCCAAAATAAAATAAAAATAAAGTAAATATTTATAATACTGTCACATTGAATATATTGCTCTATATTACATATTGATTATGAACTTGAGAATTGATTAGTTTTTGATAATATATATTTGTATCTCTATATCTATAACATTATCATTTAAAATTAGGTTAGATCTTCTATATGACAAGGAGTATCGTATCATTTTTGAAACTGAATGGTATCATTTTTGACATTGATAACAAACAAAAAAAGAAAAATAAACGGAAATTATAAAAATATATTTATTTTGTGAAAATTATTTTTGGCACGCATGTGCTTTTAATTTTTGCGAAAGGTAAACATAATTAAATTAAATTTATAAAATATTTTTATGTAATGAGAAAATAATATTTATAGAAAAACAGATCATTTTAAAAATCTAGGATAAAAAATGAATTATTTTCCTATGTATAGCAAATTATTACTATAAATTTTTGTATGTCAATCTTACTTGAACAAACGTGAAATTATCTTAAATTACAACCTACCATTCTTCAACCTTGGAATAACAAGAAAATAAACTAGATATAGTCATTTACCACAAACCAACCTGTACCACACGGTTAATAACCAGTGAATCACAGTGTCCAATACAGTATGAAATGGCGGCATTCCATCGAATTAAGTCACCGCTTAACTTAATTTACTCAACGAATTAGAATATATATATGGAGGGAGCATAAATGTTCCATCTCTTTTTAACTAATAGTAAATTCCATATATCAAAAAAAATGTTTATGAAGCCGTGAAAAAATTACTTCCTTTTCTTCTGCTCGCCAACCTGTCAAAATCAAATCGTCTACCGAAGTCTTAAAAACCTCATATGCCATTTTCATATTTATTGACTATTGAATTAGGTACTTGAATATATGGATAGGAGCATAATTAAATCTGATAAAAAGTTTTTACTAATCGTAAAAATTAAAATTAAATTACTGTGTGCACTCTTTTTTTGATAATTAGATAAATTTTAGTCGAAACTGAGTTGATGTCCAACGATCTTTTCAAAACTCATCCGACGAAATTTCTTGTCAAAATATCAGCTGATAATTTTTATACCAGGGTCGGTTCTTTTTTATTTAGTCTATTAATTTTTATAAAGACAAATATGAATAATTAAATAAAATTTTAAAATACTGTAATTATTTCAATATTTCCTATTGTTCATGCTTCATAAATATGATTATATCGGCAGATAATGAAGTACATCTGCAGTCTGTGTTTGCAAGATATAATTATTTTATATTTTTCTATGTAAATATATTTATGTAAATTAAATTTTACTGCTTTGTTATGAGGAATATTAGTAGTTCTTGTTTTCGCTTAACTCTTTTTATTAACCTTTAATTTCAATTTTATTGTTATTTTTTGTTGCTGGAGGTAAAAGAAATATTTGATGCATCTGTAGTTATTTTGTTATAATTTAAATATCAAGAAGGAAAACGCATTTTAATATTTTTCTACAAATAATATTCAGTATTTTTTATTTACTTTTTTCAAAAATTTTTACATATTGAATTATTATATATAAATAATTCCATAGGCCCGGATTAAAATAAAAACCTAGTCCGTCGCTTATTACAAATTTTTAAATTTTGACAGGTTGGTTAGCAAAAAAGCGAGACGACTATACCCGGCGTGGCTTCAATTTTTTATCTTTAGACTCCATCCATATATTCTATATCGTTGAATTTACTGTTTCCTTCAGATTATTTAGAAGTACCATTCTAAGTTTCATTATCTTCTATATTGCACTGCAGGACTGTTGCATAGAATATGTTCCGAGTTCCAAGGAATATAAAAAAATATATTTATCAGTTCCGATCTGAACCGCGCAGCCAGCTTATTTAAAAATAAATTTCGTAACTATTTCAAAAAATTACATTTTCTTTTAAAATTTAATTCTAAAATTATTTTTATTTTTCTTTAATTAATTGTTTTTTTTTTTTGTTTGTTTTATTTCATAAATTCCATAATTCTTTGCTAACCAAAAAAAAAAATTAAAATAAATTTCTATAAGTAGAAAATTTGGTCATGAGAGTGTCATATATTTTATTTAATATTCAGAATTATTATATTTTACAGCAAAAATATTTTTGGTGTACTAATAAATTCATTTTTTTTTGGTTTTTAATAAAAAATGTATTTTTTTTTTTTTTTTGTTGCGGATTTTTTTTTTTTTAATTGCCAGTCCGTTTAAAATAGGGGTAGGTATAAACAAAGTACAAAATATAAATAAAAATTTTCTGACCAAATTAATTGCCTTTGTCACGTCATTTTAACCCCAACATAGCACAAAACATAATGATTTTGTTGTATACATATTTTTGCATATAATTGTAAAAATAAGCAAAATAAAAATCTATATTGAAAATATGTTTTATAGTTGAAAATCCATAAATGAATAATTTATTTACATAAAAAAAAAAAACTCTACCCGAAAGGAATTAATGAAGAAAAATCGTAAAAATTTTATTATTTTATTCAATTAAATCTAATTTTTGTTAAATATTTTCTCACTTTACAAATATAAAATAATTGAATATCGAAAAGTGTCAAATAAAACTATTTAATTATAGTTAATATTTTGGAAAAGCATATAAAAGCAGCTCAGTTTTTCGGGTTTATCAATTACTTCATTAAATGGAAATCATATAGTCACACAAATTCTTATTGTATAAACATTACTTGTAACCTAATTAAATTATCAAATGGTTTCGTGTTCGTGGTATGTGGTACTTTGATAGTACCTTAAGAAATTAGTAATTTTATGCGCAATTCCTGAGTTAGTAGCTGCAGATACTAATAAACAACATCCTAGTCGTACGTCGTACGATTGCAAAACATTGCTAGCAAAATATAACAAATATAACTAAGAAAATTGAAAGTTTTTTAAACCAATGCTTAGTGGTCCAAAACTATTTCCAATTAATAAAAGCTATTTCCAATTTAGAGCATAAACAAAGCAGGAAATGGAAATATATCAAAAATATCCTTTGATATCAAAAGCATTAAATTTGTCTTCACAACACGGATTTCACTGGAATGGTTGTTTAAATTGGCAGGGAAGCAGAGCGAAGAGTTAGCCAATAATCCATATTGTAGAAAGTAGTTAGTTCATTTAAATTATTTTTGGTACTTTCTAAAGTAACTTCTCAAATTTAACTTAAGTAGATTTTTTAGTTACTCACGTAACTAATTAACGATATTGCTTACATATACAATATAATTTAATTAATTCTTTTTAGTATAAATATATATTCCCAATTGGCAGTCTTTTCGGTGAATGTTTATTCACGTAAATCTGTTTAACAGAGAACTAAATAAAACATTAATTAAATTAATTTTGTATTTCCTCCAATATTATTTATTTTGTAAACTTTTAACACAAATATAAACTAAAATCAAATTTATTTTATCGTAAAAATTTAATAATTTAATTCGTATAATATTATTATTATTAATATATATGTAATTGTAAGTTTACTAAAAAGGACCCATTATTTATTCGATTTTATTATAATTAATTTGTATATTTTCCACCTCAATTATATTTACACAACAAACCAACACAAAAATTTATAAAAAATTTCCCTTTCATTAATATTGTATACAATATCAATTCCTGATTAAAAGAAACCTCTAATTTGAATTTTTCTTATACCTCTTTCAATTTGGTCGTACTCCAAGTTAGTAAAGCTGAAAACACAACGGGCGCAACTAGTATTTCTGTGTAATAGTTTTATACTTATTGAGTTATGGGCATACATTAATAGTTAGAAGGAAATTTGCTATATTTAATTGATACTGGAAAATCTTTATCCTTGGTCTAGAAAAGCCACTAATGAGCTCATATAAATTCAGTATTCAGTACGTATCTCTAGCCCAGAATCGATATTAAGCTAGAATAGTATGCTACCTTCTTACAGGATACCAATATATATGTAGTCACTATTTCAGAATCATATGAAACATATTCTTAAGGCCAGTCTCATTGATTAGGAAAAGATACTGGAGTATTACTTTAAGCAGTTCAGGCTTAATCAGTGACAATAATTTGGAAGGAAATTTACAATAAGCCGGTTGGCTGAAAGTTTGTATGTCATCCCTTAACAAGAAACTATAATTATATTATGTATAGTGCTAGACCTAGGCGATTGGTGCTACACCACATCAGGAGCTTGAATATGCCACTATGAAAAATTTTACAAATTAACTCTGAGATGAATTTATCAAGGTTTTCAATGACATATTTTAATGCAGGTAATTTCATCACGTGGTAGTAATATAATATGAGGGAAACTGTTTTTGCGCCCACACTTTTATTTATTCTGCACTTCGATATTTTGATGCAGCGTAGCTTAGGCACAAGAATTTGCTGTTTTTTTTAATCATCAAGAAACTAAACTAGTAAACTAAAGCTATTATATAAATTTAATTTGAAAAGGTTGAACTAGACAAACTGGCAGACAGACATAGACAAATATAAAAAAATTTATAACCTCACTAAAAATCCCTAAAAATATAGAAGTATACAGTACGAAATCATGTAAAAATAATTATGAAAAACTTATAAATTTTGTAATAAGTTTATAAAATGTTCATGTGCAAATATAGTCCATGTCTCAAAATAGTTAAGAACTACCTACATATTTATATAATACAGTTAGTAATATTTTCGTTATAATTTTAAATTTTTTTGTTTCGTCATCCATTTTTTTTTTATAGTTTTGTTGCTTTTTACTTACTGCTATAGTGGAATGTAGTAGAATCTTAACGCTCTCCTATATTTATTTTCATAACCGTGTTAAAATTGTGCCGAAATATATATAAAAATAAAGGTTACTTCAATTTTTTTTCCATTATTTAAATATTAACAAGTTTTCAGATGAATTCCAGAAGAAAATAACACGAAAATTTTGTATATTAAAGAAAGGTTTTCTTCTTGGTAAGTATAATAATGTTCTGAGTTGAATAATTTTTTCGGTATATTACGCAATGGTAAAAGAAAAAAAATGACGATGATGATAATGATTTTGGTGCAAATTGATTTTTTTTTTTTATTTTGGAAAATTGGATACTTTTCGATGTATGTATATGAAAATACAAAGAAAATATTTTATAGATTGTGTAAAATATAAACAGAAAATTAACTTTAAGCATTGATCCATTGAATAATCTTAATGGATTTAATTATAATAAAATTGTTATTAGTTAGTTTTCCCAAAAGTTGGATCGATAATAAAAAAATAAAGAAAATCTTTTATAATATACTTTTATAACAGAATATTTAATTTTGTGAGTTTTTTTTATATATTTATTTGTTAAGGATATTTCTAATCTAATATACTTATTTAAAAATGTTGAAATTTAATCTTGTTTAAAAGTCACCAATGGCGTGTGCTATCCACGGTTTAATGGGCACTTAGTAGCGGCCAACTAAAACAAGTACACTTTTAGTTTTTAATAACGCTTTATTTATTATACTTTATTTGAATTTAATTGTTTAATATATAAATTATTAGTGTAGTCCAGTTTTATTGACGAATTTTAGGAATTTTCAGCCACATCCTTCAAAGCTACACAAGATGGTAAACTTTCTTCGTATAAGAATCGGATAGTAACAATTGTATCCAGAAATCATACACAATTGATCACTAATATTTCTCTCGAGCCATATAGAGTTTTAGTTGTTATAGAAAGTGACAGTTTTCCATGACTCATTTACCTTATCTTTGGTTTATTTAATTTAGCTAGAATGTCAACTTGCTTATTACCCTCAATGTATTCTAAACAACTTAATATTTTCCTTCCAGTTTATAATTGGCATTTTTCGGCAGTAGTGACTTAGAATTGTAAGTCTTGGGCCTAATGTAAGTCCATTTCCAGTCATTTTTTTGTCGAAACGTTTATTGATACTAACAAATTTTATCATATATAATAAAATTTTAATATATTTTGTAAAATTACACGTAAAATTAATGAACTTATCTTAAAAATGGTTTTTTTGTAAAAAAAATTGACAGATTGACAATAGAAATTTTTGTCCTGATGATGTCAAGTTAATATATAAAGTCAGTTCTTAATTATAGTTAGTTTTGCCAGTTAAAATTAGACATTTTAGTTCTAATTTCTAATTATAATTAGTTCTAAGTTCTTAAATATAACTAATTAACTCCGAAAATTTTTGAATCAAAAAAAAAAAAAGAAAAAATAAAGTTCTTATTTTTAGTGAAAAACATAATGAAAATTAATAGTGAAAATAATTATAAATATAAAAATTATATTTTATTATTCAAAAGCATATAAAACTAGTTTTTCAGGACTTTCGAGTCCACTAAACTTTAAATATGTCTTTGTGAAAACTTTCTATTCCCATGGCTTGGTTTATTAATTAAATTATAAAAATTTTGGTATCGTCGGAAAGACGACAAAATATTTTTAAATAATGAATTTAGAGAAATTTTATGTGCTGAGATTTAAATTATTACAATTTAACTAAAAATAGAAAAATAGAAACATAAAAATTAATTATTTTCAAGTTTAATTAAGTATTAAGTTTTTCAAACTGAAGGGAATACTGAAGGGAATATAGGAGTTTAGTGTTTCTGACAGTGAAACTCTTAAAATAGTGCGTGGAATAATTTTCTTAGTTCTTTTCTTTAGAGATTTTTAAATTTCATATAAAAATATTCGGATTGATTGTAGTTCTGACAGGTTACTATAATTCAGCTTCAGTTTAACAAGTAATAAAATATAAATAATTTAAATTGTAAGATTGCGGAAAATGCTAACGGTTGTGACCAGTTTGTTGCAATTAATGTTAAATTAATTTTTTTTTTCCTAAATGGAGGAATACTATTGGATAATACAGCCTTTTAATATAGAACTTAAATATATACAACATCTGGACATAAAAGCGCAAGAAAAATTTTCTGAACTATCCTGCGATAGTAGTTTGAAAGCACTATTTAAAAATCAAATACCTGAAATTTTTTGGTTGTCAATTAAAAGAGAGTATCCATGTTTGTCTGAAATGGCAGTTCAATTTATTTTGCCATTTTCCACCACATATTTGTGCGATAATGCATTTTCATCCTTATTATATATAAAATAAAAATATCGCTCTCAATTGCGCAATATTGAAAATGTATTGAGAGGAGACCAGCGCTTTCGGAAATCGAGCCACAATTAACGTTAATTTACCCTAAAAGGCAAACGCACCCATCACATTAAAAAATATTTTAATGTTTTATTTATTTTAATACTTTCTATAACTAGAAAATGTTATTAATTTTTATTTTTTTATTAGCTGAAAATAAAATATTATTTGTTGTTTAAACGTTTTTTTTTTAATAACGATTATTTGTCAAAAAAAAATATAGGTTGTGGGTCGCCAAAATACGGCATTTAAAATTTGGGGTCGCAATACAGAAAAGTTTAAGAACCGCTGATATAGACCAGTTCTTCGGTGACGAGCAAAACTATTACCAGAAGATTTTGTCTTCTACTTGCGATAGTGACTTTGATCTGTCGTTTCGTTGTCATTTAAGGTAAGATCTCTGTTCCACTACACCTAGACCTATTTTATTAAGGTGGTAGTAAATAAAATATTAAAATATATTATGATAAATTGATTCTTGATTTCCTGTAAAAGGAACAATTTTTTTGTTTTTGGTTTTTTAATACGATCTTAAGTCCTTGATCCTAAATTTATAATAAAAACTATAATTTTACATTAAACTTACATTTTATAGATGAAACCATTTGTATAAAGTCACAGATTTTATTAGAAATTGTCAACAAATGAAATTTAATCATATCATATTAAATATTCAGAATCGGTCCTTCGAATATGAATCATTTTTTCTGCCATTTGAAATTTATTATTATCAAAAGTCCTGACGTGATTTTTGAAAAAAAAAAACTGTCAGTCTATCTTTTCTTCTTAATGAACGTAATCATATTGACCAGGTTCAACTCACCTGTTTTAATCAGGCTATTTAAAATGTAGTATTCAAATTTCTGTAGTTTGCTATACTGCACTGATTGTCAATAGTTCTTGTTTTCTTAGTATTTGGAGCATCCCAACCATTTGCACATTTTTATTACAACCATTTACGTTTTACGCATTGCTGCTTATGATGGGTGGCAGCTTCACTTTAAATGCATTCAATTTAATTATAAATTTAATATAAAACCTTTTTTATTTGTGAAATCAATAAAGGTGTAAAACAAGATAGTTAACAACCAGTCTAACTAAGTACGTTTTTTTTATATTAATCATAAATCCAATAGTCTTAGCGATTGAGAAATATATCTGTGACCTCATATTTCTTTTAACTGTTCGACAATATTGAAATTATTCACGTTTAACTTTAAACTATAAAATTTATTTAATGTCAGTTTGATTAAATTATAGAATAATAAAAACAATTATTTTAGTTATTTGATTTAAGAAATTCGTATTATTGAAATTCGAATAAAGCTGAAGTATAAAATAATTCTTTAAAATCAAATCTCAATATAAAATCATTACTCCTTTATGTGAATGAAATGTTTAATTCATAATATTTGAAATACTTTCGATTTACTAATAAATGAAAACAAAATTTAATTCAGAAATAAACTTTCATTAAAAAAAAAAATCAATAAATTCGTGATAAGACTACACTATTTTATGTTGTACACACAATGAAAAATATTATATCCTTTTTTATGTATTACATTTATATAAAAATATATGTTTTTATTATTACTTTTTAGAACTAAAAAGAACTAAAAAAAAGTAATATTTTCTTATAATATATAAAAATGGTTAATTCATGGCGTTACAGAGAAGCATCATATAAAGAAGATTTCTTTGAATAGATTTTATTTTCTTGTTTGTACAATGTATTTCATAAAATCCCACAGAATAAGTTTCGTAAAAGAGTTGTGATCAAAATATATATTTTCCAGAATTTCCAATTTCCCTTTCTGGTGTGTGATAACGTTTATATAAAAGGATAAACGTAACAAAAACAAAAAGTTATTTCTTCTTGTTGAAAATGAATTTATTTATTTAGGTATATATATGAATTTTTGGTCTATATATCGTTCATTTGTATAGTTTTAATTATTAATATTTTATGCTCCAATTTGTTGTTCACAAAATTGTCAATCCATTTTTGATTACTATAAAAATAATTATAGAAAATATTAAATCTATGATCATAATATTTAATAATGTGAATCTTTGGAGCTATCCAACTGTGATGTCACAATATATCAACAATTCTGGGTTTCGAAATGATTGAACTAAGTTTCGAATTTTAGTAGATTACGAAGTAAATCGAACATAAACTGAAATTTTTGCTATTCGGCTTATAAATTGGTCCATGTAGATGATAATATATGAATTACGATGACGATAGACTCATTAAAAGTACCTGGATAGCGTAGAATATACTTGTACTATAAATTTTAGCGACACTTCTGAATTATCTTTAGGGAGATTGTTTATTAAATATAGTTGAATTTTTGATAGATAATAAATTTTCAGAACATTAACAAGAATAATTCATGATGAATCTAGTATTGTTTGGGATCTGACCTCTTTGTCTTGGTTGCTTGCACACCTAATAAAATAGAATTGATCCATACTACAGAGTAAAGATCTGAATATTTTAAGTGTTGAGAATTCCGATTCATTATTTTATGATTTGTTCAAGGAATTTTCAATAAATAAATGAATTACCAATACATTGTTTTTGATTGAATAGTGATAGTAACAATATATTAAATCATTAATCTATCATATTTTTTAATAAACTTGTTCAATTAATTTTGTAATTGTTTTTTAAATATCTTTTTAAGCGTGCGTGTAATTACATTTATAAATATATTTTATTTTTTTGAAATATAAATCTTTATTTAGAAGATTCACAAATATTAACTTTAATTAAAATATTTTAATACGGAAATATTCGTTTTTTTTTTTTTTACTGTCTCCAAGGATAAATTTTGATATCTATAACTAAATTTTTGGTATGTCTCATAAGTTAGATTAGTTAAATAATATTTTTGGTAATAATGCAAGTCGCTCAAGAATTTTATTATATGTCCAAAAACTCTTTTCATCTAAGTTATTTTAATTTTAATTGAATAAGTTTGGAATATGTATTATAAAAATCATTTAATAATTAAGCATTTACACCAGTTTTATCTGTCTGAAAATGGTGCAATGGCCAAAAATGAATCCAAGGTCAATACACAAAACATGCTTTAACAAAAATTGTCAAGATTCAAATCCAAATTATTATAATTTATTTAATATAACTTTAATTATGACCAATCATAATCATTAATTAATCAAAAGCAAAGAAACCAAAACCATTTATTATATATAACATTCATTTTTGAAAACCAATAAATCTACAATTCATTTTTATTAACTTCATCTTTTATGTACAGGGTGTCTGTATTTTGGGATGCATATTTCTGAAGAAGGGATTATTTTCTTGGTTCATTATTGTATATAAATAATATTAAGAGTTCACAATATTTTTCCATCTAACAAACTTTTTGCATCTCCACAATTACAAAGTCTAATTATGTTTCTTCAAAAATGCTTTTTGTTAAGAAATCTCTGTTGCCAAAGTGTAATTTGTAGTTTGCATTAAAATTTTTGTTCTACGTGAGAACTCTTAATATTCTTATCTGTACGATAATTCATACTGTGTTTATTTAAAAAGTCATTCAGGGAACTAGAGTAACTAAAATGGGCTCGTATAATATAGGATAAACGTTTATTAAAATATTATCGTTTTTATATCCATTCGTGGTACCAGTTCCTTTAAAGTTTGATAAATGAAAATCATTTGATTAGACACACTGTATAAAAATACATAATACATAAAATATATTAAATTTCACTTTTATGAATATATATTTCGATTTTATTGATTATTTATAATATCAAATTTTATTTTTATTTATTTATAAACAATTTAATGATAGAATATTATTAGCTCTGGAACTAACAAACTTTTATTTTATTGAAACAAAAATTTTTTTTTGTGGGTGTAAATAAATATTTTTTTGATGATTATTTTATTTCTGTTCTCCCAACTATAAAATATTATGATTATTCATCGTGTTAACTTTATCAGGATTAATCAATCATATTTTCAATTGATTGCCAATTGAAATTTGTGTCAGATTTTGGATAGAATTCAGACATGCAATGTAAAATAATAAAACATTTAATAATCACATTTTTGGAATTTTAACTTTTTAATAGTATAATTTCCAAAAAATTTGTTTTTATGTCAATATTTTCATAAAAATTTGATTTAAATATTTGTGGTTTAAAAAAAAACCATTTTATATGCAAAAAAAAAACAATAATAAATAAGTATATAAAAAATCTCTCGTTAATTTGAATTCGAAATGAATTATGAATTATGCTAGCAAATCAATATTTAACGTTTTCTATCAATTGGTTTTTATTATTATATGAATATACAAAAAAAAAATCTTCTTATAGTGTTTGAACTACTTCTATAAAAATTAAGTGGGATCCACTGAAACTTATGAAACACAAATTTGACAGACATTAATTAAATGTCAAATTTCGAGAACTAGCGAAAACTTTGATTGGTATAAAAGTCAAACTTTGATAACTAGCAAAAACATTTATTCCACTTTAGGTATAACACTTGAAATATTAAATTTATAGACCTGCATTTAATATTCGAAGTAGATAACAATGATATCCTGGAATGGGACCATATTTTGTCCATTTGCTACAATAAAATATTTCGTAAATTCTCATAATTTGATCAATTAACATAGGACTATGTCTGTTAATAATGCAATCTTTGATAAATTGTAATATAGAAGTAATTATTGCTGAAGTTGTTGAAAAATCAATCGCAACTACCAATTATAAACTCTATCAGTGTTAATTTTAATAAATTTTTTGATTACTTTAGATTCTTAGGAAATCATTGAAAATGAAAGACAATTACAAATTAATTACAATCCATTAAAACTTTACTAATCTCTATTTTACTGGGTGTAAATTCATTAGAACTTTATCATTATATTTTTTTTGTACGATAAATTTATAAAATTAAATATATATTAATTTAATTTAAAAAAATTTCACAAAAATTAAATTTTATTTACAATTTCTTTTAAATTTCAGTTGCCAAACAAACTGTCGTTGAATATACACAAAAATCACAAATTAAACATGAAACCCGCCATATTCAACTCGTCAGAGAATATGGATTTCATCCGAGACAAAAAGTTACCGTGGAGGATGGGGATGTATTACCAAGAAAATTTGAACCATTCCCAGAAAATATGTACGGCAGGCCATTGGAGGAGATTGATACTTTTATATATGAAGAAGTAAGTTTACATATTTAATTTAATTCGAATATTATATAGACTCGAAAGATTTTGCTTATAAATTTCAAAGCTAAATTGTTCGCAACAGTTTGTGTTACAAGAAAAAGTTTATTCATAGTAAAGAAATCATTATAATATTCAATAAATGTTACAAAAGATACCAAAATCCTGGCATAAAATGATTAACATAAACCTGAAACCTGTACAAAATTGTAAATGAGATAATAATTTATTAAAATCAGATAATATATTTTAAATTATGGCACAAATATTATATTCAATAATTCTTTTGAAGTGATGGATTTTATCAGTTTTGTATATAAAAATACATAAATTTATGAATAATGTTATCTTTAAAACCTGGAGGCTATTATATACATAAATTATATCTGCAGTTGTAGTTGACTGAACTTTCATATTAATTATCAATTAAATGATATACTTTATATTAAATTTAAATTAAATATTTTATTTTTTTATTGAATGTGAATAATCAGGGCTGGATTAATCATCAAATATTGATCAAATTATAAAGAAACATAAGAAATTGCCTTAGGATTAAATAAAAATTTAAAATATTATTGGTCTTAGCCAAAAATCTAAAAAATAGAACCATACGTAAATCATCAATCAATAATTTCGGTATTAATAATCAAGTTTTTAATAGAATTAGAAGAATAGTAAAAATATAAACGTTTTTGCAGAAATATTTCCATTAATAAAGTCCAGGATACGTCGAATACATTCAAAAAGAAGTTCTATAATTTGGGTGATTGAATCATATTCAATCATATTCACTTAATACTATCTAAACATTTTAAGCTTCTATATATAATTCCTGTAAAGGACATTTCGTCCAATTTAAATATTAGAATTATCTAAAATAATTATATTTAAATGAATATTAATTTGAATTGATAAATAACAATTAATAATTTTCATATTTAAAAAATTAAATTAAATATTTAATAATTTTATATAATTTAATATTAATTTATTCTATTAATATGAAATTTAATATGATTAATATTATAATAATTATTCAAACAGATTTTCGTACATGTTTGAATTTATTTAAATCCGTTCATTGGTAACTAAATTCCTAATAAAACTATAAAAATTATTCCTTGAGTTGCTGTGAATAATTTCCTTCTATTAAATTATGATGTGCTCATCATGTAACTGTTACCCCTAAAGCTAATAAAATAAAGGTATTTAACAGAGGAATTTGAATGGATTAAGGGGAACTATTCCTGTTGGAGATCCTGTTGGACATTCCTGTTGGAGATCGTAATCCGATAGTTACTGAGTATTCAATATCCCAAATTAACTTCCTAATACCTAAAGCTAAACCTCCGGCATTTCACTACTATCATTGGGATATTAATGTGGTTATGTATAATATTGTTTGGAAAAATACTCGACCGTGTCTTGGTGACAATCTAACCATGATTTCTTTTGAATAGTTATATTTGTGAGCTAACGAGGGTCAGTCTATCAATACCTATAGGACCTTATTACATACAATACGAATCAGATTCCACAAAACCATACTCCAAATTTACTTATTTGGTATAATATGCAAATTGTTAGCCCCTAAAATATTATTTCCCTAGGATATTCGAATAGGATATTTGAAATAATTATTCTGATTATTTAAAAGTAATCATATTATATAATAAAATAACTAAATAACTATAATACAGTAATGGAATTTCCGAATTAGTTTCAGGAACTGAAAATTTATTGATATTAACAGATTTAATTAACAAATTTTGTAATAATAGTCACCAAACTTAATTTTAATGATTATATTTGTTACTTTTGCAATGAATCTGCAAGCAATTTTTTTTAGCAAAACGTGATTTAAAATTATTATTGATAACATTCTCTTCATAATTTTATTTTTTATTATTTCTTTAATAATATTTATTTAATTTTTAATTATATTTTTTATAAAATTTTTTAATTTTTTATATAATTTTACAGGATTTATTTGGATACTTTGTAGATAAAAAAGTTAAAAAATTCGAACACGTAAGAATATCAAAAGAAATTTTCTATTATAAAGCTACTAACCCGAAACTAATAAAATTATATAATTATTAACTAACATTACTAATTAAAAGTAGAACTAAAAAATTATATTATTCATAAACTTTAATAAGCGTTTTTAAGCAATTAAATATAAGCGATTATAAAATTTGAATATAGAAACGGTCAGAAATGTGTAACATCAATATTTAAAAAAAATCCGAAATACAGTGAACAAATAATGTCGGTTTTGTATTTTCCGCCCTCCGGGAAATATCCTTTTAAAGGAAAGGCAAATTTTCCTTAATTGTATATGCTATCAATAATTAAAATTATACTTGTTTAAAATTCATGTAACAAGATAGTTTCTGTTAATATGTTTTTGAATTTATCAGGGAAATTTTTAACCTTTTAATTGTTATTATCAATTAAAAGGTTAATTTTAATTACATTTTATAATGAGGTTGTATCTGATGACCAATTATTAAAATGGTTACTTTTTGAAAAAAACTCAATGAAAATTTGTTTTGTATAAACTTTTTTCCAATACAAAAATTATATTTGCGGAAAATTTTCAAAAGAATTATAAAATTTAATTTTTTTGGAAATTATTTAATAAAAATTGTAAATAAAAAATGGAAATTAATTAAAACCGGGAATTTAATAAATAACTTCTGCCGGATACGAGAATAAATAAAAAAATAAAATGACAGAGAAAAAATATTTATTTAGGACAAGAATATTGAAAATGACATTATTCACTAGGAAGTACAATTTTGTAACTTTGTAAAATAAAATCTTCAATAAAAGAAATTCTAATAATTTAGGTTAAACAGTTTTGTAAAAATATATTTCTTTACCTAATTTTATAAAACTATTTCTCCGGATAAATACTAACCCGACTCTAGTCAATGTAATTCTTATTTATTTTCAATTTTTTTAATATATGATTAGATAATGAAATTGGTGATGGGAAATTACAGTATTGTACAGGAATTTATTTCAATAAAATTTATGAGGAAATATTTCTCACACGAAGCCGGAAACTATTCGAAAATTGATGGTAATATTCCCCTTAGTGTGGAGTGAATCCACATCAATCAAATGATAACAATTCCGTGGTAGATAACTCAATATGATAATTTAATTCACGGGAAATAAATAATAATAAATTAATTTGATAAGCTCAAATAAAACTTGTAAATCTTAACCCTAAGCGATAATCAGAAATAGAATTTCTTAAGGACTTAAATAAATATGTTTCATAAGAATTTATTACAATAAATAAAACAGCAATATTTCATATATTTTATAGATTTAATGAATGTATCAAATATCATATATTTCATTACTTTCTTTTCCCGGAATACTCGTAGTTTTATCATCATCATCAATAACTGATTTTATCCAATCATAATACTGTGAAACTCTAGTAAAAACTGCTGATGATCCATTATTACATTCTTTGGGATTTGAAAAAATTCCAACTAAACGTGGTTGATTTGGCCAACCAATAATTAATCCACCGCCTTCATTACCAGCACACGGTACATTATGACCTTTACCCCATCCTTTAGTACACAATTGTAAATATTCATCTTGGCAAGCAAAAGTCTCAAACATTCCATAAGTTAATTTTGTTCTAGTATCATCAAATCCAGCCATAACAGCAAATTTACCATCTTCACTATGATCAATTTGTGAATGCAACATAACTGGTTTAACATAATCCGAAAATTCCAGAATAATTGGTAAATGTATTAGAGCAATATCATCAAAATTTGTTGGATGTGGTACAATTGATGATTCACCAAAAATAACTGAATATGATGATTCAATGTTACTATCATTTAAATTTAATCTTTTTAAATCAATTTGATATTCAGATCCTTGATTAACACAGCTTAAAGATGTTAAAATCCATCGATTATTTATAATTGAACCACTGCAAATTAATTTATTATCAAATCGAGCTGCATTTTGTTTTGGATGAATTGTAACATGATGTGGAAAACGTTTTAATGTATCAACTTTTATACCATCAATAATTCTTGGTGATATTTTAAAAGAATTTATTTCTGATGATAGTGTAATCAATAAAATTGTAATGACACCGAAAAAAATATTCATTATTAAAATTATTATTTTTATAAATTAATTTGAAATAATCAAAGCTTTGACTGCAAATTATTTAATGCTGAAAATTATGTTGAAAGTTCTTATATTTATATTCAATTTAAAATATTGATTAATTGAAATGTAAGATTAGCATTGATGAATAATAAAAATATTAGATTAGCGATTGTCAGATCACTATCTAATCCGGGCATTTTTGTACTAGTATTTTAAAATATTTAAACTTGATTGTGTCTCGGTCTGACATATAAGTTAATATCAGTCGGATCACTCAGTATTTCATCCCAACCACATACAAATCTTTATTTCACCAATTCTGGTTTGATTATTCACTCACTCAGATCTAGATAGTAAGCGATACCGGACAGACAAATTGAAACTTTAAAGCATTTTGTATAAAACTGTCTAGAAAAATTGTTTTTGCCAAAATTATAGATAATATTACAAAATTAATCATTAAAAATATTTCCAAAAAAGATAAAATTTTAATTAGGCATAAAAAAATATAATTATTTTATCAATTTACACAATTTTTTTTTTTTTTATAAAGTAAACAGGAAATTTAGTCTCGTAGATTTTGAAGTGGCCTTATTCTTTAGATTTTAAATTCAAGTAGCAATATTTTAAAATCAATAATTAATTTTGATTACGGATAATTTAATAGAAAATTGAAAGCAATTTTCAAGTTAAATAGGAAACGTTAGATTAATTTTGTAATTGAATTTCTTTAGAAATTGATTTTATAAATAGAAATTTTATGAATCAATGATTTTATGGAATTCTTTGTTCAAATTTAGTTTCAATATTCCTTTGAGATGATGTGAAGAATGAAGAATCTTGGAAATTCTGAAAAGTTGGTGGCATTATAACTTTTTCATTGTCAATCCTTTATTAACTTTTAAAATTTAATTTAACCCTCCATTATTAAGTTCTGTTTAAGTGGATTGTATTCATAATTTAAAATAACGTGGATTGCCAATGGGAGTAATTGGAGTAAAATATATTTCATTCAAGTGGCTGTAGTGCTAATATCTCCACTGATCCCAATAAAAGCCATTCTTTGTTTTTTAGTTAATTGTGCGATATTTGACGTTGTTTATTAAGAATTTACCAGACTTATGATCAGTAAACAGGTTTGACGACCATCATATATATTAAGTGGACTATCTTATAACTTCGTCAATACATCCATCTAATTTTCCAGATCTAGCATTGAAATATTTAATGTCTTTGCCTTGTTATAACCTCAATTGTTAGCTTTCAATTCAATTTAGGATGCAAATGAATCCCAGAAATTTGGTTTTTCAGGGGTTTTAATTTTTTTTTTTCACAGGTAAACATTTAATTTATTTTTCTATTAGGAGGATCTTAAATGATTTTATATATGAATATTTGAGTATTACAGAAATTCATGTATTAATACGAATTAATTCGAAGTATTGCTCGATTTTAAAATAAACTATTTTTTATTCACAAATTTAAAAGTTACGTGATTTAAATTCAAACTGTCCAAGATTACGGACGTAACCAACATTAAAAATTGTATTTCAATTCAGACGAGCATAAATATTTTCTGCTATTTCCTCCATACGGATTGGATATTAAAAGAGGAATCAGAACAACGCATAAAAACAAATATATTTTTTTTTCAAATGCATACATTATCAAGTCATTATATTTTAGGTACAAAAAATTGTACATAAAAACAGAAAATTCTAATTTCTAAACGTAAAATAACACATGGAATGAGGGGTGCACGAGGGTTTTTTTTGCCATGGGCCTCTGAATTTAGGGATTCCCCAAAAAACTAGCAACACTTACAAACAGTAGGACTAGTAGAGTCTGTCTTTTAAGTTGTTAGAAGGTTAAATTCCGAATTAATAAGTTTCGTTTACCAGCTTCAAAAACGGTTTAGTTGAAGTGCTTTAAAACGCTTTAGTTAAATTTTATAATTATAAATTAAGTTTTTATATAAATTTTGAATTAGATTTTTTATTTTAATTTCTGATTAATAAAATTTTGATCAACAAAGATTACAATTTTCTAGTATGTATTCATTAAGTCACTCGGGCGTTTAAGTGACTCTTACTGCCACTGGTGATTCATATAAGTATAAGATATTATTATTATCTAACCTAGTTGAGACATTTTTTAGCACTTCAAAATATTAATTTATTCCAATAACAATGATTTTGATATTACGTAAAACAATGTAAAGCACTTATATACAGAAAACGTAATTCACTGTTTTTATATATGGAAAACGATTATTTTCATTTGCACACAATTCCACAAATTCAAATAAAAACGTTTATGAACTTTTCAAAATGTTCATATATATATGAAAAAAACATATTTTTATGCTCATCATCAAGCTTTTTTCAATTTTCGTATACATTGAATAAAAAATATTCGTCATTTTTTTTTTTTTTTACATAAATTTTTTCATAAAAGACAAAGTTTTCTTTTGTATGTTGATATGTTTTTGTTGTTTTTTTCTGTATAATGGAGGCAAAGATAAATGTATGCTCTGGGATAAACAAAAAAAAAGTTCCTAAAAAGTATGTCATCGAAAAAATAAATTTTGTATGTCTGAGGGTTAAAGGAGTGATCATATTAAAAAAAGAAAATTATATTTACGCGGGAGATAAAATAATCAATTTTAACAATATTTTCTTTATATGGAGGAAATTCGCTTTTTCTTTTTTATTGATAATCCAATGATTTTATACAACAAAATATACCAAAAAAAAAAAAAAAATGGATCAAAAACTTTTTATAGAATTTGCACAAAAGTTGCAAAAATTTATAATGTCGAGAATTTTTATATTTTGAATGCACAGAAATGAAAGAATTTTTACGCTTGATGACCATTTAATTTAAACTATTCATTCAATAGCTTTAATTTATTTTTCAATATAATAAAAAAAAAATGAATTTAAAACACTGGTACAATGTGACCAACGCTGTTCTTTCTCACTGATATGCTATGACAACTTGACAACGCTGAACGGTCACTATGAAATAAAACACTTTATTCAACATCGGAAATATATATTTTATCTGGAAAGTTTGATTTATTGCAATTGTGCATCAGAATATGAAATATCGTTCATGTTATAATATCATAAAATTTTGGAATATACTAATGGATTGATGGCATATCTATATATGGTGGCACGAATGTTGTTTTCTAGGTGCTGAAGAGTTTGTAGATTATTTGTATACACTTTATTTTTGAAATAAGATTTTTTAGTTAGAATGAGTATGTCACCCGCTACAATCAGTCGCCGACACCAACAGTAGGCCACTATTTGTCTCATAGATTGACTAAATTTCGTTTTACCAAGTTTTACTGAATCTATTTCGTTTCTCTTACAAATCTAAGAATCCTAATTATATATAGGAATACTTGAATCTGTTCCAAGCTATCAAAACAATAATTACCTAACAATCTTAATCTGTTTCTCGTAAGACTAGGATAGTTGCATAACATGTAACTGACATCCTCTCTAACCGCAATAAACTCGACACGACAAATATTGTTTACTTTTGAGCGCAGTACTCTCGAAACCTGACAAAGAAGTCAATTACTTCACATAGCTTTATTCACTCTACTTTTCACCTCATCTTTTTTTTTAAAAAAACTTAAAAAAGTTATAAATTTTTTACATGCGCTTGTTCATGACCGTAATTTTAAAACCATTACACAATGAATGAAAACTTGTAGGAAATTTGATAACAATCAGTTTCAGATATTTTCTTTCGCTTCGAAATAATAAACTCGCCATTACAGATTAATATATAAATCAACATTTCCTTTTGGATGATATGATAAAAAGTGACAATCATAAAATTATCGCGCGAATGGGAGTAATTTTTTTGAGTTTCGATAGGTTAATTTCCATTTCTTTAAATCTGTAATCTGCAATGTTATTTATTTTAATCTGAAATATAATTACAAAGTCAACAATAAAATTATTGGTATTAAAAAAGTGTAAAGGTCTGATTAAAAATGTTTAGTGTTCTTTAAAATTTTGAACTAACATATAAGATAAGATAATAAGTTATGCTCTAGTTAGTTAGTAGTTCTCATAAAATGAAGAACAAAAGAATTCAATAATCCTCCACATGTTACTAAAGGATTATACTTTTCACTTTTGTTTGATTAGAATTTAAAAAAATGAATTTAATATGGACATTAAAAATTGCTTTTCATTAATGCTGAAGCTTTTGTTTTAAAAGATTTTTGTTTAAATATTAATTTTAAATGTTTTGATTTTTCATGTTATTTTTCATATGTTTTTTTTAATGTTGAACATATTAAATTTTAAATTTTAAAGCATTTTTGATATACTAGTATAGTAAGTAGTCCAGGGCTGAGCTTCGGTAGTTTCTTTAAATTTGTTGTAATATTCAAAAATATAATTTACAATAATTCAATTATTTCGGTTTAGCTAAGCTTAGGGCAAACTTTTGGTGAGAAATCAAATTACCTTAAATTGTAGACTTAAACTATGTATATAAACATTTAGTTTAGTTAAGCTTGAGCTTAACATCAAAAAATCAAAATTGATTTGAAAATAATTTCGTTTATATTTTACTTCGTTTTTTATGGTTTTTTTTTTAATTTCAATTTTTTTTTACATCAATTTTATATAATTATGAACAAACCAAAAATGGTGAATTAAAATAATCTAATTATCCCCAATAATTTAATATCAAAATTAATACACCACCTTTAAAATATCCAAAATCCTCTTAACTTATTAGAACATTTTCTTTTAAATTTTGGTATTTCTTTTTTGAAGACTTAGAATAACCCATAAAATCTTAAAGATAAATATATTTTTATAAGGATATTTCAGATTCATATAATATTTAATATCTTACAAAGAAAAAAAAATGTTTTTTATTTTTTCTACGTTATTACTAAATAAAGTTTCGGTATTATACATAATAACATAATACATAATATGAAATATTAAATTTAAGATAAAAATTGTATATATTTTCTGCGATATTAATATATTTCTCCCCTTGGTTATGTTTCTAGTCTATAGAGGTATTGACATCGAGTGAAATAGAAAAGTATATTTAACATCCTTAAAACTTCCTCGATATGATGTGATTTTTAAACAGATTCTATTTCTATAATATTTAAATATAAAATATTCATTATACATTTTATTACAATCATACAGTATAAAAAAAGGTTCCTAACATTGGGGGTAACCCAAAACTCGTATTATCAAAGTGCTTTCAGGAATGAATCGTGTCAGCACTTTTGGATCTCTACTACATCAGGAATGAATTTTATATTTGAATATTTTGGTAGAGAGTAATTGAACTTACCAATTTCTTTACTGGCAACAGATCTAATTACTAGATCACTAAATCATGGAGCCAAAGTTGTTAAAAACCGAAAAAAACATTGTACATAAAATTTTAATCGGAATTTTACCATGGACTTTTACTGAAGCTACTGAGTACAATTATGCATCAAGGAAAATAGAAAGATCCAAATTTGTGTAACAATTTTCATCCTCAGAAACGTAAAGAATTTGATTTGCCAAAAATCTCTTCCATCACAACCTCTTCTTAGTTATTCCATAACTACTAGTAAAATATGACATAAAATTTATTTGAATCCTAATTTCCTGCATTTTCAATTTATATGTAATGCTATAAATTCAAATCATTCATAAATAAATATAAATATCTTTGTAAGAGTGCATAAAAATGTATCATATAATAATGATAAAAAATATGAAGTATAAAATGTCATAAATGGTTAATGAAGAAACACTTGTGAAACAAAATTTTTAAGATGGCACAATTTTCTCTTTTCAAATTGGCATAATAAGAAATACCAGGGACGGCACGCGATATATGCCTAGTGATTTTCAAACATAAATTGTATTAGCAGAACAATATTATATTGGTCGCTACTCGTTAGATGATTAGTAGTACATATTACACAAATCTTTTTTTAATTAATTGTAAATTTATTTCATTTGTAAATTACTATAATGATTAATTGTCAAAGGCCAGATCTTTACATTTATTGATAAGTAAAAGTCTTCGAAAAATATAAATTATTTAATAAAATCTAAAATATACGAGGCGAGAGGCGATACACCGAAAGCCTGACCTGATTTTATGAATTTTATTTAGTTTTAGTGTCATATATATAGAGTTATATATTTTTTTGAAGTTCCTCGAAAGAAAAATAATCTTGAAAATTCAATTAGTAAAGGTTATTTATGTTAGAAAAATGTTGACACCAAATCACAAACACATTGATATTAAGTGTGTATTTCAGGACATAACATACCGAAGGCTACAAAATATGAAGAAAAAAAAAATATGATTTAAAAAAAAAATAATAATTATATATACTTTCCGAATTCTGAAGGAAAAGGAAAATAATGCTATTAGCTATACATTTTTTGACAAATTTTCACACTTTTTAAGGTCTGCTTAGTTTAATTGTTTTTCTTATTATTACTTATTGCATTTCTTATTCAATTGTCATTAATAAATATTCGTTTTTGCGCTTTTTTCCAGTCCTAAATTTTTATATTCTAATGATATTATGAGATTTCAATAAAACGCAGAAGCCGAAAATAATCATAAAGCCTCAATGCTTAGTAATTTAAAAATAATTAGAAGCAACATTATTCATAAACATTTTCATTAGCTCTTTTCTTTATGCTTGGTAAAATCAATGTCGACCTCTTAATTTAACAAAGTTATTCTATCAAGAAATAAAATATTATTTTTTTAGTTAGTTCCTCTTTAATGTCACACCTATTTAACAATATTTATGGGATATCAAAAAAAAAAAAAAACGCCTTTAAGGAAGCTTTTTGAACCTTTTTAGTTAGGATTGAATGCCTGAAGCTGTCGTAAAAACCTTTTTTTTTATTCAAACAATATGCCTAGTTCTTTCTGGTAATAATGTCTACTAAAATATAAAGAATTACCGACTGAGAAAATGTCGAATGATAAAATACAGCGAAAATTGATAATATGAAAAAGAATTCTGACAAAAATGTCAACTCAAAGTTAGATAAAAGAAGACAGAGAAAATATTAAACTTTTTCATAATATGGTACCATAAAATAGAATTATCCGATCTTGAAAAACTTTTGAAATATCTATAAGTCAACATTTCTCAGTTCCACATTTTATGACTCAATATTATTTTAATAAAATCCAATGTCAGTCATTTTTTTAAATATAATCATCTGTCCGCATCGGTCCATAATTTCCGAATCAACATTTTGTCAGAATTTATCAAAACTAAATAATAGAAAATTTAAATCATTTTAAATTTTTCATCTTTTATTAATTTTTAGTTATTTTATTTATTTTATGTGACCATCGATGTTTAAGTTTCCATTTATTTATTATTGATATTTCTATGTTTCTATAATATTTTGCATAAATTACACCTGCTAAATATCTCATTAACTATTTAAATGTAGGTAGATACAAATATAAAATGGTAAGAAATTTCGAAAAAAAAGCAAAAGAAAATTTTTATTAAACAATAAAATTTATCGTTTATAGAAAAATCTTATGTGATTTATAGACTTCAAACACACGACAATTAATATTTATATATGCATACAAATCAGTGGTAATATGTAAGAGTCGTTTAAGTCAACTTTTGTGAAGATTTATATTTTTCCATATTATTATTCTTTTACTTCTAATCTAATTTTTGAGCTATTACAAATTATTAATATTCGCTGTACTTTTTTAGTTATGTTTAAAAGCATTTTAACTTAAGTAATTTTTAATTAGAAATTCTTCTAAAGTAACAGCTTATTTCAAAGATGTTACCAAGGTAAATTTTTTTTTTTTTAAACAAAATCGTAGTAATTCATAACCTAGAATTGGTAAAATAACTTAATTCAATATAAGATATTATTTCCGGTATGCAAAACAGAACTTTCACAATTTTCAGTCAACATAAGGTATTTTACTAAATTACATTTTTATGATAAATATTTCTCTAAAACATTCTAAGTTTTTTGAAGTTCTTTTTAAAAGTTTTAATAACTTTTATTATAGTTGTAATTACTGTAATTAAATTCGACATAATTACCGCCACATATATCGAAATTTGGTTGATATTGCGTTTATACTTCATTTTCACACCTAAACCCTGAACATTTTCAAATTTACACTCTTGCATGTTACCATTGCCACAGAAATTATATCTATAGCGAGATATAGCTATATACAGACAGATTACAGAGATTTTCCATAAACGCGTGTTTATTAAAAGCCTACTTCTTTCTATATATAATAACCTAAATCCTACATAGACGACATTTATTGCCAAAGTATATGTGTATCTTTTATTATAACCAAACATTAATTGGGGATAAATTAATTCATATAAACATTTATATTATTATATATTTTAATTTCAATAAAACTAACTATAAAAATGGATGGAAAATTTTATATTTATATGAAGATTTGCTGCTTTAAGACATTTTTTAAGAAGCAACATAATATACATATATAAATAAGGATCTCTGATATAAATTCTGTTAGTTTATTGTCTTGTGAAATAATAATTATGGGTATTAATTCTAATATGATTAGGGTATAAAGTTTTAAATAGTTTTTAAGTACACAATTAATTGTAATTTTATATATATAGGGTTTTATAATATATGAATGATAGGTGAATTAATATTAAGGATGATGTTTTACGCTAAAAAATAAGGACTATTTCGTATTAATACCAAAATATAACAAGTTTTGCTGTAGACACAGAGCTGAATTTATAATCAGATGTCACTCAAATGCTCATTGAATTATAGTACACAATTAAAAACTATTTATAATGAATTAAGATTTTACGGCAAATTTTTTGAAGTTTTAGTTCAATTTCTGGGCTATAAGTTTAAGATTTGATTAATTTATACTACAGATATATTTACTGGTAACTTGGACTAAGACAGAGTCGATTATTCGATTGCTATTATTTGAATAAAATAAATAGAATAAACATAAAACAAATGTAAAGAATATGAGAAACTTGTGTAAAAGATATAAGCTATATCAGGAAAGTTCTAGGCCTCCATAGAAATCCAGACATTGACTTACTATATATTAGTAAATTTATATTATGTAACACAAAGCTGTTCTGGAGTAACCCCAATGCTAAACACTCGAGAAATATTCTAAATATGACCAAACCCATGTTCAGACTGTACACAGGAATAGTTACGGGGTATTTACTATATTACGTACACATTGCCGTGTGCGACTAAGACTGACAACGGAAACCGCTTGTAGAGGTTGTGTTGAGGATGACTGAACAATTGTACCATCTTTTATGTCACTGATTAAAAATTATCGGTTTTTAATTTGCAGGAGATTTAATAGAAGTAAGCAACCTGATAAACTGAATTAAAGAAGTGGGATGGGAAACGTTTTGTAAGGGGGTACAAAGAGCCGTATGCTGTAGGTACGAGGTTTGGCCGCTTCCATTCCCCTTTTCTCAAACCAACCAATCATATATTAATAAAGATAATTTATTTAGTTACCAGTGCTGAAAGTCTGGATTTTCTATAACAAAAACTCTTTTATAATATCTAATCTAATCTAACGTATCCGGTGATGACAGCTGATTAGTTCAGGATCATTTTATTCAAATTCTATATTTGGATTTTATTGTTTTGCCTTCTGTTCTGTTACGGAAAAAGGATTTCAATTATTCAAATTTGTTATATGTATATAAAATATAAAGGATAATTTATCTTTTTCTTTTAAATATTTTTCTAATTTACCATTACAGATAAGTTTCGGTTATATTATATTTCTTTGATCTGGGGTATATTACCTTTGGGTATATTATTTTAAATTATACTTGCAAAGACAGTTTTGTTTCCCAGTTTTCCACTAATTAAAATACTTCAATATTTTTGGTATCAGTTCATAAACATAAATGTATATCGTATATATAATCATAATTTTTGTCAATATAACCTTAAACACAAACCTTTTTAAATAAATTTTGCTATACATATATAAAAATGGAAAATAAAATATATATTTTCATAAATTTATTTTTTATTTCTTATTGACCTTCTTGTTTGTTATTATATTTCATCATCATCATCCACAATATCACCTTCTACTATATATGTATGTATATAATATTTAACAACTTTTAGCCAAAAAATCACTAGATCCTTATCCAAATTCAACAATTTAATGGTATTTTTTTATATAACCAATTCCCATTCTTCCTAATTTTTTATTAAATATCCTTTTTTTCTATCAGTATACATCACATTTATCTCTCAAGGGTAACAGCAACAACAGGAAAAAAATATGTTTATTTTGCTTTTGTGGGTACCGTTCCATATAAAATGGGTCACGCAGCCAGTACTAATTCTGCAGTAGTTTTATATTAATGAGCTACTTTACGATAATCTATAAAAACATTCTAGATCTCGATCAAGTGTTTTAAATATAGTTTACTTTCAGCGTAATCTAGCGGTGGAAATGAAAAAATATTTTTTCCGATAGGTCCTTCCAAACATAAATTATAGAACAAATATTTCGCAAAACAATTTATTTTAAACATATTTAAACTGTAGCTCCACATAGCGGATAATAGTTAAAAATAAACTGCTGTCAGTTTTCATTAAAAAGAGCATGTTCAATTTACTGCGGCTAAGTTTCAAATTTACGTCTATATGATGTTAATCTTCAAACATTTCAAATGCGTGATCTGTCAATGAATCTATACATCATTGGCAGATCACGCATTAAGTGTAGGCTATATAGTTTCGATCGGTTCAGTTTCGGTTCGTTCAGTAAAGTTCAAATTTGACGTCTTAATATATTTTGTATGGGAAATCAATTGAGTGAACACATAGGTCGAATTGGAACGAATCGAACAGTTTGGAACTATTGGAATTTTGCGATTCCAAACTAAAGAAAATCTCAAGAGGAATAAAATTTGACAGTTAAAAAAAAAAAGAAAAAGATAATACTATGTGATTTAATCCATTGCATTCGATAGCCATATGTTCACTTTATTTAACCAGTCCAGTCGAATCGAATGGAATCTAAACTGAACTTAACTGATAGAAACTAGGTCACGTAGCCCGCAGCCTTTATGTTAAATAACGATGTGAAAATTTAACGACAGACGAAAGATAAACGTCAGACAAAAGATTTTCTTTAATTTCTTCAAACTAATAAATTTATTGTTTCTCATAAAAAGCCCTAAAATAATTTATCAATTCACAGAAAAAAAAGCTTAAAACGCCTACTCAATATGGATATTTTAGAGTAAGGATATAATAACAAAATATAAAAAAAAAAAACATTTTTATTTAACATTTTGTACACAGATTTAAAATAGAATATATTTTTCTTCAATATTTTTTACCCATTCAATTTTTGTTTCATTGGTTCGTTTTTTTTACGTAAAGTTATTTACCAACCATATAAAATATATCTCTTAAAACTGTTAGTATTACCCACCATTACAATTTATATATATATTAAACATTACGTAACGACTAACGAGATATTTAAATATATATCCATTTTACGGAACTAATATTATCCATAGTAAAAATTTAAAATTTGTTTAATGGATTTGGTAACCTTATAGCAAATACATTAAACAGAGACACCGCCCGAAGCTAGCATATTACATATGTATGTAAATATTATATGTACACCTGTATATTTATCTGTACTCTATAGTTATGTCTATACATAACATATGTATATAGAGTGATGTGAAAGATGTTTGAGCATTAAAATATCAAGTAAGGTTTTTTTTCTGGTAATAATTTTTTCTACTTTAGTTGGGTGGGTAATATTTTTCCATTTTTATTTTTTTTAGTTTCTTTTAAGTTTATGTGATGGAAATTTTTTTTATACATATACGAAATGTTTCTGGTTAAAATGTAAACCAGTTAAACATAATTATTATTAATATGGGTTTGTACATACGGTATATGCAAAAAATTTAAAGATTAACTACAAATATTTGAATAATCAAAAATAATAGAATCCGTAAATAAATCTTAAATTATTTTAACCATAGTTTTAATCCTGCTTAAGCATACGAAATTATGTTATATATTAAAAAGAGGACTTTTATGTACTACAATAGAATTTTGCGGATTAACACTCTTATACAGCCTGAGGGAAGCCTAAAGCTACTGATAACTTGTTAATTAGAGTGTTTTGTGACGCTGGAACTACAATTTCAGTTTTTCCTTAGAGAATACTTTTACTTGTAGATAGGTGGTCGTGGTCGTATCTGTCATCCTTTTTCTACTACTTTAGTTCAAAAACTTAATTGTTCAATTTCTAATGGCTTGAATAAACAGGTGGCAACGTACGTAGGGGGTAGGAGTTCTTTTCAGAACTGTGAACCCTTTTTTTTGGTTGGCTCTTAGTACAAGCTTTAATGTTTTGTTTTCCTAATTATTTTATTTTTATTTTACTGCTTGTATTAAGCAATAGTGTCTAATTAACATTTGTTTGTCTTCGGTGATGGTAACACCAAAGCTTAATCAATTACGGATACTAAATTTTTTCTCAGCATGTGAGAAAGTGCAAGAAATTAAGCTTAAGGATATTAGATATTTTTCTTAATTAAATGTTTAACATAGCTTCCTAACATAGCTTTACTAACACAATATCTTTCCTTATTATACTTGATTTCGCTGATCCAAACAAATTATCTATCTCTATCCCAGGTACTCATTTTCTTGTCAAGGGATTATGTTAAGTCGAAGGATTTCGTAATTGCAGCAAAATTGAGGAATTTTAGTATAGAAAATTGTATAGTTAAATGTATCTTTTTAAAATTGTATCTATTTATAATCCGATATTTCCAATAATTTCAATTTGTATCGAAAAATATTGATAAAATATGCCATTAGATAAAAATTGTATATAGTATATACAAAATTTGTATCTTTAAATAGGTCACAACATAAAATAGAGCTTTCTATGCTATGACAAATTTCGAATATCCTTAAATCCTGAATGGAAATTTCTTAAAATATAAATAACCAATTTTCCATAACAAAAAAAAATTATTTTATTTCATTTTAATATATTTTCCTGTGGGTAATTTTTTTATTTATTTAAATTCTTTATTTGATTTCATTATACCTGAACTACTACTGCTAACTATGGTCAACAAAACTCATTTATTAATAATTTAATTGATTTCCTAGAATAAAAATTTTTATACAGTAATATTTGTAAACTGTAATAATGTAATTTTTGCTCATTTAAAATTTCATTTGTTGGGTTGGTAGTTGGAGTATGTCGAAGAAGGATTAAAAATAAGTATTTTTATATATTTATATATTTCTATGCGTGTAACACGCAAATTACTATATAGTATCAAACACTTGCGCCAGCTTTAAAAATATTTATAACGATATAGTATAATATAAAAATTTATTATTGTAACCGTTGTATTTATTATTAATACAGGGTGATTTATAATAAATAATTCGATATAAAGAAAGAGATTCCATAATCCTTTGATGCATTTCCATATATTATTGAATGGTTCAAGTTCAAATGGATGTTACTGACACTGGCAAAATGCTTTTACTAAAATTATTTGATCCGGATTATAGATTGACACAGTTAATTTATTCTATTATTTGAACTTATATTGTAGAATATTAGAAATACTTTAAAAAACTCTGTTATTTTTTTTAGTAATCAATAAAAGTGTTTCCACAAAGACTAAAAAAAATTTGAACTTTTTAACATAAATTGAAAAATTTCGGAGAAAAAAAAATAGTATACTTAAAAGATTATAAAAAAGGATAAAAGTTTCTATAGAGCATTTATTTTATCAAAGCAAAAGGTTATACACTTGCTAAATCATTATAACTTCTACACCAGAACATAAACCGCAATAGTTAAAAGGACAAACGTATAAAAAATTATGTTTTTTGTATTTGTATATAAAAGGCTTTTCTTTATTTTAATATAAAAACAATTTTCCTTAATTTATTTAGCTGAAATAATAGTTGTAGTTTTGTTAATGAGATTTAAAGTACAACTTTTACCTACTTATGATGCGGTTAAACTGCATTTCTTTATTTGGAAAGTTGAATATTTAATTACAATTTTTGGATAGAATAAAATTGTGATATATTTTTTATTAATGATAAATTGAATTTTAAGCTTATGAAACCTAAAAACATTTAAATTTATCAAAACTTTTTCCAGATTTAGGATTAAAATACTTTTTCTATATACTATATATACATATATTAATAATAGTAAAGGAACAAGAACTATTGAGCGACTCGGTTTTAGGTAGGTAACTAAAAATACTTCTTGTTAGAATGTATAATTTCAGGAATTTCTACAATATTTCAGATCTGTAAGTTATATCAATAACATTATTTTATATAATTCGAATTCCCAGATTTTCCTAGAACTTGAAAATTAAAAAATTTTATAGGTCAGAACTAGATGTAAAAACTAAACTCTGAGCTAAATAACATTCAAATCTGATTTCTTTTTTGATATATTTGGAAATGTAATGAAAACGAACAATTTTAATGTTTTCAATCATAAAACTTCATAGTAATTCAATAGCTCTACGTAAAATAACAATGAAGTGCTTTTCACTTAGTATAAAAGTTAATTGTAAAAAAAACATTACTGATATCTATTTTTTGAAGCGGACTCCATTGTGTTGCTCTATATTTTATAACCATAAATATAAAACTAGCCTTCAATTTATCTTGTATAACAAATAACATAGTTAATGATGGTCTTCTTATTTGAAAATCGACGTTAGAAGGAGAAGCACACATGTTTTTATGTTGTTTTCGTAAATTATGTTTTTATAACACTTAGAAATTCTATGTTTTTAAACACTTCAAAATTCTAATTAAAGTTCGACTCCATTGTATTTGAAATTGTAGTTTACTAATCATATCAGCAAAATGTCATTATTTACCATATTACTTCGCTTTTTTCTATGTTTATAATAAATATGTTAAATTTCCGACATAAAAACATGTTTTTAAGAATTTCTAGAATGATTTTTGAAAGATTTATTATGTTAATTTATAAAACGGAGTATTTTTTTTTATCATTTTTGTATATTATAATAAATTGCAATCTACTGTGAAATTTTTTTTATTTTGAAGTGTTGATGCATATAAATATAATTTTAATATTATTGTGTGAAGAAAAACTTTATTTGGCAGAATTCGCCCATTAAATATTAATGTTTTACAAAAGTTTTTGTAATATTTATTATCCTTATTACATAATATAGAAAATAGAATTAAGTATATTATGATTTACAAAAATGAATTATATTATTTAATGTTTCGAACTATTTCAAAAAAAGATAATTTATTTCAAATATAGATTTTGTTATTCATTAATATATTTTGTTTTATTTATTTATTCACTTTACAAAAATGACCTGAACGATATATTATGCTAAAAATATATTTAATCATTTATTACTGTATTAATTAATATATTTCACAATCCAATTTTGTAGCGTTTCTTTGGTTTTGGAACCGTTGTTTTTTCAGACTAGAACAATTCGTTTCTGTTCAAATAACATATTTATTAAATGATAGCATTTTATAGTCAGTAGAGTGTAGTTAACTTGAAATCAAGATGCTGTAGCTACATCAGTTGGATTTATAACGAGATGGAGGCAGAAAAATACTCAAAATATGCTAATTTTAATTTATTTTTAAATAGCTGTTCTAATTTTATGTTTGTTACCAGTTTGTTGGTGGGGAATCGCCGTTCTGTCCAGTACCATAATATGTACATACTACACCAGTGCTTTGGACCAGTAACGTGAAATAATATAGTTCCATAGTTCCATTTTAAAGTACAAATATAATTAAATCGATTTCCGGGTGCAATATTTTAAACTAACTTTCCATGCCACTATGAAAAATAGCACAACAAATTTTATTACCTGTTTGTGTAAGCACTTTAAACAAAATTAAGGTCCATTATTTTTATCTTATTGTCTACAATGAATCATCCAGGATCATCTAAGGCAAGAGGGAATGTAACTCTATAACCGTTTATTTTGTGTAAAACTACATTTCTTTTAATTTAGCAGAATCAATTCACAAACCATAAATTGACTAGTGCTAGTTCTGCATTTTCTTTTCAAATTAAACGAACATGTTGAATTCAATTGTAATAATTATATTTATTTAACTTACCGATTTTCATTATTATTATTATTTCAATTTATTCTTTTAATTCTATTTTATATGAAAAAAAATCTCATAATAAAATTTTTACTCAGTTCTCACCTTTTAATGTTTAAGATTTATTCGTTAGTAGATAGTAGTATAAAGCGGAGGGTTCGCGGATTACAAATTAAACAAACCGAATTCATTAAATATTATCTACTTTTTATTTTAAAATATATTTCTTAAGTTATTAAATAAAAACCAAATGGCTATAATAAAAATTAGGATAATTTTCCTAATTAGGATAATTTTCTTTGAAATTTTTCATTAATTCATTAGTGAAATACATTTAGATTAAAAAGCTAACAATCATGGTAGAGTGCTTTATATTCCCTTTGTGCTCCACTTAGGATTGTCAAAATATTTTAGAAACCCTTCAACATTTAGCAACCCCTTCAACATTCTACTTACAATTTGAGATAATTTCGAAAAACCTCAACGAACGTTTATGCTATGTAATGTCCAAGTTACAAGATCTTTTAACTCAAGTGTCAGTTTTATGAGAATTTCAAAAATTTCATATAGTTTATTTTTAAGCATTTGGGTTCGCTGAAGTCTTAAGTGAAATAGAAAACATAAAATCTCGATATATTAAATAGAATTTAAGATTATTTTTTATTTTACTGTCAAAATTAAAGTTTTAATACCAAACTTTAAAGATTTTTTGTGGGAACATGACAATTTTCATAAAGGAATTATGAAACAATAAATTAAAAATCTCCAACGTCAAATATAGTTCCATATATAAAAATTTATACACATAATAAACCAATTTATTTTCTATTTAACATTTTATTTCAATAATATCAATTTAAGAAGAATTTTCTATTTAATAGTATAAATGTTTTTGAAATAAATACTGATAATATTTCATATTTATTTTATATAAAGAGGGAATCAGGGAATATAATAAAAATTCATTTTATTTCACATCATAAATAGTATATAGTTTAGTTATAGACTAAGAGCTCTAGGCTCTAGAAACGGATTTAACTAGAAACGAATTTAACGGATTTAACTTTTAGCAATCATGAAAATGATTAGGCAACGGAAACTCTTATCAACTCACTACACATGTACAATTTGTAATTCAAAGTCTGACAACGCTACGTTGTTACGTATTGAAAACTTTGAATTTCAAAAATCAAAATCAAAACTAAAATTTTAGTTGCTATTAAATGAATGCCATTTCAAAACCCAGATCAAAATAGCGACACTAATATTCTGCCAGATCACAAATTAGATTACTAGTAAGTGTGAGTAGAATATTGATATGACAGAGCGCATATATGGAGCGTTGCTCATCTATCATACCGTTTACATTTTTTACCAATCATTTTAAATCTGAAATATAGAGTTTTCAATACACAACGGGCTTGCCTGGCTTTCCAATTCACGTTTAAGGAGTTTAAAAGAGTTTGTTTAATAATTTTAATAACTGCTAAAATAACCAAATGTAATTCTTTGCTGGCTCCCCGGTTTTTATATAATGTAGGAAATAAATATTTAGTTTATTGTAGGTAAACATTGAAAAAATCTGATATTTTTATTTGAAATAGAAAAAAAAAAAAAAACAGATATGTTTTATTTTTGATATTTTTTATTATTGAATTTTATTTTCTATTGAAATGAAATATATACGTACGATATATGAACAAGAACACTGAGCTTTAATTTTTCTACAAAAAATGGTTAAACGATTATCCTTTTTGTATGCCAAAAAGGTTTGTGTTGTTAGTTTTATTCGCCTCACTTGTAGTAGAATTAAGGGAAATTTAATTTTATATGATTTTTTTTTGCAAAATACGTTTCCAGTTTCGGATCGACGGAAATTTGGTCTGTATTTTTTCATATTCTAAAACGGAATACATAGTGGATCTTGTAGAGCCACATATATTTTAGTTTTCCATAAATTTATGTAAATATTTATACATCTACACCTTCAGAATTATACATACTTCAAACCAACGCAAGCAAACGAAGTAAATGTTTAAATATGCAAAGTTAATGGTCGATCTCCAATGAAAACTGTAGCCATCAGCATGAAACTTTATCGCAAAACTTTAAAATTCAATGTACATATGGAAATCAGTGTTTAAAAGCCGAAGAATTGATTTCCATGTTCAATATTCTAGTATTGACTAAACCACTAAACCTACAACCCCCTACAATTTTTCTGTGAAAAAAATCATTAACATATTTGAAAAAAATATATTAAGCTTGTTCTTATTACCGATTCCCCCTTCAATAGCGTGGAAAGCGTCCATTTTAAAATAAAATTTTATAAATTAAAGTTTTTGCACTGAAAATTTTCATTATTAGTGACATTGACATTCAATTTTACATACTTTTAAGTGACTGAGTTTGACTTATTTCTAACTCCACAAACATGGGAAAAACAAAAATGTTTGCTATTATTTCCATAAGTGTAAAAATACGAAAAATACCAACAAATATTTATTCAATTATTATTATTACTTTGGTACAGAGTAGAGCCGAATCTATTGCTGTACTGTAAATATAATTTAGTAGACATTTTACGACACTACTTCTGTCGTGCTATTAGATTTTGTTATAATTTAAATTTTTGTTACAATAGTCGTAATTAAAAATGAATATTGAAAAAACAATGTCGATATTTTAATTTATCAAACATTTAAAAAACTTCCCGATTCTTTTTTGGATCATTAATATAATAATATATCCAAAATATATGCATTTTTTTTTTTTTTTTACTTTGTGACTGCTTTTATATAACTTTAAAATTAATACTAAATACAAAATTATATAACTCATAATTAAATTACAAATGTTTTTTTTAAATTATTCATTATTCTTTTTTATTATATAATTACTAATTAGAGAACGATAGGTGGTAAGTTATTTTTTTCCTACCAGGGAATAATATCTATATTCTAATTTCACTAAAAATACCATTACTAAACAGTGGTAATGAAATTATATGTATTTACAAAATAAAGATCTGACAAATTGGATTCAGTTGAAATTTAAGATAAATACATATTGTGAAATAATTTTTTTTTAAACTCACGAAACATCTCAAATAAGTTTTAATTAATTTTTTTTTTATATAATGTAAAAATATACACCAATAAAATTTATTTATTATTTTAACGACTAGATTTCGAATTTTTTAGTACATTAGTAAAAAAGAAGTTTTATAAATTAGTGTTGTTAATTATATAGATTTTTATTTTTACGAGTATATCAAATCAATAAAATAGGTATAATTAAATTTTTATGTATTTTTGTATAAATGCGAAATAGTTTTCTTTAACAATAATTTAAATATTAAAAATGCGGATATATATTTATGTATATATTAAAACTAGTTTTTACACGTTTTTAATTTACTTCATAAAAAATCTAATTCGAAACAATGATTTCTATATAAATTTATATTATAATGTAATGTACTTGAATGATTGTTTCAAATCAAATAGAAACAATTGTCTTTTCACGAGTTGTATAAACCATTATTTAGTACATGAAGGACATATTAGTTGAATAAAATTGCTAGTTTTTATATACAACTGAACTTATTAATGGTGTAAAAAAAACTAATTCGGCTTAAAATTCACCACAAACTGAAACCTCCAAATTGATATTTGAACTTGATGATTTTGTTATCCTTCAAATGTGATTTTTAAACGCCTTAAATTTTATCGCCCAGAAAAATTTGTATTAAATTTTACTTTCATGATCAAAAAAGCATATTTTATAACCTCACTTCTTATAAAAATCAATATATCTTTATACCTGAAATTTTCCAGAATCAAAAACTTAAAATTAGAAATCAAAAAACTGAAATTTTCTGTAATTCGTCTCTTATTAAGAATTTATTTTCTTTAATTAATCTATAATTTTGTATATTTTACACAATCAATCAAACAAAATTAAATTCTTATTAGGATGATGATGGTGATAGTCGGAATTTTGATAGTATAATCTGAAAATAATGAAAAGAACACTAGAATTATTGGGGCGCACTTATAATAGAATAATTTTTATAAAAACTTACATTTATCCCATTTTATTTAGACCTTGCACGCATCTTTCTGCGTTTACGCTTCAACCTCCGCATACGCTTCTTACGCCACTACAAATATAAATAAAATAATTAGAAATTTTATTGTAAAAGAAAAAAATGTCGGCATTTTTAGACACGTGTTTATATGTAAAAATTAAAAAAATTTAATAATTTTCACCAATAAAACTTTGCACAATTAACTAATTTTTATTTTAAATTTAATTAATATTTATAATTTGTATTTAATTTTACCTTTGCTCTCATAATTTAACTCTTATTTTCTGTTAAACAGAATTCCAAAAGAAATAAGTCGACTGACTTCTTTGAGGATTTGAGACAGAAAGAAAGAAGAACGTAAAATGAAAATGATGTTGAACAGAAACGGAAATTACTCCATATTTTGTTCAGAAAATATTTATTTGCGCAATTGTCAATTTATTTTATATTGGCAGCATTTTGTTCTAAAATATTTAAACAATAGATGGCGCGGATAAATTTTTAGATATATTTTTTTATTTTTCAAATTTTCTGAACTGCGAATAGCTCCATCTATAGTAAAATTATAGAAATGAGTGGGATGTAACTTATTCTTTTTTCAAAAAATTTTAAATAATTGTAGAAATAAATTTTTTATATTAACTATTAAAAATTTATTTGTGTGGTGATAAAATTTAAAATATTAATATACAATATTTTATATTTCAGACATTTTGTGTGGTTTCGAAACGTTTTAGAAAAAATTACATACATCGTTTTACTGGCACGAAAAGTTTATTTCTATTTCATCCATGGAGTCCAGCTAGAAGGGCATGTGTTTATATAGCAACAAATCAGTATTTTGATTATTGTGTAATGGCTACAATATTGCTCAATTGTGTTTTTCTTGCCATGACCGAAACTTTCGAAGAAGCTGAGTAAGTACACAAATACTATTTCTAATATAATTATCTATCTAAAATATATAATTTACCCTTAAGGCTCTCATCAGGATAATTATACTAAAAATACTTTTTAAAATTTTTTATATTTATCTTCTTTTTTTTTATAGATATATTTTTCTGGCAATTTATTCACTTGAAATGATAATTAAAATTATTGCTAAAGGCTTCCTTTTAAATAAATATACATATTTAAGAAATCCATGGAATTGGTTGGATTTTGTTGTTATTACTAGTGGTTATGCAACAATTGGTATGGATGTTGGTAATTTAGCTGGTTTAAGAACATTTCGTGTATTACGAGCCCTTAAAACAGTTTCAATAATGCCAGGTAAAATTTATAAGAAAATTTTATAATATTAAATTTTTTTATAATATTTGTTTTTATGTTCTCTATTTTAAATAAAGGTTTAAAAACTATTATTAATGCATTACTACATTCGTTCAGACAATTAGCAGAAGTAATGACTTTAACAATATTTTGTTTAATGGTTTTCGCCTTATTTGCGTTACAAGTAAGTTTTTATTAATTTGAATAAAAATAAATTTTTATAATATATTTAAAATTTAAATTGTGTATAATTTAAGGTTTATATGGGTGAACTTAGAAATAAATGCGTAAAAAATCTTCCAGATGATTGGGTTAATGTTACTGCCGACGAATGGAAAGGGTAATTAATAAAAATTAATATTATTTTTAAATTTAATTTGTAATATTTTGTTTGGTTGTATGCTTTTTTATTAAATTAGCTGGATAAATGATACCGAAAATTGGATATTTGATTTAGAAGAAACACCAGTTCTTTGTGGTAATCTTACTGGGGCAAGACATTGTCCAATGGGTAAGTTCTAAAAATAAGTAAAATTTAAAAAAAAAATATGTATAAGCCTTTTTTTAATGTTAAAGATTCGATTCATTCTAATTACATGAATCATATTAGGAAATTTTTTTAAAAACATTCTGTAACCAAATGAAAGTCACAAGGTCACAGGTTTATAATTTGGCTTTTTGGGAACAAAATTTCTTATGATATGATATCAAATTTTGAATAATATTATATTTCGACGTGGTTAAATCACGACAAATTGGAGTATCACATTTTAATAACACGGTTATTAGCGAATGTATTTATTAACTTTAAAATTAGCTCCCTGCTAATTTCGATAATGTAAAGCCACCAATATTTTAATTTTAATTAATCTCAATGAATTTTATTTTAGTTATATTTGTGTCCACATATGATATTATATTTTCAGGATATACGTGCCTTTGTGTCGGTGAAAATCCCAATCATGGATACACAAATTTTGACAATTTCATGTGGTCCATGCTAACAACATTTCAGCTTATAACTTTGGATTATTGGGAAAATGTTTATAATATGGTTAGAAAAAAATTATCATTACAAACTATTATTTAAAATAAAATTAATTTCTATATTAGATACTTGCAACATCTGGACCCATGAGTGTATCATTCTTTACAGTGGTTGTGTTTTTTGGTTCATTTTATTTAATTAATCTTATGTTAGCCGTAGTTGCGTTAGCTTACGAGGAAGAAGCAGAAATTACAAATGAGGAACGTAAAAAAGACTTATTGGATCATCGTGAAGATTCAACGTTTAGCTTCGACCCGTCCATTTTAAATGTTAAAAAATTAAATAAAAATTACAAAAAAAAAATTGATTCACGTAAAGGTGTACTGTTAGCTTCGTATTCAAGGAAAAAGACACGACGGAGAAAAAAAGGTAAAGAAGGTGGTGGAAGTGGAAATGGTGGTGGTGGTAGTAACGAAGGAGGTGGTAGTTCAAATGAAGCTGAAAATGGTGAAAAAAATGAAAGTGAAAATATTGAACAAGTAAATTTTATAAGTTAATTTAATTTTATAAAATTTTTAAACTTTTTATAAATTTTAGTCAAAAAGTCGATCTGTAACACCAAGTCCTAGTCCCAGTCCTAGACATAGTACTGTTGTTGTTAGACCACAGGTTCTTGCACTACAACGAACAAGAGGAATTACGTTTTTAGAACCAGCTGTACCACTACAAGACCCAAATACTTTGCATCCAAGTACGGAATTTTTAAAATATTATTTTAATTACTTTCTCTTATTTCAATATTTAAGGTTACAAAGGTCAATTATTACCGTCTAGTCGTCAAACTAGTTCAAATGCTAGCGAAGGTGGTGTTAATCGAGACTCATCATTAGATGATTCTGGTGTTGTTGATGATCATGAAGATCAGGATATAACTGAAATTGTACATACAACAACATTAGATGTGATTATTATTATTATTATTATTGCTATAAATTTCGCATATTTTAATAATATGTATATATAAATAAAATATATTTTTTTATTATAGCTACCACAAGATATAACACAAGTTATGCCAGTAACATTAGCATTATCGCCACGTGAAATACGATTAATTAAATGTAATGGTAATATTTCAAGAATTAAGAAACATAATATATATGCTCTACATCAAGAGTATTCTTCAGAAATAGTTGTTATAGGTAAATATAATTTATATTTTCAGTATATTGAAAGATCCTGATTAATTAAATGATTTGTATTATCAATTATTTAAAATAGTTTGAATTAAACGTCAAAACATAAATATAACAGATCCTAAAAATTGACTGAGTTTCAGTTATTATTTCACCATTTTTGATGGAATTGTAGAATAATAGTTCAAGTCATGTTCAAAACACAAAGTCAATATTTTCTTTTAAGTGGTAGCCTTTTTTTTCATCAAAATCTTTAAGTAATGTCCGTTTTATCAATATGTATTTTCAAGTGATAAAATTTGATTAAAACGCTAAATAAATATTTTCAAGTGAATCAAATGTTGATTCTCAAAAATATAAAACAAATAAAAACGAAGAATTTCGTAATTTGTATTACATTTTAAAATTATATTCATTGATCAAAAATCATTCGTTGATCTAATATTCTTTCTTGATCAACATTTTGAACCGAATATAATTTAAAGTTAATTTCCTTTGAATTGAATTTTCAAATATGATAGAATCTAAGGTTAAAGAATAATTATAATTTTAATTATTATTTTAGACGATCTTCCCGACCGAAATTGTGATAGATGTGTTCATTGCTGTGTAGATTACGAAGGATGGTTACAATTTCAAAATTGTTTATATAAAGTAAATAAAAATAATTATGAATTTAATATTTTACAATTAATAATAATTTTAATTTTTATGAATTTTTAGATTGTTAAAGATCCTTTATTTGAATTAGCAATTACATTATGTATAGTTTTAAATACGATGTTTCTCGCTATGGAACATCATGGTATGAGTGAGAGTTTTCGTCAAGCGTTGGACATAGGAAATAAAGTTAATATTTATAATAATTATATATTTATTATAATATATATTTTTAATTAAATATAAATTCTATTTAAATAAAGGTTTTTACATCAATATTTACTTTCGAATGTATTGTTAAATTAATGGCACTTTCAAAAGATTATTTTTTATGTGGTTGGAATATTTTTGATTTAATTATTGTATCAGCTAGTTTATTAGATATCATTTTCGAATTAGTTGATGGACTGAGTGTACTTAGAGGATTGCGTTTGGTATGTAAAATATAAAAAAGAAATATTATATTTAAATTACATTTTTTTTTTGATTTATTTTAGCTTCGCGTATTAAAGTTAGCGCAATCATGGACAACTATGAAAGTTCTATTAAGTATAATAATATCAACAATTGGTGCACTTGGAAATCTGACATTAATTTTAGTAATTGTTATTTATATATTTGCTGTGATTGGTATGCAATTATTTTCTAAAGATTATACACCAGATAAATTTGATCCAGACCCAGTGCCAAGGTATTTTATGAAATAAACAATTATTCATTTATACAGGTAATTGTAAATAAATTAGCTTCCCAGGTTAATTTTATTGGGTATATAAATATACACTGGCTATAGTATCTAAAATTTTTCAATTTTAAAATGGTGGTTTCAGAAATTCGGTTCTTGACAAAAAGTGTTGAGTAATTTATAAAAAAACGTATATCCTTAAATTAAAGTTTCTTATTTGACGTAAATAACTTTTAAATATCAATTAATTGACGTGAATCCTGGTGATTTCATAAAGAATACTCAATATAACTACACATTTTGTGGGCACAGCAAAACTATTCTATAGCTTCTCTTTGTTTATATATTCAAAGGATAATTTAATTAATTATTTTTGATTTGATCGATTTAATGGTTAAATAATACGAACAGAAATAAATTGTTTAATATTCTATTTAATTCCAATTTATTTAGAGTTAACTTATTTATACAATTTTGAAAAATATTAACCCAATTTTTTTTTTTTTTGTGTATGTTTTTAGATGGAATTTTAATGATTTTTTTCATTCATTTATGATGATTTTTCGTATATTATGTGGTGAATGGATTGAACCACTGTGGGATTGTATGAGGGCTGAGGAAAAAGTATATAAATTTAATTTAATTTATTTATTTTTATTATTGCAAAAATATAAATGCTATTACTAGCTAAATAAAAATTATTCTTTAGAATGGTGCATCTTCATGTTTTGCAATATTTTTGCCAACGTTAGTAATGGGAAATTTTATGGTTTTAAACTTGTTTTTGGCGTTGTTGCTCAACAGTTTCAATTCGGAAGAGTTAAAATCCAAAAAAGAGGTAATTTATTTGATTAATATTTTTATTTTTTATATTTATAACATAAATTCAAATTTATGTTTTAATATGTGTTTTTTGATTTTTGTGAATTAAAATCGATATGGCTTAACAAAAAAAAATTAATTTTTATTTTTGTGGATCATTTTTATATGTTTTTTGATGTGTGTGTGTATAATACACATAAATGATGCGATATAAATTTGAGCTTTACTCAAATAATTTTAGAAACATTTTTTTTATTTATTTATGTTGTGTTACAATGTGTATAGGCATAAATGTTGTGTTTTCAGGAAAATTAGTTAAATTCTAATTTATATTTTATTTTTCTCTATATAACATATAAAATATTTATTCTTTCAATTAAATTGAATATAATTTTTTTAAATATATAAAAAGAAATTTAAATAAATAAAAAAAAAATTAATTGAAGAGGCATTTTGAATCTTATTGGATTAAAGACTCTTTTTGTCGAATGTATAAATGATTTTTTATAATTATCTTAAATTTATATTAAATTAAGAATTAATTATCTTAAATGAATAAAAACGTTCACCGATTACACAGGATTTGGATATGGTACAGAAAATAATAAAAGATGAGGTTAAAAGTTCAATTTTATCTTGATATCTACCAAATTTAATTCAAGGGATAACACATTCGGTGATAAATTGTTTCAGTTTTGTTTGATCGGATATTGTACTCTATCAAGAACTTGAATGCAGAGAATTGAGTTATTTATTTAATGATATCGTTTTCCTAATTACTTGTATTCTTCTATTTATTTTTCTTTAAATTCTTCTTCAAAATCTTCTTAAAAAAATATATTTTCATTTTACTTCTTTAAATCAAAATTCTTTTTCCTATTTTCTTCTTTTCTAAAAAAATCCTTTTCCTGTTTTCTTCTGCTCCTTTTTCTATTCTTGATTGATACAAATGAAGAAACGGACTAACAATTTATTGTAATGTTATACAATCTTTATTTTGTATCATATTCTAATTTAATCACAGAAAATTATTATTATATTTTCAATTGGCATAATTTCATAAAATGAATGAAAAACTCAATAATACATAATAATTCAAAATGTCTCGAAACTAAACAAAATATATAAAAAATGAATAAATTTAGAAAATCATCTAATTATTTTTTAACAAATTACTTTAATAATAACAAAAATTGAATAGCATAAAATGTATTCAATATAAAAATTATCACATTTATGTTAATAATGCAAATTTTTTTTTTTCATTTTCTCTAATTTATAAGTTTTTAATTTTCAGAGCATTTATATATACAAAAAGTTACATTTTATTATAATATTTACTTATAAAATAAATATAATTTTTATTTTGGCATGTAATTCAAATTAATATATGTTTGCGTGGTCAATTATTATTGCCAATATATATTTTTCTGAGTCTTACCATTTACTCCTAAAATGAAAATTAATACAAAATTCCATCAACATAAAGGAAAACTGCACTATATATGAAAAAAAAAGAAAATCATAATTCATTCAAATTTAAAAAAAAAAAAAAAAAAAAAAAATTATTATTTAATTTTTCCAAAAAAAAAATATAACTAAAAATTTTCACTTGTTGTGTATTTGCACCTGTTGTGTGTGTCTCTCTCGCCTGTTAACAGATTTACAAGAAAAAGGTAATTTTATTAATTATGTTTTTAAGTGCTTTTTATACTCTACGTAATTGCTTAAATAATCCTTTAAATAGAAAATTTTAATTTGGATTTTAATGGCGGATTTTTATATATTATTATATTTTTATATTATAGTTGCTTCAATGTTATTTTTTAGAAATTTACAAAATTCTGTGTAGATAAAAAATGTGAATTGCATGTAAATAACTAAATAAAATAAAAATATTCACATAAAAGTAAAAAAAAATCAAAATTTGCACGTATTTAACACGTTCGCCACTCAATTAGATTTTTCATTGAGACTCACGTCACACATATTTGTTACATTTTATCAGAAAAGTAATTAAGTAATTTTGTTGTACTTTTTAATTTCTGGTAGAATGTGATAAATATTTATGTGCGGCATTATGTGGATAAGCCAAGGAGTTATATAAATATATAGTTTTTATTTGGTACTGCTTATAAAGCATACAGACAATAAGAAAATTTTCATATTTCTACTTTTTCTGAAAAAATCAAAAAATTATGTCAAATTATCCTACATTATGTCACTTATATGTGACTCCTATTCAAAATTTAAGTCACATAAAAGTGAACATACATTTTTTTGGTTGTGAGTTTCCAAAGAAACCCAAAAATTGAGTGAGTGGCGAACGAGTTAAACAAATAATTTAAATTCAATTAAAAATTCATTTTGGTAAATAAAACAAACAAAACATAAAATTTGGTGAAAATTATAATTAACAAAATTCAGGTTCATTAAATAATAACAACAACAAAAAAAAGTATTAAAAAAAATTAATACTTTTATGTGGACAAATTTTAACCCCTGTAGGCATGAGCTTTAAAAGATTAACTTAAAATTATTATTTATATTTATTTATTTATTTCTATTTATTACAAATTTAAATAATACAAAATAAAAAAAAATTATATTATTTGATAAATTTTATAGGAAGTTGGAGAAGAATCTAAACTAGCTAGAAGTATAGAACGAATACGTTCGTTGATTAGAAATAAACGTAGAAGGGAAAATAATGACAATCAATGTAATACAAAATTAGAAAAACTTGTACGTGAAGTACAACTTGCTGCAGCAGCTAAAAAAGCTGCAGAAACTAATGATGATACACAATTACATAGACTTAGTTATCAGGTATACGATTTTATTATAAATTAAATACTTTATATGAAATTTTTGATATAATAATGCATCGGAAAATTTAGTTGAGTTCATCAGCAAAAAGAAAGCAAGAAAATTAAAATTAGAGCAAAGCACGATTTTTTTTAAATTAATTTAATAAATTAATAATGAATTAATTTTGAATTATAAATACTTTTATAGGAATCAATGAATCGACCAATTTCGGGATCAGATTTTGGTATGGAGATTCCGCTTAAAGAAGGTTTACATACAATAATTGATAGTGGAGAATATGAAGAAGAATATAAAGAAGATGATGAACAAGTTTTAAACGACAATAATCAAAAGTATATTTAATTTATTAAATTTTTTAAAGATTTATTAGGTGTGTTTTTTTTGGGGGGAATTAAATTCATTGTTTTCAAGCAATTTTCAAGTTTGTTCATTTGTTTTTTGTAACTGGACTACTTTTATTAATCAAATCTGCAAAACGATTAGACATCTCCACGGAATCTCAAACTGTATAGAAGTTCTGAAGAGAAAGAAGAATTGGTTTTAGACAATCTCCTTTTGTTAATGTTCGTTCAGAAACCACGTAATGTTACCTTATGAATAAATTAATATTGATTGCTCAGTTTTCTTACTCTTCTATATAGTATAGTAGTAACAAAAACAATACAATTAATCTTAATAAATCCATTTTGGTCCATTGGTCGAATTCAATATCCCGGTTTACGAATTCAGTTTGCTTTAATAAAGAGTTTGATCGGCTATTACAGAGCGCTCATGGTGACTGTGTAATCAGTGAGTAAACCTAATACTTTTTTTCTTAGGACTTTAGACCTTTTTTAGATAAACAAAAAAAAAATGCACCTAATATTATTCTAAATATAGTTTTTAAATTTTTTGTAATCCAATTATTTAAATTAAATTTATTAAAAATTAATATAAATTTTGAATTTTTTCGCAAATATACAACTACAAAATATAGAAACGAATATAACGAATATAATGAGTATACATTATTTCCACAAATGGAAAAAAAATTACTACATCAAGTGTCTTCCGGATTTGGGACTCAGCACAGTCGTGATGAACCAACAATAAGTGAATCAATTGAATTGCGTATGATGGGTCAACAATATAATTCAACAGATACAGATCCAGGTGATCAACGTGATTTATTACAACGTGATTCAGAACGTCGTCATCATCATCATTATCATCATGATGATGATGGAGAAGAAAATGATGATGAATATTTACAATATCAAAAATCATTATTAACACGTTCACCAAGTTATCGAAAATCATTAGATCGTTTATCATTATCTAGTGAAGCTAGTCAAAAATCATTAATACCATCATCAACAAAAACGAAATCAATTAATGATAATTTAACTAATAATGGTCTTGTTAATAATAATAATAATAATAATATAAATAATAATATTAATAATAATAGTAATAATAATAATCAATCATTATTAATAATAAAACAAGAAAATAATTCTAGTGAACATTCATTAAATACAATATCATTGGACCAAGAGGAACTTATAGATCAAGTCAATTTACGTGATGAATTATTAAATTGCGATCAAAAAGAATTATTTCAATTTTTACAAGATGATTTAGATAATAGTAATAATTATTTTAGTGAAACTGTTGGTTATGGTAATAGTGCTATTATTGATTCAAATGATGCCGATGATAATAGTTTAATATTAGATTCTAAACGTGATGGATCATTATTATTTTCATCAATACGTAAACCTTCCATATCTAGTATTAAATCAAATTTAAGTAATGTATCTGCATCAATTATACAACAATTAGAACAAAGACGTGGTGGTAGTATTTGTGGTAGTAATAATAGTGGTAATGGTGATAATCTTGATACAAAACCATTAGTTGTTAATTCAGATTTTGATAATATTATAATGAATTTTGAAAAAGAATTAGAAGAAATAAAAAAATCAACAACATCATTAGAACGTCGTTTATCAAATTTATCAGAACCATCACCGGCAGCTGAAGAATGTGATAAACAAATTATTGAAAATATTATAAAATGTGTTGAAAATGGTGTTAGTAATAGTAATAATATTAAAAATAATGAATTAGCATTAGTACATCGACGTGATCATCATAATAATATGAATAATAATGGATTTTCAGTTAAATTAAAACGTCGTAGTTTAGAAAAACAGAAAAAAATTGATGATGATTTTAATGTTACAAATGAAATACGTAAAATATGTGATCAAATGCAAGCACCATTATTTTCTGAATTAATGCAATCAACAACAACAACAACAGCATTAACAACTAGTAATAATAATTACGATTATATTAATAATAAATCACCATTTTTAAGACGTAAATCTGATTTTTGTACAAATTTTGATCGATTAAAACGTAAAAGTTTAATTGAACGTGTCGAAGAATTACCAGAAGATGAACGTATAACAACATTACGTATTGAAAGTGAAAAATTACCAAGAAAATTAATACAAAATACGACTGATTTGAAATATGATAGTTTATCATTAAAAAGTACAACTAGCTATGAAAATTTGTTATTAAGAAAACAAATGGCATACATAAATGATCCACAAACACCAAAATCACCACCATCTGAACTATCAACAAAATTATTTCAATATAGAAAACATTTATTTAAACGCAGTAATTATGATAAAAATAAAATTGATAATGCTCGTAGTGGTGATGATGATGGTACAACAATTGTGACGACATCAACAAAAACACAATCTGATAAAAATATAAATCCTAATAAAAGTCCTAATAAAAAAAATAATGAAGTTGTTAAATTAACTGAAAAACCTTGGCATTGTTTAGTTTCCTACGTGGACGATCTAACCGTTGGAGGGAGACGTAACTCGCAGGGAGCATACAATGATCCAATGTCTTTTCCTAGTTTTGGGAATAATAAGGCCCCAAAAGTACCACAGGATTGTTTTCCACAAAAATGTTATGATCAGTAAGTTTTTTTTTTATCCAAAAGAAAAAATAAAGATCAAAACTTAAATATAAAAAATGAGTTGTAATATTTTGAAAATTGGTTAAAATGAATTTAAAATAATTTTAGTTGCTTTATAGTCTATCATTTTATGGCTTTTGGTAGAATTGATAAAAAATCTTTCTTATTTTAAATATATTTTGTAAATATTATATGCAATTTAATTATATATTAATTATGAACTTGAATGATTAAATTAGTAAATCTTTTAGAGATCTCTATCGTATATAGAATTTTTCTCAAAATAAATTAATTTCAATTTAAGCAATTTTCAAAAGAAAAACTCAATAAAAAAAAAAAACAAAGTTCATATATTTTGCGGAAAATAATTTGAAAAAAAAAATATTTTTTTTTTTCATTTTTAAAAGCTTAACAGAATCAGAAATAAAATGCTGAGCGATAGCAAACTATAGTCAGATTATAAAACATATAAATCATTACAGAATCATTATATACTCTTAGATAATTATTAATCATTGTCTGTCGTTAAATGAATAATACTAAAGTGTGGGCTACCAAGTTTCGATCGGTTCAGTTTCGATTTGTTCAGTAAAGTTCAAATTTGACATCTTCATATAATATTTTGTATGGGAAATCAATTGAGTGGACACATAGGTCGAATTGGAAAGAATCGAATCGAAAGAGTTTGGAACGATTGGAATTTTGCGAATCCAAACTGTAGGAAATGTTAAGATAAATGAAATTTGACAGTTTCAAAAAATAATAATACGTTATTTTATCGGTTGCAATCGATAACTATGTGCTCAGTCTACTTAACCAGTCGAATCGAATGGAAAGTGAACTGAACTGATAGAAAATATATAGGTCAGCCTTAACATATTTATAAATGATTTGCAGTTTATCAGTAATATTCTGTCTATGTTAGCTGCTATATCAACGTCGCTAATCGACAAATGTATTTTCTTCAGTTGTCGCTTTATCGGGCGATAATGTTTAGAATATTTATTTCTGATTTAGTCTTTTTACAAATCACACGATATAGCCAACAGTTTTATAATTATTTAAAATATTCTTAATTAAAATTTTATATGAAGTTAACAATTATTTGATGCCGGCCATTAATATTCTGAAAGTGTTTGTTTGCTGTAGCGATATTGCCAATCGACACATTTATTTACTTGCTAACGTTGTCGCTCGGTGTTTATATTCTGTTTCTAAGCTTTATTGTACAAATTAAAAATATTTTTTTTATTATTTTTAATTATTTTTCTCTATTTTTCTTTCTCTTTTCTTCTTCTTTAAAAAATATTTTTTTGTTTGTTTTGTTTTGTTATAATTATGCTGAAAAACTTAGTTTGTACTTTAGGTGTCCATGTTGGTTAACCTGCATCGACACTAGATGGGGAAAATATTGGACCGATGTAAGGACAGCAGTTTTATCTGTTGTCGATACGCCGGCTTTTGAGTGGTTTGTTCTTGTACTTATCTTTGCATCAAGCATAACATTATGTTTCGAAGATATTTACTTAGACAATAATAAAACACTTAAAAGAATATTATATTGGACAAATTTATCATTTTGTGTTATTTTTGTTATTGAAATGATACTGAAATGGTTAGCATTAGGATTTACAAAATATTTTACTAGTTTTTGGACAATATTGGATTTTATAATTGTTTTTGTAAGTTTTTAAATTAAAATTATTATATAAATTTATTAATTTAATTATATTTAATTTAAATTTATTTCGGATTAATTTCATTTGCTTTTTTTTATTAGGTATCTGTATTTTCATTATTAATTGAAGAAAATGAAAATTTAAAAGTTTTAAGGTCTTTAAGGACACTTAGAGCGCTGAGACCATTACGTGCAATATCAAGGTAAAAATTATTATTTAAAATTTTGTCAGAATATGTTAATTAATGTACACAAATTAAGAATTTTGAAATGTATTTGTTTCAAATTTCAACCGTGTTTAACATAACCTCGAATTATATCATTTTATCTCTTTTCCTTATTAATATGGAATTTTTACTACCTATTATTTAGATATAAACTATCAAAATTGATGGTTAATTAAGGTCATAAGTTAACTTTGTAATAAGACTTGAATATTCGCATTGTTTATGCCTTATAACTTCCTTTAATTGTCTCAATATCCTTAAACTCTTGAAAGACTCGCGAACTTCAGTAATGAAGGCATCATTCATTGTCAGGAATATACTGCCAAACGCGATATTTCATCCAAGACAGGCAGTGGTCTGTCAGAGTATGAGCCTTCTATCAATATTGTTAAATGCTCCTGTGAGACAAATTTTGCAATTACTGCAAATTATCGAAAGTATTTAAGGAAAATTAGCATTTAAATCTGACAAACTGTGTGACAAATTTGAATTTCAATATAATATTAATTTTATTTTAAAAAAAATTTGTATAATTTATTTTAGGTGGCAGGGAATGAGAATTGTTGTAAACGCCCTAATGTATGCAATACCATCTATTTTCAATGTTCTTTTGGTTTGTTTAGTATTTTGGTTAATATTTTCTATAATGGGTGTACAATTTTTTGGTGGTAAATTTTTTAAATGTCTCGATGAAAATGGTGAACTACTTGACATATCGGTAAGTTATTTTACAATTTAAATATATTTGTAATATGTAATATATATATACATATATATATTATATATATATACGTTTTTTACTTATGTGGAAATTATGAAAACAATAAAAAAAATTATAAATATTAAATAATTTTTCCTCCTTTTAATCCGGACCAAAAATAAAAATATTAATAAAAAAATGCGATTTGTCAACTTCTGCCAAAACTATACAAAAATACAAAAAATTATGATAAAACCATAAAAATGAAATAATGAAATAAATTCAAAAATCAAAATCAAAAGCTAATTAATGATAAATGGGATTGTGATGAACAAAATTATACATGGATTAATTCAAAAATAACTTTTGATCATGTTGGAATGGGCTATTTAGCATTATTACAAGTAGCTACATTTGAAGGATGGATGGAAGTAATGGCAGATGCTGTTGATGCACGTGGTGTTGATTTACAACCACAAAGAGAAGCTAATTTATATGCTTATATCTATTTCGTAATATTCATTGTATGCGGTTCATTCTTCACTCTAAATCTGTTCATTGGAGTTATTATCGATAACTTCAATATGTTGAAAAAAAAAGTAAAGTATTTTTATTTTTAGTTTTTTAGTTTTTCACAATTTTTATTTATTTTATAAAAAAAAAGATCTTTTTTTTTTTAATTTTTAAATTCTATTAGTTATAATTTATTTTAAAATTTGCAAAGTAGGTTAAAAAAAATTATTTTGAAAAAGAAAATATTTAATATATATAAATACAAAATATGTAAAATTACAGGGTGACGGTAATAATAAATTGCGATGGAAATATTTTTATGAAGAAATTACAAAGTTATATAATAATTTAATATTGATTATGCTATCTTTCACTATTTAAACATTCATAATTATTAATCAATGACTATGATTCATTGTTGTAAATTACTATCTTCCTTTCATGGACGCCTTGTGAGGGCAAATTTAAAGAATATTTTTTTCACAGCCTCAATCCTCAGTGTAACAGAAGTTTTAATATAATAGTAATATTAACAATTCTGGTTTAGTAACAATTTATATTCAAAACATATTTTACAGCTTTGTCGGCGATGAAAACACAGATAGTTTGATAATCATTAATGAATATATTTATCAGTGGCGTGCAGTGACAGGATGTTCTGAAATATATTATAAAATTTATTTTATATTGTAAACGTTGTGTTGTAAATGCTAAGAATTGTTTTTTATTGTAATATATTTTTCAAGTCGTTTTTATTACATTTTATTTGAAAATTATTTGGAATTCAAATAATTCCACCTGGAGCACCTTAGACCGCTCGTCACTGATTTTTATAGACAATCATTGTTTTATTGCTTAAAATTATTATTATTAACTTGGGTATTTTTAATCTGTTCTGCAATGCACTAAAATTTTCAGATGTGCTCTGATAAAATGTAGGAAAAACGACCTATTTAATTTAGGGCAAATTGAAGGAAATTTTATAATCTTTTATATTTAAAAATGAACATGTAATGTTAAAATTCAAAATTAAAGGGTGATATTTCAAATTTCCTTGTTACGATATTAAGTTTAAATAAATATTTCCTTAAAATTTCCATTTGTACTGGATAGAGAATTGGAAAATTTTTATAGAAAAAAATGTGCATTACCAAAAATGGTCGTAGTCGTAGTTTCTCTCTTTTACATTTTGTGTTTATCGATGTTTATTTCATCAGTGTTTCCAAGAAAAAAATAATAAATTTATCAATTTTCTATCAAATTCACCCTGTATATTATTTGTATTTATATGATTTATCATTTTATAAAAATAGAACATTTTATATTTTTTGTATTTAGTAACAAAAATTAATATTCATAAAAGAATTGTGTTTTTTTTTTATTTTTTTTACAAATATAATTTGACATTTATTTTTATCATATATCATTTTCTTTCGTTTTTTTTTTGTGCGACCATTTTAGTACGAAGGAGGAGTACTTGAAATGTTTCTCACCGAATCCCAAAAACACTATTACACAGCCATGAAAAAATTGGGTAGGAAAAAACCGCAAAAAGTTATTAAAAGGCCAATCAATCAAATTTTAGCTATGTTTTATGATCTTTCAAATTCAAGGAGGTGAAAAAAAAATTATTTTTATTTTTTATTTTTTATTAATATCAAAATCAAAACCTTTTTTTTCATTAAATTACTAAAAAAATATAATAAAAAATATTTTATTATTTGAATTTTATTTGATTTATGGTATTACTAACGATTTCAATGTAAATTTTGTAATTATTTTATTAAAGCCCGGACGTTTCTTTATTATTTTGCCCGCTTCAATTTTCATTAAATTTTCTAATTGGATATTTAATAAAATATTTTTGGTTCTTTGAAGTTTTTCTTACAAATGGTTTTTTTTTTTTATTTATTTAATTTTAGAATCAGTAATTTCAAAACTTATAATGCCTTTTAAAAACTCTATGTTTTCAAATTTTCGTAATTTTAAAGTTGGAAGCGTTTTGCGCCCTTTATAGCTTTACATAAATATTGTACTTTTAAACAATTTTTTTAATGAGGTAGAAGATAATTTGGTTTTAATTTATTGGCTTGATTCTTATCAGTTAGTAAAAATAAAAAAATGTAATAAATATTAATTTTATGTTTTGTGGTTATATTAAAAATGGTATTAAATTATATTAAAAATAGTTAATTAGCCTAAAACAATTGAAAACAAACTCCCGGTTGCACAATTGATCGAATGTAAATTAATTTCTGAATAAAAAATTTACCGAAAACACAATACCGAATACGAATACGAATCAATAGTAAATTAAAAAATCTAATATATGAACTTTTCCGGTAAAAATTAACATTCGTTTAATTGTAAATTCAGTAAATTGTATTCGATTCATTAACATTCGATCAATTGGCAATTTAATTCAATTGTGAATCAAGTAAATTTTCCATTATTTCAGTTATTTAGCCACAAATCATAAAAAAGTGTCAAGTAATAGTTAATAATTTGAGTTTAAGTAACATTTAGTTTGTATCTTCTTGTTTTTTTTTTTCAATTATTAAAATTTCGAATTTAGTGCCTAATTTTATTATAAATAAAATAAAAATAATTTTGCGGTTAATAGAAATAATAATAATAAATTATTAATTATTTTTCAAGTTTATGAACAATATTAGCGTAAATTAATTTTACTTTTTGTAGCTTTTCAAAATTATTATTAGTAATAATACACATAACAAAACACTTTCATAATATAGAATTAGAGCTATCAAAATAATTTTTTTTGCTTGCTTATTTATATAGAGCTTCACATAGCCTTGTCAAATATTTTACATATAAATTTTTATAATATGGCTTGCCTTTTAATAAGATCCGGGCTATAATTATTTCTTGTACGAATCTTTTTTAACAAAAACCAAAAGTTATTCAGGAAATACTATCAAGTTATAATTAATTATTTTAATTTTATTTATTTATTATATTAAATATTTTTTATTTTAATAATAAAATCGTCTTATAAGTCTTTAATGATGGTTTTTTTTCGAAATTTTTAATTTAAAACTATTGTCATATTAGTAAGATAATTTTTCCGCATTGAATAAAAATTATTGAATGAATGTAATTTTTCCGCATTGAATTATTCAAAACTAATATTCAAATATTACTGTCATGTCAAGTTAAGCAATATTACTGTCATTTTAGTAAAATTTACAGTCGAGTAAAAATTTTGTAGTTCAATATCATCATGGAAAAATTATTATGCTTTTTTTTAATCGAAAGTGTTTATAGCTTAGTGTCAGTCATACATTGAAGATTGAACTAAGCGCTATTAGCTAGCATAAATCTTAACAAAATTAAAATGTGACGGAAAATTGTATATAATGTTAGAACCAGAATGACGCGGCAAGCTCTCGCGTCGCGTTTGACAACAACGCTTCAAAAGTAGAATGTATAGGCATATATGAAATTGCCCACAATGAAGCGTCGCGTTGATGCGGCAATTTTGCCGCGACGCTTGAGTAGACCTACTTTCTACTTTTGCCGCTTGCCGCGTATAAATTTTAATTTCCAATGTGTCAATAAATTTATTTATCAAAATTTTTTAAATTCTATCATTTCAATTAATATTGTTTACAATTATTTTAATTTATAATGACATAATATCCATAGATATTAGAATTTATTTAATTTTTTTCCATTAAATAAATTGTTTACAATTTTTTCAATGTGGTTTGAAAAAAACTCATTGCGTCGCTTTTGACTTTATACGCTTCAAAATTCGAAATTTCAAAAGCGACGCGACATTTTGCCGCGTCATTCTGGGTCAGGCATTACCAATAGTAAAATCAAATTATAAATGATATAAGAATTATATTATGCAATTCGGATGATGAAGAATCTGCCGAACATATCCTCCGCGATTGCGAGGCTATTGCACGAAAAAGGCTGACACAAGGGATCTAAGCCCTCTCAAAATTCACGGATCAAGTCTGGGTGTTAACTGACTTAATATTAGTATGGTAAGGATAATAGATCTCCTTAGGTACTTCTTCTTTAACGACCCCTTTATAATCTAATGAATCTAATCTAATCTATATTATGCAATATGCGAATATGGTACGAATTCGATTTTATATCATTAAATATGTTATACAAAACTAGTCTCATATTTAGAGTGTCACGTCATTAAATGAAAAAGTTTGACTATACAGTACTTGATATTACAGAAATCAGGAGTGGAATTATAAAAAGTGAATCGTATAATCAAAATATAGCATCACCTAACTTCATTATCACGGTGATTGTCATACTATGTGATAGTATTAGCGTGAGAGCTAATTTATTATCAGATTAGTTTTGAATATCAAAAATGTGATTGTCATGAATGACTTTATGGAATTCTATTATTATCAAAAGATTAAAATTTATGTTGCTGGTTTTTTTATCAAATTTTCCATTTCTTTTATTACTTATCTATATGGTCTAATTCTAATAGAATAATAACTCTAAATCGCATGCCCATCCATAGAACAGTGGGATAATTAAAAAGTTTTTCTTAAAATTTCTTCAGAAAATTTCAATGTTTAAAAAATGATCACTTACCATCAGTTATAGTTATAATAAAGATAGACAACGATTATTTAAAATAATTATTATTTATTAATTTATTTCTAATTTATTTATATGCCTAAAATTTACTTAATAGAATTTCCTGAATTCTTTAAAATATTATGTAATTTCATTTTTATATAATTAATTTAAAAAAAAATACTAACATTTTCATATAAATACTGTGTGCTAAACAAACTAACAAAAATCATTATTTTTATTATTTTGTATTTTTTTCATATTTCTTCATTTTTTTTTTTTTTTTTTTTGAAAAGGAAACTAACTAATTAATTTTATTTTTCTATTTTCCCGCCACAACTCGTCCAACATTTAAAAAAAAAAAATTGAAAAAAATTTCAGGTTCGAGATAGCTATTTTTGTTTTAATTTTTTTAAATATGCTCACAATGGGCATTGAACATTACAATCAGCCACATGCAGTATTTTTCATTTTAGAAGTTAGTAATGCATTTTTTACAACTGTTTTCAGTTTAGGTAAGCATAAAAATTATAAATTTAATTTTAATTAATCCCACACATACACACAAGACACACATTATTAATAATAACCAACACAAACAAAACAAATATACCTGAAAAAAAGAAATACAAAAAAATCTCAAAACTTTAAATTTTTTTTTTTTATGTTGAAATCATGACTCATAATCCTCCAAAAAAAAATCTACTACAACTACAAAAAAAAAAAAAAAAATCATTTTAATTTAATTATAAATTTTACAGAAGCTATAGTAAAAATCGTAGGTCTTCGTTATCACTATTTTACGGTACCATGGAATGTATTTGATTTCTTATTAGTATTAGCATCAATATTTGGAATACTAATGGAGGATATTATGATTGATTTACCAATATCACCGACACTTTTACGAGTTGTACGAGTGTTTCGCATAGGAAGAATATTACGATTGATTAAAGCGGCCAAAGGAATCCGTAAATTATTATTTGCTCTGGTCGTTTCATTACCAGCATTATTTAATATTGGAGCATTATTAGCATTAATAACATTTATATATGCAATATTGGGAATGTCATTATTTGGTCATGTTAAATTACAGGGTGCATTAGATGATATGGTTAATTTTCAAACATTTGGTAGATCAATGCAATTATTATTTCGTTTAATGACATCAGCTGGATGGAATGATGTATTAGAATCATTAATGATACAACCACCAGATTGTGATCAATATTATAATCGTCAAACAAATGGTGATTGTGGTCATCCATTATTAGCAATAACATATTTTACTAGTTTTATAATAATTAGTTATATGATTGTTATTAATATGTATATAGCAATTATATTGGAAAATTTTAATCAAGCACATCAAGAAGAAGAAATCGGTATTGTTGAAGATGATTTAGAAATGTTTTATATCAGATGGTCAAAGTATGAAAATCAATTTTCAATTTATTTTTATATATATACTATATATAATTAAATAATTTATTTATTTATTTTTAACTATGGTACAATTTTTATTAATAATTATTCCTTTATTTATTTTCCACATTAAATTAAAACTTATAAAAAGATATGATCCACATGCTACACAATTTATACCATTTGGTCAATTAGCTGATTTCATAGCATCATTAGATCCACCATTAGGAATACCAAAACCAAATACAGTAGCCTTGGTGTCATTCAATTTACCTATCTCAAAAGGCAATAAAATTCATTGTTTGGACATCTTACATGCCTTAGTTAAGCATGTTCTTGGGCATGTTGAAGAAACAGATAATTTCAAACAATTACAAGAACAAATGGATGGTAAATTTAAGAAGCAATTTCCAACTCGTAAAGAATTGGAAATTATTTCTTCGACAAGAATATGGAAACGCCAAGATAAAGCTGCCAGATTAATACAAAATACATGGAAAGAATTTGTTCGGTATAATAAATATTATTATGAGTGATATATATTATATTAAAAAAAAAAAAAAAAAAATGAAAATTTCTTTAATTTTATTTAATTATTTTTTTAAATAAAATTAAAAAATTTTAATGTATACTATTATTTTTAACTATATGCAGGGAAAATCATTAAATATTTACGTTTTACTTTTTTGTTTTTTGTAGAATGAAAAAAGAAAAAGAAAGATCATTAACGGATGATGATAATACACAAAATTCAAGTCCTGGTGGATGGCAAGCTAAATTATCAGCATTTAATTTTCTTCATTTACAGGTACACATATTATAGTCTGGTGAAATAGAGTAAAACTATATATTTGATTAAAGGGGTTGTAAAGGCTATCCAAACCGCGACCATATCTTTCCTTGTTAATTTACTATAGAAGGTTAGAAATCAGGCTCCAGTGTGTAACTTCACATTCAAAAAGAATAAACTCCGGTGTTTGTTCTTCGTCTGAGCAGAATCGATAATCATTACATTCTGCCATTAGAATTCTGATTTAATATTTGTTTAACCGTTTTTAAATCTTCTGATTCCGGAGTTATTAATAATTACGAGATAATAAAGACGGTCAAACAAATAACTTGGTTTTGTGTACCATATCTAGAGATACAGATATCTAGATACGGTTTCAAAAAAATACAAATTTACAATCATTATTTTATCATTATTACGATAATGACTAATTGAAATTTCAATAATAAATATATCATTTACCGTCATTATTAAAGGACCAAGGGAATGCGCCTTTTTTGGAAATTTGCAGAAGTATATGTTTTTATGTTCCATCAACTCAGTATTGTTGTATACTTGGTACTTTTCAATATATTTTATTACTAATACCCTAATATATTACATATTTAATATGCAATCACTTTTTTATTTGATGTTATTTTATCAGTCTCGCGACTTTTTAAATATTTAATTTTATTAGTTTGATATACCACGTAGTTGAAAACTATTACTGATTTAATTCTTTAAACTATTGGTAAAATATAAGTTCCACGAATGTTTTTAAAATTTTTGAACTTTACAAATATCAAAATCAGTTAAACATAATTGTGCCATAACTTCAAATAACCGAAACTACTATAGATATTTTTAACAATTTTGTGTAATTTTTTGTATATGTGAATTGATCATTTGGTGAAATCCTTGTGGTGTACCACTATATAAAAATAATCAGTAGTTAAATATCATGAGATACATATATCATCCACATACATATATGTACAAAGTACCAAATTAAATACTTGCCGTGCCCGTATAATGTTTTCCCCAGCCACTAGCAGATTCCCAAGGCTGATAACTCGAAATATTATTATGTCATTTTTAAATTAATCATTTATTAGTCAGAATTTGTCTTGTATTTATATTATTTTGGGAAATAATCAAATTATATTATCTAAAATTATATTATTTATCCAAATTATAGTAGCTTTCCACCGTGGCCTCCGTGATTTTATTCCCATTTATAGTAATAGTAGAGTAATATCAAAATCAATAAAAATAAGATGAATTCAAATTTATTTTAGGCATTTCCATTGGCTGCGTTTTATTAATATTTTCTAAATTTTATAATTGTGAATTTTGGGTTTTGTGGCATTTTATACAGGTCACTGCTATAATTATGAATACCATATTTACTGTCACATTTTACTCTTAAAAATATATTCTAAATCGATTTCAAAATCCTAAAAACTTTCGTCCCAGTATTTCAAAATAATAAAATCACTATATACATATTTTATGAACCTATTTTTTTTAGGTTGGACGCCGTGGTACTGCTTGTTCAAGTCGTGCATCATCACGTAAGTCATCACGTGCATCAGATGCATCTGATTTAAGTGAATTAGCTGGAACATGGTTAAATTTACCCTTAATGTTAGTATCTGGTGCTGATGAATTAGTTAAAGATTTGAAACAACAAAACGAAGATAGTGGAAAACGGTAACACAATATTTAATATCAAAATTAATTAATAATACATATAATAAAATTTTATTTACAATAATAATATTCAGTTTTCTTTGAAATCTTGTTCAAAAAATTCCATTAATTAACTAAAAATTAAAATAACTCATCATAAAATATTTTTGTATAATTTAATTTTATTTAATTGTATTATGAAAAAAAAAAAACAGCGAGAATTTTCAATTTTGGCCTACAATTTATATGAAAAACTTAGCATCATCTTACGAAATGTTATTAGAACAATTAGTTACATCAACAATTATTTCTGAAACTGGAAGTGATGCTGATGATGAATTAAAATATTTATCACCAATAATAAATGAAGATCAACAGCATCATTTACAGCTGCCAGGTAACCATCGTGTAAAATATTATAATTGAATCCTGGTTAAAATTTTATGTTATACATAATTTTAAAAAAAAAGCATTTATTTTCACTAAATAGTAAAATCTACTTAGATGATTTTATGAAAATCAATTAATTATAAATTTCCTCACAGTAAGTACTTACATAGAACCGTGTTTGTCAGTGTCAGTAGATCAAAGTATATTAAAAAAATTGCTGTTGTGATTTAGTTTTGATGTGTTGTAAATTAATTAAATAAATTTTTTCAAAATTGGAAATTTGAATTAGAAAATTGAAAATAGTTTTGATATAATTGTATATAAATAATGAATTGTATTCAAAAATATGATTTTTTCATAATTCAAATTTCTTTTGAAAATATACTATAAAAAAAGTCACCTCAGTTCTTTCTTGTATATATTCTTAAATTTTGATATAAACTTGAATTAGGTCTAACCAGTTTCGTCACCAGCCAAAACTGGACAGGCGCCTTTAAGATTCTAAAGTGTGCCAAGCTGTTTAGCATTTATTGACGTTTCGTCACTGTGTATAATCGACATAATTTTAATCTACATAGAAATATGATCATAAAAAAGAATCTTTATTAAAGAAACCGCGAAAAAAAAATTTAAATAATCACATTTGCAATTAAGAAATGAGGTGACATCAAATACATAAATATAGTTTTTAAATGTTTTAATTAACCTCAAATGTTAATTTTTTGTGTAAATGTATTTGTTTATGTGTAATTTAATATCATATTGTACAAAATATTTATTATATATATATATAAATATATAAATTAATATTAGAAATCAAAATATTATGCTAATCTATGCAAATTAAAATTATTCACATTCTTTTATACATTTTTTATGTACATATATAGATTAATTATAATTACAAAACTTTCATAATTTTTTATTTTGTTTTTTTTTTGCGGTCTTGGAGATTTTTTTACAAGATTTCAAAGATCCAAAACTGATGATGATTATTTATTTTAAATTATAAAATATAAATTTAATTATTATATCAATGCTAATCAAAAAAGTGGCAGCATATTTGAACCACAAAAATCTGGTAGACGAAAAAGTTTTTATAACTTTTTTTTACGTCATCAAGATGCTGTTGACGATTGTCAAACATCACCATCAGTTCAAAGGAAGAGTACGTTTATAAATTTTTTTTATTTATACTTTAATATTTAACACCTAAGTAATAATTAGTGATGAGAGAAAAAAAAACAAAATTTTCAATATTGATTTTTCAAATTTGATCTAAATCTGGTTATGGTATCTAAATTAAATAATTAAATAATTTTGCAATAAAGAAATTTAATTGGTTTAATGGCAAATTGTCCAAGAATTAATAAATTGTAATAATTAGAAAAATATATTACGTAATAACGTAATGGCATTTAGAATCTTGGTCTAACATTTTATCTCTTCTTCTCCGAATGAATCCATCGTGTTGTAGGGTGAAGGTTTGGTTACTGGTTACTCCACCACTATTTCAATAAAATCGATATTTTAATAATTAAAGATTCTTGCAGAAAATTTAATATTTCTAAAATTGTAATTATAAATTGTAATTATAATTGTAATTAGTATATCGCAATTTGAAAAAATTGTTTTAAATTCCGGGAAATCATTTTTTTCGGAATCAAATCTTGTGGTAAAGTCTATTTTGATAGATACTCATAGATCATATTACTAAATGCCATTAACATTTTCAAATTAATCCATAATAATTCCTATTCTAAATTTGGTGTCTAGCGGTATTGAAAAGTCTGTTTTTTTTATAGCAAAGTCAAAATAACAAAAAAAAAACTTTAATTTTTCGTAAAGTATAAAAATAAGTTAATTAGCAAAACATCCAAAAACAAATTGTAATCAAAATATTTAAGGCCTAACACCAACAACAAGTGAAGATAGAACTGCATCGGTAGCTGCTGTAACAACACCAATACGAAAGCGTGCAACCAGCTTTATACGCAAAAAACCACCACTAGAAAGAGGTTTGTCAGCACAAAGCGCTTTAAGAGTTAACAAAAATGCTTTTGTCTGTATGTGTGCTTCCAAATAAAAATTTGGTGTATATAAGTTTTACAAAAAATAATTAATTATTTATTTTGTATTATTTTTTTTTTTTATTTTATTTTCTTTTTTCAAATTTCTCATTTCTGATGCACAATAAAAAAAAACAAAAAACAAAAATTCGACAATAAAATTTAGCTGAAGGACCATCATCTGAAGTTAGTATATTAGTAACGAAACCATCACCAGAATCACAAACACCATCATTACGACCTGATAATTCTACATTAGTACATGTTTTAGTACATCGAGAAAGTGAAGAATATAAACATGATGACGATGAATATGATTTCAATACAGAAAATAGTAGTTTATTAGGTATGTAAAATATTTAAAATATAAATTATTGCCATAAGATCTTTTAAAATAGTAGTTTAATTACATTAGCATTAGCTGATAAGACTAAAAGAGCTCAAATGCCCTTTTCCTCCTGCTTCCCTAGAGCTCTAACGCCTTTTGCTGATTTAGTCCATTCTTCTACTTTCTACTTTTGTTACTGTTGGAGTTTAGTCCAATTGATACAATTCCATTTCCCATTATAAAGTTTTTAAATATATAAGTTTTTGCTTCACTACGTTTCTTACAACGACATTTGACTTCGGTCCTGATTAAAAACCTTTGATACAATTCCATTTCCCATTATAACTTTTTTAAATATATAAGTTTTTGCTTCACTAACGTTTCTTACAACGACATTTGACTTCGGTCCTGATTAAAAACCTTCCATGTATTGCTTAATAGAGTATACCAAATGCGAAAATGTAATTATTCATGTAAAATTTAATTGAGCTATTTTTTATCAGCAATAATCTTTCTTTAGCGAATTTAATGAATTTTTAAATATTATTCTTCCGATTAACACACCCACACGGTCTGAGATCTGACCTAAATATACTTCAATTATATCTTAAACATAATATTGGCCTAATATGTCTAAAAAAGTGTTCAGTTTCCGAATTCAAAATTGATGTTTTAATATGTTTATAAATGTAGAAATTAGTTGTTATCCTTAAGAGTGAATTAGACCAACCACCAGATTAATATGCGACATTTATATTGGGCGCTGCTCGCTGCATCTAGATTCTTAATTATGTTTATGATTTGTCAGATACAGTAGTACTTTTAAAATTGCATATTATATTTATATTAGAAATTGCTTTATGTGATTTTAACACTGAAAAAATACTGGAATTTTGCAGCCAACAATTTCTTACTAACCATTCCCGTATTCCAATTGAAAATTCTTTAGTATAAAGTAACCTAATGGTTCGTAATCCCAATAAAATTAATTATATATCCAAAATACAATAAAATGTCACGAAATCGATATCATTAGAAATATTTTGGGCCTATGATCCACCAATAAAAGAAGCAAGAACATTTTTGTATATTTAAAAAATTTTACGGCTTATTAAAAGTAGGCATTATGGCAAAATATATATTTGCATAATAAATTTATTTGTAAGATATACTAATATAAAAAAAAAAAAAAAATTATATAGATAAATCCAATAAAAAACCACCGGAAATAAAAATAACAACTGGTAATGATATTGAATTATCACCAATTGTTCAAATAATGGTTGAAAGTCCAAAGGAACCACCAAGTGGTGATTTTTCAATACCATCACAACATCAAGATTCACCATCATCATCACAATCACAATCAACATCATCATCACCATTACGAAAAAAAGAACAATCTTCTAAAAGAATAATATCACCGGTTCCTCCACCAGTGCCACCTAGATCACAAATACCATCAACATCTAGCTGTAGTAGTAGTAATCAAAATTTATCAAATATTATAATATCAACATCATCAGATAATAATGTTGTTGTAATTGATATAAATACACCCATCGATGTTAATATTAAAGGTGATACATCTAAAGTTTTTTATGACTATAAAGCTACTACTAATAATAATAATAATGAAGGATCAAATCAAAAACAACAAGATTTAAATGAAATAAAAATTTTAAGCAGTTCAATTGAACCAATAACAACAACGGACCAAATATTAATAAAAAATAATAAATCATCAATTGATGAAAATATTATTGATGATGATGAAACAGTATCATTAATAGACGATGACGATATAAACGACGGCCTAAATAAAATACAACCCCCAAAAAAAAAATTTAATGATAATACCAAAAGGTGACTATTAGATGAACAAATTAATAAAGTTGATGATAATGATTCTGATTCTACTAGTAGTAATAAATTAAATAAAGATATTAGTAAAAATAGTTGACAATCTACTTGAAAAATATTTATTATTATTATTATTAAAAACAACCAAATAAAAATTACATCTTTTCTTTGCATAATATTTAAAAAAAAAAAACAGATAATAATTAATATAAATAATAATAAATATAATAATAAAATTAAAAAAAAATTAATAGTTTGTTACCTCAGCTAAAATACAATCCACAACATGTAATACAACAACAACAACAATACGTACTACATATAGAAACAATTTAAAAATATATTTATAATATCATAAAAAATTCTCAATTTTTGTCTGATTTTATTTTTTAAAACATTTATTAAAGCCAACAAAGAAAAATTATTTGATATCCATATATTGATATTGACCGAAAACAATTAACTGAATGCACAAATTGACCGGCTTTACAATTTATCCAATTTGCATATTGAAGAAATGTAAATTGAAATGTGAATTGATTGAGTGGACACTGAACAGAACAATTTACTGAATGTGAATTTACTGGAAACCCAATAAAAGTATGTAATATAAACACAACTGACTGAAGGTAAATTTACCGAAAAAAGCTCATAAATTAGTTGTTTTGAAGTTTTAGTAGTGAATTTCAATAAATCGTATATTCACTATTCGATTAATTTTATATTATACTATATCAACTAATGTGTGTTCGGTTAATTGTAAGAATTTACATTAAGAAAAATGCGGTAAATTTACTTTCTACATCAACTATATCAAATGTAAATTCTGTCTATTGTACATTCGACTAGTTGTTTTCGGTCAATTAGCCGGATACCACAAAACATTTAATTTATTTTCTAGAATTCAATAATATTTTTTTTAAAATAACAATATAATTATTTAAATTACATACTTTTTTAAGTACTAATGGAATTTAATGGAATAAAATTTGTATATAATATAGAGAATATTTCTAGTTATTTTTAATTTTTATCATATTTAATTTAATATATTATTTTTGTTTATTATGGCACTTCAATTTCATATGGATTTGTTTATTTTCTGTTAATTTTACAATATTTTTCCAATAAAAACAATTTTACCCTTTTATTCTCCAATAACAAGAACATTTTCTAAATAATAAATATTAACACTATTCAATGAATAGATGAAAATAATAAAAAAAAACCACTCTATATCAAAAAAGGCACGCAATTATTAAAATTAATATTAATCTTAATTAAAAAGGCAATAAAAACACAAATTTATTGTGTAAACAAAAATTATATTATTAAAAAATTAATAAAACAAAAAAACATAAAAAAGTGAGATTTTTTCATTAAAAATTTTTAAATTATATTATAAATGTATTTATTGAAGAATTACAAATTAAACGCTCTTAAATTGTAAAAAAAAATATTGGAAGATGTTTTATTTTTGAATGTTGTATTATATACAAATTATTATATTAGTTGAGAATTTGCTCCCAGTCCCAGTGGCGTAACCAATATGGCAAATGAACTAAGAGATCTTACTAATATAAATTATGCAGCCTTATTCTAAAAAGTACGTCATACAATTTCTAGTGGCTATGATATTATATCAATATCGAAAGTTTTGTGCAAACAAAAATTTTAAGTTCGAGAGGACCACAAATTACATAATTAAATCTTCAGGAGGGCCACAAATATTTTTTATGTATATATTATTCAAATGTTGATTTGTCAATTTCTAAATAACCAGAGGCCACTAACCAGTAGGGTATTACAGGTTCCAGGTCATTTCAATATACCAGTTCGTAAATGCGTGTATACAATATTCTAATTGTATTGTTAGCAAATTTTTGTTTTCATTTTATGACTTATTTTTTATAAAATGTCGTAATTCTTTAGAGTTGCGAGTACAGGCATACTTTGCAATTGCAGTGTAGTAAACCTTTACCTTACTAACGTATTTAGCAGCGTTTCTCTTTAAAATTATTGTTACGCTACTGTTTTTTCTGAATTTTACAGTGCTAACCAATTATTATAGACAATGGTGATAACCGGAATATCGCAAGTGCTAATTGAATTAAGAGTGTTTAATACAAAGGAAATATTTGTGTAATCTCCACGATTTTCTTTATTCTTCATAAACTAATTTCCAATTTATTAGAAAGATTATCAAATACTAAATGCAAATATAAAAAATAAATACTGTTTAGTATTTTTCAAAATTATATTTTACAAATTTTTTCTTGAAAATGCACACATCTCTTAAAAAAATGGTATAACTTAAAATTATTTGAATATAATTGACATAAATTTTTTTATTAGAATATTATTATTAAATTTAATATCTCTTTAATTATTTATTCAGTAGCATCAGTTTTTGATACTGAAAAAGGTTCATCAACTGCAATAGATCCACTATCAGCAATAGTAACATCTTTGGATGGACGATCTCTTTGATCAGTTCCACCATTTTCAATCATTCTAACAATATTCATTCCCGATAAAATTTTACCAAATACAACATGACGACCATCAAGCCAGGTAGTTTGCTTTGTTGTTATAAAGAATTGTGATCCATTTGTATCTTTACCAGCATTTGCCATACTTAACCAACCGGCACCATAATGTTTTAGTTTAAAATTCTCATCTTCAAATCGTTCACCATAAATTGATCGACCACCAGTTCCATCACCTTTAGTAAAATCACCTCCTTGTATCATAAAATCTTTAATAACACGATGGAATTTGCTGCCTTTGAAACTGTAACGAATAAGAAAATCATATATTATAAGAATAATGAATTCTCTCTTGTTTTTTTATAGTTCATTTACCCTTCCTTTTCTGGTCTTTCTGCTAATTCTTTAAAATTACGAGCAGTTTTTGGTACAGTACCTCCAAAGAGACCAATTTCAATACGCCCAACCGGTTTATTATCAATATTAATATCAAAATAAACCTAGAATCAGAGAATAAAGACCGGAAATTTAATTAATTTGCAAATCCACTTAATTTCAATTAAATAAAATTAACAAACAAAAGAATTGAGAACAAAAGAATTGCTTAATCAATTATTATTGTACCACTTACCTTATCTGTTACTTTAGGTCCAGCCGAATCATCACCAGAACCTAGTGCAAAATCAATAAATGCAATAGCACATAAAAGCACCAAAAATTTCATGGCGGTTATTTAAATAAGTAAAAAAAACTAAAAAAAAAAAAATATGCTTTAACGTCCACGTAATCAATCAACACACAAACAGCAAATCCCAAAATCAGTCAATATTACAGTGAATGAAGAACAGAACTGAAAGAAAATTTATTAATAGAAATATGTTATCAACAGTTCTGACTTTATTTGTATAGATATGATGCTAGTAGCGGGTTTCAGTTTTTATTTATGATATGATGATGCTACGGCTACACGTACGTCAACGTTATTCAGAATCAGAAGAATTTTTAAATAAAACTACTATATGTATGTAGTTTACTATTTGTAGCCTAGAAGCATAGCGTAGCTTAATTTGTCTATCACGCTATGTAATAGCATATGAATATTGAATAATATAGTAGTAAAATTATACTAATTTTTGACTTTCGATTTCAATTACATTTCCCTTTATGCCAAATTACATTATAAATTTTTTGTTTCGTAAAATATGTGTGAACTTAGGAAGCCGAAATTATGAGTATTAATTTTTATTCAAGTTTTACTTATGAGTATGATTTTTTTAGTTTCCAAAAAGTGTGATTTCATTATGGAAAATGCACTTTTATAAATAAATTTTATCTGATATATTCTCGCGTATTAATTACATGAATGCGAATAGGGAATGCTCCTTTAAGCGGCCCATGCACCGCTCAAATTGTTCTCCAAGTAAAATCGCGTAAAAAATTGAGTAAACATCACGTAACAGATTTTAAAATCTCGTTGGAATGGACAAAGTGACATATCATCTATCGAGATGTCAGATGTGAGATATGCTAAATGCTATTTATCTATCATTGCAAATGATAGATAAATCTATCGATAGATACTTCGATTTTCTCTATCAGGATCAGGTGCGATTTTCGAAATTTTAAAATTTCTTACCATTTAAGGCATTTTATGTTTAATTTATGCTCTTTCTCTGCATCCGACACAAAAAGGCAAAAATAAAACATTTTTTCCAATAAATTGTGTTTTATTATAATTCTGAGTATTTAGCTTTAATATGTAGCCCATAAAAAAATATCTGCATCTGCATTTATGCTATTTATAAGTTACCTTATAATTATAATGGATATAAGATGTCTATTGTGACAATCTGCTCTGCAGTGAAAATCTACCTTTAAGTTTTTTCTCGACTGACGACGGACGCGACGGACAAGAAACACATAAATTTTCGATGGAGCAAACTCGACGGTTGAGACGGACTATATATTCTTCAATGACAGTTTATAATTTTTTTTTTTTGTAAACAAAACTATGTACATACTTTTATACTTTAAATTAATTTTTCACACTGATAATTCACTCAACATTTTTTTGGAATGTCAAATATATTTATTTTAATTCAAAATTTTGAAAAGTACTTATTTTTTTCCGTCGTGTTCGTCGAAAGTTGAAATCTATTCAACTTTTGCGAGTTGCGTCCGTCAACTTTTTTTCGACATTTGAATCCGTCTTCGTTGCATCCGTCGCGTCGATCTTGTTTGAGGGGTAATACCTCAAAAGGTTCTTTTTACTATTTACCAGGGATGTAAGACGTAACGTAACAATACCCGATAACGTTTAAATTTCTCATTTTTTCTAATAACGTAACATTTATCTTTATAACCTTTTGTAACATAACAGTAACGAATAACGTTTCGTATACGTTATTCCATAAAGTTATTTTAGTTTATTTACTCTTACCAAATATCGGATTTTATTGTATTATATTGTTAACTGACGCAACGCAATAGAAATATGCCGTTTTGTGTTCTATTATATTATGTTTCACCCCTAAAGCGCAGATAAAAAACTTTGTTTTTTAATTTTAATATTGGATGTGATTTTTAGTTATTTTTTAATTATGTTTAAGTTTAATAGTAGATGAAAATGAATAAATATTTCATTAATAAATAAATGAATAAATACTTGTGTTTAGTTTTATTATTTATGCAAATCTATACAACTACACAATACTGTATACAAAATATAAATACAAATGCTCCCAAAATTATATCTATGGTCTGCTATAAAAAAAACGTTATTTAACGTTATATAAAAATTGTAACCCCAGAGATAGTCTCGCCGTTGAAGAAGTCTGCGCCGTTGCCGTTGAAGGTTTGGAATGCCAAACAAAAGTTAAAATATATCGAAATATATGAAAGCAGACAAACTCGCCGCCGTCATGACGCCGGGGACGCTCGTGCCGTAAGAAAGTTCAATCGATTTCAACTTTTGAAGTCGTTGCCGTTTCGAAATGTCTAATTGATATGAAAATTGTTGTATGATATAAAAATATTGTTTTGTTGAGATTGTTTTATTTATGAAAAATCATTTTTTAAAAATGGGATTTGTGGTAGAATTAATAGAAATAATTTAAAAAAATTAAATTTTGTACAACAAAAAATGTGGTGGATATTTATATAATTATTTATATGTATATTGTATTATTATAAAAAAATTAATTCCATTTGTGAGAGAAAATGTAATTTTAACTAAATAACATGTAATCAAAGTTAAAAATATAATAACAATCTGAAGGCATATTTTATTGTAAATTATTTTTAACACAATATTTGATATATTTAATTCACAATATTTAATAGAAATGGTTTTTTAACATCAACCAATATACTTTTATTTTAATGATTCAATGCGGCGAGTCTGTCTACACAAAGTCGTCACCAACGTCACCAGCGTCTTTTGACATTCCAAACCGAGAACGGCAACGGCACGAGCGGCGAGACTGTCTGAAGCATAATAGCCCGAGCAGAATCAAATTCGTACGCAGACAACGTACGCAGCCAACATAAGAAAAAATATTTACCGAACACAATCAAAAGTAGTTTTGCTGCGAAAAACCTACCAATTTACACTAACAATATTTTTCTACCTGATATTATTGTGAAATTTACCACCGTACTTACGGAAAAAAGTTAAAAGTTGGTTAACTTTTTTCTCGATTCTGCGACGAGGCTGCGTTTGTTATAATCGGTTTCATATATTTTCATACATTTTAACTTTTTTTGGCATTTCTTATGTAGGCTGCGTATGTATTCTGCGTTGATTCTGCTCGGGCTATAAGGCTATTATAACGTTATATAACGAATCAACATTTAAAATAACGTCATCTAATAAAATAACTTTTCGAAAAGTTATTACATTCCTGTTATTTACTACCCATTATGGAATGGAATATTTCCGAAAGGCAGCAGTATATATTGATAATTATAATTAAAAATCTTCAACTCAAGAATATTCAAAATGAACTGATTTTGATAAACAACTACCGGTGTATCAGTAGCAGCTATAACATAACTGGAACTGGAACACTAATAATCGTATTGAAAAACTAAAAATAGTTTTCATAAAATTTTAGTGTGAATAAAACAAGTGTGACAGTTCTTTAAACTGTTGCTGCAAATGCTACTGGTTGGTTCTGAAACTATTTTTATTTCAACATAAAAAAATGAGAAAAATATATCTATACGTATAAACTTGTAAAATAACTAACGAGTATATTCGTTCAATTTATTGTACCATCTGTGTTTCTGTCATTCAACCTTCAAAATTTAATCATACAAATTGCATACAAATGATAAATTAATCAAAAGTCCAATTTTATTTTTGTCAGAAAGAAAATTCCAAAATATTAAAGTTAAGAAATTAATTAAAATTTCTAAGGTAATTAATTAACTAAATAACTTTATTAAATAACTATTTATCTTTATCGAATTGTTATTTTTTTTGTATATTGTATAGTACCAAATAGAAGTCTTATATGTGAAATCAATTTGGAGGGTGTATTAAATTCCTGTATTCCTATAAAATTATCGAATCTTCTTAGGTATACGAAGAAAATATTTTTGACTAATTTGAATTGATTTATTTTTATTATTGTTCCGATTAGTTGCTTATTTTAAATGTAAAAATGGCTGAAGCTATTGTAACTGATTGGTTAGCTGAATATGAACAATTGGAGGATCCATATGAAATTAATACATTTGCTAGTATGCACGAACATAATCAAGAAATAGCAGAAGCTCTTTACACAATATTCAATGAAAGATTAAAATATCCAGATGTAACCCCAACAAAATAATATTTTTAAACTATTTCAAAATTAATTTTACTTATTTTCAGCTGGTTCATTCTATTTGTAATCAATTTTTCAGTTTCTACAGATCAAATGAAGAGCAATTAAAGCGTTTCGCGCTTCAATTTGTACCAGTTTTAATATTTATTTATTTAAGTTCTGTTGTAATGGGTGATAAAAAAAAGTGTCGTAGTGTTGAGACATTACTCATTTGTATATATAATGTAGAAGTTAGTACAGAAGATGGTTATCAAAAAACTGTATCATTTCGTATGCCAGTTTTAGCTCAAGCATCAATTTATCATGAAGTAAAAAAATTTTTTTTTTTGTTAATAATATTTTCATTTAAATACTATATTTATACAAGGAAAAAAGCTTACATGCAACTGATTTACGACGATGGGAAGATCATAGTAATCGTGATGTAAAATGGGGTCCATTGCCACAAATTGAATCTATAAATGCCCAGAATCGTTTAAAAGTTATGTCAGCTTTATTATTTGCATATAATCAACAATTGAGTTTAATACAAAAATCAGCATTATTTCATTTATGCCGAATAGCATCGCAAATTGTTAATCAAGGCTTTTCAAAACCAACACATGCACATCGATCATCATATGGTAGTGATCCAACAAATTCAGCAATTGTACCAAAACCATTACCACGTATACCATTATCATCACAATTTCTTGTTGAATTAGTACATTCAATTTATTTTGCAATGTTTAATGATTTCGGATCAATTGCTATACAAACAATGGATGATATTCATCAAAGAGCTTGTTATGAAATGTTTACAGATTTAATATTGGTAACAAATGCAGTAAAAAATTCTTTACATGCTAATCCATCTGGTAATTATTAATAATGAATATGGTTGGGACAAAATTATATTACTTTATTTTTAGGTCAACCAAGCGATGGTCCAATGGGATTAAGTGTAGCTTTATCACCTGCTACAAATACAGTTGTTGTATCAAAGTCAATGATAACAAATGCTTCATTTCGAACTAAAAAATTACCAGGTATTTTTTTTAATGTATATACATTTTAATTGGATAATAATTATAATTTAATTGTTTAATAATTAGTATTATTTTTGTAATTATTATTTACTCTGATAAGGTGACCGTTGTTAAGATTATAATTCGTAACGTAATTTTAAGCGTATCTGGTTCAAAATCCGATGGACAATTTTAACATTTTAAATATTTATTTTTTGATTTTTTAATTTTTTCAATCATTTTTGATTTACTATTTCGATACTAACAACAATCGAAATTTACTATTGAATGTAAAGAACATTAAAATATTTAGCTGAATAATTTAAATGGTAAAATATTACTTATTTGATTCAAATTCGGAAATTAAAATATCACTGTATATATAAATTTTATTTAAAACTAAATTATAAGCACACACGGTCACCCTAAACTTGAACTGTCATTTGTATTGAAACTCCTGTACAGAGTGCAATATTTAAAAATTAATGTATGCAATTTCATTGAAAATATTCTTGTTTTTAGATTTAGATTAATATATAAAAATATATCAAATACTAAAAATATATTTTATGTATTAGTTAAAAACGTGCTTAATATCGTTATTAGTTTGCTGCTGTTATTATTTTGAAAGCTTACGTATTTAAAAAGTAGCTTAATTAATTTATAGTATTTATTTTTTTATTTATTAATTTTATAATTTTATATATCATAGTTTTTAGATTATTTATAAAAAAAAAAATAGTATTAATTTGCATATTCTCTATATAAAAAAAAAACTATTTTAATAAACAGATTTTTTTTCACTGCTTAAATTAGTAAAAGTGCTTACTAATAAAAAAAAAATACTTTTCAAATTGTGGGTTAAAAATCGAAAAGAATCCAATAAATTAGCTTAATTAATCAACTGATATATGCGCAGTTGTTTTTTAGTATCTATACAGACTTTTACTACAACATTTCTAGTCTAGTTTTCGAAATTTATTAATTATTAATATGTAAGATAATTCGATTTTTTCGCATGTTATCATACAGAAAAATAAAATAATAATTACCGAAAATGATAAATGATGATAATTCGGAAATTATAATTTAATTTTTTGCCATATTTTCTTAGAAAACTGCGGTTTTACTATAAAAATACCATATAGACATGAATATCTGATAAATTTGTTAATTGTTTTGAATATTTCATACAAATTCAATAATTTTACTCCAAATTCCTCGAAAAATCATTCCAGTATAAATTAAATAATTAATTAACATTAATTTATCGATACGAATTAAGTAAATGAATTATAAACTGTTGAATATTTAGTTCCTAAAGTCAAAATATAATTTCTTTTTTTATATTTTTTTTCTTTAATTAATTTTTATGTTCTTTTTTTTAATATTTTTTTTTGTTTATTTCTTAAAATGGAAATAAATAACATATGATTAAAATTTTGCAAGTAGAGAATAATATAATTTATAAAAAAGTCCAGAAAAACATGTCTATTGTTAATAACGACTTTTTGTAATAAAAAGTTTATTGCGAACAATTTTTTTTAGAATGGAACAACTGTTCTGAATGGAACAGTTTTCGGAAAGAAATTTATAAAATTCACTTTTTAAAAATCAACCACTATCAACAAAAATACATGAAACGGGCCCATTATTTTATATTTATATATTTTTTTTTTAATATTTATCCTTAAATTTCTATCGAAATTTTCAATTTGTATTATATATTTAATTTGCTAAAATCAATTTGTGTGTGCTTTTTATGATAAACACTTAAATAATTGTATTTAAATTGGAAAAAATAATATTAATTAAAAAATATTATAATAATAATTTTATAGAGGTTGACTCACTACAAAAAAGAATAAATGTGCTATTTTTATATTTTAATCTTTCCTTACACAACAAATTTAATGAAGAATAATTATAATATTTTTCCTTTGAATGCTTCTACATATTCACAAAATTAAATTAATTTATTATTAACTATATTTTTATTATTATTATTTTTTTGAGCAAACGCAAAACTGCCTTAAAATATTACAATTACAAAAATATTATAATACTTTTATGTTAATTTTTGTTGTGGCAAGCAAATAGCAAGTAATTCTTTTTTTAAAAAACAACTATTTCAATTCAAAATTATATTAAAATTTGCTGGCTTAAATGATGTATAACTATAAAATGTTATAAATATAGACGATTTGGATATGGAATTTTTGGCAAAATTACCACATCAATTATCAACAACTATCGAACGAAATGAACCACCACCAGAAATAATTGAAGAAGATGAACAACAAATTTCTACTAGTAGTGGTAGTGGTGGTGCACCAAAAGATTATAAAAATAAATTAGATGCTATGATGAAAAATCCACGACGATGGAAAACATGGGGTTGGAAATATAATCCATCTGGTGGTAGTAAAACATCGAGTATTGAAGAAGAACCAGATTCACCAAAAAAATCATTGTCATCATCGAAAAATTCTAGTCCAAATGCATCACCAAAAATTAAAAATAAGCTAATAACATCACCGCAGGCAGCAATTACAAATATTCTAAAATCAAATGATGATAATAGTTGTAGTACATCGACCTTAATAATACCAGCAGCAATTAGAAGAAAGAAAAATCCAATTAATCATAGTGGAACTAATAAATCAGATTTACGTTCTAGTGCAGGTGCAAGACTTGCATTAGAAGATAATTTAGATGATTCACCAGATGAATATGATACATTGTTGGATAATGGAAGACCAGCTAGTATTCATGTATTTCAAACGACAAGCGGTTATACCATTTTGCATAAATAATTTATTCTATAGATAAAACAAATGAGCTTCCCACTAAAAAAAAATATTTTATAATAATCAGATAATCTTCGCTGTATAAATTTTACAATTATCAATTTAAAAGTCGTTAAAAAATATATCAGAAAATTCAAATGCTATTTAATTAAAACTTTAAAATTTTTATAATTGTAAAGCTAAAAATTATAGATATTAAAGAAAATTGAAAGTCTTATTGCAGTATAGCAAGTTTTTAAAAAGCAAATATTTTAAAAATAAAATTCATGACAATCTCGATTTATTTTGTTTGTTTTGTTACCTTAAATTATTATTTGCGTCTGATTGACCTGAAATAATTAATCGAGTATACAATTAACAGTAAATAAACATAATTACCGAATAAATTACATTATCGTATTTGCAATTGATGAATTTGGTTTCAGTAAATCATATTTTTTTTTGGTCAATTAACAATCAATTAACTCTGTATTCGATCAATTGTTTTCGGTCGATACTCAAAAATTATTATATTTATTTTTATTATTCATTTTCAGAGATATAAATAAATATGCATTACTGCAAAAGTCTTGCATTTCTGAAAAAAAAAAAATAGATAGTTCGAGAAATTTATAATTTTAAGGGCAGCTCGATTGTTGTAGTCTAGTTAATTTAAATATATTTTATGTATTTTATTTTTTATAAATAGTAAGCTATCTCACAAAGGAACCAACGGTATTGAAACAAATTTATATATATTTTTTTTATTTAATTTTTTGTTTTTAAGAATTAATTTTTGTCCACATTTATTTTAATAAAATTTTAAATGGCACATTTTATTTTTAGTTAAAATTAAAAAACAAAAAAAAAAAAGTTAAGCAGAAAAATTTAATTATTTTTTTTTAAAAAAAAAAAGTTAAATTCGGTGATACCAAACATTTATCAAAATAAATTTATAAATATGCTTAAGATTAATGGTTAAAAAATAAATAAAATTAAATATTATTTTAATAGAATAATTTTAATAGGTCTTTGCTAATAATAATTAGAAAAATATTCAATATTTTTTAAAATATTATAAAATGAAAATAAATAGCATGAATTCATATACAAAAAAAAAAAAAAAATAAGCTTTAATTGAAATCATTTTAAAATGTGTAAAGTAAAATATTTGAAACTACAAAATAATATTAAATAAAAAAAAAAATTATGAATGAGCTTTTGTTATGAACTTATTTGCTTGCGTTTAAAATAAGTAAATTATGTACAAAATAAAAAATCTAAAAGGTAGTTAATCAGTGTTTGAGAAAAGGAAGTATTTTATTTTAAAAATAATTTAATTAAAAAAATATTAATACATTTATTTAAATAAAACCATTATTCCAGATGATATTCCAATACAAGATGAACATTCTGCATTAATGAGTATTACAGAAGAAACTGAACGGGAGCAACAACAAATTGGTGTACGTAATACTGGTATACGTTCTAGTAAAGATGGTAGCGGTGGTGGTATTAAAGCTCAAGCTCATAAAGCTCTTATAGCTGGTTTTAAAAAATCAAAATCATCTACATCATCCAATAATAAAAGTGGTAGTACAGATTCTGGTAAAGAAATTATAATTATACCACCAAAACCACCAGTACGGAAAGACAAAAATTTTATTAATCGTACATCAATACAATTAACTGGTAATATGGATTTAACTGATAATTCATCAACAAATAATGGTTCTTCAGGTGGTATTCAAATGAATAATAATGATTCAATACAATTACAAAAATTAACTAATGGAATATTTAATAATGATGTCGGTTCAGATGGCAAAATATTAGATAATAATATTGATATTAAAAATTCAGATATTCATGATGGTATTACAGAAAGTATACCAGTAACTATAATGCAGAATAGATCATCAGTAGATGTGATTAATACTAGCGAAGTATAAAAGGAAAAAAAAAAACAGTTAAATAATTATTTTAAAATATTTTGTTGATTACAATTTTAATTTTTTTTTATAGTTTCCATAATTTTATTTATTTAAATTTAAATTAATATTAGAATTTTTTTTTTTTAAAACAAACACTACACAAAATATAAATAGAAAATTAATTTTAATTTAATAATAAATGTAGTAATGATGGTACATAATTAAGTTTCATTTGAAAGTGTGAAAAGAATTCGCCATTTGTAAAAAAATTATTATTCTAATCAAATTAATCTAAAAAAAAATAATGATTTCAACTATTAAAAGGTGAAAATTTTGAAATTTAAATTAATTTTTAAATACATTTTTAAGTTAGCTCTTTGTTTTCGTTTTTTTTTTATTATTTTTTTTGTTATACACAATTTTCCTTTTAAGTTGTAATGCAATTTTTTGGAATTATTTTATATTGGTTTTTGAGAAATGCAAAATATTGTACAATGAATTTAAATAAATATTTCTTGCAAACACAAACACAAAATAAAAAAACTTAACTAAGAAATATATTTAAATTTGAAGCAAATATAATATTAATTGTAAACATTGTTAAATCGTTTTCAAAATAATTAACATATATTTTAGCATTTAAATATGAATATCGAATCTTAGTGTATTTTTTTTTTAATTTATCCACAATTGCAAATAATTTAAAATATTTAATATTTCTTATATTCACATAATTAAATTAAATTATTATAAAATATATATAACATTTGTTGAAAATTTTGAAAATATGAATAAGTTTGTGTTGTTAATTTAAAAAAATAATATTTTATTTTTTAAAAAAACGTGTATATTGGAAATTGTTAATAAAAGTGGTTTAAAATTAAAAAAAAATCCGTTTTCTAAAATTTAATTAATTAAAATATATAATAAATTCATCAACGGAGGCAATTAATGAGCTTATGTGGATGGAAAATACAATGGATGGATATTGTACAAAACCACCTTTTTTTACAAAACAGAAAATTTAATTTTTTTTTCAAACAAATCAATAAAAAAATCTATATTTAAAATATTTTACACGAAATTAAAAAAAAAACGATACACAAACTTACGAAATGACAAATTTAAAAGGACAATGAATATTCTTATCTTACAATTATATTTTTTATATATATGTATATATAAAACCACCTTATTTTCCTAAAAGTTGCGTTTCACCCGTCAATGTATTAAAATGTATAGATTGTTCATCATTAATTGAATTGCCATTTAAATCTGCTGATGATATAAAAAATGATTGTCCGGTTACACTATTATTTCGAATAGGCCGAATTGTCGTTGAATGTAATTGTTGTGGAACACTAGAATTGGAAATTTGTTTTTGTGTATTACAACCGCTTAATTGTAAAAGTTTCATTTGACCATCAAATAAAATATTGGTTATTTGTTTTTGGGCAATTAATGCTTGATCCGGATCCATTCGTCTCAATTTACAAGTTACCATTTTACCAAAAATACCATATTCATCTTCAGAATCAGCAATTTGATTTATTCGAGTACATGCCAACGATAATAATTTTTCAAAATTATTTGAATCATTTTTATTATTAATTGTTTCACATGTACTAGAAACAGTATTATTTGTAGATTTTATATCGGTATTATTTGTAGTTACTATTATTGCTGCAGGCGGAGGTGCTTGTGATGACATTATTGATGATGGTGTTGTAAGTTGCGGTGATGGTATTGATACAATTGGTACTAATGTATTCGATAAATTATTTGTGCTGATTAATCTTTGGAAATTATTCTTTTCAGGTGGTGAAGAAACTTGAACTGATACTGGTACATTTACAGCAGATAATCTTCTTAGCTTTTGTTGTTGAATTGGTTTAATTATTGACGGATTATTTGTTATATTATTATTTATTTTTTTCTTTGCTGGTATTATTTGTGGTTCTTGTTGTTGACGTACTGGTTGCGTTGCTTGTTTAACTGTCCTTACATGTACAACGCGTGTTTGGAGATTAGGACGAATTGTTATATTTTGTTGTGGTGGTGATGATTTTGTTGGGGTTTTTATTTCACTAACAACTGATTCATTTGTCCAAAGTATTTCACCAATATTTTGTTGTTCGTCATTTTTTATCGATATCTGTTGTTGTTGATCTTCTAATTCATTTTCTAATAATTTTTCGTTAGAAATTATATTATTTTTAATATTTATATTATTGGAATCTTGTTCTTCTGTTGTTTCTATTGTTTCAACTAAAATATCATTATTTTGTTCAATATTATCTTCCGATTCTGATTCCAGGGACATTGTTAATGCATCCAATTCTTTATCAATATTACGGCGCTTAATTAATTGACAATTATCTTCAGCATCATTTGTTGTACTTTTTCTTCTTACCGGTTTTGTTTCTTCATTTATTAAAAACATTAAACTTTCCATATATTTACGTTTCGGACAATATGCTTGTTCTTCTTTACCATTTTTCGGATTATTTTTACTATCTCGGTATTTCTTTAATTGTACACGAAATGCACATCGTAAATTATTTATTTTTTGTTTTGTCCTTTCGATATTATAAGATTCACCATGTTTACTAGCAACTTCAATTAATTTCACATAAGCATCTTGCCGTTTTTTACGATTTTTAAAATCCGAACAACTTGCCTGCCATAAACATGGTTGTTTTTGATATTCCTTGATAAAATCATTAATAAAATTATCAGTCATATTTTTTGTAAATAATTTTTTTAAGGGTTTTCTATCCGTACACAGAACAAATCAAACAAATTTTGTCGCTGCAATAAAATTTTGTGAAATGGGAAAAAGTGAGTTGAAATATATATAAAATATATTTTTCTTATTTCTAAAAACAATTTACTGATGGGAATTTTGTTTTTTATTAATTTACTATAAATATTGTAAATACACAAACGAATTTCAATTGAAAAACAAAAAAATAATTAATTTCTGCTGCATTGGTCTCTAAAAACTATTTAGACAATTTTAAAAAAATGCTAAGAACTGTCAATTTCACTATGAATGAACTATGATTGAAGTGCGTGCAAAATTGAAGTCAAAATCAAAAGTGAATGATAAAGCATTAGACACAGTTTACATAATATCCCCGTTTTGTTACGAATTCATCGTTCGCTTTGAAAATTGTTACGTTTTGAATGTATAATAATTGTAATACATATTCTTGTTTTGAGAATTGAGTGTAGTTTTTATGTTCTTCCAATTAAGTGGTTTTGTCTTTTTAGTCGGGTATCAAATAAGACAAATTTAACTTGTAGTTTATCAAATCATTTATATAAGCACAAATTTCAACTCATTATCAGTGTTCCTCATTAGATTTTGTTTAGAAAGCAAAAATAATTCAAAAGAGCGGGTAAAAATAAAATTGTGTGGCCACCGTTCAGTTAAAGTAATTAAAAAAAATATTAAAATTTTTTCAACAAAATAAAAATAAATATTAATATGTCGTCACCAATTAATACGTCACTTTTTTATTAAATTTTTTACACTTACAATTATTTCGAGCTGCGTTTCGACCATAAATTTAAAAAGTATATATGTATTTATTTATATGTCTCTAAGTCTAAACTAAACTAAAACAAAAAGGTCAACTTAAACTCTATAGCCATTTTTGACTTAAGTTAAACCTCACTTTATTATGCTTGAAATACATGTGCGTTTTTTTGGTGCTTTAAAGCGTGCAGCAAAATTTTGAATTAGAGATATCTTGCTTCGCGCAACGCAGTGCATTCCAGCCATGTAATTAATTACATAGAAAGAAAACCCATTTGTTCTAAATATTATTTGCAGCAAAGGATGCCTCAACGCACCTAAAAACGCACATGTATTTCAAGCATAATAAAGTGAGGTTTAAGGAAGTCTTATCTTAAAGTTAAACCGCAGTTTACTTACTTACTCTGTGGCGCTGCAGCCCGTCAAGAGCATTAACCTGGTTATTGATAGTTTATCTCCAGTTAATTAGGTTTACTTTTCATGGTTGACCATTTAACATTTTGTATATTACTGAAGACGAGTCCGATCTGACCACATGACTAATCCAACCCAAACAAACATTCTGTATTTGTTCATTCAGAAGAATTAAATATATATTCGTCTACTTTTTTCCGCGGTATATTGTTGGATCAAGCGACTGGACGGCATATTGTCAGGATTTCGTCCACCCCTTGTAGGAGACCCTCTGCAGTTTCAGCATTCCTAATAGATATTAGGATATACAAGATTTTATGTGTTACTATTAACTATTGTTAACAAAATGCAACAGCAACTTCCGCAGCTGATAAGAAACTAATAAAATAAAAAACAATCTTTAAATTATGTTTTCAGAACAGAGCTTACTTTCATGCATCGGCGAATTTAAAAAGACATAATAATGACATCGTTTTTGTAAAAAAAAGAAATTTATTTACGTTATCGACTCAAAATCCGAATGCTGGATTTAAATTATAAAACTTATGGCTGCTTTGCAAATGATAGTACCATATTATCAGTATTAGCTTTTTGTATTTTGGTAGCACTAATACTAATAATATTGTATGATTTTAGTTCCACACAATTCTAATTTGAATAACTTTTACTGCAATGTATGTAGAGCTAACCTAATTTAGTCAATAAAGAATTATTTATACCTCTAAAAAATATTATGAAATTATTGATGACTTAATAAAAATAAAACTACAGGTAAATCGTAAATATCAATTATGTACTAGTACTAATGTTTAATATTTGATTTTTATTAAAATAAAACTAAACATATAAATTAAAAATTTCAGAAATAAAATAATTATCCTATACATATACATCATAAGAATAAATTTAACAATTAACTAATCGATTTTTCTAGGATTTTTTTTGCTTGTAAATTTCTTAAATATTTTTTTACAACTTATTATCACCAAGGTAATTATAATTGATAATATTAACAATAAAAATCCTATAACATCAATTAAATAAAATTGATACCATGGTAGATCAGCACCAGCTGATCGTATTTGCGATGCACCTTTATATCGAATAATATATTCCACCCAATACATAGCTGTATCAATAGCACTTGTTGGACGATCACGAAATATATTCGAAATTCTCTGAGCATTATTTATATAAAAAGGATTATGAAGTAATTCTTTAAGGACATATTGTAATTCCTCTTTTGTAAACTTCTGATAATTCAATGATAGTCCATAGCCAGCCATGGTTGCTTTATTCATGTTCATATACTAACAAAAAATAACAATTATTAATATTTTTATATATGTAATTATTAAAAATGATTCAAAAATTTAACCTGATCACAAAAAATTGGTATTCCAAGCATTGGTATACCATGATAAACACCTTCTTGGGTACCCAATAAACCGCCATGAGTTATAAATAATTTAATATTTGGATGTGATAATATATCATTTTGTGGCATCCATTTTTTAATCATTACGTTTGATGGTAAATTTGGTATATTTTCATCTTCCCATTTCCATAAAATACGCTGTTTAATTGAACTAAATACTTCTAAAAACATTTGAAGTTTTTCGGGTGGTAATTCAGAACTTTTGACATTAGTTCCTTAAATAATAATAATTTTTTTTTTTTTTTTTTGTATATATTATCTAAAATTTACCTAAACTAAAATAAATAGCTCCATCTTTAGCCCCATCAAGAAATGTTTTTATATCATTTGGTAATGAATTTGGTGGCATTATATGAATACCGCCAATAGGAATCATTCCTGGAACCGATGGTCTTGTTGTTGTCAACGGTGCATAACTATTTAATAAAATTGCTGATATATTCTTTTCCAATTTTGATACTGACGGTATGTTTTCTGAAATTTTAAATGGTATCAGTGCCAATGCACAACTGTCAAATTAACAATTATTAACCGAAAATTGAACCTGAATGTATATAGTTCATTAAAAGATTATTAGCCAAATTCATATTTAAATTAATGTAAATTTATTTTCGTATGGTCAATTTGTGTATTCGGTTTATTTATTCAATTTAGATTACTAAATAAATTGCATTCGGTCAATTTTATAATTTACATTAATTCAAAACATAATATAACACAAAACATAATATTTAAAAATAAAATTATAAAAATTTTAAAACTTACTTCCTAAACCTTGAAAATATTTCTTAATTAGTTTATCTTGTTTTGGAAAATAATAATATTCACGATAAATATCCTCATACAAATTAAATAATGTATTTAATAATCGTTCCATAAAATTCATTTGATCAGTTAACGATGTAAAAGCATGTGGCACAAATGACCATGGATTTATAAAACCCATCATTTGGCTCATAAAATTCGAATATCCAAATGTACAAACTGATATTACTGGTATATCGTATTTTACTGCCAAAGATAAAAATGCTTCTTGATAAAATTGTTCAGCAATTAAGAGATCATATTTATCTTTGGTGTCTTTTGATTTAATAATATTTTGTATTTTGGGTTGTTTTAAAGCATATTCCGTAGTTTTTAAACCAATTATTTCTAACATTTTCATAAAATCAAACATATTAAATTCAGTTAATGCAAAGAGATTGTCAACATGAAATTCATCTTTAACTGGAAATTAATATTAAAAAATATTTATTATGTCAATTATAAAATTGTATTAAAAAAACAGTGGCGGATTCAACGACGGGCGAGAGAGATGTTTAATTGTTATGAAAGTTAAATAAGATTCATGATTATACAGTGAATCTTCTGTATTGTACAGTGAATCTTCTGTATTGTAAATAATATACTGCGTTATATATTATATTCTCGATTTTTGTTTTGAGTTCCTATTTAATTTTAAAATAGATTATTTAAAATTATTAGCATAGTTAATTAATAAATTGCTTAGCTGTTTCATTTCTTTCCTTCCATTTTTGAACAAATTCCAATATCTCTGATACTTTCTTATTTAAAGATCGATATTGGAAGAGCTGGGGTTGGTTTAAGAAAGTAATATGCTTTGTATTTTCTTGTTAATTAGTCTTAAGTTAAGTTAGCCACTCTTCACTTTAGGTTAAGTTAAGCAATTTAAGATTTTTTTTCATAAGTATTTGTAATTATTACACTATTAATTACTCCCTTTACCCTTCTGTGTAACCGCCATTGTTTAATACAATATAATTTTTTTTTAAATATTTACTGTCAGTCCAAAAATTATAAATTGGATCTATTAAAATTTCAGTATAATTATTTAATTTTTTATCCATTGGAAAGCTGGTTAAGAATGTTACCTAAAATTATTTTAATTTTTATAGAAAATTTCTGGTTTGGTATTAAATGAATATGTAATAGAATTACCTCATGGCCACGATTTGTTAATTCTGTTATTAAGGCTTTTGTCATCATAAAATGACTTTTGCCTGGAAAAACAAAAACAGCCAAAATACGAGCACCATTTACTTCCGAAAATTTCAAACAACAAAAAATTGTTGAAATTAATATTAAAATGTGTGGTTTCATGTTCTAAAAAATACATACATACATATATTATAATTATAACAGAAGAAGATATGTGAAGTGGGAAAATATATACCAAGTGTATGCCACTTATACCAGACGACCCTGGTGATGATGACAAGGTCTCCGTGAAAATCGTCCGAAATAACTGATCTGAATTTCGAGATAATGGTAAAAAAATAAATATTATTATTTTTTTTAAATATTTAGATTGAATAATACTAAATTAATCAAAAAAAATTGAGATCGTGGTCTATAATTGAATATTTTACCATTATCTGGAAATCCATATGAGTTACATTGGTGGATTTTCTTGGTGGAGACCATGTCTTCGCCACTAGGAACGGCTAGTGTATGTGGCTAATTGGTACACATTTTGCGAACTGGTCCACTGTCCACACATTGCATGTCTTCATTTGTTGAACTAATACAAAATATTATAACTATAATATGTGTTTTAATTTCACTAGAACAATTATTTTACTTGTGGATAATTTAATTTTAATGGTCTGTAAATATTATTTCATTATTTAGAATTGTTTTTCCAGAAATATCTGATGAACCCAAAATTTTTAGAAGAAGCTCAGTAATTTAATTCACATTTATCTTCACATAAAATTTAAAATTTATCTTAAATTTCATGTACACACTACATCTAAGTTAGATTGTTAAAATTGAATTGTTATCGATCGATAGTGGAATTATATCGAGTTCGAGTGGAAATAGTTCGGTTACCATATAATAATTATTCAATGATTTATTTTAATTTGTAAATACATTTAATTAATTTAAACTTGAAATCAATATAATTTATAATATTTTATTTAACTTTATTATAAGAAATCAGAAATATTTTTTGAAGAAATTTTTTACCATTTTTAGATTTTACTACAGATCTTAAAACTAAACGTACTTCACAAAAGTTTAAGATTAACTAAATTCTATTTTGTTAGAATTTACTTATATGAAAATTATTATATTACTTCATTACATATTTTGTTTTGTAAATGTAAAATAATGATAAGTTTTTGTTTGCTCAATTAAAATTATATAAAAATTATGACTTAGCATGACTTAGCAAAAATTGTGGAGTATTACATAAGTAATACTACTATACAATTTAATAATAAATTGTGAGAAATTTTATTTAAATTAAATTTGCAATTAAATATATTGAAATATGAATTAAATTTGCTTGATATGTAAAAGAAATTTTAGCCATTTAAAAAAAAAAAACTTTTCTAAGTGATAGGAAATATTAATAACATTGAAACAGAGAATTTGTCTGGATGGATTTTGTAATATTCCTTAAGAATAGATGAATCTGAAACTATTGAACATTCAATTTTCTAGTAATAATATTAAAAAATATTCAACATGACAATATTAAATAGTAAATATTTATTTATTATGAACTGTTAACTTTATGCTTACTATATGTACAATAAATATTTATAGATAAATGTATTTATCTCATGTAGAATTAAAGATTAGATTAGATTTGAGCACAAATCGAAGACTTCGTACCGTAAGATCAGACAGAGCGGATCAGATCAGAGTTCAGATTCAAACTATTCAAAATTAGAGTGCAACAAAATTTCTCTTTGCTGACTTATTTTGTAAAAACTTTTACTTTGCTTTTCTAATTCCAACTTCCAAGCTTCCAAGCAGAGTATACAACAAAATCTAAATAATTTTAAATACTTTTATGATTTCAAAAATAATTGATAATGATAAAATATGTATAAACATATTACAAATTAATCATTAAAAATAAATAAATTTATGTAATGTATATTTAATTTAATAAAATTAATCATATTATATTTGAATTGGAATAATTATGATTGAAAGTTGTGATTGAAATGATCTATTAATTTTATTATTGAAATATCTGGAGGTGAAAAAGATCGATTAATAAAAAAAAAATTGTTTTCAACAAAAATATGTATATAATTTTAATTAATATTATAATTCATACTTAAAATATTTATTTAATAAAAATATGAACAATTTTATTATACTGAATAGTTAAATTATATAAAATTTAATTAAATGCCATTAATTGTTCTGTTATCTTATCATATTCTGGCCTAGTAATTATTTATTGCTTGATCGTCAATACTTCTGCCATATAAATGATCTCGTCTAATACTCTTTACTACTTAGCCAATGCTTGTAAAGTAGTTTTTAACACATTTTTAAAGTATTTTTTAGTTTTTTTAACTTTCTGAGGCAATGCCTGTTCAGAATGAGTGTCGAAATTCTGAATTGAACTTGCCGAATTAAAACATAAAAATCGGAATTGATATTACATGCCTTCCAATTTCTTTAAAACCATTCAAACTGATTTTGAATTTGCATTAAGAAATGGAGTAAAAAATATATATCCAAACGTAATAATGAAACCATTTTGGTACATCAATATCTTACGCAGAGTTTAAATACAAACCAATTCTTGCTATGGTTCATGATTTTTTTTAATAAATACAAATATCAATTATAATCAAAAAAAATATTTAATTAATTTCTTTGTAGTTTTAAAATAAAATAATTATTGAAATAATATAATAAAATAATAACTTAGAGTTAAGTGGTTTCCAAATTCTGCACAAAAACTCGAAATGGCTTGGTTAATTGTTTGGTTCAGCGATAATTTCAAAACTGGGTTCGGTTTAGTTGTGATTTACAGAAAATTGGTTCGGTTAGTAGTTTTCTGGTTCGATACGAACTACTGGGTCGAATAATCTCAAACTAATACAGTAGAAAAAAAATACAAACGATGTCAATATGATAAATACAACCACACAAAACATGATATCACAGAAGCGAAATAACAATGTATACATTAGTAGATACTGTAATGAATCAAGACGAAGTTGTGAATTATTCCACTGAATTATTAAATTAGCTCATTTGACAATTAAAAATGGTTTACCAACTGTTTTACTTCACAACATTGATCCATCACGCTTTTGTAACTGTACCAGACTAGCATTGAAAAAGATGATGAACAATATTATCAAAGCCAGGAGAAGATGTACTAGTATATAACTAATAGCAACAATAATTTAAAAATAATAATAATATTAATTTAAATTCACTAGAAAATTTTTAATATTAAATTCCCATTGTTAAATTTAATAACTTTTTTAAACGAAATTTCTTGGTGGATTCCCATTTTGAATAAGATGAATTTCAATAGTTTTCATAATTAAATTTATTCTACTAACTCCCTCAATATAGATTGACCACAATTAATTTAAAATTAACTTTAATAAAGTATAAAACAATATATTAAATCAAATTAGAGGAGCTTCACAATATCAACTAAAAAATTTGTTGCTACTAATGCTAAATAAATATGAGAACTAATATATATTAATTTGTGGTATAAATTAAATAATTAAAAAATATTTATATTTATTATAATTAAAACTATTGAAATTCGTAGATTTACGAATTTCCCCTTCTTTTTCACAATCAGTTTAAGTTTTAAATTCAAACGCCATCATTTTAAACTGTCATTATATTAAGGAAATTTTTATTAATTTACATGATGATATTTTTTAAACTGAATTCGTTAGGTTAAAAATAATTATGATAAAACATCATTAAAAACGGGCTGACTTTTTAATGTATGAAATTCTAAAAAAAAATTGTAATCATTGTCATGATAATTGCAAAGA